>OZ023155.1:26099755-26699755 GCA_963678695.2 Diplodus puntazzo
GGATGAATTTGTTGCGAAGTGGGAGGGTTCGTTGGCTCCGGAAGTGATTTTCTTTCCCTTTTTTTTTTTTTCGTTCTGTATTCGGATTTAAGTTGCATTTGTCACCAGTGTCCTCAATGTTGTTGATACAGAGATCCAGGGCTCTCTGAAATAATGTTGCGATCATATAATTAACACTAGAACTCCCATTTCAATTATTTCGACTTTGTTTTTTGTGAAACCATAGGTTTGTCGTCATTTTCGCACAGCGAACGGCTCTAAACACTACAATGTCCATGAGCCTCAGCTGGCGTTGCCATGGGGAAGACTACAGAGGGACATGTCAGAGCGGTAGTGAATTTAAATCCCTTTGTTGACGCAGTTGATGCAACTGTGGCAAACACGGCGCCACAATTCAAACGTCAAGAACCTCAAAATTAAAAGTGAATTGATTTAAAATACAAATTATGAAATCAGTTATCCCAACAGCATAACAAGCGCATGTGGCAGTTTTAAGTTCTCTGATTGGATGTTTCTCGCCGAAATTCACCATGGGAGTCGTAGTACTAGTAGTACTTTTTCTTGTACTTTTTACTGAGGACCATTCGCAAATCCACTCGATTTGACGATGCTGCGTTCAAGCGATAGGGGAAATCCCCCTTCAGAGGACCACTGAACCCATCTGTAATATAAATCTAACTTTTACAATTACAACACTCATAGCCTACAATAACAACGACAACAATAGCTGTAAGCGTCGATAATTTATCTGATAACTGTTATTATTTATTATTATTACTTATAATAAATGTGTCACCAGATTTGATCATCACTGCGTGACCAAGTAGTGGCGCCCTGAACGCTAATCTGGACGGCAGAAATTACAAATAAAACCTAGACGATGGAAAAAATGAAAAACCTAAAGACAGGTCCAGTGCAAAAACTAAAAATGAACACGTAAAGAGGAAATGCATTGCGGACACGAGTGGCATATTCCGTCCTTTATTATTTAAGGTATATATACTTTGATTTCTGTTAATTTGTTTAGCCACGACACATGTCTAAATTTGGGCAACATGACAGAAACCAGAACCAAACCAAAAAAAGCCAAGTAGCGCTTAGCTTCCAGACTATCTGGGATTGCTCTAGCTCTGTGGTCTCGAGCGCCCTCATGTGGAGGTTGTCATCTACAATGAGCCTGTGAAAACTGTAGCTGTTGTGTTGGTTCTGTCCTCCAGTTTACCAAGTTTAATGTTTCTTTATACACTACAAACCAAAACATCTTACAGACCTTTCAGAAGATCTCACTAATTAATTATCACCAGTCCGTATTTGAGTTGCTGAAAACAGAACAGTCATATCTGCTACTGGCAACGCATGCACACGCTATAAAAAAAAAAGTGTAAATCTACCAAAAACCAAAGTGGCTGCAGGACGTATGCAGGAAGGATTCAGAGCCTTTGCTTGGGTAGTACTAACATCACACTATATAACACTATTAAAAGGAAATAGTGAAAATGACTTAATGCAGGAATGTAAATACAATGAGCCTCAGAGAACAACCAGTACTCCAAACCTAGGTCCCCAAATTACAATGCATAACCTGCTTTAAGGCCATTTTTATTCCAAATTTTGCTTTAGTGCTGCAGATTCAGGACAGATTTATGGTAGTCCTTTTTGTCCTTGAGTGCCTCTTGCCAGTGGATTCACACTATTTATGGGAGCTGTTTGTCATTTCTGACCCTGCAATAAACAAATGGGCGGCAGTATTTCCTCACTTCTCAATGTTTAGTTCAAAGCCTTTTTGTTATTTATTAGAGATATTTCATTTGTTTCTTTGCAAATTCAGGGTTGCAAGTTGTTACAATTGTAAGGACCGAAATTATTACTACCAAAGAGCAATGAAACCGAGGAATAGTGAATATATGGGTAAATAATGTAATTATTTACCCATATATTCACTATTCCTCGGTTTCATTACTGCATTATTTTCTCACACAATAATGATACAAATTTTTATAGGCATACGTCAATACAAATTCTGAGAACAGCTCGTTCTATAGGTGTAACAAATACAGGTCTGTGTAAGCAGGCATGCTGAACAACCAGTGCAACCTACATTTGAGTAAAGCTGGCACAAAAGCCTTGGGGGCCTTGGTCGCCTTTCAAATCACGTCGAGCCCGGCACGCTCCAGAAGATAAACAGGTAAAGTTTATGATAGGCAGTTCGCTCTTATAAAGCTGGACAGGTAATAACTGTGTGCAGCATCGGTCGTCAGTGTTTTATCACGTGCACTGCTGGTAGGTGATTGTGATTTGTTTTGCTTACCGGTCAGGTGTAGTGCTGAGTAAGTGGGCTTCAGTGTGTTAGCCTAAACCCGACAGCTGGTTTAGGCTAACACACTGAAGCCCAAGGTTTGTATTGGTGTTTTCTGGCATTTGTCTTATATGAAATTGTTGGTAATCCTACTTTGTATCAGTTTGAGCTGTGTAGGAAGTGTGCTTTGTTTGAAATAGCTGGTCATTAAAATTATTGTTCTTACTGGGTTAGTTAGTAAAGTGTTTACACAGGGTTGCTGTGTCTGAATCTTGGTCGGCAGCCACTCTGCTCCTCAGGTGGGAAAGGTGGCTTTGCCATGGCCTGTTGATCCTACTTATGGTGTAGGAGAAGCTGGGCCGAAGATTAAGCCATTTATGCTGCCTCAGTTAGAGCAACTTTCTATCGAGTTGTCTCTTGGCTCAAAGGTAGATGCTCAGTTAAAGCTCTGGATAGATGGTTTAT
Organism: Diplodus puntazzo; assembly: GCA_963678695.2. NCBI lineage: Eukaryota > Metazoa > Chordata > Actinopteri > Spariformes > Sparidae > Diplodus > Diplodus puntazzo. Next base: position 26,102,517 of record OZ023155.1, read on the forward strand.
CTGAATGAGCAGAAGGTAGAAACTCTGCAGCAGACCACTTATTTAGCAGATCAAGTGCGATTTTCTCACCTCTAGTGTTACTTACTTAAACCTCAAACTAATGCAGCAGTTACCCATGACATTGATGGTGTTTAAGTTTTTTTCTGTTCCAGTGTTTGCAGAGTCTGAGCATGATAACCTAGCTAAACACTGTTTTTGGCTGATGTTCTGACTCAGAGCAGTCTCTTAAGCTGACCCAAAATGTCAATTTGTGTGACTCATTGCTTGCCTGTGTCCTGGCCGAGGATATTTTGCCCCCTGCTGGTGATTCAGGGGATTGTCTGGCCAAGGAGCCGGAAAATTAGCTACCTGCTCCTGCAGAGCCCATGCCGCTGACTCGTAAACCTCTTTTCTGCTCAGAAAGGTGACCCATCCTTAGCTAAGTGTTTAACCTAGTAGAACACTGGTGAGTGTGGGGAAAAACAATCTTTTTTTTTTGACAACAGCATGTTGATGCGCAAGTGGGCTTCAAAACCAGGTGGTAGTGATGAGGACTAGACTACAGCATACCAAATGGAAGTTCCTGGTGAGTGTACACAGTACTATGTGTTAGAGTTTAGATCGGGCCCAAAATATCAAGCCCGACCCGACACGAGCCCGTGCACGTTGTGTCCGAGCCCGGCCCGGCCCGGCCCGGCCCGGCACATCAACTGTAATTATGAGCCCGAACCCGATTTAAACCCGACATTTTTTTAATACGTGGGTTGTTATAACTGACGTTCTCAAACTCCATGTTGCACTAAAACTACACAATCAGTGACGCCGGTAACGCGTTCCTCTAATCTGACCACTCTTTTCAGTAATGAGTAATTTAACGCGGTAATATTTCCAAACCAGAAATCAGATTAAAGTATTCAAGTCACTGTGCGTTACTATTATTTTCGTCATTTTCCTTGTAAAAATATATATTTTGCTTTCTTCTTGCGTCTCGAGGAGTGACGTGACGTGCGGGAGAAGTCACATTTTCAGCACGAGGACAACTCACATGTAACACCACGCAGCGACACGAGAAACATGGAGGGAGGAGAGAGATGCGCGTTTTCTAGCTGGAAACACAGTCATTATTTAGAGTTATTAAAACATACACACACACACACACACACACACACACACACACACAAATGCTTGATCAAGGGCCCGGCCCGGCCCGGCCCGAGGAAAGTGACGGGCCGGGTCGGGTCAGGGTCGGGCTCGGGCTCGGGCTCGGGCAGAGAATCTAAACTCTACTATGTGTACAGTATGTGCTAGGTCATTTAGGTGTTACTAAGATGTATAATCATGTCCTTAAGCATTTTGTTTGGCTCGGTATGAAGGCAGAGAGGAGGAATTGCAGTCCACTCCCTGCATTGGGAGCGAAATGCATTTCCTTTCCTCCTGTCAAAACTAACGCCCAGAGCATCTGATATCTCAGCATTTGTCACTACTGACCACTTTCTGCAGTGTGATGTGATGGCTTTTGGCCTGAGGAATGCGCCTGCTACCTTCCAATGTCTGGCACATCTCCCAACACTAAGTGTATCACACTGTAATCTGTCTTTAGATGATGCAGTTGTGTATTCTCACTTGTGGACAGAGTATGTGTCCAAGGCATCACTGACGTTAAACCTGGCAAAGTGTGAGTTCGGTAAGGTCGCTGTCACTTATTTATGGAAGCAGGGAGGCCACAGTCAAGTCTGTCTGGTGGATGCTAAGGTAGAGGCAGTGATGTCACATCCTGTCATGTTCAACAGATGTGAACTTAGACGTTTTCAAGGCATGAAGGGGAATTAACAATGTTTCTGTAGGTACTTCTTTGTTGTGGTTCCGCTACCCGGTTGTGCAGTCCTGCTTACCTTTTTGTGTGGAGTGAGTTGTGTCAGTGTGCTTTCAAAGTGGCTCAGTCCCTTCTGTCTAAGCTTGAGGTTGATGCTGGTGCATCAGGACAGGTGCTGTGCTGTTGCAGGATGGCAACAGGGGGTTTGAGCCAATCATGTGTTTTTTCCTTTAAGTTTAAACACCACCAGCTGCACTACTCCACCAGAGAGAAGGACTCAGCACCTCAGCACTTCCAAGTCTATGCCGGCTCCAGCCAACCCCCTGTGATTCTTTATGCCGACCATAACCCTCTTGTGTTTCTAGCCCAGATATATAACCACAATCAGTGCCTGGTGTGCTGGGCTCTGTTGGCAGTGTGATCCAGTTATCCACCATAGTGGATCCTGAGAGCCAAAGCGTATGACGGCATTTTTTTCTGAAGACCAGTTTTTTCTTTGAAAAATTGTTTATTTAACATGTAAATAAATATTGTTTTCTTTACAACGCCTACATTCAGCTTCTCTGTTATTTTACTCCTGGTATAGTGACTGTGCTACTCCCCTCATCCTCTGGCTTTAAGGGATGAGCACCATCCCTTAAAGACCTTGATCTGGCTAACCAGTGCATTTGTTCTGAAAGCAGGTGCACTTTTTTCTTTATGAACACAGTAATGTTTACAGCGATGAGCTAATGCATCCATATGTGGCTATGGAAGCTTAATAACTGTGATATGACAATAGTGGAAGACAGTAAACCATGTTTTAGTGTCATGCCACCGTTGTGGAGCAGCTTCTTTCCTCAGGCTGACCCTCCTCTATTCATCCTCAGCATTACACTATGATCTCATTTTTTTCATTTTATGATTTCTCCAGCCAGGTAGTTAGAATGACCATAATTATACAAACCTAGCCAATCATAGTCTTGTTTGCTTATGTACATCATACAGAGGCATCAGTGTTACATAGAGACTTCCAAAGCCAATCAAAGTTCAGTGTAGTGTGTGTAAGTACTCTGATGTAGCCAGTTTTGATGTGTGAATATGTTATGATGTGGATGTGTTTGGTGAGTCACCTAAATGGTAATGATTGCTCGTCCACCTGCGCACCGGGGGCATACACAGGGTATCACAGTGATGACTTAGTCTATATATGGGAGTCACCGGTGAACATGTAGACGGGAATTGGGATCTTGGGATATATCATAACATAGTGTTTTCGGTTTTCCTTCATATTTTCATGTTGGTTTAATTTTAGTCATTCAACACAGCCGGTTTTCTGTAAATATTTTGTTCTCTGAATAAAATAAATGGTAAAACACATACGTCATGGCAGACCTCATCTTTTGCACAATGACGCGTTGGAAATGACTTCAAATTCCCTCAAGTGACAGTTTTGGGGTTAAATTGCCACTACATACTCTATGAAGAAAAGAAAGTGCATTTAGCCTCTGAAAGCGAGTGCACCGGTGTTGGAAAACATTTAACCTAATCTTCATTCAAACGTTACAATGGACAAAGCACAGAAGAATGAAATTATGTTCTATCGGGCTCATGAATTGAATTCAAAATACTTTTAAAAAATGACAACAGAGAAAATCTTGAGTAAATAATATATAAACATTAACACCCCTCTTCATACATTGAACCACATAGCACAACCAGCTCTCTCACGCCAGAAGGCCTGGTCTCAGGTCTGCTGTGAAATAGCAGTCTTCACTAGATTTTCTTACTACTTCTGACCACTCTACAAGACAGGAACTCCTAAATAGGCAATAATGCTGCCCCTGCCTGAAGGACCTTATCATTTCAGTCCAAACTGTACTGTAGTGGTGCCAAGTCAAAAACATATTGGCAGTAATTTAAATCTAGCCTGGAATATTTGACCTCTTGTAATGCTATGAAGCAAGTGTGGGTCCCTGTTTTGTGTGTTTGTCTGCTTCGTGTCAGGGGTTTCATACTATTCCACTGATCCACAGTTGACAGTGACATTGTTGATGTACAAAACGCTCCAATAATGGCAGGAAAGAAGAAGGAGACTGATAGCTAGGTAAACATTGAGGTAAACAATGCTAGTTTCAGACTGGACAAATACATCTGGTGATCATGTCTTTATTGGAAAAATGTGTGGAACAGAACAAACATACATTTTGATTGGTTAAAATGTTTGTAACCAGAATGTACCATTTATTGTGATACCAGCTATAGCTGCTGTTATCATGCTGTTATCAACAGCTCTAAAGCTATGTGTGGTACACACTGACAAACACAAAATAATATATCAGAAAAAAAAAAAACAACACACTGACTGTGAAATATCAGCCAAACCTGCTGGTTACACACCATTTACAGAAGTGGCTTCATTACAAGCTTTCAATGCCAAAATATATAAACCCCTAAACAGCATGACTTATGTTAAGTCATACAATCTGTTGTTTAACAAAGCAGCAGCAGAGAAAGATTAGAATCAAACAGGATATCAGGTATATGCTATAAATGATGCTAACTGATTGACATCAAGTATGATGCAAGTTAAACATAGCCGTAATAAAGTGTGGCGTTGATGACATTGTCAGCTTGGTTCCGTCAGTCAGTGAGCATCTCAGAATGTCAGAGGTCAAAGGTCATAAACCAATGTCACTGACTTTCTTTAACCTCATCCACCAGATGACGGCCCTCTCCTGCCTGGTCTCCAGGAGCAGGTTCCTCCTCCCTGTCCATTCAGGGGATTGTAGTCTGAAACACACAAAGAACAAAATGCAGACTGCTGGTACAGGACACACACAGTGGTTCCTTTATAAGTTTCCTTGTGTTCTACCCAAAAGGATAGAGACGATAGATTTTTGGTGGTAGACTGCATACTTAATAGGAACAGGGTAACTTTTATGGCTATATATGGGCCTAACTACGACAAGCCAATATTCTTTATAATTCTGATAATGAAACTTACTATGATTGAGGGTCAGTGTAGTGGGTGGAGACTTTAATTTGCTTTTAAATCCTTCAATGGATCACGCATCACCCAGATCAAACTTTTTTTTATCAAAAGCAGCCCAAGCATGGCGAACACTTCATTCAAACAAAAAGGGATTTCTCTTTTTTGTCTGCTACCTTATCAGATACAATCCCGTGAAATTCACCTGGACAGCTACTACTCCTCAACGCTCATCTTTTTGTTGGAGAATAATTTTATTTATGCTTTACTTCCAATCCTGCTTATTTCTGGTAAGTACTTCTTATTTATTTATTTTAATGTTTTTAATTGTTTATTTTTAATGTTTTCTTAATTGAATGTTTATCATCATCATCATCATCATCATCATTATTATTATTATCATTATTATTATTATCAGTAACATTAATAGTATTATTGTCACTGTTATTAGATTTATGATTAATCTATGTATTTTTATATATATATATATATATTTTTTTTTTCTGTCCTTTGTTTCCAACTGTTCCTGCGTACTAATAGAAACATTTATATATTTTATTTAGTGCTTTGTAAAGAAAGCACCTGTCATCTGAGTTCCGATATATATTGTTTGTGCATCAAACTCTTTCCAATCGTCTTGTCGATCAGCTATTCTAACTCCCATGCTAAAAATTAAATGTGATTCCTGCTACTCTGTACTGTGACTGTACTGCTGGCCCTGCTGCTGCACGGAGTAGATACCTCTGGCAGATGGTGATTGTAGCGCGCATCGTCATTTTTCAACAGCAAGATGATGGATGATGATAAAAATTCATGTGCATGGGGATGCATACTTCTGCTTGCATTTGTCTTTTAAATATCAGTGCAAGGTTGTGTCAGAATAGGGAAAAATGATATGCACTAACTGTGCTGGCTGTGTTTCAGCTGTGTACTGTACATACCTGAACTGCGAAGTGACTTCTTGTCCGTCTTTGATTTGAGCACAGTTTGTGATGTGCTGGCCTCCTCAGTTGCCTGCAGTGATACATACTGCTTAACAGCCTTTACAACCTTGATACAATTTCTATATTATACTCAAGTGGAGGGGTACAAAGCAAGGTGATGTAACTGCAGAATAAAAGAGTGAATAAATACAATGAAAACTGCTCTGATGCAGTATGTGCAAAGTAACTATTAAGAAGTACACTATTTGCCTCCAAAATGTAATGGAGTATATAAAGTACGAGAAGATGTGAATACTACTTTGGCACAGAATTTATGTAAAAAGTATTACATTCCATTACTGTATTTTAAAATGTGTCCATAATAATGAAGAAAGCCTTAAAGGTTAAAAAAAAAAAAGACAAACTTATACATGATGAAACTCACTTGAGAAGCTCTTGCAGCTCCCTTGTAACTCTTTCCCAGTTTCATACTCTCCCATATCTCTATTTTCTGCCTCCGCTTCTCTTCTTCTTGCTGTTCAAAAAATAAACGTCCACATTAAGTTCAGGTTTGACATCATGGTGACTCAATTTTCTATCTGTCAACCATTTATATTTCACTACTGCACCTCTCTCTGTTTCTCTCTGAAGATGGCTGCTTTGGCATCAAGTTCCTCTTGCATCCTTTTCCGAGCTGCTTCCATGGCCAGTTGTTTTCTCGCCACGAGCACAGCATCTTTCGGAGAAAATCGTGACACTTAACCTTCACTAGTAAGCGTGGTGACAGACACAATTCACATTGGACTATTTCATCGACTAAATAATTCAACAGTTTATAGATTTTCTCTTGGCACAATTGTCAAATAATGGATAATTTACTCACAACAGTACATGCATTTCTTGTTGCACAGAAGTCAAATGTATTAGTACAAATATTTCTACTAAGACATACACGCTTAAAATAATAATAATAATAATAATAATAATAATAATAATAATATTTCCCAAAATAGTTTAAGACCACATTGTGCTTACAATGGACCTCGACATTATGCAAATTTGTACGAGGTATGTCAACAGACATTTGTAAGCTGGTGCTGACCTTGTTCTTCTTGTAGGGGTGGACTCTGGCTGGACCTCTTCTTGCTGAGGTACTGGATGAGGAGGTAGACCAACACCGTCAAAACCAGCATGTACCACCCATACTGGGAAAGAATCTCTCCGACTGGGGGGGAAACACATGTTTTATACACATCATTATTTGACATATTCATGTGTACATTTTACAGGTATACAGGTAGATCTGATCACAATACGATTCATCCCCTGCCTGTGTGTACGAACCTCTTGTACACAGTTTCAACTAAAGCTTGTGGGAAGCACATTAACAGTCTTACACACTGTATAATGGACCAATTTAAATTCTGTGTGGAGAACACTGTACCCACCAGGACTGTATGATGTTTTCCCAACAACAAACCCCGAATACATCCTGATATAAAGGCTGACCTCAAGGATAATAAAAGGATCTTTAAATCAGGAAATAAGTAAGAGATTAAGGCTGTGCAGAGGGCGCTGAAGAGGAAGATCAGGGATGGGAAAAAAGCTACAGTACTAATATGGCAAGTCGGAAAAAAACACAACAGCGAGTCGGAAAACAGAACGGCATGTCGAAAAACAACAATTGCAAATTTCAAAAAACGACATTAACCAGAACACACATCCCAAAGTTGTAAAAACGGAAAGGGCAGGACTGGAATGTTTTCTGACTCGCTGTTCAGTGTTTTCTGAACTGCTGTAGAGATTTGCACCCGTCGGCCACCGTAGTTTACAGAGCATACCGGAAACATGAATTAGCATCTATTCTAACAACATAGCGGTATATTACTTGCTACCGCGGTGTATTAATGGAAAAAGAAATGAATAAACTACAAGCACACGCTGTTATACGTAGATTTCGCATTTAATTCAAATCAGAATTTTTTTTCTTTAGTTTGTTAATCTTCAAATCGTGCTAACTTAACGTCTTCAAGTCATCTAAACACAGCAAACTACCGTTACTGAAGTCAACGTTACGATAAATTGGACCAACTTTAGTAGCTGATAGCTAAACAAGCTAACATGATTATCAAATAGCAACTGAGTGGAACATTTTTACAAAAACTGCGCTTACTACTAGCATACTAACATTTATCGTGACCTAAAACGCTCTTGTTTCGTTTGTCAAATCAGATGTACTGAAACATTAAATACGTCAGTCTTGTTATCATGTGAAGTTACCGATTGTGCTCACGGAAGTTAGATCCTGGTTCTTGATGGGACCCTTCTCCACTTGATAATGCACGTCATCGTCATTGACGCCTGTAATTTCAACATCATCCATTTCAGCCATAACACACCGAATGTTTAGGATACGAAACCCTATCCCTCGTGCTGAGTATTAAACGTGACCGGCTCTAAAATTACTCGTCGTGACGGGGACTTCTTCTGTCAACCATCTTTGTCAAAATTGTCTGGCTAGCTGAAACGAGTTGCGTTTACGATGACGTGTCGGCTCGTGCTGCGTTTTGTACCGTGGGAAACCACAGAACTGTTCAACATGACGTACCGTCACTTCAGACGTAACATAAGATTAGAGGTCTTTAATATATTTTACCGATATCAATAACAATGACTAGTACATCATGAAAAATACAAAAGGTTTCATTCTATATGGTATTAAATATTTTTTGTTAAAATTGGGAAGTGGAAGTGACCAACTATGAAACAGGTGGTCGTACATGATTGTAGTCGAAGATTTGAGCAACTTTACGACAAACAGATCAGTATAAAGACAATGAATTGCTGTCTTTCTCCATGCATTCATTTGTTCTTACCCGTAGCTGTATGTACAGTGAGAGCTACCCAACCAGTTACACTAATTGTCTGTATAAACACTCTAGGCCAATAAAGCTGATTGTGAATAATTTCTGTGGCTGTTCTGTAAACTTAAATGTACAAACACAATACACCGACTTTCTTAGTAATGGTCTGTCAAGTCAATGTGTCAAAATCAAACATGATATAGTACTGCGACAGGACAACCAAGAATTTAAGGGGCCCTGAATTGAATGTCATTTACAATATAATACCCATTAATAAAAATGTATAAATAGTCCATAAATCTATACATATGGATTAAATCAATAAACTGACACTGATTTTGCTCAAGTCATGCTTATTAATATCCAGCTTCTGAAAACCGACCTATATCTCCAGTCAGTCTAAAAAAAAAAAAAGCCTGATGACTGGGTTTCCTCAGCATGGTTGTCAGCCGTGGCTGAGACTCAATATGTATGGCAGAAAGCCAGCACTACAAAGCAAGTTTTTTAACCAGGTAGAATGTGTCAAATAATGGTATTGATTGCATTTCAAAGTTCTCTGATACCTAACAAATTAAATATGAACGTTCCTCTTGATCGTCTCTTCTGAGTTCTGCAAATAACTGCACAATACACAAGCATTTACAGATGGACTGCACTCAGCTGGTAATGACTGCTTAAAAAAAAAAAAAAAAAAAACTGGTCTCACACAGGAATAAGAAATCAATTTTTATTGTAAGTCATTTTACGTAACAAAAATCACCCTGATAAATGTATGTCCAAGACAAGAAATCTACAACATGAAAAATAAAAAAGACAACAGAAAACATGCTTTCAGGGTACTCAGGATCCATTAACATGTGACTCAACATCCATGTCTGCATCATCCTCCTCTTGATCTCCGTCATTCGTCTCTTCTTCAGCACCTCCATCCATATGTTCCTCCATCTGTGCACCATTTTCCTCCTCTTCCTCCTCCTCCTCCTCCTCCTCAACGATCCCGGCAGGACCTGATTTTATAAATTAACAAATTCATCCATCAGACATTAATACCTTATAAGATAAATTCTTCTGAATTGTATTTGTTTTTAACAGGAAGGACTCATTCCATCCTATATTATTAGTCAGTTTCATAGTACATTCTTACTTCCCCCCTCTGTGGCTCTAAGTCCTACAAAAGACCGAAATCTTAAAAAAATAAAAATACAAAAAATTAAAAACTGCTAACAAGTAGCGATTCATTTTTCTAAAAACTACAAACAGTTGGCATCACATACAGGAGACAATTTCAGAAGTGGATTAAGTAGTGAGTATTTGCAGCTGCATCACAGAGTATGTGGAACTGAGTCAAAGTAAGCCAGTGTTTGCCCATGGTCATAAAGAACATGTCACACAGTGTAACTGTTGCACAAATGTGGAGTTCTAATGCCACAGAAGAACAGAATATTTTCAGGCTGTGGATACAAAGTATGACAATTTCTTTGTTGGTTTGGTCCTTTTAAGATAAAAAGATGGCTAACTGACAACTATCAATCAGAAACTACTACTGTGATTGGTGGCGATCTTGCTGCCTTAGTACGTATCTCTTGTCACAACTTCTGAATAAAGCAATATGGGGAATTCTGGCCAAATGTGCTTAAAAAAAAGCTTCATCAATCCCAAAAGTCCTCCAGGTTTTATACCATTACTCAAGTCACTGAAAAGTATTTGGTCAGCACTGACCTTGTCTGAGATCTCGTCCTGGGATCTGACCAGCCTGCAGCATCCCTTTCAACCTCTCCACCTCTGCCAACGATGAAGCATTAGCAATGGCATTCTGTAATACAAACACATGTAAAACTCATGAAAACCCCAGAACTAAGGTCTGACAAATGTTATGCTCAGAAATCACTTCGTAATGTTTCAAATCAACATTGTGTAAGAGTGAAATATGGCGACTGTTAGTCATACCTTTATCATAAATATTTGACCTCAGTAACAAGCTTTCAACCTCATCTCACTTTTAGTCAAGTTAAGCTTAGTAGCCATGGAGTCTGGTAAATAGTAAGACTAAATACAGACACTAAAATACAATTGAAAACTCAAAAGTAAGTGATCATTGTGCTAAGATGTATTAATTTATGTGTTTGGTGGATTTTCTGTCTTTAATTTACAGGCATAAACCCTTTTCACACTTTGGTTGACGGACATACTGAAATTCAGGCTCATATCTCAAAACCCAAACACAAAGTGGCAACCATGTTTTAGTCAACAAGTGAACCTTGATTGCTTCCACGTCAGCCTGAGATGGCCCCGTCCTCTTCTTCTCCAGCTGTGCTGCCACGCCGGGAGTGAATCTGAAAGGAACGCACATCATTCAGACAACATGGACACACAGGGGCTTCTCTGACCTCTCAACCAGTGTAGTCACATCAGGTGTAGTATCTTTTCTTGAGTCAAAATAAACTGATACATGGTCCACTGACAGCAGTCCTGAGCAACACTGTGGTGAGCGTCTCTGGCTTCAGGTTTGAATGGACATCAGGCCAATTTTGAGATTCATGACCTCCACTGAGGTAGGCATGTTTCTGCTCATATTTGCTGGGGAAAGGATTGAGTGACACGTTTTTGGTGAAGATTCAAGAGATTTTCTTGCATTGTGAAATACTCAATGACTCCACTTAGCACATAGCTTTGCATTCTGATGAACAAATGCACTGTATATGACTGGTGGTGACAGTGTTTTGTCTTCATTTAACCCGGTCCATCAGCCAGGATCAAGTGGTTCTGAGGAGCTGCTGTCTAACGGGGACTTTCATCTTACGTTTTCGTTCGTCTGGCAATATCCTTTGCAAGTTGAGCACCTCGTTTGCCCTTGAACATTTTCTCCGCCTCCTGCCGCTCCTATGGTGATATCACACAGTTAAATTGAAAACCCCCAATAATAACAGATCGAGTCAAGGCCAGGCAGGAAAATGCACAAATCACCAGAGCCTTACTTCACTGGATGTTCAACGGAACATTAACCCAAGGGTGGAAGAGCAGTTAACACATCGTTAATAACCACTGCAATGGCCTTAAACTAACACTTACATATTTTTGTACAAAATAACTATATTTTGACATTTAGAAATCTCCTTTAAGTGCTTCATAAATGCTAGGACTGGGCAACTATTGCAATATTTTTGACCAAATAGCTCTATATTGATATTGTGACATTAATGTAGAGATAATACAACAAAAGTTGGTAAAGTATAACAGTAGAACAGTGTCATGATATAACCATATCCAGAATCTAAGACCACATATACAGTCTTGATCAAATGTTTACATTCACATTCACATTCATTCTGACACCGAAAGAAGTTGTAGAAATCATTGGACCTAAAGACTGCCATGATATACATGTTCTGTGCAAGTGTATGTAAACTCTTCACCACGACTGTAATCTCATATCACGATAATTATGTCATATCAATAAACTGCCCAGCCCTGCTATATGGTTTCACTGAAGGCTGGTAACTCACATTACTTCATTTTTAAACTGGCACAATAAGCTCCTTGCACTTACCTTGAGCTTAACCTTCTGGAAGTCAAGCACACGGATCTGTGGGATTTTGTTGATGACATAGAGCCTGTAATGCTTCTTGTTTGTCACTGGATTCCTTAACAAGCTGAAAATTCAGTGATTTAAGACATGATCAGAATTCCGCAGAGCACCAGACATTTCAATAACGGAGTTAATGATTATACATACCTGAGAAGAGACAATGTCTTAACCGTGGCCAGCGGGTCCAAGTCACCCTACACGCGAAGGAAACAATTATTCAGAACTCAAATCATCACTGCTACTGTACTGCTGAAACTGTACCAGCACCTAAGCGCTGCCTCTTCCTACAGGCGGACAGCTGGCGATCATCTGCTGCAGGTGATACACTGACAAGGGATAAGTACCTCATAGAATCCCACGTCAAAAGCAATTAAACTAACAAAACTATTCCTTATGTCAAGACATGAAAATGTATACGATTCTGACTATTGTATTAGAGTGACTGCTGCCAAAATGCACTCACCAGCTCCTGAATGTTGTTGCTCGTCAGAACCAGTTCTGTCAAACTTGGCAGAGACTGCTCCAGATTCTCACCTATACGACTGGAAACACATATCAGAGGGTTACAAACATGCAGCAATGTCCTGGATGGCCAGTATACTGTGACCCATTAAAACAAAGGAAGCTCTTCATTAGGACATTTGTCAACCCTTTTTTTTCCTGAACCAAAGAACAAAACTATACTTCCAGTGCTTGAGACTATGAAGTAGCCCCACCAACTGTACACATGACATATAAAGATTAGATTTGCAATAACTCATGTATCTAACAAGTTAAATGGATGTGCAAAATGATAACAACACCAGGTACTGTTAGTTAATACTCCAAATATTTATAATCTGTTCTTTTCCAGAGTCTAATTCAGCAATGTGTTGATGAGCGATGAGAACAAACACGGCACTGTGTTAAAAAGAGGCTGTACTGCTGAATGAACTGGTGAGATGACAAAATACAATTCTGAAAGCTAATCTTCAATCTCATCAGACAAAACATAGCACAGTCTATTTATAATAGTTTGACACAACCCTGGGAAGTTAAGACACGACATAGTCATTATCAATAGAAAGCTTTCCCCCAGAAAACAGCATCCCTGCCCGCAAGTGAAAGTCAGAGAGGGTCCACTGTTTACTGATGGCAATTATATAATTATGTAATTTAAAGCAAAAAAAAATATCTCAATTTCTAAGATGCATTGTGGGTCAGGATCTCAATCACACCATATTATAACTGAATCCATATGATCATTAACAGTCGGCAGACACATGTTTAGATTACTGGTGGAAATACATTTTTTAAAAAAAACAACAAAAACACAGATGTCAAAGTCATTATGTGTACAGTTACGTCTCTCTTGGTTCCACAGTGCTTTGGTTCAGTGTGAACAAACATCGGCGAAGAGAAGAGGAGAGCCTTTACTGCAGTGATAATGTGGACTCTCTGTGTGATAAGGAATTATGGCACTGTTACATCCTACTTGTTGTAACGTACCTAACCGAGCACTGAATTGCTTCTGCTTAACTTGAGTATATAAAAAAAGGACATTGGAGGGTGTTGCAGATACAACTTACCAAATCCTGTTGTTATTCATTAACAATGTCTTCAGTCTTCTAAGTAGAGGGAAGCCATCCAGTTTTCTGACTTCATTATCAGAGAAGTCAATAGTGTCAAACTGGTCGAGAGTTGCTCCAAGATTTTCAAGCACTGGGATTTTATAACCTGTGAGATGAAAAAACAAATACTGAGAACTATTTCATGCTCTTAAAAATTATTGCATATTGTCTCCAGAGATCAATATGACGAAATTAGCAAGGATTAGGTGACTGGCTTTTCATACACCTCCTTGACCTGTGGCTTTGAACAAGGAACATTTTTGCAAAAATGGTACAATTGTCTAAGTTGAAAACATACAAGTGACAGAATTATGTAGTATCATTTTGAGGGACACAAAACTTTTGTTAATGTTACTGTTGTTAGGATGTTTTTTTCGGGTTCTGTTAACCCCCTCAGCATGTGCTCCAGTGTAGGGCTGCACCTAACGATTATTTTTTTAACGATTAATCTAACGATTATTTTTTCGATTAGTCGACTAATCTAACGATTATTTTATTGATTATTCTAACAATTATTTTTTCCTACTCAATTCATACAACAACTAATTTACCCAAAATAAATACCAAACACTTCTCTCATTAATATTTCAATGCTTTATTCAATATTTTTTTTATAACAAAATTAAAACAAGATTAAAACACAGTATGCACTGCAGGGCATTAATCCGTAACAAAAAATAGTGCAGTTTTAACTGGTTCAGTTATGCAGTCCAACATAAATAATAATAAATAAAAATAATAAAATTAAAGCAATAATTTGACAAAGTAAATGAAACAATATAAAGTTCAAGTCAAGAGGAAAAGCAAAACATTGTGCAACATGTGCATTTAGCAGCCAAAAAAACATCATTTTACAGAACAAAATGAGTTCAGTTTCTTCTATATGATACGCTGTCAGACAGCTCAGCAGCCATCTGGGGTGTGCATGAGCTTGGATTTTTCTTGTGAAAAAAATCCTCCACACTGCTTTGCTTCTTCCTGAAAGACACACAGAGCACATTAGTATAATGATAATTTAAAAAATCCAGTTTCCACATTGCTGCTGTGTTTGTTATTGAATATGTCACTTAAACTGTACAAAGGTTATGACAGGGACTTATTTTATTTCTGAATTTATATCCAGTTAAGTTAATCACTGGCAAATGTGTTTTTGCATCAGTGGGGCAAGACAAATACATAAATAAATCTATATAAGTTAAGATAAATCAATAAGACAAATAAATGAAACTATTTACAACAGTGCATGACGCTGTTTTCTCACTTTTACATAGCTGTTCAAATAACCCAAAATATGGATGGCCGAAACACAGCGTAAGATGATGCGATGTTTAACGTTACTTTACTATAACGGCAGTGAAGACGGCCGACTTCTGGGTCACTATAACAGAAGTAACTTTAAACGGGACTTACGGTGCTGTTTGGTTGCCGCTTTGAGAGATCACTCCGGGATGCTTCCTCTTTAGATGCTCCTGCATCGCTGTTGTGATGCCGTGATACGCCATCTCGGCCTTGCACAGCGTGCAAAACACCACATTGCTAGACTTCTGTCTGAAGTGTTCCCAAGCTTTAGATGAACGCGGACGGGCTTTTTTCGTGTCCGCTTTACCCGTATTCATCATGTTTTTGGAGGTCGCCATCTTGAAAAATGACAACGCGTCGACGCACGTTATGCACGTCGACGTAAATACGTAGTCGATGACGTCGACGACGTCGACGAATCGCCCCAGCCCTACTCCAGTGGGTGATGAGAAACAGCGAATACTGATCTGTGTGTAGGTTTTCTGTACACATCAATGTTGAGTAAGGGAAGACTGTCTCCTCTGTCTCCTCCTCTCACGTGAACTTGATGTTACTGTCCACTGCAATTATATGTCCTGTGAAGGCTTCCACTTCCCTTGTTCTGATTCTGACCCAGGTGCTGTCCACATACCTGAACCAGTGGCTAGGAGCAGTTCCTGTAAAGATAATAAAGGCTCTGCTCTCAACTTCTTGCATGTAGAGGTTGGCCACTATTGGAGACACCCGGAGCCCAGGGCACAGCTGGGCTTCTGTCTATAGAAACCTTCAATGTACTGTAAGTAGGTGCCTTACATGACAGAGGTCAAGTAAGGCACAGATGTGGTCTGGGGTGAAGGTGGGTCACACAAGTCCTTAACAACTCTGTAAGGACACTCCCAAATACCCCTTTCCCACTGGTCAAAGATCCCACTTAAAGCCGCTAAGATCCAGCTTTAGTGTGCAATGGGAAGGTGTACACTTGCTATTAACACCCAGGTCGATTGATTCTGAAGCAGACAGGGGTTTGTATCAATTCGGCCCATCTTGGCTTTGATCTTAACGCAAGACCTGGGCTAATAAATTAAAGTCTATCGTATTTCCCACTGCACTAAATGAAGACATGTTATCATCATGCTGTGGTGGCATGTCATTAAGGAAGGTAAGAAAGACCCTAGTAAAATGTGCAAACCGGTGATCAGCGTGAAATTATCCCAAACATTTAAAGAGGACTAAGCCTTTTGTTCACATAGAAAAGTCCCACGTCTTTTACTTCAACTAAAAAAAATGCGAGTGAAAAAACCACAAGTGTTGCGTTCAAATTTTTGATGTTTTAAATTCCACCAAAACTGTGCCAAAGTCACTTGTGTTTAGAGCTCAACCCCATGTCTTTAGTATCTAGGCACGCCCCTGCCCATGACGCCTTCCACAACAACGTGAAAGGCTTGTTAGTTTTCCGTGTATGTACTCCAAAGAAAATATTTCCACCTATGGTCAACTTAAATTCGGAAAGATTAACTGTGGTTTCTTCACCTTCTCTCGCACTTTCTTGGCATGTTGCTCTGAGAAACGTCACACACAATATTGGTGATCACATAACATACGTCTGGACACTAGTGTGTTTGTATGGCTAACACCATGGCTCGGGATGCTACTGATGCTGAACACTGCTTTTGGTTGCTTTCAAACATTACGTGGAAGTTCACTGCTCGCTACAGACTAAAACAGTAATAACACAAAAGGCATTTTGCAGATTATACAACATAGTATAAATAAACACGAACTTGTCACGTCTTTTAGTGGAGTTTCAGGCCTGCGCGAAGCCAGGCCGAGCTAATGTACCATATTCAAATAACCTACTCAGCTGTAAGAGAAAAATCACTCACCTCGTAAATCCAACTCTCGGTCTCTCACAGGGTTGGTATACTGAGCAGCCTGCTCAATTAGCTCTGCGGATAATTTCACCATGTCGAGGCCGAGAACAGACTTTACAAAATATGAATGTTTCAGCGGGAGAGCGTCCCGCAACGTGCAATGCCTGACCGGAACAAAGGCTTCCGCTTCCTCTTCTTCTTTGGGTTTTAATGGCGGTCGGCAACTAGCTTTAAAGCGCATTGCCGCCCCCTTCTGGACTGGAGTCTGGCTCGCAGTGGTTATTACATTGCTACATAATATTCTCCCAGCAATTCCTGTTTTTTTTTCCAAAACCTAAAAATTGCCCTGACACCTACATCACTTGAGCAATATTTTCCTAATACCTAGAAATATTTGATTCCTTAGGAGTGTAGCTATAAGACTGTCTTTCTCAACTAAACGTAGGGCAAATCAAAAATACATGTTCTTCTGCCCTAATTTCCTCTATCCCACTCCTTCCGCCATTTCCTTCTAATTTCTGATTTGAAAATACCCTTATATCGTAGCTTTACTATACTTTACAGCCATACATATTTCTGTCTTCCTTGGTGCTAATTTTTGCAAATGTATCTGCCAGCCCATTTCAATCCACACCTACATGTGCAGGAATCCAAAACAGAACAACGGCCCAATTAAAAAAGACGTTATTTTGTCCAAGCACACACCGGCACTTGGAGGATGATAGAAATTTGCTGGGCAAGCAGGCTAGCAATTCTGAGGTACTTTTATTTGCATTTGATGTTACTGCAAAATATATATCTGTACTACTACATTTCAGGAGAAAATATTATACTTTTTTGTTACTCTTCTACATTCATCTGACAGTTATAAAATATGTTTATAGGCTATGTTTATAAACTTGTTTGTTATAAGTTAATTAGTATCCAAAATACAAACGGATAATAAGAGTCCACAAACAGGACATCACTAGTCAAAATACTAAATACCTTTTCTAAAAACCTGCTGACTCACTTTGTCCTCGCATGATTGGACAATGACGAACAAAGCCTCCTGTAATGTCACAGAATGTTTGGCTTTTTCAGTCTCCAGGTACCCCCATAAATATTCAGTGGGGTTGAGGTCAAGAGACTGTGGCTAAGTTCATGACAGTAAGCAGTCCTTGGTCGTCTGAAAACCCATTGGTCAAGTTAGATTGATTGACAGCCATCAAGCCAATCACAGCCATTTGACCAAACCCACTAGTCCCAGCCGCCCTGGAAAGTAAACACTGTCTGCTAACTGCTAACACAGAGCTGCCGCAGACAGCAAACAGAGCAGTGGTATGAAACGGTTATTTAACTAGTTAATAATGTAGAATTTTGTCTGTAAATAACTGTCTTGCTTTGGGGCATGTTTGCTAATATTAAGCAAGCCAGGTGGCAAACAAGTTAATGCAAGCCAGGTAAAGTTAATGGTAACTGACAGATTTTGATATTATTCAACATGATCATTATTCTTTTTGTTAGGAATGCCAAAAAGGAAGAGGCAACAGAAGATTGACTTATTTTTCAAGTCAAGTTGTCATGTAAGTGGAGTTATGTGACAGGAGGGAAACAGAAAGCTAGCTTTCAATCCATAAATGCACTAATTCAAGTTTATAGTAGTACATTCATATTCTTGCATTAATGCCATGTAGGGGTTCATTTACCTAACTTAAAGCTATGTGTTGGAGGTAAAATCTTCTTTTAAATGAAGAAAATCTCCTACATCAACTCATCCCTGTTACTGCTCTCAGAGACTAGACAAGAATAGAAATTAAGACAATGAAATGCAATAAAACTATTAAAATCTTAAATAGTAAGAGGAATAAAATAATATAGAGTACAATAAAGGCTAGGATGAAAGATTAGTTAAAATAGATTAGAACAACAAAATATATGTAAAATAATTAATAAAAAGCAGATAAAAGAACAACAAAAGAAAGGAATGTTTCCTAATCAAAATCAAGGCTGTAGAGGTTTGTTGTAAGTTTACATAAATGATTTCAATATTTCCATGTTCAGGAATATTAACATTGAGTTTTTTATGTAGGTGTTTATGAGGAAGGGAAGTCCAGGAGTCAGGACAAAGGAGAGCAAAGGAATAAGGAATAGTTCACACAAAATGCATAGTTGTCTCTTACTAGTCTGTGGGCCAGTATTGGTTTAGTAATTTCATAATCCTTCCTCCCTGAGATCAAGCAGCAGAAATTATTTGACAATGAGTAAATACTACTGACGGATTTTTGCAAGGGCGTAACCATGGCACAGATATTGGGGAGGTCCAAATGAGAGCCCTTTCCCTGAATTTTTTTTTAAAGTACATTTCCCACAATTCTATGATATTTTATATATAAAAATTCGCACATTTAGAAGTTTTGAGGACAACATTGACCATTTGAATTCACATGTAAAGGAATATTCTGTGAAATTGCATGGATTCCTACAGAATCAAGATAAAACTTCTCTTTAAATTCCCATTAAGTGAAAATCAATGTTTTTATCTCAAAGGCTTTGCTCTATATCTCACCTATATGCAAGTATCAGGCCCATGTTAAAAGTTTTATTTACTGCTGACATGTAGGACTAGGTTAAAACTAATGTTATCAAGCTGTTTAAATTCTCATTCAAATTTCTCACCTGATCATCTGTATCCCAGAGCATGTCCCTGCCTTGCCACTGCTTTCACCGTGCCTCTCCCTCTCCCTGTGTCTCTGTGCTGCCTACATTGTGACCAGATACCATTATTTTACCAGAAGAACAATGGCTGACCTTGATGATCATTTTAATTTAAAACATTGATTTTTCTGCTTGTGTTACTAGTTTAGTTGCTTTAGCTATATAGTAAGTGCATAAATAACAGTGTACAATGTACAGTAGTGTAGCCCCTTTCACACATGCACTGCTATTCTGAACTTATCCAGACATTACCTGGAGGAGCTGTATGTGTAACAAATGAGAGCAGTAACAGGGACGAGTTGATGTAGGAGATTTTCTTCATTGAAAACAAGGTTTTAAGCTCCAACAAATAGCTTTAAATTACGTAAATGAACACCTACATGGCATTAATGCAAGAATATGAATGTACTCCTGTCACATAACTCCACTTACATGACAACTTGGCTTGAAAAAGAAGTCAATCTTCTGCTGCCTCTTTCTTTTTGGAACTCCTAACAAAAAGAATAATGATCATGTTGAATAATATCAAAATCAGTGGATGTTTCTATGAGTTCTATCTGTCAGTTACCATTAACTTTACCTGGCTTACCTGGCTTGGCCTAATTGTTTGCCACCTGGCTTGCTTAATATTAGCTAACATGCCACAAAGCAAGACAGAGTTATTTACAGACAAAATTCTACATTATTAACTAGTTAAACAACCGTTTCATACCTCCACTCTGTTCGCTGTCTGCAGCAGCGAGTGACTGCAGCTGGTGTTAGCATGTAATTGTTTACATTCCGGGTGGCCGGGACTAGTGGGTTTGGTCAAATGGCTGTGAATGGCTTGATGGCTGTCAATCACTCTAAGTTGACCAATGGGTTTTCACGTATGGGGGAGCTACTCAGCGTACTGAGGTGCGCTCCATTTCAGTATGCTGTTACACCGCGAGGGCGGGCAAACGGTTTAATACCCAAGGATGGGCGCAACCAAGTTTACAGTTAGGAGGGGGGGTTCACACACTTATGTTTTCCTTAAAAACGGAAATAAATTGAAAAATAAATAAGAAATAAAGAGGCAGATCTGTTGACAGGGTTTATAAAGGAGTGCATAATTAACATATTTTCTACTGTGTATTGGGGGGGACAGATTACCATTTTCTCAATATTGGGGGGGACACGACCCCCCCAAAGAATGCGTGGTTACGCCCATGGATTTTTGGGTAAACTGAGTAGAGTATTCTTACATGTCACTGTTTCTAAAACAGGGCGTTTTTCTTGGCTGCGTTAAAAAAGGGCAAAAATTGAGTGAGTTTGAAACACTGCAGTATCATTCTCCCTCCTGTTTGTCTCCTTACATACAGCCCTCTGTTATTCCTAAATCTCTTATTTGGATTCATCAGTAAATAGGACTTTTTCAGTGAATGTCATCCAAATCTTGGATTTTTTTTAGCCCACCTGAAGAGTTCGGCCTTGCTTCCCCTCATGAGAAGGGACCCCTGCCTGATCGTGCTTTGAGTGCAACTGATCACTTTTCTACAATGTGTTTCAGAGTTACATGCACTGCCCCCTTTAGAAACCTTTACTGTAGCCATGATTTCATGCTGTTAGTGCTTGGAAAAAAAAAACAATTTCATTTCTGATACTTTATTACTTACTTTTTGACAGACACACAGATATAAGAAGATGGCAAAACAGAAGAGAGCAATGATACAGTGGAGCCCAGGGTATCACGATACAGGTCTGTCAATATGTGAGGCAGCAGGGAAGAGAAGAGGTAGGTGTTCCCAGGGGCCCATGGTCCATCAGAAGGGAGTCTGATCGACACGAGAGGAGGAGGACGAGGACGAGGAGTAGGAACAAGCTTTATAGAATGAAAGAGCAACGCAGCTTGGCGCTTGTGGGAACAGAAAACAAAACAAAAGTTAGAGAAATACAATGTAAATCAGAATCAGAATCACTGAAAACACTAGGGACATATTTCAATGAGGCTTTCTCTTCCACCCCTCCCCCTCCAGGTTCTCCATCAATGACCTTGTACATCATTTCACTTCTAAAGTTACAAATGTCTATGATGGCATAGCACCCACTAAAGTGATGGTGGTATCTTGTAAGAAAAATCTCCTTGGAGAAATGCCATGTTTGTCAAAATTTAAAAAAAGGAATGTTGAAAAGCTCCCGCAGGAGGCGAGAAAACAAACCTCTAGGTTCATTTTGACATTTATAAAGAGAGACTTGGCATTTTTAGATTTAGAACTGAAAAAGTCAAGGGCAGTCCTTTTTCACCAAAAACAGTAGTCATGCACGTTCCCTGTTTTCTGCTGTCAACTGGCTGACAAACCCTCCTGTGCCAGCAGCCTCTGAACTTCTGTCTACTTGGGCCTGTAATGAATTTGCATCCTTCTTCACTGCCAAAATTCAGAAAATTTGACAAGCGGCCAGTGCCACTGTACCAGGTACAGGAGGTTTGTTGTCCATGTGTCCACCTAAAACCAATTTGTGGCACAATTTGATCCAATCAATGACAAAAACCTGCATGAGATAAAACAACATTTGAAATCTCCTTCATGCTGACTTGATATTTTACCAGCAGGCTTCCTCAAAATAGTTTCAGACTGCATGACTCCAAATCTACTACAGATTATCAACATTTCTCTACTCTCAGGCGTCTCCCCCAAGCAATGAAAGCTGCAGTCATTAACCCACTCCTGATGAAGAACAATCTAGACACATCAGTTATGAATAATTATAGGCTTGTCGTGGACTGAATGGACATAATTCACTAATTCATTTGGTCAGTTTCCCTTTCACTGACTCCAGTGAACAACCATGGCAACGAAGAGGTGGGAGTGAGTAACCATGGCAACAGAGTGGGGAGGGGCTAGGGGACTTGGTGGTTTTCCGCTGTTGGAGTGTCTTTTTGTTCTTGGTGAATAAACGACTGATAAAGCAGTCAAAGAGAGAAGTTGTTCATTTTTCACAAAGTCTTAAGGTCCATATGAATATATATATATAAAATCATTGAAAAAGCTGTTTTTCAACAGCTGAACAATTACTTAATAATAAATGGCTGTTTTGATGTCTTCCAATCTGGATTTCGACCACATCACCACACTGAGACCACTCTTGTTATGGTCCTCAATGACAGTCATTTAAACACAAGCAGGAGAAAAATTTGAATCTCAGTGCTGCGTTTGACGTGGTCCACCACAGTATAATACTGGACTAAAACTGGATGGGTCTCTGTGGTACAGCACTAAATTGATTTTAATCCTATCTAAATAATAGAGAATACTTTGTGTCTATTGGTAATTACACATCTGAGCAGATGAAAATGACAAGCGGAGTACCCAAGGGCTCCATTGTGGGGCCTCTACTATTCAACATTTACATGCTTTCTCTTGCTCAGATAATGGAAAACAACAAAATATGTTACCAAAGTTATGCAGATGACACACAAATTGACATAACCAATCACCAGGGGCCTATTATCCCATACAAATGCTAAATAGATGCGTTGAATAAATCGGTGATGGGAACTGTCACAGCTTCTTCAGTTAAACAAAGATAAGACTGAAATATTGTTTTTGAAACCAAGGAAGAACAACTAACAGTCTCTGCTCAGCTTCAATCTGTTATGTTGAAAACTTCAAACCAAGCTAGAAACCTCAGTGTAATCATGAACTGAGACAATTACAAAGTCAGCCTATTATCACCTTAAAAATATATCCAGGATAAAAGGACTTATGTCTCTGCAGGATTTGGAAAAACTTGTCGATGTATTTATCTTTAGCAGACTCGACTACTATAATGATGTCTTTGCAGGACTCTCTAAAAAAATCAGACAGCTGCTGCTGATTCAGAATGCTGCTGCTCGAGTCCCAACAACAACCAAAAAAGGAGATCACATCACTCCAGTTCTTAGATCATTTCACTGACTTCCTGTCATACAATCTCAGCTTCAGACAAATCTATAGCATGTTTCTTTTTCCAGACATCCATAGATTTCACAGTGGAGGCTATAATACAACAATCAAACAGACTCAAGAACTTAGATACAACACGCCTGGAGTCAGTGGGTTCTTTAAAACTTAAAAAAAAAAGTATGCTTCCCTGGTAGTATTTCAGAATTATGAATCTTGGACTAGACATAATGCCTGCCTTTGTAGATATTGAGTGAGGCAGCTCAAATTTTTCTTTGAGCAGACTAAATGCTGCAAATCTCCCTTGTATATACAGATCTTAGAAATGAATCCGTTCTCCCTCCAGGCATGAAAAGTTGTATCAGGTAACTCGATATATACTCGATCTTACTAGGATCGAGTATATATATCGAGTTACCTGTCAGACAACACTTCTAACCTTCTTGAATTCTGACAGTTTCTCACAACTAAACTTGTTTTCAAAGACCCAGGCTTACAGTGAAGAAAATAAGTATTTGAACACCCTGCTATTTTGCAAGTTCTCCCACTTAGAAATCATGGAGGGGTCTGAAATTTTCATGGTAGGTGCATGTCCACTGTGTGAGAGATAATCTAAAAAGAAAAATCCAGAAATCACAATCTATGATTTTTTAACAATTTATTCGTGTGATACAGCTGAAAATAAGTATTTGAACACCAACGTTAATATTTGGTAGAGTAGCCTTTGTTTGCAATTACAGAGGTCAAACAGGTTTGCACAGACTGCAGGAGGGATTTTGGCCCACTCCTCCACACAGATCTTCTCTAGATCAGTCAGGTTTCTGGGCTGTCGCTGAGAAACACGGAGTTTCAGCTCCCTCCAAAGATTTTCAATTGGATTTAGGTCTGGAGACTGGCTAGGCCACTCCAGAACCTTGATATGCTTCTTACGAAGCCACTCCTTGGTTTTCCTGGCTGTGTGCTTTGGGTCATTGTCATGTTGGAAGATCCAGCCACGACTCATCTTCAATGATCTGACTGAGGGAAAGAGGTTGTTCCCCAAAATCTCACAATACATGGCTGCAGTCATCCTCTCCTTAATACAGTACAGTCGTCCTGTCCCATGAGCAGAAAAACACACCCAAAGCATGATGCTACCACCCCCATGCTTCACAGTAGGGATGGTGTTCTTGGGATGGTACGCATCATTCTTCTTCCTCCAAACACGCTTAGTGGAATTATGACCAAAAAGGTCCATTTTGGTCTCATCTGACCACAAAAACTTCTCCCATGACTCCTCTGGATCATCCAAATGGTCATTGGCAAACTTAAGAAGGGCCTTAACATGTGCTGGTTTAATAAGCAGGGGAACCTTCCGTGCCATGCATGATTTCAAACCATGACGTCTTAGTGTATTACCAACAGTGACCATGGAAACGGTGGTCCCAGCTCTTTTCAGGTCATTGACCAAGTCCTGCCGTGTAGTTCTGGGCTGATTCCTCACCTTTCTTAGCATCATTGAGACCCCACGAGGTGATATCTTGCATGGGGCTCCACTCCGATTGAGATTGACCGTCATGTTTAGCTTCTTCCATTTTCTAATGATTGCTCCAACAGTGGACCTTTTTTCACCAGCTGCTTGGCAATTTCTCCGTAGCCCTTTCCAGCCTTGTGGAGTTGTACAATTTTGTCTCTGGTGTCTTTGGACAGCTCTTTGCTCTTAGCCATGCTGAATGTTTGGGTCTTACTGATTGTATGGGGTGGACAGGTGTCTTTATGCAGCTAACGACCTCACACAGGTGCATCTGATTCAGGATAATACAGTGGAGTGGAGGAGGACTTTTAAAGGCGGACTAACAGGTCTTTGAGGGTCAAAATTCTAGCTGATAGACAGGTGTTCAAATACTTATTTTCAGCTGTATCACACGAATAAATTGTTAAAAAATCATAGATTGTGATTTCTGGATTTTTCTTTTTAGATTATCTCTCACACAGTGGACATGCACCTACCATGAAAATTTCAGACCCCTCCATGATTTCTAAGTGGGAGAACTTGCAAAATAGCAGGGTGTTCAAATATTTATTTTCTTCACTGTATCTAGCTTAGAAAACAAATGGGCTGGCAACGAATAGTTAGCCTCCATATGTAGCCACAAGGGGGCCCCAGAGGACAAGCCATCTGTAACACCATGTTGCCAGAACTTTAAAACCATGATTTAAGCAGCCATATAGTAGTCACTGAATGAGGGTAAACCAAGTCCTCCTTCAGACTTAGGCTTCTGCAAATGGATTTTTGGGATCCTGTGAGTTTTATAGTGTTGAATGCAAGACAAAATTATTGAATCTAATTATCTTTTTAACAAAAGGCTGAGGAAAATTGGGATGTTTTGACAGAGGTAGAGACACCTAAGGAGGGAAACCATTTCATTGTAATTTATGCAGCCAGTTGTTTAAGTTTTGATGCAAACTCCATAAAGCTTAATTCAAATATCAATGTGGGTATTCTCAGGCCAAGATATGTAAGGTGATCAACTATTTTAAACAGGACAATTTCTAGGAAGCCCAGTGTGTAGGCTGCATGAAATTACTTTCTGGCCAATTTCTTGTGTATCTGGATAGCTTGCCAAAAGCTGTGATTTGATCAAGGAGTGAGGGGACCATTTTTTAAAATGTTACGTTTTTTTTAAGCAGAAAGTCATGTCATTAGCCTAAAGGCTAATGAGTGTTTCTATACCTCCCACTTTCATACCATTGATATCAGGGTATTTCAGGTATTTTTTGAATTCTGAAATGCAATAGGTCTGTAGTGAGTCAGATCCATTGCCTCCCTATCTTTCTTTAATATAAGAGAGATGTTGGGCAAGGCTTTGTCCCTTTCAGAGCTAGATATCATCCTGAGAAAGAGTGGGGCAAGGAGGTTGCAGAATTTCTTATAGAATTCACAGCCGAACCTGTCCATCCCAGGGGCCTTGCCGGGCGGAAAGGACTTAATAGCAGAGATTATGTTGGGCGGTGACAATGTAAAATCAGAGTGTAGGTCCTCCCTGGCAGCATCACTTAGCTTCGGTATTGTGAAAGAGTAAAATAAATCATTCAAATCAGAATGAGTGGCATTGCATTTAGAAGTGTAGAGTTTACTGTGAAACTCTTTGAATCTGCTGATAACTCCGTATAGTCAGTCAGGAGGCTGGATGTGTCACCAGAAAGTAGTGTCACCTATTCTGCTATATGATTTGTGAACATGCAAATAATAGGTGTTATTCTTATCAGTGAGGTGCTGGACTAAATTCCTGGATATAATCAAATTGTTTAGAACCTGCACTGACACAA
Source organism: Diplodus puntazzo (assembly GCA_963678695.2). NCBI lineage: Eukaryota > Metazoa > Chordata > Actinopteri > Spariformes > Sparidae > Diplodus > Diplodus puntazzo. The sequence continues at coordinate 26,129,320 of OZ023155.1, forward strand.
TATTTGTTGGAGGACGAGAATATCTATATAGCAATTTAAATCACCACCAATTATTATATGTGAGTCATTAGCATCTGGAAGTAAGTTCAAAACTTTCCTAAAAAAATTTGGCTCATTTACATTTGGGCCGTAGATCTCGATATTTTTTGATGGGGAGAAACTGAAGAAGAGCTCTGGGGAGCAAAGAGCTGGAGTTTTGACTACCTGGTCAGTGGGGGGTCTGTCACCCTGGCCAAATAACACTTTTTCTCTGTTTTTTGCACTAACTGGTACTTCTTACTTTTGTATTGTATTGTTTATTCTTTTAATATTATTATCGTTTATTACAATACCCTGTCCTTTGGCTGCTGTGATGAAGAAATGTCCCTGTTTGTGGGACAAACAAAGGAAATTCTGATTCTGATTCTGATTCTGAATAGTAGCTCAAAGCTGGGTCTCTTGGCAGTCTTTGCATGTACTGTAGATGTGAACACAGGGGAATTCTGGGGAACTGAGTTCAGTCCAGAGTCTATTTTGAAATCCATAATGAACTGCGTCATCTGTGAGTCCTGACATAGTCATTTTAGCATGTGCATACTGATAGTTTGTTTCCTTTATAGTAAAATATTTTATGAGCTCTTTGTATGTTTTGTAGCCTAAAAAATATATTTGTAAAGCAACTAGTAACTGAAGGTGACAGATAAATGTATTGAAGTAAAAAGTTCAATATTTCTCTCTGAAATGTGTTGGAATAGAAGGAGAAAGTGGTAAGGTACAAATAACTCAAATTTGTGCTTTTATATTGCACATGTTATCAGTACTTGAATAAATACTTCATATTCCTTTTCGTACAGCCACTTTCTTTTTTTTACCACTGGACTGACTGAAAGCAAATTTTTACCTAGCTGATTTAGACAGCTAACAGTTACATTTGTGACATTATAAATCAATAGCCTGTTTCTGTAGCAGCTAAGCTAATGTAAAACACAAAATAAAACACTGAAGTTGGAAAAATCTATGTTCAGGGAGGACATTTGTCAGCATTCTCAGCCAGTGCGCTTCAATTGATTACTCCTACAAAATTAGTGTTAAAAAACAAAAACAATAATACACCATGGTGACGATCAAGTTAAGGCACAAAACATCTTTTGGACAGAATTGTAAATGCCCAAGAAAGCCACGTTAACTGTTATAACTGGGATACTGGGATAAATCCACAAGCCTCTGGCAAGAATGAATTTTACCCCCCTGTCCACCTTCCAGACTTTAGTTTGCACTGTACTATAAAAAAAAAGTCCCACTATTTCATACACCAGAATTCAATATTGACAATTTTATGTAAACTGTGTATAGCAAAATCATCCAATATGAACAATATTCCTGGGCTTATTGGACTGGTGTTGTTTTCCCTCTGTCTATAACTTTTCCAACATTTTCTTTCAGATCAGATTTGCCTCTGGTTTTCTGCTCCTCTGGTTTCTCCCTGTCTAGCACCACTCCTGCTAGACAAACAGCAGCACCCAGCATCGCCCAGAGCTATTAGTCTAATCTGATGCACACTGATAACAGCTTGTACACCTACGCATCATGCTTATCTCTCTCACATGCTAAATTCAACCATACTTGTAGCTTTTGCATGCTGTGGACCGATAATCATCTGTAGGTTAAAATTGGGTCGGTGGGGTGGATTACAAACATCTTTTTTTTTTACTATTCAAATGTACAGAACAAGTATCCTATTTTGTACGTACAGTTGAAAAAAATCAAGTACTATTTTATGTTTGGCAAAAAGTATTCCAATTTGTAGCTGCTTAGCACCTAGACGTCACACCTCCTTAGGTGAACTCACATGTTTAATCTAAGATAGAAACTGTTACTCATACTGCAACTAGAGCAAAGGGACAACTCCCACCCAAAAGGCTGAACCATATGTTTATGTGGTAGTGTATGTTAAGTGGTGGAAAATAGCTAATTCATTTACTCAAATATTATACTTAAGTTGAGTGTTTCCAGTGCACTCCATTTTTTTTTTATCATATTATGTTTATTCTCAAAAAAGCGAGGAAAGCACAATCATGCCACACACAGATGATCCCCCCATGATTAACCCTTTTGATTTTGGGGGGGATATTTTGTTTGTCCACACATCCTGAGCATGGCGGTGTGTATAGAAAAGGGGGGTTGATAGATTTAGCAAAATGTGGCACCTGGAAATAACAGAACAAATTAGATTTGATATGTCTAAAATATATCTCTTGAGCTTCCAAAACCACCATCAATATATTATTAACCAATTTTGGAGATACTATTTCTAAGCCAAAGAGAAAAGGCATAATCCAGCTTGGGTAGAAAAAAGAGGTGATGAATATGGATAGGGCTTAATGTAGATAAAGCAAAAAAAACAAGTCTCCTATGAAACTGTGCCAATATGATTAATGTTGTGATTACTTTTGGGTAAGATGAATATTTCCCTGGAGAGAAGGGTCATTTAGTGGTTACTAATGCAAGGAATGAAGAAGAGGGACAATATTAAGCTTCATTGAGACACAAATTTAGCTAAGGATATTTAAGGATGTATATTACATAATATTTTCTGTATTTTTGCAGCTCAACAGTATCTCAAATTAGGAAGTGACAGTCCACATTGAGATTGGTGTCTCTATATATAGGTTTACTTACAATCGGTTGCTTATTATTCCATAAGTTAGCAAAACACTGGGAGACACTGAACAAAATATTAAAACTGATGCAACCCATTAATCCTAAATCAATCCACTCTGCCTATTAGAGATATACAAATTGTCTTCCCTCTGTCTGTCTTAACCTTATCAATCAAGTGTGTAGTGGCGCTGTTAAGCTCAATAATCTTGCTTTTTGTGAAAGAAGTATGAAACTTTCAGGGTTTGTTCTTGATGACCTAAGCTTTAATTTAAGATGGAGGCATTTTCAGTATGACCTCTGAGGTCAGCTAGAGGTCACTTACCCCTGTAATATGTCATTTTCATGCACAAAATTGTAAATGTGTGTATCTTAGGATCTAAATGCGATAGAAATGTAAACCAAATATGTATTTCGAAGCTTCTGGGCATGAGGAACTCATTTATGCCATTGATAGCACTCTAAGTGGTCAACATCATTAAGTGCAGTTAGGTTACTAGGAATGTGAGTGCCTTAAGGCGAGACACTATAGGTGAATAGGGTAAAATTAAATAATAAATGTCACCATGAAACTTTCTCAGTTGATTACTCATGTTAAGCTAAGAAAAAAAGGTATTGCAAGTTGTTTGTATTTTAATGTTTAAATATGCAAATGAGGCCTTATCTCATTAAAAATGCGCTAACTTGCATACCTTTTAAAAAACGAAATCAGATTGTGTAATAAAGCCAGGCTCAAAATATTTTTTTCATTTTGTTGTCATATTAGATGGGAAAATAATTACAGAGGTTTTTATGGACATCTACTTCTGTTATCCTGTAAATCAGAATATACTGTAAATAGCCATAGTTTTTAAAAAATAATTGTTTTCCGTGATAAACTCAGGGTTTTCGTGTAAATGAGACGTCAAACCACGTGGATATATCTGCATTTCCCTTCGTGTAAACGGGATCTTATTTTCTTAGTTCTGCGGTACAGGGTGGGGCAATAGGTGGCACATGGTGTGGTTTCAGAAGTCCTGGCACTTGGGAACCTAAAAGGTTGTGTGCTGATCTCTCTCTCTCTCACTTTCTCCTTTGACTGTCCAACAGTATAGAGCGATAAACAGCAGACTAGTAGTACCTCATTGGTGTCCAACTGACACAAAGCACAAAGATCCCAATTAATTTGTGATTTGGGTTTCTTGGGCAGAGGACATTTATCTAAATCTCCTAGCACATGGCGTTTAGCCATGATTAGTACCTCAACATTACAGGCTACAACACACACCTCACACTCTAGCTAACCCTAACACACAACCTATCACACCCGTAACACACACATAACACAGCTGACACACTGCTCACACATAGCTAATGCTCCAAGAAAGAAAGGTTAACAGATGATTTTTAGTTGAGGTTAGCAAATGTATTTTAAATGGGCTTCAAGAAAAGATTCAATGGCATAATTATACTACTGAGTCTACTGTTTACAGACTACAACACACACCTCACACTCTAGCCCTAACACACACGTAACATACATACTGTGGGAAAATAAGATCCCGTTTACACGAAGGGAAAATGCAGATATTTCTACGTGGTTTGGCCTCACATATACACGAAAACCCTGATTTTATCATGGAAAACAATTATTTCTAAAAACTATGGCTATTGACAGTATTTACAGGATAACAGAAGTAGATGTCCATAAACCCCTCAGTAATTATTTTCCCATCTCATATGACAAGGAAATGGAAAAAATGTTTTGAGCCTGGCTTTATCACACGATCTGGTTTTTTTAAAATGTATGCGAATTAGCGCATTTTTAATGAGATAAGGCCTCATTCACATAATAAACATTAAAATACAAAAAACTTGCAATACATTTTTTCTAAGCTTAACATTAGTAATCAACTGAGAAAGTTTCATGGTGATATCTATTATTAATTTTTTTTAACCTATTCACCTATAGTGTCTTGCCTTAAGCCACTCACATTCCTAGTAACCTTCACTGCACTTAATGATGTTGACCTCTTAGAGTGCTATCAATGGCATAAATGAGTTCCTCATGCCCAGAAGCTTGAAAATACATATTTGGTTTACATTTCTATCACATTTAGATCCTAAGATACACACATTTACAATTTTGTGCATGAAAATGACATATTACAGTGGTAAGTGACCTCTAGCTGACCTCAGAGGTCATACTGAGAATGCCTCCACGTCTTAAATTAAAGTTTAGGTCATCAAGAACAAACCCTGAAAGTTTCATGCTTCTTTCACAAAAAGCAAGATTGTCCATATTTTAAGAGCTTAACAGCCCCACTAGTGAGAGGTTTCTGTCATATAAGCTTTCTATTTGGCGAGTAATGATTTAAGTCCAGAGTTACACTTATGGAAAGGCAGCTGTATTTCTGGAGTCTTCATCATCAAATTGTTTAACACACTCACACAAGAAAATATTATGCATTCTTATAGATTTAATTACTCCACTGTTTCCTGTGGAAAACAGTGACATTTAGCTTTGCTGATTCATTTGCTGGCATGTAGTTGTTTTGGGTTAGTGTTCTCTAAAGTGTTGTTCAAAAGAACTAATTGTTTTGAGTGAATGGATGGAACTGAATCACCTCCTGAATGAAAATACATTCCTTAATCAGTTCAGTCGAGTGAATGTGTAGGAATACACGTTATTTCAAGTCATTTGTTCTCAGGAAGAACATGGTTTGGTCATGACAGCAAATGCACAGCTCATTCAGGTTGCTGACATTAGCTGAAATTATTTAACAACATTGGTCTTGGACTGCAGTCAAGTGTATGATATTCTGTAGATTGATATAAAATGCATGGGCTCAAATGTACGGCTGTGCTTGGGTGAGTGTACACCCACATACACACACACACACACACACACACACACACACACACACACACACACACACACACACACACACACACACACACACACAAATATATATTCAATCGAACCTTTATGTAATAATCGGGGAATCAATCGGGGCCCTCATTTTTAACAATGCTAAACATGAACAGAGTCAATAAGCAAACAAATACAAGCAAACCAGATTAAATAAGAAACACAAACATAAACAACAACAATATCAGTTAAAACAACCACATATTTACTGAATGTACTACACAGTGAACATGAGCTCCATGAAACTGCACTGCTTAAGTCCACTCTTCTCCCTCGTCCTCATGTTTTGAAGTCTCATATAGGATGTAGTAAAAATGATACCGTGTTATATCCCAATTACATAGTAAGACGTAACAAGATGATTTTTATATCAAATTAGACATAAATTATAAATAGTATATATATTTTTATCCTCATTATAAACCATACGCCTTAATACCTAGATCACACTCTAATTACAAAGGCCTATCATTCCAAAAGGATTTCCAGCAGAAATCTTCTCATTAAACCAACCAAACTGGCAGAAGCTCACTGTCCATCCACATAAATGAGGTCAAATAAACAAATTAATGAAAAAGCTGTGCACTAAGGGACGCTCAGAGAGTAATGGTGCTTGCTGACGCCTGCACTCATGCATGCTCTGCTACATCTTGCAAAACCATGCGTATCTGGGTAAATTACTAAGTCCCCTTAGTAGATGGAGCAGCAGAGCACCAAGCTCTGACAGCGTTTCATAAACAGTTGAGTTTGTGTCTGGGTTTCTAAATCTCATTTTCTAATCCATATTTTTCACAGTGTGTCTCATCATCCCTTACACTGTTGTCCTCCTCTTCCATCTATTTTAAAATATATTGGTAGAAAAGCTTTTCTTTATCCATTTTCTGACAGTTGAGTCATATATTCATTCACACAGACAACACAAACTCTACATACTACTTTGTTTAGTCATGCGCTTATTTCATTGTCGAGTGTCCAACTGTATTTACGAATCCATCTGCATGTGGGGCAACTGTACATTTATTCTCGGCAGAAAAGAGAATAATTGCACTTACGGATATATTCCATGATAACTATGAACTCACAAACAGGTTTATTTTGATTCTGTCCCATTTACACTGTCCTGCTGCCCCAAATACTCACTAGAGCTCCAAATACAAATTAATCTGTTGCTGAAAGGAGTCTCCAAATCTTCATTTCCAACTCCAATAGCACTGTTTCCTACTACATGAGGGATGTGAGCTTCACATTTGTGAGCTGTTTTCAAAGACATCTTCAGTTGGAACCAATGGACTTGATAGGACTTGGTAGGAAAGTCAGAGAGGATTATTACAATAATTTTATAATTTAATAACAATAAATAGTTGCAATGCCTTTTCCCATGACAATCATTCTTTAAGCACTGACTAGCAACTAACAGGCTACTTTAAGACGTCACTGCTTCTGTAAATTTGCCAATGTTGACCACTTGCATTGCGTTGCCAACACAAAGCTGACAGCACTGAACAATAGACGAAATAATTAACTGTGATTAATGACTATTTTCATATCAGAGGAAGCATGTGCACTTTCAGGAGTATTTGACAGAGATGGAGAGGAGCAGCCCATTACCTTTGGGAGGAGTGAACTCTCAGAAGGTTGATGGTGCTTATGAGGATATCACATCATATGGTATCATAACACTGATGTCCAACAACAGCTGTCATAGGTGAAAATAAGCTAGTTTTAGTTCTGTTGGCCTTATGATTGCATTACCATAATACTGAAAGTTGTAGTAGCTAGTTTCATATTAAATAAATTTATCAGAGAAAATGTCTATTTCTACCAGACACGTGATATGTTAAAAACTGAAGTACACGTTGTCTTTTGTGTTATTTATTCTTCTTTTTCTTCTCTAACTCATTTAATCTTACTCATTATGTTACTTGCGTGTTCTTCTCTTATTACCACTTTTAATTGTTATTTACTCTAACCTACTTTATTTTATTTTATCATTATTACTATTATTTCTACTGTTATTTACTTCTGAGTTTTTGTCTTTCTTTTTATTCATTAATCCATTCTCTTCTGTTCCTGATTTGCCCTGTGTTTGTCTTTTTCAAGTCCATGAGTTGAATATCCCTCCCATAATATTCTCATGTAACTTCTGATATGATATGAGATGCTTGCAATTTTCATCTGATTTGTCACTGCTTTAAAAGGAAACAATAAAAAGGAAAATGATAAAAAAAATTTAAAAAAATAAATAAATAACCATCGGGCACTGCAGAGTCCCAAACTAGTGATGAAGGTTGAACTAATAAATCCGCCTCACGGTTGCTCCGCACAGTTACTGTCTGCGGTGTGAAAGGGGAATTTATCACATAAGGCTACGCGCAGTCGACCTGGGATGAATATTCACCTCTTTAAGGATTCGAGCTCCTAACAGGCCTCTCAAGGTTTCATTTTCTTGGAGCTATAAGGTGTAAGGTGTATACTGGTATTGACCATGACCATGGTATTTAAATATGAAATACTGATATTGAGTTAATAATATGTATATTATAATATTGTTTACATTATTCATCACCTCTTGGGTAATTTCTGTTTCTTCTATTTTTGCTTTGTCAGAGTAGATGGTGATAATGTGCCTTAAAGCAGGTTGCCATCGCCATCAGTTATTTTCTTTTTCAATCGTGATAACATTGTTACTGTGATTTTGTCAGGCCAAGAAAATAATATAGTGAAAGTCTGTAAAAATGATGGAAATGTAAATTGATTAAACCTTGGATCAAAAATTCACAATACAATATTTAACAATGGAGCCTAAATCACTTAAAAAGTGTCCCATAAACAGCTGTACAGTTGTCTCTTTTTCAATGTTGGTCAAGTCAAGACACATTATCAGTAAGGCTGAATGTTAGTACCAGATTCGACTTTGATAATAGATCCACGATAATGCAAAGCCAAATCTCAGACTGAATAGTCAAGCTGCACTGTGGGTAATGTTGGCGTCAGGTTTCTGATAAACAAGTGAAATGCACGGAATAAGAAAAAAAAAAAAAAAAAAATGAAAACAAAAACTGAAGTACACGTGAGGTACCAGTGCAGAGTTAAATGTCATTTTATTCTCTCATAAACCTCACTGGAATTGATTCGTCCAACCATGCCATGCAAAATATATCATCAAAGAAAACCTGTTGGCTGGATTTCGTTTTATCAACTGATTAAAGTAAAGAGAGTGGTCAAGCTAGGTCAAGAATACAAAATACAGTTCTTTTTCACTGAAGACAGGCATGCATACTAATTTCCAAATGTGGTTAAGTTTAGGCAACAACAGAATTATATATCAAATTTATGTAGATGGGAGTTTCCATTGAGCTTTTTTTATGTACACATGATTCAGGCATGGCATCATCTTATCAAATATTTGCTGTCAGATTTCTTCAAAACAATGCGACTCAAACCACAGTCGTGGTTTAACGTGATTGGACTGCCAAAGTCCTAGCTTAGTTATCGCTGTTGGTTAAGGGAGGTGAACACTGTCCAAACACACTTTGACCCATTGTTGTCACATTTCAGGTTGACTCAGAGTATCGAAATATTGTGCAACTTATCTGTATTACATACTATTCAGCGCCAAAGCTACCATGTTCCCTTTTATGTTTTTTTTTGTGCGACTAACAGAAATACTAGCCTGTATAAGACAAAATAAATCTCAAAGGATTAATATAAAAATATTGCATAGATCAACAATGAAAATTTCACACTTAAAAATAAGAACTGCAAAATGTTCAGTGCATCTGCACATGTGATGATTTTTGAGTTTTCAAAAGGGCAAAGGATTGTACATAGTATGTCTTTATTGGGTAGCTTTCTGTCCAACTGGACTACTTCTATGATTGGGCAGGTAAAATTTGTTTGGCTATTTTTGGTTTCATTAGGCAGTTTGTGGTAACACAAAGTTAGACTTACATTTGCTTGGTCCCTCCTGTCATCTGAGTAGACTTACAGGATACTAAGTTCAGTTCAACATGACTGACAACTAAATGACATTTAAGTCAAACATAACTAAGAGACTATTTTTGTCACAGGGTCGGATTCTGAATTATCTGGGTTGGATTTACCATAAAACTGAATCTTTTTTTCATGGTATAGAGGATGAATTGAGGAGTCTCACATCCAGAGGAAAGAAGCTGCCCTGTAGTCTGGTGGTGTGGCACTAAAACAAATTTTACTTTGTTTTATCAATACCATATTACAGTTATTAGTCCTACAAAAAGATACATTATCTCGTTGCTCTGCATCCTGCAAACAGCTGTGTTGTAAATCAAGAAAATCTGTATTAAAAATACATTGTGTCAAGCCAGATCACGATCAGGGCTAGCTTGGTGGTCCTTAACTGCTTTGTCCATGGGGCTGCCAGAATCAACACAAAAATGGAACTTACTACAAGTAGTTTTAAATATTATAGTGACATCACAAATTATGTAAAGAAATCCAACTATATAAACTCAAGTCATTGAAAATCCACTGGTATGTGAACAAGTGCTTTCTTTTATTTTTATATTTAAGTGATAGCAGATATTTTTTCTAAATTGAACACTACCGTTTTAGTGAAACTAAAAGACCACAGTTTCACCAGACAGACATGCAGTTAGTTGATGTGTCATCCATATGTGTATACGTGAGCCATTATTATAAGATATTATTTTGGGTGTGATATAAAGAACAATAGGATTCAAAAAGCATGACTGGAAACAATTGCTGATGTGTGCTGCTACGTAGATGCCAGCTACACCCATGACTTGGCAGTGTACAGCAGACCCACTTCTGCCACACAATCTTATTTGGGTGGATGGTAAAACAATGCTAATGGATCTGTAATGAACCACGATGAATTGATGTAATCTTTGTATTCCATTCGAGTTGAGTCACTGTTGAGTCTTGCTATTGTTGAAGATGACTGCTAGTGATAAGGAAACAAAAGACGAAGGTGTTAATCGCTCAGAGGTCTGAACACACCTTTAATAAGTTCAGGCTTTTATCGCTTGAGTTAAAATATGATCAAACAAAGCTAATAAAAACACTTATTTAAAGAAGTCCTTATTTATCTGAAGCCTCTTATTATATCAACACATAATTGGTCACAATGGTGATCTGTTATTCCCACAGGTACAAGATTTTGTTTCCTACTTGAACCTTAAATAATGCCAAAGCTGTATCCTGAAGCTTTGAGCCTGAACAGACAGAAATGTTGTTTTCTTTCTTACTGGTTATGTGCAAACTGACTAAAACATCCACTCTAATATAGAACATAATGTTTTTGGTTTTGAGGTGCAGTTTCAAACAACAGTTATCCCCAATCCTTCAACTTCCTTCAAGTATTGTTGGTGATTTTGAGCTCAGTCACAAGGGTGAACTGTGGATAAAATGTAATTGTTCAAATTTTTACGTGACACATGCTATGTACTGTACAAATGTTTCCACAAAACATGTTAGGGTCACATTAAAGTATATTACCTGACGTACATGTCAGGAGGTGGAGAGGATGGTGGTTGAGTTGAAGGCAAATGCAGCAAAGACGGTTGAACTGTTGGTAGGGCCACTGTGGGGAAATATTTCTACTTCATTGGTGTATGCTATATGGATACAGATAGATAACAGTCTGCATTATCAAAGTACACATCAGATGGACTAAGTAAACATGCAATCATTGTAAACATGGATTCCACATGTGTACACTCTGTGGCCTTTATAGGGGCTACTCTGTCTTTATCAATGATGTAAGGTGAGCATCTGTTTGCATGCGCTGTAACCTCGCCCTTCATATCAGGTGTGTGAAGGGGAGCGTGAAACAAATGGGACAGGCAGGACCAGCAGTCATGAATCACCATGTAAAGCTATGGGAATGCCACTCCTTCACCTGCCCCCTGGTATAAAGAGCTAGGCCTCCCTCCCATCTTCCTTAGATCTCCTGTGGAGAAGCAAATGGCTATGGCTAACAAGTGGCTGCTATGTCTGACCCTGTCAGCCATCGTGGCAGCTTGGCACAGCGGTAAATACATTATGCTACATTAAACAGACTAACAATTAGTACTTCAAATGCTTACCTATTTCACCCATGTACCTACGTGTTTTGTTATGTTGATGATTGATTACTGACAAATAACTTTTACTTCTTTCAACAGAGGCTGCTGTGAGCACCATTTCCCAGATTCCATCAAAAATAACAGGTGAATTTGTTGGTTTTTGTGTGAGAGTTCATTCATGTAAGTAAAAACTTGTGTAAACTCTGCCTGCTCTTGTGGTATCACGTCCTGATTTGTCTTTGTAGGTGTGAGTCCAATCCACAATGGCCAGATCTGCAGTACGTGGGGCAACTACCACTTCAAAACCTTTGATGGGGATGTTTTCCAGCTGCACTCCACCTGCAACTATGTCTTGACCTCTGCATGCAAGAGCAGTTACAAGGACTTTGACATCCAGATAAGAAGACACGAGGCTGATGGCCGTTCCACCATCAAAATCATTACTATGATGCTGGAGGGGTTGGTGGTGGAGCTCTCTAAAGGCTCAGTGGTCATTGATGGCAAATCGTAAGTTTACAAGAAAAGAAAAAAAAAAAACCTTTCCACTCTTAATTTATTGCCTCAGACTGAATGATACACTCTGATATTTAAAGAAATCTCATACCCTCACTATCAAAACCCCAACAGGAGGAGTTTAAAAAAAAATAAAAATTAAGTGAAGTGTCTTTGAGTAACATGAAAAGCGCTATATAAATAACACGTATTATTATTGTTTATTAGAGTGAATTTCAATATCGAGTTGACTGGCATGAACAAGAACAGATACCATGGCAACTTTTAAAAAATACAAGACCTTCATGAATTATATTAGTTGATTACTTACAATATCCAAAATGTTTGCAACAATGTTCAAATCACAAGTTCATGTAAGTTAACGCTGCATTAACGTTACACACAAGTAAGTGTTAATTCGTCACAAATAGCCAGATAACTTTACTGTACATTAGCCATAAGACAGGAAAACAAAGGCTGGGTGTGTGTCTGTTTGTCGACCTCACATTAAACTAAGCACTCACAAGAGACTCTCGGTTCTCTTTCTTTTTTCCCCTCTCCTCACTGTAATGTTACATTAATGAAGTTAAGTACATTTCAGGTTGATAAAGTTTTTAAAAAATAATAATTTTGAGCTGTCGTCCTGTCTGTAAACGACTCTGGATCAGAGCAGAATCCAATGTGATTCTGGTTGTTTATTTCAACAGAAGGTCTGGCTCTGTACCCGACAACCTCCTCTACAACACTCAAAAAATTTCCTTTGTTTTGTATTTTCAATGGAGTCCCCCTTGCAGCATGAATTACATACTGTGTGTAGACATTTCTTCTATGCTTTCTTGGATAGTTCGAAATATTTTAGCTCAGAGGGTCATATATCTTATTTCCTTGTTTATGCTATGTGTACCCATAAACAAAGTCCTGTTTAAGAGACTTTTCTACTATCTGGGTAATCTCAGCCCTCTTTTTGCATGGAGCATTTCCTCTATAGAAGCCATATACTATTTGAATAAGTACTTAATGAAGATTTTTTTCTCTGCATAATGTCTTGCTGTATTTTTTTATTTATCTATGTGCATCTATATTTATTAATCTGGATTATGTAGCTATTTATATATAATCTCTTGAAATGTGCTTCCGGTCTCAGGCATTTATCAGTTTATATTCATTATCACTGAGCTTGTGACACTTGTAATCGTTGTTTCTAATTGTTGCTGTGACACCTCCTTTATTAGAAGCGTTTGTTTCTTGATACATCCAGTTCATTCATGGATGGATCCTTTAATGGAATTGTGTATCGTATTTGCTGATTGGGTGCGGCACCTCACCTGTTTATAAAAAAAAGTCATTTCTGCTGTTATGATTACGCTGGTGATGGCTTATTGCTGAATCAGTAGTGGGTGCCAGAGTTCTCTTTGTTTTGAGTCTTGCCACAACTGTGCACTCAATACATCATCAAAATACTTGAATCTACTGCTTCTCTTTGCCTTAATGCTTTCTTACATGGTTAGCTATAATTAGAGTTCCATTCAAAGTCTCCTTTTCTCCTGTGAACAAAGGTTTGAAAAACAAGTTGATGGGCAAAATAATGTAACTTCTCTTAATTATCTTTTTTTGCAGAGCCATCCTACCAGTCAGTCAAGCAGGAGTGCTCATTGAGAAAACTCCCACCTACATCAAGATCAAAGCAAAGCTGGGATTGTTTGCTATCTGGAATGAGGAGGACTCATTTCTGGTAGGACAATGACTACACAGAAGAGCCTGCTAGGATCATTATTGTTTCAAAATACTGTCAAAGCTTTGCATTTAAAGTAGGCTATAGCATAGCTGCTTAAGGTGATGGTTGATGGTTTTGCTTTTACAGGTGGAGCTAGACCAGAAGTACAAGAACCACACCTGTGGTCTTTGTGGTGACTTCAATGGGGTCCAGCTTTACAACGAATTCTACAGCCATGGTACACTTTGAACCACTTTAACAAGTCAGTCAGTGTAGGCATGGCCACAAAACTGAGCTGTGTTTCTATGATATCATCCAAAACAGGTACGAAAATATCCCCCATGGATTTTGCTAACTTCTGGAAAATGGATGGACCAACTGAGAGCTGCTCTGACTACACACTGGAATCAACACAAAGCTGCGATAACTTGGTTAGACTTCATCCAGTTATATGAAAATCCAATGAAAAAAAAAAAGCATTCTGCAGAATACTATATAACTATCATGACTGTTTGCCTCTGAGATGTCGTGGGGTAGAAGTATCAAGCTGCATAAAAGGGAAACTACACATGTGTATTTAACTAAAGTACTTGATTAAATGTACTCAGATTGATTCAATGCATTTGAATATGCAAAGGTTGTGTCCTCTCAGCTTTGCCTGCCTAATCCTTTGCTCTATTTGCCCTTTCCTCTTTTTTATTTTCTGTGTGTCTGTGTGTCCGTCTCTCTGTTTGTCTGTCCCGTAGAAACCTCTGTGTGAGCAGATCCTTACAGGACCGGCTTTCAGCAGCTGCCACAGTCTGCTGGACGTTGCCTCCTTCACTTCTGCTTGTGTTTCGGACCTCTGCCACTGCGGCAATGGCATAGATAAACATGCAGACCCCTTCTGCCTGTGCAACACTGTGTCTGAGTTCTCTAGACAATGTGTCCATGCTGGTGGCAAGCCCAACAACTGGCGGACCAAAGAGCTTTGCTGTGAGTACACTTATTAGACCATTTTATTCAAATTATCTATGAGTAGGATAGTTTATATGCTCTGTCTGGACTAAAATTCAAGAAGAGAAACAGAAAAGAAACCACACATCAGTACATCAGTCATCAGTCAAGATTTCTAACCCTTCACCCTGCTATCATCAACCATGCAACCACCCAATCCTGTCGCAAGACTAAATGTAGCTAAGTACATTTTTTGCAAAACCTCAGATTAGTTAAAACTGAATTTTTCATTATGTTTGCAGCTCTACATCTGTTTAGGTAGAATTTTCAGTTTCTTTCTTGTTACAACACTGTGCTTATGTGCTGCCTAGGTTTAGCCACAAAAAAAAAAAACTTGGTTAAGGTAGGGGGAGGAAAATCATGGTTTGGCTTAAATAACTGTATTGGTCACCACAATCATTGTTGGAGATGGTCCAACTTCTCGTCAAAAAATAGCCATTGGAAAAATCACCAGATCTCCTTCAAAAAACAACCGCTTTTGACACTCCAAAAAGAGATTTAGGTATGCCCATAACCCTGACCCTCACTGTTGAATTCCATCTCCCTGGACAATTGATGTCGTGACATGGTGTGCTCTCATCATCTGGCATTTCTTACATATATTACTCTAAGCACAGGATCAGAGTTACCACGTTGACCTCCTGCAGTGACATCCGAAAACCATGGGCCACTGATCCTCCCAAGCATAGCAACACTACAGTTATTCCGATTTTAAGGATGTCTGATCTGCCCAGTCTTGTCTCGACCACCTAGAGATTTTATTGGTCCAACGTGCATATGTGCTCCAGCAAACTCTCTATCAAAGCTTCTGCTCAACACAAGACAACATGAAAAAAAGCTACTAGCCTGTGTAAAGCCTTGGTAGTGAATTGGTGCGATTAAGCAGAATTTCAGCAGAGGGACTGAACCTATACCACACCCCATTCAGCATTCTTATCGATCTTACCCTCTCCTTCACTTCTCTGAAGAAGAGGAGATCAAATTGTAATCAGGGCCAGTAAGCTGATTCATAAAACATCACACATGTCAAATCCATAACATGAGATCAACACCACCTCCTCTCAAAGGTTAGGAATTCTGTGGAAGAGATGATACTTTGGAACTGTTGGCAGGCTATTCAGGGGCTGGAACAAGGCTGCAATAGCAGAGTTTGTGTTGATGAATATTATCAGAGAAGTTACATAGCCCAAGTCAAGTGGTGAGAAACTGACTGTAAACTGATGTATTCACAGGGAAATCATGTCCCGACAAAATGGAGTACAAAGAGTGTGGGAGCCCCTGTGCTGATACCTGCTCCAACCCAGAGGCCAGTCACACCTGTGACAATCACTGTATCGATGGATGCTTCTGCCCCACAGGTACAACAGAGAAACACACAACTGTGCATACAATTGCGCACACACAATGTGCTTTAATACAGTAATATTTTTATTCAGGCACGGTGCTGGATGATTTAAAAGGAAATGGTTGTGTCCCACTGAGCCAGTGCTCTTGCAGCTACAATAACAAGATCTATGGACCTGGAGAATCTCACTCCAGTAACTGCAAAAAATGGTATGATATGTATGTCAGTCTATTTTCATGTCAAAAACAGTCCACCTAATGGAGAATGTGTTGGTTTGCTAGAATTAGCACAGTCAGATTAAAAAATCTATTTCTATTTTGTCAATATGTCAATATTATGGATTCAAATTAAATTAACTATTGGTTATCCATTGGCAATTGAGTTTCAATTGTGTGAATTGACAGTGTGTGTGAGAATGGCGAGTGGACGTGTACAGAACAGAACTGTCCAGGAACCTGCTCTGTGGAGGGAGGAGCTCACATCAACACATTTGATGGAAAAGTCTACACCTTCCATGGGGACTGCTCCTACGTTCTGGCTAAGGTAGCACACATCATCATCATCACTGCTGTTTTACCGCACACTCCTCCACTATGGTAATGATCCATGCACAACACTGCTAAACAAGTCTCAAGACCTTGACCTCAAACCATTACAGCTATAATTGTGAGAAGGCTGTGATAAGTGTTGAAGATAAAATTAGATAATACAAATTAGAGGTATGCATGACATCTCTATACCATCCCCTATGATAAATTCCTTTATTTAACATTATGTTAAAAAGGCAAAATCTAAAATGTGTCCAGAGGATCCCTTGTTTACATACTTCCCATTCATTGTCTACATAGAAAGCTGTGCAAAGTATGGTAATAGAGCGTCATGCTGAAATAAGTTGCATACTGGCTACTCTATGCAAATCATGGGCACAATGCCTCCTGGAGCAGAGGCCCATGAGATGCCTAACCCTAACTTTGCATTAAACAACACTCCTGTGAACACATACCTTAATAAAAGTTAACCAATGATCAAGGATAAGATGGGGATAAGGACGATCAAGACTGACTTCCAAATTGACTGACAAGTCTTTGAATAATGCACATATGCATCCATCCATCCATCCATCCATCCATCCCTGATCTCTGCTCAATTAACAACAAAATAAACCAACTAAATGATGATACAAACTAGTGTCTGTTGAAAATAAGATTAAGTCAATAATGTTTTCTATTTTGTTATGTTAGTATTAGTTACTTTAAAATGTATTGATAATTAGTTTTATGTGTTGATGTTTAGGATTGCAGTGGAGCTGCGTTTATGATGCATGGAGAACTAGTGCAGTGTGGACTGACTGAGAGTGAAACCTGCCTCAAGTCCGTTACTTTGGGTTTGTCTGGAGGAGCTAATGTGAGTATGATGTACACACAAAAAGGCACTCATGCACACAGTGCTTTTTATTTATACATTTTTTCCTAAAAAAATTGAAAAATATAGCTTTATTATTTCAGGAAATGACCCCTGAAGACAAAAGATGATGTTTTATGGATCCTGAATCCAAATAAGATGCAATATTAAACAATGTAAAATGTGTTTTAAAA
The DNA here is from genome assembly GCA_963678695.2 of Diplodus puntazzo. NCBI lineage: Eukaryota > Metazoa > Chordata > Actinopteri > Spariformes > Sparidae > Diplodus > Diplodus puntazzo. Next base: position 26,147,078 of record OZ023155.1, read on the forward strand.
AATATTTATATATTTTTCCTTCCAAATCAAATCAGCATTTTAGTATAACTATAGGACAGTAATAAAACATAAAATAAACAAAAACAAGCATAGTAGCTTGGTTTTGCTTGCTTTCCAATACCAAGCCTGTGTTTGGTACCCATCCAAAGCAAACCAAACATCATTTTCCTCTAATGTCATGCTCAGACTGGGAAACTCAAACGTCCTGTTGCTGTGTTCAAGGTTAGAAGAAGGTGGGGAATCTCGCAAATCATTAGCATTTTACCACTTCCTGCTCATCAGCCGCTGAACAAGTCTTTTCAGTTGCTGATCAATCAGGAAGTAGTACAATGACCGGACAGTTATTTCACTTGCAACCTGTGACACAGCAGTACAACATGATCTTCCAACTGTGAGTGTGACATCATAGGAAGATGGCTGCTGTTTTTCTTGCCATTAGTTTCTATATTTAGTCCAGTATGCAGTGAAAACCATCATCAAAATTAGAACTACATCGTGTTGATAATCCACATCAGTGAATATCACTTCTATGTTTTTTCAAAGTTGCAAGCTAATGCAGTACAAGATGATGTTTTTTTTTTTTCATGATTAAGAATGCAAAGATTTCTACAATAAAATCTTGTTTCCTCTCATGTAAAGGTGATTACTGTCCAGCCCAATGGCAAGGTTTTTGTGAATGGCATCTATGCTCAGTTACCTTTTTCTGCCGGTGAGAAACTCCCCATTGTACAGTGTTCTCCTCTGACTGTCTCGCTCTTTGATGAATGTCCTTGTCACTGCAATAGTAGCATCTACTGGTCAGCTAGGGCACATGCTTGGAGATGAAGTGGAGCACTAGTAACATTGTGTGTCCATTTGAGATTACTTCAAAGCTAAACAGGAGAGTTCACTGAGGCAATCACTGCCATACTTATGGAAATAAGTACCATAAAATGTGTAATAACGTTATTTGAACATATATATATATATAAACATCCTACAAGGAACTTTCAGCTGGTTGTGAAACTCAGTTTCACAACCAGCAGAGTGTAGAGCCTCAATTGAAGAGTCTCACAGCCTGAGGAAAGAAGCTGCTGCTGGTGGTACGGCAGCTGATACTTCTGTATGCCAACTGACTCATAACCTAACATTTGATGTAGGCCTTATGGAAAAAATAACTATGCTAGAGAATGGAAATAACTTTAACTGTAACTTACCTACTATTACTGAGCAACCCAATCTGTTAGCTGCAGGATTTAATGGCTCTGAGGTTTATGAACAGATCTAAAACATAGCACTTACTTACTTGCTTTGTTTAACCATCATCACATTATATTTATTTATACTACATAGTCACAAATGGATACATTGTCTCATCACTATGCATGCTCCAAACAGATGTTTAGAAAAGAAAAATGTAATTATAAAAGAAGTTGCATTTTTATTTTACTCCCTTTCAAAATAAGTGCACCCACTAGCCACTAGCCAAATCAAGAGCTTTACTAGGAACATCACAAATTGAAAGTTCTTTGTAACTGCTTTGAAAAATCAAATGAATTTCTTTTGAAAACATACAGACAGCACTGGAAGAGTTTTGCACCATGATAGTTTTTTTCTGGCTCTGATATCAACAGTAGTATGATAACACTTCATGAGCATAATTTTTCAACTTTTTCACAAGCTGATTCAAATAAACATCCAGATCCTGAGTAATATAATTTGTCTCCTATCTTGATATGATGACTAGCGTGCAGAAAATGATAGACTTCAGTTTTAATATGCTGAACTTCTTTCCTGACTAGCTAGATGGCAATTAATCTTGTGTCCTCCTTTCCATCCTATTAACAACTCCCTTCTCACTATTTCTCTTAACCTCTAGCTGGGATCTCTGCCTTCAGAGCATCCTCTTTTTTCCTGCTTGTCCAGACGTCAGTTGGTCTTTTGCTGGAGGTGCAGCTCAAGCCAGTAATGCAGCTCTATGTCACAGTGACCGCTGACTACCAGGGCAAGACCTGTGGTATGTACATTGAAAAGATCTGCATGTGCTCTTGGACTGAAAACATACCAGTATCAGTATTGAGCCCCACTGGTTGTTGCGAACTGTGAATATGTGAATAGTAAAAGAAGGGGTTCTGTAAACATACACAGCAGAGCATCAAGGTCAATACCATGTAAACTTGACTAGAAAGTAGAAATACTAAAAGTCAAATATTTGTGAGTGCTTTTTTGCTCCTTGAAGCCAGAGTTGATTATTTATCGCTTAAAGTAGTGGTGTCAAGCTACCTGAGACCCACAGTTGGTGCAGTCATTACATTTTAATATTCTTCGTATGTCTATTTTCAGTTTAATCACATTTAAACTAATGTGGATAGTTTTAATGAGGTCGGTGGTCTATCAGGTTGTTATTAATGGATTTTGTTGTCAGACATGTCTATTTTAAAAGCATTTTTTAGAAGGGCCAGATTGAAAAAATAGGGTAGAGCCAAGAGGCTGGACAATGTCTGACCTGCAAAGCTTGGAATTTAAATGTGTTGAAACAATGCACTTTTTAAAAAGAAAATTTCTCTCTGCTTTGCTTATTAATTTGCACAATAAAAAAAAGAAACATTATGCATTCAAAAGCAGAGGAGAAAAAACAGTGTGCTTTCCTAATCTTAGGAGTGGAGGGTTGTCATTTTGATTTTTGTATTCCCTCTGCTTAGATAGCATGGGTTCAATGAGGGTTTCAACGGACTGCAGTTGGCCCAGGGGCTGGCAGCTGAATAAGTCTGCTGAAAACAATCAAGCAATCTCCTTATCTTGATTTTAGTGAAAGTTGCAAAACCCTAGCACATGCAGCTAATTTCTTTTAAATTGAGAAAATAGTTTAGGTTAGCACTACCTATAGTGCCACAATGTCTATCATTTTTTTGATATTCAATTTGTAATTTGGAACCGGACTGGACTACTGTGCAAAATGTGTTTTGTTTGTCCATGTATAAATTTTTATCTGTCAATTTTAGTATGAAAAAATCTAGATGTAGATTTAAAGAGAGGCAGATGATAGAACCATGCTAATTCTAAGACTTTAAAAATGACGTGTAGTGATGAGTCTTCCACCCTGTGGGGAAACAGTACCTATGTAATTATTGCAGTTTGCCTTTTAGATAAATGCCTTGGTATTAACATTAACGGGATGGTGTCTGCCTGCAGGTCTGTGTGGGAATTTCAACAATAACCAGGCTGATGACTTTCTGAAGCTCAGTGGTGTTCCAGATGCCACAGCAGCTGGTTTTGTCAACAGCTGGAAGACTCAAGCTGGTTGCCCCAATATTAACAGCAACTTTGAAGACCCCTGCAGTCTCAGTCTGGATAATGGTAGGTCTGACTCATTTTGTTTCTCGATTAGCACTGTGGGTTCTTCAGAAAGGCTAATGTTGTTGGTTGTGTATCAATGACAGAGAAGTACGCCCAGCACTGGTGCTCCATGCTCAGTGATCCTCAGGGAGTGTTCGCCCCCTGTCACTCAGAGATCAGCCCTGACACTTACAAAGAGGTAAGCCCACTGCTACAGCTTTTACATAGCTCTGTGGACTGTACCTTGACTCCAGTCTCGAGATCTGACACTTTTATTTTGTCTCCTCACAGAACTGCATCTATGACAGCTGTAACTGTGAGAAAAGTGAGGACTGCATGTGTGCTGCAGTCTCCTCTTATGTCCATGCATGTGCAGCTGTAGGGATCCAGCTCAATGGCTGGAGGAAGACTATCTGTGGTGAGTAATGAGAACCTGTGAGAAAGAAGAGTGTTTTACATGTGATGTGGGAAAGAGCATTGAGCTCGTCCAAATCGTAAAACCCTGTCGACTCCTCTCTCATATCAGATGTCAGTGTTAAATAAATCCTTTGCAGAGATATCTTTTTGGTAAACCACGCCAACATATCTGTTCCAGGAATCCCGGGCACTTATGGAAATAATAATAATAATAATCTTTTTATTTATCTTAGTTCATTTTCAAACAAATTCAAATCATTTATTCAAAAAAATGAATACATTCTTATCAGATTCGCACAATTAACTTAATTAAAATCAAATACCACCCCTGTCAACATCTTCCAAAAGGGGATGCCACAGAATAGATTATGAGTAAAACGCCTTACTTTATTTTCGCCTCACAACACAAAATCACTCGTTTGACTGTCATAACTAGAGCCATTATGTCCAATGAAATGTGTATAGTCTGGAGGAGCCGCACAATTCAATCATTTTATCCCCATTCAAATTAGACGGGTGCTAAACTGGAAGTTAGTGGGCTCGGTCGATGGCAGTCTCTAGTGCAGAAGTGTCAGTACGAAAACAAAACATTGCTGTAGGGATCATGTTGTATCAAAATGAACATCCTCGTGTGGAATTATAGCGGTGCAACAGTGTCACAGCTTTTTACTGATTCTGTGGTCTGATTTCCTCAGGAAAATATGCCAGCTCCTGCCCCAGCAGCATGCTCTTCTCCTACAATATCACATCCAGCAGTCGCACCTGCCGCTGCATTGGCACCACAGACCTCAGCTGTCACTTCACCTTCCCGCCCATTGATGGCTGTATCTGTGCAGAGGGAACTTATCTGGATGAGTCTGGGAAATGTGTTCTACCTGAGAGCTGTCCCTGCTATGACAAAGGCTCAGTGGTACCTCCTGGACAGGTTGTCAACAAGGAAGGGGTCATGTGGTATGTAAATCATATATACTGTATATAATGTATAAAATATATTACAGATCTTTTATAGTGTCCTGCAGGGTTATATCATATTTTTTTCTTTCCACTAGCACCTGTAAGGATGGCAAACTCAGATGCATTGGAGAGTTTGTTGTACAGCCATGTAAGTTGCATGATGCAGAATCAACTGATAAGTAGCAGCCTTGAAGTGTCTTAAATTAAGTATAACAGCAGAATGTGTGTTGCAAGTGTGTGTCTGCAAATCATAGATGCAATTATAATGATCAGACTTGAGAAAGTCTTCTGTGTTGGGATAAAAATCACAGTCTTAAACACTGCATAAAACAGTGGGTGTAAAAACAGTGACAAAGTGATTTATTGTAGAAATACAGTTAAGTAATATTGTGTCTTTTCTCAGCAGCATGTGCTCCTCCCATGGTTTACTTCAACTGCTCTGCTAATGGTCCAGCTGCTAAAGGGACTGAGTGTGAGAAGAGCTGCAACACGTTAGACATGGCCTGTGTGAGTCACTTCTACCCCAACATTAAACGAACATTTACTTGCAAATGCAGATGATTATTTGATATTGTAGAACAAAAAATCTGAGCTCTGGGGTAAAATTAAACATTTTGTCTGCTTGATCAGAAATGACTGTGGATTGTGCATCTTTATCTTTTCTCCAGATGACCACAGGGTGTGTGTCTGGCTGTTTGTGTCCATCTGGAATGGTGTCTGATGGTAATGGAGGCTGCATCAAGCCAGAGGCCTGTTCTTGTGATCACAATGGCATCTCCTACCAGCCTGGAGAGACCACTAAGGTGGACTGCAACACTTGGTAGGTGAATCACATAAGAAATGAATGCTATAAAGACAGATATATACAAGCCTGTACAAGCCTGATACCATTTGATCTGTATCAAATCTGTATCTTTACAGTACTTGTAAAGACAGGAAGTGGCAGTGCACTACCAACCAGTGCGATGGAACTTGCTCTGTCTATGGGGATGGACACTACATGACTTTTGATCAGAAGCGCTTCAATTTTGATGGCAACTGTGAATATATTCTCACTCAGGTATGAATACACAGAAAAACAGTTGGTGAACAGAGTGATGAAACTGGTGTGCATTTTCAGACACAAGTTTTAGTACTAAGGAGTGCAAGTTAATCATGATAGACTCAACATGCTTTGTAAAACCCTGTTCAGACCAAAGACTTGCAGCAAGACAACTTGAAACTTGAAACTAATTGCCATGTACCTCTCTGTATCCCTGTGTTATCCACTGGCATTTGTATAGTGAATATTATTAGTTTATACCTTAAAATATAAATAACTAAGTGATAGTGAATTACTTGCTTCAGTCGCATTCGTTGTTATGATGAAATGGTGAAAACAAAAGGCATGTGCATCATTAAGCAAGTGTGTGGGAGAAAGGGGGGGGGAAAAACAGTGGAGAGACAGAGTGTGAGTGGGAGAGCAGTGAAAAGTGGCAGTGAATACATGGAGCAGAGGAAAAGTAGGGAAGTTGTAAATTAAGCAGTCGGGGCTGCAAACAATGATTACACGCATCACATTTAACAGTTTAACAGGTCAGTTCACACTGCTGTAAATTTCCCTCTGAAAACATTATGAATACAATTTTTTTAGGTTTTACCTCCTAAACTTCCTTGATTTCTGTGAATATATGCTTATTGTGAATTTGATGGCAGCAACACGTTTCAAACAAGTTGAGTCAGAGGCACCAAATGACTGTCAAAGTTGTGGAATGCTCCAAAAAACATGTTTAGAAAATTCCACGGGTACAGTAAATGGGTTAATTAGTAAAAGGTGATAGCATCCTGACTGGGTATAAAAGTGGTATCCTGGAAAGACTCAAAAGCAGTCATTCAAAAGCAAGGATGGGATGAGTTTTAACACTGTGAAACAGCAGATTGCTACATGAGCTCCAGAACATTTTGTTAATCTGTTGTCAGTAAACACAGTTCACTTATTTGCTTGTTTATATGTGTATCCTTCCTCAGGACTACTGTGGTAGTGCTCAGACTAATGGATCCTTCAGAGTGATTACTGAGAATGTGCCATGTGGAACCACAGGAACCACCTGCTCCAAGACCATCAAGATCTTCCTTGGGGTAGACAATTGAAAACCTTTTCAAAAACAACTGCATTGTTGGTCTCTTCATAAACTGCAGACACAAAGTGCTTTCAGATTTAAAAGATGTTTACCATTTTATCTTAAAGGCTTTTGCAGTTGTAACTTGCCGGATTACACAACATCTTGAGAAAAAGCCCATTTTTTTAGGTTGGAGTTGATGGAATTAGAACACTGAGGAGCAAACTGTCAAACAACTGGGAGTTTAATGGCTCCAGTGACATTTTTTAATAAGTTTTCTGACATGTTTAGATAAGTGAAGTTGGCATTTAAATGTTGAATTTACCAATGAACATGTTCTTTTTTTTTTTTTCAAGAGTGCAGAACTGATTCTATCAGAGGGAAGCTACCAGCTGCTTTCAAGTGGAGATGAAGAAACAGTTCCATTCCGTTACAGCACTATGGGCATCTACCTGGTAATTGAAGCCAACAATGGACTCATTTTCATGTGGGACAGGAGGACCAGTTTGTCCATCAAGCTGAGCCAAAAATATAAGGTAAACTGCACTGAGTGAATGATGGTTTTGCTTTTACTGTGACTACAATTAGTTTATTATAAAAAAGACAAGCTTTGTTTTGATGAACAACTGGATATTACAAGATATATCACACAATAAGGGGCTCTTCTTTTTCAGGGTCATGTGTGTGGGCTGTGTGGCAACTATGACGGCAATTCAAATAATGACTTCACTACAAGGTGCCATGCTGTGGTTGTCAACCCACTGGTTTTTGGAAACAGCTGGAAGGATTCACCAAGCTGCCCTGATGCTCAGGGTAACACCAGCCCCTGCACAGCAAACCCATACAGACAGTCATGGGCCCAGAAACAGTGCAGCATTATACAGAGTGATGTCTTTTCTGCCTGCCACTCAGTTGTAAGTTGTTGTTGATGTCAAGTTTGCTGTCAAGTTTTTCATCTGTTTGGTGGTGGTGATGTTGGTCGGTTATTTAGTATAGCTGCCAGTTCCTCTACGACAGATACAGAATAACATTATGAGAAATTATTATAAATCACCATAGTCCTCAGAGATATCAATATCTTTCAAATCGTGTCAATGAAAAAGGCATCTCAAAGAAAACCAACAAAATGGCCATGAAATTTGCATTGATTCCAGCAAATGAATCTTGAATCCTAAAAGTTCCTCTTGCAGCACCAGGCCATATTTACCACATGTTGATAAGAAACATCAGATTCTTTTTGGGAGTATCTCAAGTTACAAATTAGTGATTGTTGTTGTTGTTTGCCTCTTAGATGTAGAGAACTACTGTAGAAGGATAAGTATAGCATTTTGTGCTCTGGAGTTGCTCTTTTATACACATTTAATTTATTAATATATCATCATATACTCATTTGTAGGTGGATCCTTCTCCATACTATGATGCATGTGTGTTTGACTCATGTGCATGTGACAGTGGTGGGGACTGTGAATGTCTCTGCACTGCCGTGGCTGCTTACGCTGAATCCTGTAATCAAGCTGGCATCTGTATACAATGGAGAACCCCCAAGATCTGCCGTAAGTAACCAACATTTAAATTTTCTTGTTGAAAAAAGTATTTATTATTTAGTACTCATCCTTACTACAGGGTTGGCATGGTCACACTAAATATCTCAGATCCAGAAAATTACAAAACATTTCAGAGTAATTTCTCACACCAGAACCCATCTCAAGGAAACAATGGGCGACTGGCTTGGTGATGGTAATGCCAGAATTTGTAGCACTTATGTAACACAAATGTAATTATCAGGGTGGTTGCAACTGCAAGACTGTGAGTTGGTTGTTCCATAAAAATATTATTTATTGAAAATAAAATCACAACCTGGATGTATTTAGGCTAATTTCTCATGAAAATTTGACAGAAATAACTGGTAAGAATAATGACTCTTTTTCATGGTCTCTTTCATTAGTCCTGCAATTCTTTGTCTTCTGACCACATGTGTTGATATAGTAAGTTAAAAATAAGGCAATATACAACCACACAGCTTGAATCAGTATTCTCTATAAGTAATCCAATCTAGAGCATGCCTATATATAAGTATGACGTATTAGTCATTTTCATTATTTCCCTCAGCTCTCTTCTGTGATTACTACAATCCCCCTGGTGAATGTGAGTGGCACTACATGCCGTGTGGATCCCCTTGTATGAAAACCTGCAGGAATCCATCAGGCAACTGCTCTACACAGATACCCCCTCTTGAAGGTACAAGATAAGTTTTTCTAACTTCACATGATTTACTTATCTACAATTCAAGATTCACAATTGATCACATGTATGGCTGTTTTTTCATCAAACAATATGCCACGCAAACAACAAAAAAGATACTGTTGGTACCAATAAAATTAATAATGCCAACAAGGAGTACAGAACCCATTTTGTACACTCTAAGAACAACAGTTTTTCTTTTTTGATTAGGTTGCTATCCAAAATGTCCTCCTGCTCAACCATACTTCAATGAGGATACAATGAAATGTGTTGTAAAAGAACAATGTGGCTGCTACGATCAAGAAGGGAGACACTATAATAGTGGTGACACAGTTCCAACAACCAAAAACTGTTTTACATGGTAGGTCTGGCATATATTACCTGTGCCATCAAAGGTATATAACATTATCATGAGATTAAACTAACCAAAAACAAATCAAAATTGACAGCAAATCTACTTTTCTCTCCTTTGAAGTACATGCAGTTCATCGACCATCCAATGCCATTACGATGACCAAGGTATGCAGAGATTTTGAGAGAAAATGGGTTGGAAAAGTACATATATATTTTAGGTTCACATCTTTAATGATACTTTTTCCATCGTTACAGCCTGTAATTGCACATATCGTGGAAACGAATATCCTCCTGGCTATACCATCTACAACACAACAGATGGACATGGTAACTGTATCACAGCAGTGTGTGGGAAAAATGGTACCATTGACAAGAAGTCATACCCATGCCCAGTACCAACACCGACGACCCATATGCCAACTGCAACCAGTCCGACAACCACCTTTGTTTTTACAACAACAACAGGTAGGGATAGATATTTGATTTGGAAAAAAAGAGATATTCAGCTGTATATTGTGAGATATACCATGTTACCAATGCCTGAATTATGTGTCCACAGTCCCATGTAATGCCTGTCAGTGGTCACCATGGTATGACACCAGCTTCCCAACACTTGGAACTCCAGGAGGAGACAATGAAACATTTGCAAACATTAGAGAAGCAGGGCACAAGATATGTGACAACCCAAGCCAGATCCAGTGTAGAGCTGAGAAATTTCCTAATGTTACCATTGATGATGTGGGACAAGTGGTGCAGTGTAATCTGGCTAAGGGGCTGACATGCAGAAATGAAGACCAATCAGGACCACTGGCCTTGTGCTTTAACTATCAAGTCAGAGTTCTATGTTGTGACTTTAATGCATGCCCAACAACACCTGCTCCTTCAACAACGATAACAACTACACTACCTTCAACTACTACAACAAAGGCAACTCCCTCTACGGCACCTACAGGCTCGACAACTAAACCCTCAACAATAACCACATCAATGCCTTGTGAAGAAACATTATGCTATTGGTCACAGTGGATTAGTTCAGACTACCCCGAATATGGTCCTGGAGGTGGGGACAATGAAACTATCAAACATACCATCCAGAAAGGTTACAAGATCTGTGAGAATCCAGAGGAAGTTGAGTGTCAGGCTGTGCATTATCCAGGGGTTCCCCTAAATCAATTAGGACAAACAGTAACATGTAATAAGGAAGGACTCCTGTGTGAGAACAATTTACAGAATCCTCCCATATGTTTGGATTACGAAATAAAGGTTAAGTGTTGCAAGACAGTGCAATGCAGCACAACAGCAAAACCTACAACAAATACTGTCACAACAAAAACAACAACACCGTCTACCACAACTGAAACAACAACTAAAACTCAACCACCTACAACCTCCACAATGTCTACTACAACTGAAACACCGACTACAACTCAGCCACCTACAACTGCACCTTGCCCTGGGGGACAGACCATGACATGTGGTTGGACAGAATGGATCAATCTGGGGAAGCCTACACCAGGCACTGATGGTGGTGAAGATGAGTCCATCCATAAGATAATCTCTGCTGGTTACCAGGTTTGCTCAACTCCAGTCGCAGTCCAGTGTAGAGCGGTTCTTTACCCAGGTCTCTCCATGTCACAGGTGGGACAATCTGTTATTTGCAATAAAGACGTGGGTCTCATATGCAACAACAGTCAACAGGGGCTTCAGCAAGAATGCTTTGATTATGAGATCAAGTTTGAATGCTGTGGATGTCCACCACCTACTACTACTACTAGTACAACAACTGCTACAACAACTACAACTTCGCCACCAACAACCACTACACCTTCTACCACAACTGAAACAACACCAACAACCCAGCCAACCACAACCACTACACCTTCTACCACAACTGAAACAACACCAACAACTCAGCCAATAACAACCACTACACCTTCTACCACAACTGAAACAACTACTACAACTCAGCCTCCTACAACCAGTACATCTTCTACCACAACTGAAACAACTACTACAACTCAGCCTCCTACAACCACTACACCTTCTACCACAACTGAAACAACTACTACAACTCAGCCTCCTACAACCTCAACTTGCCCTGGAGGACATACCATGACATGTGGTTGGACAGAATGGATCAATCTGGGGAGGCCTACACCAGGCACTGATGGTGGTGAAGATGAATCCATCCATAAGATAATCTCTGCTGGTTACCAGATTTGCTCAACTCCAGTCGCAGTCCAGTGTAGAGCGGTTCTTTACCCAGGTCTTTCCATGTCACAGGTGGGACAATCTGTGATTTGCAATAAAGACGTGGGTCTCATATGCAACAACAGTCGACAGGGGCTTCAGCAAGAATGCTTTGATTATGAGATCAAGTTTGAATGCTGTGGATGTCCACCACCTACTACTACTACTACTACTAGTACAACAACTGCTACAACAACTACAACTCCGCCAACAACAACCCCTACACCTTCTACCACAACTGAAACAACACCAACAACCCAGCCAACCACAACCACTACACCTTCTACCACAACTGAAACAACTACTACAACTCAGCCTCCTACAACCACTACACCTTCTACCACAACTGAAACAACTACTACAACTCAGCCTCCTACAACCTCAACTTGCCCTGGAGGACATACCATGACATGTGGTTGGACAGAATGGATCAATCTGGGGAGGCCTACACCAGGCACTGATGGTGGTGAAGATGAATCCATCCATAAGATAATCTCTGCTGGTTACCAGATTTGCTCAACTCCAGTCGCAGTCCAGTGTAGAGCGGTTTTTTACCCAGGTCTTTCCATGTCGCAGGTGGGACAAACTGTGATTTGCAATAAAGACGTGGGTCTCATATGCAACAACAGTCGACAGGGGCTTCAGCAAGAATGCTTTGATTATGAGATCAAGTTTGAATGCTGTGGATGTCCACCACCTACTACTACTACTAGTACAACAACTGCTACAACAACTACAACTCCGCCACCAACAACCACTACACCTTCTACCACAACTGAAACAACACCAACAAGCCAGCCAACCACAACCACTACACCTTCTACCACAACTGAAACAACACCAACAACTCAGCCAACAACAACCACTACACCTTCTACCACAACTGAAACAACTACTACAACTCAGCCTCCTACAACCACTACACCTTCTACCACAACTGAAACAACTACTACAACTCAGCCTCCTACAACCTCAACTTGCCCTGGAGGACATACCATGACATGTGGTTGGACAGAATGGATCAATCTGGGGAAGCCTACACCAGGCACTGATGGTGGTGAAGATGAATCCATCCATAAGATAATCTCTGCTGGTTACCATGTTTGCTCAACTCCAGTCGCAGTCCAGTGTAGAGCGGTTCTTTACCCAGGTCTTTCCATGTCACAGGTGGGACAATCTGTGATTTGCAATAAAGACGTGGGTCTCATATGCAACAACAGTCGACAGGGGCTTCAGCAAGAATGCTTTGATTATGAGATCAAGTTTGAATGCTGTGGATGTCCACCACCTACTACTACTACTAGTACAACAACTGCTACAACAACTACAACTCCACCACCAACAACCACTACACCTTCTACCACAACTGAAACAACACCAACAACCCAGCCAACCACAACCACTACACCTTCTACCACAACTGAAACAACACCAACAACTCAGCCAACAACAACCACTACACCTTCTACCACAACTGAAACAACTACTACAACTCAGCCTCCTACAACCACTACACCTTCTACCACAACTGAAACAACTACTACAACTCAGCCTCCTACAACCTCAACTTGCCCTGGAGGACATACCATGACATGTGGTTGGACAGAATGGATCAATCTGGGGAAGCCTACACCAGGCACTGATGGTGGTGAAGATGAATCCATCCATAAGATAATCTCTGCTGGTTACCATGTTTGCTCAACTCCAGTCGCAGTCCAGTGTAGAGCGGTTCTTTACCCAGGTCTTTCCATGTCACAGGTGGGACAATCTGTGATTTGCAATAAAGACGTGGGTCTCATATGCAACAACAGTCGACAGGGGCTTCAGCAAGAATGCTTTGATTATGAGATCAAGTTTGAATGCTGTGGATGTCCACCACCTACTACTACTACTAGTACAACAACTGCTACAACAACTACAACTCCACCACCAACAACCACTACACCTTCTACCACAACTGAAACAACACCAACAACCCAGCCAACCACAACCACTACACCTTCTACCACAACTGAAACAACACCAACAACTCAGCCAACAACAACCACTACACCTTCTACCACAACTGAAACAACTACTACAACTCAGCCTCCTACAACCACTACACCTTCTACCACAACTGAAACAACTACTACAACTCAGCCTCCTACAACCTCAACTTGCCCTGGAGGACATACCATGACATGTGGTTGGACAGAATGGATCAATCTGGGGAAGCCTACACCAGGCACTGATGGTGGTGAAGATGAATCCATCCATAAGATAATCTCTGCTGGTTACCATGTTTGCTCAACTCCAGTCGCAGTCCAGTGTAGAGCGGTTCTTTACCCAGGTCTTTCCATGTCACAGGTGGGACAATCTGTGATTTGCAATAAAGACGTGGGTCTCATATGCAACAACAGTCGACAGGGGCTTCAGCAAGAATGCTTTGATTATGAGATCAAGTTTGAATGCTGTGGATGTCCACCACCTACTACTACTACTAGTACAACAACTGCTACAACAACTACAACTCCACCACCAACAACCACTACACCTTCTACCACAACTGAAACAACACCAACAACCCAGCCAACCACAACCACTACACCTTCTACCACAACTGAAACAACACCAACAACTCAGCCAACAACAACCACTACACCTTCTACCACAACTGAAACAACTACTACAACTCAGCCTCCTACAACCACTACACCTTCTACCACAACTGAAACAACTACTACAACTCAGCCTCCTACAACCTCAACTTGCCCTGGAGGACATACCATGACATGTGGTTGGACAGAATGGATCAATCTGGGGAAGCCTACACCAGGCACTGATGGTGGTGAAGATGAATCCATCCATAAGATAATCTCTGCTGGTTACCATGTTTGCTCAACTCCAGTCGCAGTCCAGTGTAGAGCGGTTCTTTACCCAGGTCTTTCCATGTCACAGGTGGGACAATCTGTGATTTGCAATAAAGACGTGGGTCTCATATGCAACAACAGTCGACAGGGGCTTCAGCAAGAATGCTTTGATTATGAGATCAAGTTTGAATGCTGTGGATGTCCACCACCTACTACTACTACTAGTACAACAACTGCTACAACAACTACAACTCCACCACCAACAACCACTACACCTTCTACCACAACTGAAACAACACCAACAACCCAGCCAACCACAACCACTACACCTTCTACCACAACTGAAACAACACCAACAACTCAGCCAACAACAACCACTACACCTTCTACCACAACTGAAACAACTACTACAACTCAGCCTCCTACAACCACTACACCTTCTACCACAACTGAAACAACTACTACAACTCAGCCTCCTACAACCTCAACTTGCCCTGGAGGACATACCATGACATGTGGTTGGACAGAATGGATCAATCTGGGGAAGCCTACACCAGGCACTGATGGTGGTGAAGATGAATCCATCCATAAGATAATCTCTGCTGGTTACCATGTTTGCTCAACTCCAGTCGCAGTCCAGTGTAGAGCGGTTCTTTACCCAGGTCTTTCCATGTCACAGGTGGGACAATCTGTGATTTGCAATAAAGACGTGGGTCTCATATGCAACAACAGTCGACAGGGGCTTCAGCAAGAATGCTTTGATTATGAGATCAAGTTTGAATGCTGTGGATGTCCACCACCTACTACTACTACTAGTACAACAACTGCTACAACAACTACAACTCCACCACCAACAACCACTACACCTTCTACCACAACTGAAACAACACCAACAACCCAGCCAACCACAACCACTACACCTTCTACCACAACTGAAACAACACCAACAACTCAGCCAACAACAACCACTACACCTTCTACCACAACTGAAACAACTACTACAACTCAGCCTCCTACAACCACTACACCTTCTACCACAACTGAAACAACTACTACAACTCAGCCTCCTACAACCTCAACTTGCCCTGGAGGACATACCATGACATGTGGTTGGACAGAATGGATCAATCTGGGGAAGCCTACACCAGGCACTGATGGTGGTGAAGATGAATCCATCCATAAGATAATCTCTGCTGGTTACCATGTTTGCTCAACTCCAGTCGCAGTCCAGTGTAGAGCGGTTCTTTACCCAGGTCTTTCCATGTCACAGGTGGGACAATCTGTGATTTGCAATAAAGACGTGGGTCTCATATGCAACAACAGTCGACAGGGGCTTCAGCAAGAATGCTTTGATTATGAGATCAAGTTTGAATGCTGTGGATGTCCACCACCTACTACTACTACTAGTACAACAACTGCTACAACAACTACAACTCCACCACCAACAACCACTACACCTTCTACCACAACTGAAACAACACCAACAACCCAGCCAACCACAACCACTACACCTTCTACCACAACTGAAACAACACCAACAACTCAGCCAACAACAACCACTACACCTTCTACCACAACTGAAACAACTACTACAACTCAGCCTCCTACAACCACTACACCTTCTACCACAACTGAAACAACTACTACAACTCAGCCTCCTACAACCTCAACTTGCCCTGGAGGACATACCATGACATGTGGTTGGACAGAATGGATCAATCTGGGGAAGCCTACACCAGGCACTGATGGTGGTGAAGATGAATCCATCCATAAGATAATCTCTGCTGGTTACCATGTTTGCTCAACTCCAGTCGCAGTCCAGTGTAGAGCGGTTCTTTACCCAGGTCTTTCCATGTCACAGGTGGGACAATCTGTGATTTGCAATAAAGACGTGGGTCTCATATGCAACAACAGTCGACAGGGGCTTCAGCAAGAATGCTTTGATTATGAGATCAAGTTTGAATGCTGTGGATGTCCACCACCTACTACTACTACTAGTACAACAACTGCTACAACAACTACAACTCCACCACCAACAACCACTACACCTTCTACCACAACTGAAACAACACCAACAACCCAGCCAACCACAACCACTACACCTTCTACCACAACTGAAACAACACCAACAACTCAGCCAACAACAACCACTACACCTTCTACCACAACTGAAACAACTACTACAACTCAGCCTCCTACAACCACTACACCTTCTACCACAACTGAAACAACTACTACAACTCAGCCTCCTACAACCTCAACTTGCCCTGGAGGACATACCATGACATGTGGTTGGACAGAATGGATCAATCTGGGGAAGCCTACACCAGGCACTGATGGTGGTGAAGATGAATCCATCCATAAGATAATCTCTGCTGGTTACCATGTTTGCTCAACTCCAGTCGCAGTCCAGTGTAGAGCAGTTCTTTACCCAGGTCTTTCCATGTCACAGGTGGGACAATCTGTGATTTGCAATAAAGACGTGGGTCTCATATGCAACAACAGTCGACAGGGGCTTCAGCAAGAATGCTTTGATTATGAGATCAAGTTTGAATGCTGTGGATGTCCACCACCTACTACTACTACTAGTACAACAACTGCTACAACAACTACAACTCCACCACCAACAACCACTACACCTTCTACCACAACTGAAACAACACCAACAACCCAGCCAACCACAACCACTACACCTTCTACCACAACTGAAACAACACCAACAACTCAGCCAACAACAACCACTACACCTTCTACCACAACTGAAACAACTACTACAACTCAGCCTCCTACAACCACTACACCTTCTACCACAACTGAAACAACTACTACAACTCAGCCTCCTACAACCTCAACTTGCCCTGGAGGACATACCATGACATGTGGTTGGACAGAATGGATCAATCTGGGGAAGCCTACACCAGGCACTGATGGTGGTGAAGATGAATCCATCCATAAGATAATCTCTGCTGGTTACCATGTTTGCTCAACCCCAGTCGCAGTCCAGTGTAGAGCAGTTCTTTACCCAGGTCTTTCCATGTCACAGGTGGGACAATCTGTGATTTGCAATAAAGACGTGGGTCTCATATGCAACAACAGTCGACAGGGGCTTCAGCAAGAATGCTTTGATTATGAGATCAAGTTTGAATGCTGTGGATGTCCACCACCTACTACTACTACTAGTACAACAACTGCTACAACAACTACAACTCCGCCACCAACAACCACTACACCTTCTACCACAACTGAAACAACACCAACAACCCAGCCAACCACAACCACTACACCTTCTACCACAACTGAAACAACACCAACAACTCAGCCAACAACAACCACTACACCTTCTACCACAACTGAAACAACTACTACAACTCAGCCTCCTACAACCACTACACCTTCTACCACAGCTGAAACAACTACTACAACTCAGCCTCCTACAACCTCAACTTGCCCTGG
Source organism: Diplodus puntazzo (assembly GCA_963678695.2). Taxonomy (NCBI): domain Eukaryota; kingdom Metazoa; phylum Chordata; class Actinopteri; order Spariformes; family Sparidae; genus Diplodus; species Diplodus puntazzo. The sequence continues at coordinate 26,165,013 of OZ023155.1, forward strand.
AGGACATACCATGACATGTGGTTGGACAGAATGGATCAATCTGGGGAAGCCTACACCAGGCACTGATGGTGGTGAAGATGAATCCATCCATAAGATAATCTCTGCTGGTTACCATGTTTGCTCAACTCCAGTCGCAGTCCAGTGTAGAGCAGTTCTTTACCCAGGTCTTTCCATGTCACAGGTGGGACAATCTGTGATTTGCAATAAAGACGTGGGTCTCATATGCAACAACAGTCGACAGGGGCTTCAGCAAGAATGCTTTGATTATGAGATCAAGTTTGAATGCTGTGGATGTCCACCACCTACTACTACTACTAGTACAACAACTGCTACAACAACTACAACTCTCCCACCAACAACCACTACACCTTCTACCACAACTGAAACAACACCAACAACCCAGCCAACCACAACCACTACACCTTCGACCACAACTGAAACAACACCAACAACCCAGCCAACCACAACCACTACACCTTCTACCACAACTGAAACAACACCAACAACTCAGCCAACAACAACCACTACACCTTCTACCACAACTGAAACAACTACTACAACTCAGCCTCCTACAACCACTACACCTTCTACCACAACTGAAACAACTACTACAACTCAGCCTCCTACAACCTCAACTTGCCCTGGAGGACATACCATGACATGTGGTTGGACAGAATGGATTAATCTGGGGAAGCCCACACTAGGCCCTGATGGTGGAGAAGATGAATCTATCCATAAGATAATCTCTGCTGGTTACCATGTTTGCTCAACTCCAGTCGAAGTCCAGTGTAGAGCTGTTCTTTACCCAGGCCTTTCCATGTCACAGGTGGGACAAGCTGTGACTTGTAATACAGATGTAGGTCTCATATGCAACAACAGTCAACAAGGACTTCAGCAAGAATGTTTTGATTATGAGATCAAATTTGAATGCTGTGCGTGTCCAACACCGTCTCCTCCTCCTTCTGCATTACCCACCACAGTACTTTCTACTACAACCAAAACAACACATAAAACTCACTCACCTACCACTTTCCTACCACATAGTGTTACTACAGGGAGTACCTCTCAACCGCCTACCATCCCCTTTATTTGCCAATGCCATCATAATGGTACAGATTTCCTCCCAGGTAAGTTCTGATTAATGAAGACCACTTTTTCTCTTAACCTTAGTTACATCATTGGCAAACACCATTGTGAACATTCATTTTAAATTGTAGATCTCTCTTACACTGTAACATATACTGCTAAATTAGTACCATTGAATCTGCAGCATCACCAGTACTCTAAAGCAGTAGTTATACATATCTCTATGGTCATTTTAGTTGTATTTACTGATGTTGTTTCCAGGACACGATGTCATGGCTGCACAGGCACCAGACAAAAAGCTTTTTGTTCCTACAAAGTCCATTACTGTCCAGATGGTTTGCTACAAGTCAATGACGAATGTCAAAGTTCAATTTGGCAGTAAAAATGTGATTGCCTCAGCAAATTAATCAGCTATTTCACTCAAAGACACAGTCCAACATATTCCTGTTACATATAATCACAGCTGGTCATTCACAAGCCGAGTTGCCAAAGCATCACTATTTTCATATTGATCTTGTGGAGAGAGGGTTGAGAAACTTTATAACTCTGTTAACTCAACAAGACTAATCGATGTGGTAAAATAGTGTATATACTGTAAAATGAAATATATGATCTCACATATGGTGTGGAAAATGTGACAAACTTATTTTCAACAATCTTCCTGTACCTCATTTCCAGGCACAATAGTCTACAATGAGACTGACCATGATGGCCACTGTTACATAGGGTACTGCAATGAGAACTGTACAGTAGTGCCCATACATCACGAGTGTCCTACACCACCAAAAGAGTGTGTCAATGTATATCCTCCAAGAAAGGTAATTCTTTATATTTTTTGCATACATAATTAACTTTTTTCTTTTATCCTTCAATCAATTCTTCATTGATTTTAATATGGTAATCTATGACACCCCCCCCACCCCCCCACCCCCCAAACCAGGATGGTGAAAGCTGGAGGGAGAATAACTGTAGTGTAGGAACATGTGAAAATGGCAAAGTGACCTACAATCAGACACAATGTCCAAGTCAGAAGCCTGTAGTGTGTGCAAACAACTACCCTGCTATTGAAGTGAAGGATGATGATGGATGCTGCTCTCACTATGAATGTCAATGTAAGTCTGACCCTAAAATCTTGCTTGGTTCCCAAACCATTAGGTTAAACCTGTACAACAGTTGGAATACTTTTTTTTTTTTTTACCAATATTGTATTTTATCTGTATTATATACTGTAGGCTACGAGGGTTACCTTGGTAGTATTCAACCTTTTTTAAAATTGTTCCAGTATGAAGCGAGACTGCTGCAAAAACTATAGGGTCCACACATACTCGCCAACCTTTCCAATTTTTTACTCACGCTCTTCATCACTCTCTTCCCTTGCTCCTATAGTTACATTGTCCTGTATTTTTCCCAATTTATGATGATGAGTTTCACACTTTCTCCCCTTTAAATTATCATGAGATGTTTCTGGCACTTTTCTGTGTGTAGTATGTCGTACTGTTGTGCCTTATCCTCCTCAGTGAGTGACAGAGAGAGAGAGAGAAATCAGGAATTGAAAGATTATTTAAACAATTGTTAGATGCCCTGGAGGAAATAATTCAGGTTTCCTAGATAAAAAGAACATTGATTGAAAATAACAACTCCTTCAATTCCCATTGAGAGACTGATAAACAGGGGCAGGGGCAAAAAAATAAATGCATAAATTAAAAGTGATTACTTTATGCCACAGATTTATGCACGTTTACCCAAGAGAGTGAATAACACTGCATTGTTTTCTGGGAATTAAAAGGTTGGATAAATATCAAGGTTACCATATAACAATGTATTGGCCAGATGACTTGGAATATATTTTTAAAAATGTAATATCTGTATTGTATAAAGGTAACTGCTATGGTTGGGGAGACCCCCATTATGTCACCTTCGATGGAACCTACTATGGTTTTCAAGGCAACTGTTCCTACTGGCTGGTGAAAGAGATAATCCCCAGATACAACTTCAGTGTTATGATTGATAACTACTACTGTGGTGCACTTGATGGCCTGTCCTGTCCACAGTCCATCACTGTCTTCTACAATAGCTACAAGATCTTTATTACCCAGAAGAATATTAATGGCATTTTCACAAACCAGGTAATTAAACTGTCATCATTTTCTACTTTGGAAGCTACTTTGAAAGGACTGTTGTACATATCCTGTGCTAAAGGTAGAACATCTTTAATCAATTTAGTTGGGACTGAGTCTAACAGACACATTGATGGTTAAGATGAAGACATTTGCTCAGTTCTAAATAATAAGTTGCTCTGGCATTTTGGAGAGCTTTCTTATAATGATGTTCATGATATACTAATATTTCATAAAGAGGTTTGAAAAGGGTTATTTCTTACATTTATATCATAATGCTTTTTGTTGCAGATTTCTGTGAATGACAAGCGTGTAAGTCCTGCTTATCAGAATAGTGACTTCCGTGTAACCACAACTGGTATTGATACAGTGCTCGTCATCCCTAAAATCCATGCCAAGGTCACCTTCTCCGGGCTCATATTTGGTATCTACCTGCCATATAGTGAATTTGGCAACAACACCTGGGGACAATGTGGTGAGTTCTGCAGTATATATAAATCGTATCTTACTGTATGTATAGTCTAGTGATGAGAAATGGCAGTTAGAACTGATTTGACCAAACTTAACACATTCAGTATTAAGTATGATTTAGTGTTGAAAAAAGAGCTTGTCATACAATGGTTTCTACATAATTCTAGCAATTCTAGGAATTTTCCATGAAAATGGTAGTGGGCTGACTTGGTTGTGTCATGGTTTTACTAACGATGAGACTTTCTCTAGGCACATGTGACAATAACCGGACAGATGACTGCATGTTGCCTAGTGGCAAAATTGATCCTTCATGTCCTCATATGGCACACGAGTGGCATGCAAACAACAGTTACTGTGAACCTCCAGTTCACCCCACACCTGTGCCTATCCCCTGCAATACATCCATCTGTGACGTCATCAAAAGCAGGTACTATAAGGGAAAATTGGTAAAACTAATCTCTGCAAAGGCCTTATTAAACAATTTACATTCCAGCTTTGAAACACACCTGCTATGCAACACATTTCTAGTTAATTCACTTGTCTCAGCTTGATAATGTACAATAATGCATTAAGTTTTTGTTCTGTGTCCATACTGACCCTAAATCCCATCTTCCCCAGTTTGTTTGAACCTTGCCACAGGCTCATTGACTACAGTCCATTTCTTACGGCATGTGAGTTTGACGTTTGCCACCTGCACATTAATCACATTGGCTGCTCCAGTTTACAAACCTATGCTGATGCCTGTGCTGAGGCCGGACTGTGTATTGACTGGAGGAGTTCCACCAAAGGACTCTGTGGTATGCAACTAAAATACACCTTGTAACACACTCATAATTTAACAGTTCACCAACAACATCAATACAATGACCTCCACTAAAATAAGTATTTTCTCTCATCTATTAATAGAGTATAAATGTCCAAGTCCAAAAGTGTATCAAGCCTGTGGCCCTCTGGTGGAGCCTACCTGTGAATCCTGGTAAAGCAATTCACCAACAGCTTGTTGTTGCTCATCACAATCAATCATTTTTTTCTTCCATGTATGCATTGACCAGCAACAAAGTATGGCCTTTACATGGTATTCTGTTGTCTCTGCAGGTACAACAGTAAATACATCTATGCTGTCAATGAGTTCAGTGCCATGTTGAATCTGACACTGGAGGGTTGCTACTGCCCAAATGGCACCACTCTCCTCTCTTCCAGCTCAAACGAATGTGTGCCCACCTGTGGTAAGAGCAGATAGCACCACTGTATGGTGACAGTTATTTTTCATTTAAGAATACCCTGCCTGCAGTTTTTGGCAGCCTATAGAGCGCTGTCGGGATGGTGTAATTTTGTAGAGTAACCAAGATGTTATGTCCCATTGACGAAAAACCTGTGTGATTAATCTGAAAGTGGATTTGGGATTTTGCAAGGTGATCTTCACAGATGAACTTTTCAGGATTTTTGATGCGCAGCTGAAATTGGCAGGAAAACAAACTACACTCACTGACTAAATGTCACCAACACTAATAATCTTACTAGACTATAGTACAGACATTTTACTATAAACTGATCAATCTTCTAGTTGTAAAGTTCATAATTAAAAAGTAGGGTATTTATTGACATATTATATTTAGTAGAACCAAATGTTAAAATCTCCAAAGCTTCTGTTAACTGCAGCCCTTATTTCAGACATTGAACCAAAAGCCCATTCAAATCCACTCTTGTGACCAATTTGCAATCACATTTATCATTCTATCACCAATTCAAATTTGGTGCCATAAACCCGGTTTAGCAGCTCATCTTAGACATACAAGTAATGTTGGCTGTTTTTACCTTGACAAGAATCTATACATATCTTTAACCAAGCATTTTGCCATAACTGATCAAGAGGAAATCATTCAAAATTTCCATTATCTAGTGTTGCAGAACTGCCCGTAACATTTTCTTTCCTTAGTTCCCTGCACATATATTCATGTTACTGCTTTGTGTTTATTAGTCTCTTCAGTCTTTTTATGTAAACAAAATATCTAGCTTTAGATGGAGCTAGACTAGCAGTAATTTAGGACAGTTTGGATTCAAGCAATCAAAAATGTAGTCTGAGTCTGTTGGCAGACTGTGATAGCCAACTAAAAGAAGGAACATACAAACTGACTACCCGCAGCCTAGCAGTTGCAGAAGCCCTTGGCTACTACACAATGGACTTTTAATCTTAGAAATTAATTTTAATTGTAAACCACTGTTTAGGAATATGAATATTCTTTTGAAAAGTCATAGAAATAATTCTTAACCTTAATTCAGTGAGAAAACATCAGTATAGCCTTAGCTCCTGAGGTACGTAAACCGAATGAATGAATGGTAATGACTTTATACTTTATCATTTCTCCTGATAGAAATTTGTCGCATGCCAAATGGAAAATGGACAAAGGTAAATTATTTGTCATCAGTGCCAGTCATTTTTACATAACCTTTTGACAAGCCAGGATAATGGCATATCTCCTGCCATAATTCTATGAAAACCACTGTCTCCTCAGGCCAATACAACATGGACAGAAGGCTGTGACGTGTGTGTATGTGAGGAGGACACACTGCAGGTAATCTGCCGTCCAGTGTCCTGTCCAACACAGCCAGCCCTCACCTGTGACCAGGAAGGTCAGGTCAAGGTCAATGACACTGTTGGCTGCTGTCAACAGGAGAAATGTGGTAAGTATGTACCAAGAAGGTAGCAACCTCTGGATCCCCTTTTAAAGCTGAAATTTTCACTGCGGCTGCATGGTTGAAAGTGATAGCCTGCACCATCCAGCCACCACCTGCAATGAGTACATGAACTCGACTGTATGACAAGGGTGTTAATAATTTGATTAAGTTGGATTACATACGGCAGGCAGTTGCTGAAGGCCTTGGTGGAAGGACTAACAGACCCAACATGAAAACAACATACTTTTTTCCTGCCTGTTACGAAAACCACATGCCCTTTGGGGTATTTATTTAAGGCTCATTTCTCAGTTGTTGTATTGGTGTGAACATTCATTCATTCATTAATTCATTAATTCATTCACTCATCCATCTGTGTCTTTGAATAGAGTGTGATGTTAAGCAGTGCCCTGGTTCAGTGCCATCCTGTCCTATTGGTTATACTCTGAATGCCACCATGGAAGTCTGTTGTTTCAATTATAAATGTGGTGAGTGTGTGCATATTGCCGTAACTGCATAGCCACATCTAATTTTTGCCACTGTGACATTTAAAATGCATTCATCAATTGGTCTGTTTCCCTTATAGTGAAAAAGGATGTGTGTGTTTTCGACAACCGTGAATATCAGGTGAGACCTCACATTTGTCACATCCATGTCAAGCAAATGTAAATAATACTGACCAGAATATGACACAAAATAGTGTGTCATGACTTTAAAAGGTTATCTAAATCTTCAGAAATAATAAGCTTTGTAGAGGAGGACAATTTAGCTACAACTCATCAGCTCACAATTATGACCATTTTAAGTTTACTGTGCTGCGGTGAATTTGTCCATTCAAGTGTTAATAAGTGTATTAACAATATACTAAATAATGTCTGCAGTTCCAACAGTCCACACCTACAGAATATTAAACAGCATATTAGTCACAGCCATGAATGTTTTGCACCACACCTGGTGAAGAAGAAGGTGTGGAATATGTAGAAGCAATAAAAATGTTGTTTATAATGATGGTTGCATCAGTGAATCCAGGGAAAATAATTTATATGACTTACCCAGTCAGTTTGGGTTTCAGATAAAGTGAGACCACATAACTCCTGACTTCTTTTCTTTTAAATTGACAAACATCATATGTGCAATTAATGGCACAGTTCGAACTCGTAAAAAAATGTGTCTGTTTCTTACTATAAACGACTGCATAAAACAAAATAAGGTCCAATGGGGCAGACTGAAAGAGGCAGGACTTCACACTTCACTTTACTTTACTACCTAGACCTTTAGCCTTAAGCAATATACTACAAAAGCTCAGCCATAAATCCACCTTTTAGAAAGATGAGAGTAACTGCATTTACTTCTTCAATCTGATTGAAATCATTCTGATTAGAGATTCTAGACTTAACTGCTTACTTGGTTTCTTAAAATAGTCTAGTAAAGGTTGGTGTTTACATGCTGCAAACAAATTTAATTGGAATATAACTTTTTGATGTACGCTGGCTTCTCCAGCAGTTCTTGATTTGGTCAATCGTTCAAGGGATGCTGGTTTCGTTCAATTTTTCAAAAACTTGTTTGAACAAACATTTTTTTTGTTTTTGAGCCTTTCAACCATCAAGGCAATATTTAACTCCTATAAGATCCCCAACTAGTAAGCTGCCACAGGCCATTTGTCTTGCCCATGTTTTTGGGCCTCCTGAAAGCATCATCACCTGTGATACACTGTCAGAAGTAGGCTATTTGCTGTTTTTTTTCTGATGTGATGTGATTAGTTTTCTTTTTCTGTCCTGAATCTGTGTTAAAAAAAAGTGATATATAAACAAAGTTTTACTTAATTATTGTTCTGCATTATATTGAGTGGTGTTGTGTTTCGCTCACCACATTTACCTTCTTACACTGCGCCAGGTTGGAGAACTGGTGCCCATGAATCCATGTGACAAGTGCAGTTGCACTGATCAGCCAGATGCCAGCAGCCAACTACACAAAATAGAATGTCAGCCTATACCTTGTGACACCCACTGCCCTGTGGTAAGACTAGTGTCTCTTTCTCTCCCCTCCATCTCTGACTTAATTACTGTACTGACATGTATGGAAACTCATCAGTTGAGGGAATCCATTGGACCCAAAAGAGCACAAAACAAATTTAAACACTAATCATTTTACAAAACCAGACCTGGGCATGTACACTAACAGATTCACAAGTGCAAAAATGATTTCAAGAGTGAGCAAGGACAGAATGGTGAGTGAGATCAATTTATCATTGAATTTGGACAAGCAGCATCTTTTTTAATCATCTCCATGATGTAATTTTAAAAGGTATGGGATTCCTGTATTTCAGCTACATGTAGTCTATCATGGCTACAGACTTGATTATTGTGGTATTTCCCTTCTCAAGACATTTTTGTTTTTTGCCCTAAAAAGCTGTCCTATTTTTGAATATTAAAAAGGATCGGTATAAGCACTTATATCTATATAGCTGATATTGGTCTTGTATTTCTTGATATCAGATTAAACCAAATTTTGTGGTATCCCCCACCCCTAGTATGACACATTTCAGACACGAACGCAGAAAGGGTGCATTTTAGACATGAAAACAGACAGGCTGTACAGCGATGCCTGCAACAAACTGACACTCTTTCAAGGAAAGAAACATCTTAATATTTTGCATTTAATGAAGAATATACAAGAAGGCACCAATGATTTAGAATTTGCCTTTGCTGTTTTGCAAAGTTTTCTCAAAGCTTTTGCCTAGACTTTAGTTTTGCTCTTCACTGCTACCCGAAATAATTAACAGATGTTAGATGTATAAAAATATGTGAATGCATCCCTTTCATTTATGTCAACCATGGTCTAAACCCACAAGAATGCTAATGTCAACACTAAATGGAAAACCTGACATTAAATAACCATATCCGATCTTGTGCTGATTTTCTAATTTGATATTTTGCTTATATGTTGAGTTTATCTTTGTGTTGCTATCCAGGGTTATGAATACCAGATGGTCTCAAACAATTGCTGTGGGAAATGTGTCCAAACAAGCTGCGTTGTCACGCTGTCAAACTCCACGCACACATTAAAGGTTGGTATATGTGTGTGTGCATTCAATGTGTATATTTGAAGAGAGATAAAGGAAAGCAGATCAGATTGCATATACTCTGTCTATTCGGTCACTGAGGTCTCAAATATCTCTACTATCCCTTAAATACAATAATAATGCCACTGGATCACATTGCATTCATTTCTTTAGGTGTATCTGCATGTGTCACATATACGTATGATGGCAGCTCGAAATCAAAAAATTAAATTTAAATTAAAAAATGCCACTTGATGTGCAGTTGAAATCGAATATAATTTATTTTTATCAATTAAAATATAGAGCAGACTTTTAAAAAAAGTCTGCCGATGATTTGATGGAGTATCTTTCTGAGAGTCTAAAAAGTCTGAATATGTTGTTATCAGCATGGTAGTGGTAAATCTGATGCAGCCCTTTCTATGAGATCATGTTCGCTAATTTTGTGTGTTATTTTTTAGCCTGGCACCATTTGGACTCCCCCTGGGAACCCCTGTGTGAAGTTTGAGTGTGTGCAGATCATCAATCAGTTCATCACTGTCGAGGCCAAGACCATGTGCCCTCCCTTCAACCTTGATGAATGCATACCGGTAGACTGCACACACACATGCACAAACGCATACACACACACACAAACACACACACCATTGCCTTGTTGCTTCTTAATCTTGGGAGATTTGAGTCACAGATTAAATTCAAGATTCAAGATTCAAAGTGTTTATTGTCATATGCACAGTAAAAAAACATGGTTCTCTGTACAATGAAATTCTTCCTTTGCTGTATGCAGAATGCTAACAATGTAAAAACTAAATATATACTGAAGTATAGCCTACACTATACAAAATATACCACTTTTACAAGTCACATGTGATAATAAGAAAAAGCTGCCATAATAATAATAATAATAATAATAATAATAATAATAATAATAAAACAGTGCAAACATACACAAACACACACATACACACATAATCTTGGAAGATTTGAGTCATGTTCATGATGGGATATAAAACATACATTCATTGAAGTCTTGATGTTCATGTTTCAGGAAAACAGGTAGGGGCACACAAGAAAATGGTAGCAATTATGAGCACACTGCTACAGTATCTACTGGCTCATGTAAATCTCTACAATCTCAACAATGTTGATATGAGGATGACATGGTGATATGTGAAAAGTTGTTCTCTTTTTCATAAAAGCATTAAACTTGGTACAGTTGTACAGTTTGGGGCTCTGAACATTCTCACATATGGACCCATAGCAAAAATTCTATGCGGCGGCCATGGTGGCCATTTTACTATCAGCCATAACTGAATTATATACTTTGCATCATCACTGTGAGAAGGAAACTAGACAAATGAAACATGACCCAACAGCATCCTGGAGTAAATGTGTTTTTCTCCTGCAGGGAACTGACACCATAGCTCCAGATGGATGCTGCCGTACCTGTATGTATTGCTTCCATAAGTCTTTGATTATTTGATATTATTTACTCTTCCATGACGTTACATGTAATCATGATGCCTTATGACTGCTCTTATAAGACCTTATAATGTGCAGAGGCTATAATCAGTAAATCAGGTCAAATTAGATCTTCTTTGCTTTCAACATGTTTCTCCTGCCTTCCTCAGGTATTCCGAAGGGTCGACCATGCAATGTGTCCACCACTGTTATGTACTTGGAGAGCCAGGGTTGCCAGTCCCAAGAGAGGGTCAATATCACATCCTGTAGCGGAGCATGTGGCACATTCACCTTGTAAGTCTGCCTAATGTAAAGTTTCTTATCATCAGTATATTATTAATATCTACAAAGAACGTGTCTGTTGTGCCTTTCATTAAATTAAAGGTTAATTTTCATTAGGGAGGGTAAATTGTGAAAGAGATTTAATAAAGCATGGTCAAAATGCAGGTGTGCCGTTAAGCTTAGTTGGTAGAGCGGGTGCACCCGGTTCAAGTCAAGCAATGCCATACTATCTCTTAATGACACTCCCTGGCCTGCAAAATACGATGTAGGTGATATTTCACAACCACAGACTGATTCTTGTAGAATTACCTAAACAGCGTACCAACCTCATGGAAGACATGGCCTTTCTAAATTCAAGAATTGTTAAAGACCCTGCAAGTTTCAGTGGAAGGATTCCATAATACAGCCACCTTACATAGGCTCTGGCAGATGAAAACTTTGGCTCAAATCCTGTCGAAGGACGACCCCTAATGTAGCCAGCATGTCTCCAGTGCACTGTATGCGCCTGACAGCAGCCACATTTACTGCAGTGAAAATACACATAAAAACTATATGGAAACTAACATGGTACATCCACAGTATCAGAAGATATTATTAAAGCAATGTCCATTCTGTTCAGCAATTCTTTAATGCTATTTTATGGTATCTTATATTTATACAACCAATGATGTTAATTTCATCAGTTAGATAACGGGGTTGAGGTGAAAAGGATTGAGTGCATTCATGCTTATCAAAGGGAAAGGCAGGGCAGACTTTTCGGAAGTTGTGCTCCACAGCTGACAATGAGCGTCAGCACAGCAGCGGCTCACCTGTTTCTACCATGACACGCCCATGATTCTCGTTCTCCCTCCCACTTTCTCGCTCTTTCAAGGGGGGTAAAGGAAAATCAGGTCTTTATTAATAATATTTATTGACAATATTTATTAATAATTATCAAAGTCAAACTCCATGTAAACAGATAGGGCAGGCAGGAGCCACGCTGCAGCAGCAACACAGCCTATGTGATCCCAAACATGTGAATAAGCAGCAGCAGCAGCTCAGCAATGCAGCCACCATGTACTACACAAGCATCATGTGTGGCCAACCCCCTGATGGTGTGAAAGCGCTGATGAACCATCATCAAGTCTAGTGGACTTTGCTTTGAGATTTGGCTTTGCTTATATCTTTTACAATTGAAAGGCGCTCATAGAATAAATATATATAGGTATGTATAGGTACACATAACATTTGATATAAAGTGGAATTAAGTGTCTGAGGACCCTGACCCAAAACGTTTTATACATGGGCTCACAGGTTCTCCTGTCAAGTTTGTTTGTGTAGACCATAACTTTTGTGTGGGAGGTGGCAACATTTTGTGCGTATGCACTGTTTATAAATAAGACGCCTGACCTCTATGTCTGAGATTGTTATAGTGCCCCTTTTAAAACAATTAATAAAACGAAGTATTTGAAAAAAATAAATAAATTGAAAATCTTTTTTGCTTACTTCATCATACATGTGACTTTAAAGAGCTTTCTAAACCTGTAGATCTGTTGTCTAAATTCAAATTTTCTTCAGCTGAAATTAATTTCTCCCAATTTCACCTTTGCCTCCTGTGTTCCTCACCTCACCTTTTCTCTTCTGTCTCTCTTCTTTTAGCTACTCGAACAAAATGAAATCCTTGCAGCACACCTGCTCTTGCTGCCAGGAGTTGGCCACATCTGAGCGGCAGGTCCAGCTCTCCTGCCCCGACAACACAGAGCTCACCTACACCTACACCCACATCGAAGCCTGTGGGTGTCTCAAGACAGACTGCTCCGTGCCAGGCCAGAGTCTAAAGACTGCCACTCCGCCCAGCATCAAGTCACGTCGATAAAGGAGATAAAGCAAAACCCCTAGACATTGTCACTTATTTGCATGATTTTTTAAGGACCATGACTGAGCATTCATAATTGAATGACTGTCGGCTTCATTTGCGTACATAATCATTCTATTTATGTCTAATGTATTAGTTTATTTAGATTGAGCTTGATAGAATTGTAAACCACACATATCTCATGAATAAAGATCATACTCTAGCTACAGGCTGAGCATGTTTGTTCATTTGTGTGTGTGTGCGTACGTACGTGTGCGTGTATTGTTTAATGTCACCCTCCATGGACCCAGGTTAACAGTCAAATGTAGTAATTACCATGGCATCCGGGCTGCTTTTCTAGCTAGATCAACATTATTAGCATGGGTTAGTGATATTATCTATATTAACATGGACAAGCAGCATGAACATTAGCAGGGATAGTGATAGCTGTCACACAAACAGGAGTTCTTCTAGTGTATTGAGCAGCTGTAGAGTTTATTCATGGTCTGCATAATTTACAAATAACTGGTGCATTGCCCATAGGAAGTATGTATTCCTATAGAAAAGTGGGAGGTTAAGTAGCTTTCTCATGGATGGCCAAATGAGGCTGTGTTTGAAGGTGGGATGTCAGGTATATTTAGGTTTGTTGTGAAATTCGATATTCCAGGGTATAATCGGCCGTTTTTGACTACTTTTGATTTTGCCATTATATTTCACCTTGAAAACTATTTACCTTGCCTTGCTTGGTGTCAGTATTTTCAGCACAGCCTCACATGTGTGACTGTACAGTTATTTTTTTCATTTTGACATACTGTATTAACGCAATGGACCTAAAATCACCAAAAAACATAAAATCCGAGTAGGAAAAAGTTAGATTTTTTACTGTGAAAACCACAAATATGTTCAACGAACCATTTGTGTTACTTATAATTAGGGGTGCACCGATCCGATATTAAGATCGGATATCGGCTCCGATATTGACAAAACGGCTGGATCGGGTATCGGTAAAATGAAACAGATCCACCGGCCGATCCAGTTTTTTTTTTTTCGCCGTCGCAGCACATTACGTCATTCGTCAGCGTCAGTGTGTCGCATGCTGGAAGAGCGCAAGTTGTTGTTTGACCAACTCTTTATTAGTTTATTCTCAGATTCAGCTGCTATGTTTTATTTTGTATTCTTGTTTGCAGGACGTTACACGTACTCACGTCACATTTCTCCGCTGATTAGATAGTCGCCCCGCCATCAGCTGTTAGCCTCACCGGTCAGCTGTTAGCCTAGCAACGCTAACTTTCAAACCGACGTACTCAGTACTATGTGGGCTGTCCATCGTTGCTCCGTTGGTCCTCCCTCCACCACAACCTCAGGGTTATTCACCGCCGGCCTGCTTAGTCTCCTCCTCTGCTGCTGCAGTCACCCCGGCTCGCAGCGATGCTGAATGGTCGGCCCCGCTGTGTGCACGGAGCCTCCAGACGCTAGTTTGTTTACATACGGTGCTACTGACTTCGGTACTAGTGGTCCCTCCGTGCTGACTGACAGGCGCTAAATTCATTCAGTCTTTGTTTTGTTTGTTCTACATTGTTACGTGTGTCCTTGGGTACCCTGACAGGCGCTATGTAAATAAAATGTATTATTATTATTATTATTATTATTATTATTATTAATAATAATAATAATATTAATGTTACACGTTTACAATGTTCGGTAACTGTTTGATTATTTTGTCTTAGTTAGGAGAGTCTGGTGCCTTTAGTCCCTTTCACATGGTGGAAGGTATACAGTTTATTATTAATTCAACAACGGTATCGGATCGGTATCGGGTATCGGCCGATACGCTCAGTCCAGGTATCGGTATCGGGATTGGATCGGAAAAAACTGGATCGGTGCATCTCTGCTTATAATGCAAATATAAATTGTTGTTTGCTAAATTTGTGCATACGTGTTTGAAATTTACAAAGTTATATGTAACTACTTACATTTAAATGCAGGCAATGCCTCAGGCTCAGGCCTCCCTCAGCTCCTTCCAGCTCAATGAAGAGCTGCACTGCCTGCTCCACATTCAGCAGTCTCCTCATTGTTTTGACTCATTAAACAAAAAAATGACTCCACTACACACTAAACACACTACACCAAACACTACATAACACACTAACAATACACTCCAAATACGCCAAATGTCACAAATCTCTCAACTCTCAAAACTTGCTATCGTTGTCTCTATTGCCGTCACTGTCCCGCTCACAACTTCCCCCTGTTCCTCAGCAACCAAATCACGTGGTTTGCCACAGGGGCGTTGCTAGGCCTGCAGCTTTACAGGGGCACAGCCCCCCCCCCCCCCCCCCGTCTCAGTCTTGCGTCTGACCAGTGTCCTCCTCAACAGATATATCTGTTTCTATAGAATCTATTCCCTCAGACTGTCCACCTGCATCTTCTCCTGCTTTCACCTGTCACAGGAGCTGTCAACTACTCCATTCTGTGATCATAAACTGTCTGTGATGAAAAATAGACTCAATGTGAAATTTCGTCTGGAATTTTACAGGGGGGCACACACACAGTGTCTGGCAACGCCCCTGGTTTGCCATATCATTTTGTGATTGGTTGGTGTGGTGCTTTTTTCAGCCAATTGGAAAGGGAGTAGCACGTGTGTTTTTTGCTTGCAAACACTTCCTGCTTGCGGACACTGAGAGAATCCCGTCTTGACCGTTTCTTCCTGCACCAAACTTGCAGCAAACGTTACGGCAATGTTCGCGAAAAAGCGTGGCGGATATTATTTATCATAAGTCCGAGACTCATGGAGGATGCGTCTTGCTGCTACATCTTCTTAAACTGGTCACGTGATTTGGAGGCACCGGCGCGTCCGTTGACTCAGGAGGTGGGGCGTGGGGGTGGGCTCTGCAGTGATTGGCTCTGGTGCGCACGTGGCTATGGTGGCTATGTTTGACAATGCTAGTGGAATTGGTAAATCATTTCTGAAATAATTTATTAACGGTATCATTGTAGTCCAAACAAATCCGACGTTGAACACCCTTAAACCACGCAGCAGCCATGTTGAAAATCTCAGGTCAGTCTGATCCTGATGTGCAGAGATATTTGAGGCACACACACACACACAGACAGACAGACAGAGATTTCTTGCTTTTATAGAGAGATTTACAATAAAATTTTCCTTTTAACCTTATAACCTAACTATAAACTCTAAAAATATAGACAGACATTTCAGTTTGGGTAGGAATGTTGTGTTCAAAACCCTTTTATCATTAATTAAGAAACTTTATGAAATGTTTTCCATTATTTCATGTTCAGTGTTGACCTGATATGTACTGCCTCAAAGATTGTCTTAAACAGTAAAACTGAAAATTAGGGCCACTGTAAAAAAAAAAAATTCTTCTGAGAATTCTGAGATAAAAACTCACAATTCTCAGAAAAACTCAAAATTATTTTGGAGACTGTTGTTTCGTTGCAAAGCGCATTGTCTCAGTACTCTCAGTATTTCTGGGAAGCAGAACACAATACATGTATGAGTGTTTTTGATGGCACAGCGATAGCGCGTAGTGTGTGTGTGCTAACAACTAACCCCCGCCTGTGTTAACACTTTACCTCAAGCCACTGTGTGAGAAATCTATCACCTCCATACATACAGACTGAAGCAACATCCTGCTTCCAGTTTACTTCCCAGCCCTGACTATTTGCCAATGACGTGCAAGAAAAAGGTCTCACATAAAAGTTGTGATCACAGAACTGAAGAGAAAGTTACACACAAAGTCTCCGACAAACACTCTCAGAGTGACACAGTACCTTTAGGCTAGGCGGTCCCACACAGCACACAACCGCTGGTCAAATCTTTCAAAAGCTAATGGGTGGAGAGATTATGTATTCATAGAAGTCTTGGGTAAACAAGGATGTTTACCAATTTAACATTCATCTAACCAGATACGTCAGTGAAAGCAAATTATCAAGACTTACCGTACGTCTCAACACCGCTATGATTTAGAGACACAGGCAATTAGACTGGAGAAGTAACTGCGTAGTTGTGAAAGACTCAATCAGTACACATCAGTTTCACCATTTTTCATTACAAAGAGTCAGAACTCCTTACTTCGAAAAATCACTGCTAAGAAAAAGTACCTCAGTTACTTCAGTTACAAACACATTTCATTTTCTATAACTTCTTCAAAATAAACCCCCGTTATTTAGTCATTTAAAAACTATCATTATGAAGCAGCATAACAAATGTACTGAGATTTGCACAACAAACTGACTTTCAAAATGTCATTCTCTCAGGTTTTCTGCACAGATATGAGTTAAGTATGGCTTTCAGGGGGAGATGGGTGCTTGTTACAGCTGGCTACAGTAGCGAGATGTCACTGCGGCCTGCTCGGAGGCGGGGCGGCCACTGCTTCGCCCTATTCCAGAGCTGGTCCGCTGCCGGCTCGGCTCAACTCGGCGCAGTAAAACTGGTAATGGAGAAGCAGATCAGCGTGGCTCAGTTTGACTCAGCGTGGCAAAAAGCGCTGCTGGAAAAATGGCATTAGAGTCTAAGCCTATGTAATCAAAAAAAGGCTATAAAGAAAATAATAATACATAGTATTATCTTTGCTACAGATATTTACTTGTAATTTATTTTACAACTCCATTAAACAGTCATAAATATAGGCTACTTCTTTGGAGAAAGAATAAAGTGGAGAAAGTCACTAGATTCCCTTAAAATAAACAAAAAAGTTTGGGGCGTTTTTTTTGCATGAAGAGTTCTGTATTAACTTTATATATCCAAGGACTGTTTGTCACTTTTTTTGAAACACTTTCTACAACACATTCTTAAATACCTGTTAATTCGGCAAATGTTATGCCTGAAGTCATTTCTGTCTTTGTGTTATAAACGTATGCGTTTCTTCCAGCAATGTAAGTTAATATTTGCTTATAGAGTTGGGAACTGCGATCAGAGTTCAAGTGGTCACAAGACGAATGTCGATACGCATTTAAGGTCAGCTGTGAACTGACGGTCTTATAGCTGTGTGCTTATGATTGGATCGTTCAGGATGTAAGCATCTTGTCTTGCAGGATACTTCTGTTTGGCTGTAAGCCTAACTCTTTATCTCCACCCTAAACATTAACGAGGGTTGGGGTTAGTTAACTGAGAGACCCCCAATAAAGCTCACATTATAAATGGAATGGTCCCAACTTTTTCAAATCAGGGTGGTTGGATGCCCCAGTAGCTCAGATAAGTGCACTGCAGTCCAACCTGCTCGTGTCATCGTGTCGACGTGTCATCTTTCCTCTCTCATCCCATTTCCTGTCATCTCTCATGTTCTCTTACCAAAAAGGGTTTTTATATGTTTGGCAAAGAGCCAGTGACTCTAGATGTTTTAACTGGACCTAAGCAGTAAGAGTTACACACTAAAATAAACAGAAGAGAAATGTATTTGCTGTTGACAACATCAATACCTTGTTTGAAAGAGTCTGGGGTCAGATGAGGCATCCATGCTAAATTCTTATCCTCCAACACTTCAACCTCCAGTCTGAGCTGCTCTGTCTTTGCTTGCAGTCCTTATTGTCTCAAAATTAATGTTGTGGCAATGTGCACGGACTGTACTATGGAACAGGGGTGGAGGTAATGAATGATGTTTACTTTTTGTTCACTCAAGGCAACTTTTTTTCTAAAGTACTGTACAACATTGTACAACTTCACTTTTACAGTTGTCAGTACAGACCACACATTCAAAATATATGTAATTTCTTAGAATAGGTGTGCAACAATTTAGCTTTTAAAACAAAATCTGACTCATTTTGTAATGTACTGTAAAACAATAATCATTTTCTGTACTGACATCGCAGTTACATTAATGGCATTTGGCAGTACGTAAGTCCTTATTGACACAACACAAACACTCTAGTTGGTAAAACAGATCAGAGTTCTTTATTAAAGATCCACCACAGGATGCATATCCTGGACTGAAGGAGTTGAGTCACGGTGGATTATTTACGCAGGCCTCCATCATTAACACCCAACAATCCTTCACCTCCTTAGAGCAACACAACGTTCTGTTTACACCTGAACAATACGCCATATTGTGTCTCCATACCTGACTAGTCGATGGATGTGGACCAATGCATATTAAGATGTCTTAAGCACTGCACAGGAAATAATCAAGGGTTGCAAGGTCACATCTGTGCACAGATTCTCATTCAGCATGGATAGACTGAGGAAATGGGTCCCACATATAAAAGTCTGCTTTCTAACGTAGCTGATATATAACTTCCATAGTTTTATTTTTTTTCATTAGTGCGTTTCAGAGTAGTATATTACACTACTGGATTATCAGTGTTGGGGAGACATAAACTACATGTAGTTGAACTACATAGCTTGACTACAATTTGCTGTAACTTGCTGGTAGTTAAACTACATTCATATGTTGTGTTGCGTCAAGTCATTCAACTACTTTTTGGGTCATTTTTTGTAATTTAACTACTCAGTTTACAAGCTACAATTTTGACCAATAACATGATTTTTTTTTTATTTAAAAAAGAACTATAAAACATAAATTGTATTTTATTATTCTTTGAAAAAAGGCATGAAATATGTTGTGACATGCCAAGCCAATGCTGCCTCTGATTGGATTGCCCTGGCAGCACTCAAATAATTCACAGAGAGAGTGGGTATTTGTGTCAAGGAAGACAATGCTCATATGGCACAAGCACGTCATGGACGACCCTCCGCTAACCCCATGTGTCCCCAAACCCACTAGCCCAACCACGGCCATATTTGAGCATGTACATACAGACACGACCTATGTGTTCACATGTGAGCCCTGCAAGCAGAAAACAATAATAATTTTGACTTTTGTCAACCTTTTCCTCTCAAGTTGAGAGGTTTATTTCTTCTGGCATGTGAATTTTTTGTAGGCTATTATATTTTGTTTCACATACACCATATGTTGATTTATTTAACACTGAGTTAAATGAGTATAATGAGTATAAGTAGTTGCTAAAGCTACTTTTCTTTAGCAGTAGTTTTACAAACTACATTTCTCCAGGGGTAGAAAAGTAGTTTGTTCAAACTACTGCCAGGCTTAACTACATGTAGTTTTACAAGTTACGCTTGCAAAGTCTTTCCCCAACACTGTGGATTATAATTACTAACGCAATCTGTTCATCACTTTAATGTATAACAGTTTAAGGGGGAGCTCATTAATTTTTTTAATACTGCTGGATAGCTTAATCTGCACATCAATTTTTTAGATTTATTTAATTTTATATTATTTTGAATCAGTAAATAGCAACCAAAGTTATAAAATAAATCTAATGAAGCACTCTAAAGAGTACAATATTTGCCTCCATAGGTGAAGTAGCAGAAAATGGAAATACTCGAAGTACTAGTCAAGTACCTTAACTTGTACTGTACTCAAGAGAATTAGTACTTAGTTATTCCACCACTGGGATTATCAGAGACCTTACATTCCTTTCTGTTATGTCTAACAGTAATATCCTATGACATTACAAGTAAGAGTCAGAGAGCTTCAGGACAATGTTGCAACAGTTAACTTGTTGAGAATAAGAGCATGACTGGCCCTGCTAAATGCAATAAATTATGTTAAAGCCAAACATTGTTTGCGAGTCAGCTAGTTTAATAATGAACCAGTTAATTAACTTGTCGACACTCTGTAACACGGTCAAATTGTCTCGAAGACTCGACATTACCATATGTTATAATTGGCTAATATTACATGCAGCATGTAAACACACCAACTCATAAAGGCATGTAACGTTCTGTTTGCAGTGTGGAAGCTCCAGGAGTACTGGCTCCAGGAGTACTGGCTCCAACATTACTCAAAGCTATAACATTAGCTGTGGGTACAGAAATAAACTCTTGTAACTTGTTATTGTTAATTCTACAGGATCTAGGCTAACCTCATCACTAGTGTCACAACAAAGTGCAATGTTCAGCCATCATCAGCTGGGAAACTGGGCATGCTTGTCATAATGTAAATAGATCATAGGATTGTGGTGTTTTGGTAACTTCAGTGTAGAGGATAGTGATGTTATTCATAATTTGAATTCCTGCCGCCTTTCCTTTGAAATGCAGCTTTGCCATCACTGCAGCTTAACCCCATCCCTTACCTCTGCCGTGTCTGTGTGTCTGTCAGTCTGGCGATTACATAAATCAGATAGTGTTGTGAGTGGGACATTTACTGAGACCACAGAGTTGTTAATGCAGACAGTGTGGCAGCCGCAGCATAGCTAGAGTAGCACAGTTTTAAATAAATCAATCTTATCGGCAATCAGGAAAATAAACAACAATACAGATTTCAAAATGCTGGATATCGGTCGACCCCTGACTCTAACCTGCAAAAGTCATGTCGACTAGCGAGTTACTGCAACCAAGATCAGATTTTTTATGTTACATTTACCCATGATTACTCTATCTCGAAATGCTACTTTTTTAAGTTTAGAGATGAGGAAAGGTGTCTTAAGGAGGGAAGATGCTTAAGTGTTTGTGAGTTGGTTAATGTAATGGTTTATGGAATGATTAGTTCTTCCTTCTTGAAATGTCATATAGAGAACATTTTTATGTAGACTTTTTAAAAAAATAAAACATCTACAGAGCTTATAGAAAGGTATAGAGTAAAGTATATATTTTCCTTAAAAACCTTACATGATAGTGAAGCAATAATTTTAAAATGTTTGTCAGGTTTTTGATTATTTCACTCTGTGTGCGAGGGCCAAAGGGCTGCATTTCACCCGATCTACACCATCAAAACAATTGTCTAAGAGTTACAGAAACAGGCAACTGTGTTTAGGACCTGAGCCAAGAAACTGATAACCTCTATTCATTTAAAATGTGCTAAGTCCAGGATGAATAAACAGTTGACCCACTTTTTTGCAGTCATGCCGTCTGTTATCACCTACTCGAAAAGTGTACCGTGCCTGGCTTTGTGCAATGTCCTTTTTAATGCTGCTCCTTCTAGTCTTTTGGATCTGATAAGTAAATTCAGTCTCTCTATCTGGGGTTTGGTTTACTAACACCACCTCAGCGTGTCCGGTACAGACTCTCAGTGATGTCTGCAGGTAGCTTAGTTATGGGAACATCAACTGGGATTTGCTCAGTGTCCAATGTTTTATGTCTTATTCTTGTGTGGGTGTTGTAGTCTTTTGGCCAGTCCAGTATCTTGATGTGACCATGTGTCACTAAAAACAAGCTGTACCTTCGGTTATTTCTGTACAGCTTTCCTTCAGAGCGGACAAGGTATGACCTGGGAAACCTCCTTAACAAACCTCCTTAACCATACCAGTACAGTCTCAACCACGTGGGGTCTTCAGCCCGACAACCTGTCCTTCTATCAAAGGGTAAATTGGTTAGCTTGATTTGACACAGCACAACTTTTGTGGCTTATGCATATTTGGTTCAGGCAGCTTCTTTGAGACTGGGAGAGTAGTGTGTGTTTGTCTCGGCATCAGTCTCTGTGCAGGCGACCCTAACCTTGAGTCACATTTCACTCACAATCTCATTTCTGAGATTCAGCAGGTTGAGAAAAACATCATTTCCATCCCTGTGAAATTTCTCCAGGAGTTTCTTAGCGCTGCAGACAGCTCCTTCAGCTCACCCATTAGAGTGGGGAAAATCTGGGCTGCTGGTAACATGAGTGAAGTCCAACTTTGCAGCGAAGGCTTTAAAGCGCTGGCTTATGATTAGTCATTATCTGATACAAGGGTTGCATCAGAGGTGACATCACGAAGCAGGTCTATCTCATACCAGCCTCAGTAGGAGTCAGCATGGTTCTTTCTGCTGGTGTGATTTTGTGCTGGTACACTGAGAACATGATTGTATCTCCTTGTTAATGTCGTCTGTCATAGTAGGCCAGACAACTATGCATCTATACATCTATACATCTAACTATACATCACCAGGATGTCAGGATACAACTCCTTACTCAATAGTTAGTTCATCTCTGAAGGGAAAGTAGGGGCAAATGGCATGCAGAAGACTGTGCTCTTTGCTGGGCCATTCGTGCCTGATGACAGTGCTGGGAGTTTCGAGGGTTGTGTCATCTGCAGTGTGCCTCTTTAATTCCTCCAAACAAGAATAGGATATGTAGCTTACATCAAAGTTGTTCTCCTCCTGGTGGACTATGGAGCTGTGGGGAGCTGGAGACAGTGTCAGCCAGATACATTTGCTTTCTGCTTTTTATACAAGGGTGATGCTGTATATTTGAAATTTTAACATCATCTTACGTAGCCTCGTTGCATGTATGGGCTAATATAGTATGGTCACCAGGGGCTGGTGGTCTGTTTCTGTGGTCACTGGCTTGTCATAGATGTAGTCATTGAATTTCGAGATTGCAAAGACCACCGCCAACAGCTCTTTCTCTGCCTAAGAATATCTGGTTTCAGTGTCAGTTTTGTCATGCTTCAGCATGGCCGAAGCATACGCTACTGGTTTTTCCTTCCTGGAAACATGCTGTCAAGTCCATACTTTGAAGCATCAGAAGTGAGCATTTACAGACAGGCTTATGGACATCATAATTAAACAAAACCAGTGGCTATGACATGTGTCTGTTTAGTTCATTGAAAGCATTCTGCTGCTCAAACTATTCAAGCTCAGAGACTTTGCAGCTTTCTCTCCTGTAACTCCACCACCTCCACCCCTCAATATAAAAGTCAGGTCATAAAAATCAAATATGAACATTGTAAGTAGTCTTTGGCAACACTTGATTAAATTATGGTGGTTTAGTTAAATAATTAGACCTCATGTTTCAAGTCAGCATTGACTGTTTTTACATTAAACTCTCATTTACGGGTTTATACTGCCATGATCTATTAAACTTACATTCATGCGTGCTGCCAGACAGTTTTGTATTGATCAGAAAAAGATTAAAGCCACGGTTCTGTGTTTCATAAGGAGTGTGTAAGGTGAATAAGCTCACTCAATGCAGTGATGGAAGTGATGACATGTTTGATGAGCAAACATATTAACTACTTCAAACTCTCTTTCTCTCCCTCCCCCCCCTCTCTCTCACACACCTAGAGGAACTGGTGTAGCTCCACCTTGACTGGCAGGTTATAAATGGATTCATCCTCGAGGAGAGTTCTCTCATAGCAGGATAGTCCTCATGGCCAACATGCGGACTGCAGGACTCCAATCCGCATTATGGCTCATTTACATGACACTGCTGGTTGGCTCACTCACTCAAACTGGTGAGAAATGACCTGAAATCTTCTTACAGCTTCACACTGACTGGATACACAAGATGATATAGTGAAGCAGGTCACAGTGTGGAGGACTAGATGCTCTTCTTTTAACAGAAGTTATTTTTGGTGCATGGTAAAAGACGGAAAAGCTGCTTAACTAATGTGATTTCAGATGTGCTATCTCTTCTTCATAACTTCTACTTTTTTGTCTTTCTGTTTTCCTTTTGTATCATAAGAAACTGTAAAGATGTGTTTTTTCCTAGTAACTTACTTTGACTTCTAAAGTTTAATCTAAAGAGTTTGGAGTTTTATGTATGAGTTCAAGATATCTAAGATCATTCCATATCACTGAATACTCTAAAGCATCTTAGGTTTGAATATTTCAGAAAGTGTGAGCATCATACAAAGGATAGATGTGTGCAAAAAACAACAATGTGATATATACTGTACCTGCTTTGGATTTTTTTTTTTTTAATTGGTTATTTATTTTCTTTACTACAGTAACTGTGATTCCTTCGGCAAACACACTGAGCCTGAAATCAGGTAACAATGCAAATTCCAAATTGTATTTTTGCTCAGTTGTTCATCTGAGTTTGTAAAGATGCTTGAATATGTTTTCTACTGTTGTAGCTAACACGTCTCACATCGGCCGCGTGTGCACGACATGGGGAAACTATCACTGGAAGACCTTTGATGGCAACTACTTCCACCTGCCCTCCACCTGTAATCATGTCCTGGTCTCGCAGTGTAATCAAAACTACGAATTTTTCAACATCCAGATGAGGCGCAAGACAGTCAATAACATCCCGACCATCAGCAGCATTACGTTGAAGCTGGAAGGTTCTGAGGTTGAGCTCAACAAAGGTTCAGTAGTTTTCAACGGAAAGAGGTAAGTTCAGCAAGACCATTCAAACAGATGTGTCCACAACACCCTCTGCCTAATATGTTCTGTACAAACTGACACTCTGTTTTTGATGTTAGGAATTTTGTTAAACCAGATTTCCGAGTTCCGCTTGAAAATTTGTTCTCTACCTTGAAAAAAATAGTCTGATAAAAAACAAACAAAAATGAACAAAAAGTCTACTTAGCTCTTTTCTGAAGCTGTCACTGACATAGCTATCTCTATCTCCTATCTTCATCCCAACAACTCAGTTCACTAAAAATGACCATGAGTTCAGATGCTTTAGCCTCTCCATTAGTGCCCTTCTCAAGGGCATTTCACAGCAGACTCTTCTTCTAAATACAAAATGAATTTCTGGAGACTTAAAGCCACATATGGGTATGGTAAAAGTGTGTCATTATAGCATTATTCAAGTAATTCTGATGACATAATGTTTTGCTTGTAAAAAAATTCTATATTACCAATAGAAAAGCACCAGATAACCTCTTTGGTTGCACAGCTGCTACATAAACAGGCTTTTCTAAATGTTATCCAATGAACATTTAGCTTCATGTGTTTCTCTTGTCTATCTCTTGTTATAGTTCCTTGTTCACTTGTTAACAGTAAGTGATTATTGCTTTGGTTTTTAAAACAATGGTTACAATAATAAGATCAGCAATCAATACTTAGGGAGTACTTCTGCAGCTGCCAAGGAGTAACATGGGCAGATCATGGAATTGTCCAAATAATATTGCAAAAAATAATTTAATTATAAAAAAGATAAATTCACACATTAGTGTTTAAGAGGAAAATAAACACCTACAGTAAGTATGCCAATTGGTGTTTTAAGATTGTAATAATAGCTCAAAATATTAGTACTGATATGGCTTTTAAAAAGGTTTATTTATTATGCAGACTATTGTTAGTCTCGACCAGTGAGATGAACTCATAGTCAGTACATTAACACAGTGAAACCTAGAGTTTGGTATCGTTTGAATTTTATCGATTCCCAGTCCGATTCTGCTTATTGATCCTGGCTCTTATCAACTCCAAGTTTCGGTTCCAATATCGGACGGAAAAAAGAGCTCAAATGTTTTGATAAAAAAATATCGTTATTCTTAAATGTTAAGTGAACATATTCACAGCCCTTTAATTCTGACATCATGCTCAGGCTGGGAAGCTCAAATGTTACACTGATGTGTTTCAAGTTGCAAGTCCTATAAATGCGGGTAATATGACAAATTGTTATAATTTCACTGATTCCTGACCATTTAAAAAAAGACAATGGATAGTAAAACTCTTACCTTAAAATACATAACTATGTCCCTCCAAATTTTCACTTTTCATTGTTTTTTGACTTTAAAAACATGGAAGCCATGAAATGATAACAGTTTGTCAGATACCCTTCATTTAAATTACTTGCAACCTGGAACATAGCAATATAGCATTATACCAGCAATGGAGCTTCCTACCAGGAGTGGGGCATTAGAGGAAAATGGCCACCATGTGAATATGATAATAAACATTTAATGTGAACATGAAATAACACGTAATGTGGAAGTGCCAATACAATACAGAGCCTATAACCTGCAGAAGTATAACTGCTGAAATGTTATCTTGGTGTCTGGGCTGAACGATGTGTCTGGCATTTTAACTTCCCACAACCTTAAAAATAAAAACACATTTACATTTATGACCACATTTTTTTTGCCTATTACCTCACAGTTGAATCTTGTTTGTCATTAGGCCACGATTTTTTACTTAGCAGCTGCATGTTTTTAACATATTGGTACACCACTGAAGTTATTACGTAAATAGGCCTTATGACTTTCTGCCATTTTACATTTTTTCAGTGCCATTTATAGACACCAGTTATTACTTCTTCCGCTGATGCTTCCTGTCTTATTTACACAAGCTCTCTGTGTTTACTTCAGGGTTTCTCTGCCATTTTCCACAATGGGGGTGGTTCTCAAGTCAACCACATCAAGTATCACTGTCGATGCTAAGCTGGGAATTAAAGCGATCTGGAACCTGGATGACTCCCTGGATGTATGAGTCATACCCCTACATTTGCATACGTCTGTCCCCGGTTTTGTGTTCAGCTGTATTTTCACTGGGTTTTAAATACGCTGACATAGTTAAACATTATGAGTCAGCTGTGACCAACTCAACAGGATCTGGCTCCACTGCATGAGTCTGGTCTGACACATGCTTTTAATGTGTGCATATGCATAAAAAAGAAACGCACTTAAGCTGTCAGGTTGGTTGTTTAAAGGATTAAGGTGATGATATCTCATTATTTTAATAATATTATCAGCAAACCCCATGAAAAGACCAAAACGAACACTGAACTTATCTGTCTATCAAGAATTATTTTTGTTGCAACAATCCTAGAGCTTATCGCTCTTTGCTATTGAAATCCACTGATGGACAAAAGCTTTTACAACCATATCATTGTGGTGCACTGCTGCTTCATAGTTGTCGGCTCCCTTTAGAGTGGAGATATCACTCCTCCTGGTGCAATACAAACTAGAGCACGTTACTTGATTTTATCGGCCGATACCAATATTAGGATGTAAAAAATTCTGATACCAACATATCAGCCAATGTACACACATTTTTTCAATTTATCACACATTTATCAAATACTTATGACAGAGGTATGAATACTTGTGACAGCGGTATTTAATGAATGCAAGATATTTTTTATTAAACATAGCATCTAAAATGACGCAAAGTTTCATGTTGTGTCGAGCCTTCTTAGTGTTTTAAAAATAGCGATTTTGATGCTAGCATAAGAGTGCCACTGCACTCCATTGAAAATTAGCTTGCCCGAAAACGAAACTACGGTAAATCTTAAAAGTGCCTCTTTCGTCGTAATTATGCATTTACATGAACGTTTGACTTATGTTCAATCACAAATAAAGTCTTGGTTGCTTTTTGGCGAGAGTTTCACTTTAACATAAAACTTATTGTGAAGGCGATAAACTGAACGAAAAAAACACCATGGTCGTTGTAAAAGGGAGAAGCTCCATTAATATTGATCAAGGCTAACTGCATAGCTGCAGTGAGTCACTGGGTGACTCTGTATGTCCTAGGGAGATAGGCAAACAAAAGTATTAAACCAAGCCTGAAAAACCACAAAGCTGTTTCAGTAAATATTTGGCTGTGTGCATGGCTTCATGAACAGAATAACATTTGCTGAGGTTGGGTGGGAGAAATTTTCATAGGTTAATACCTTCCTTATTTTAGACTGATGGATGGCATTAGGCAGCAGTTACAATATTTGACCTGCGAGTTGAATCTTGACATTACAAAGGCTTTCTCTTTATTTGCAGACTAAATTTCTTGTCATGCACCAGCTGGAAAACAAACACTTGACTCTGCTGCGATAACTTCTCTAGTCAAACACCGCTACAGCCAAAAGTTTGATCACTATATCAAATTCCCAATTGGATTTAAACATTATTTCATTATTAATGTGTTGAAATCTTAAAAAACCTGCTTTATGAAGTAATTGACAATTTGCAAATAAGAAGTCCTAACAAGTATGTTTGTGGTGTGTTCACAGATTGAAATAGATACAAAATACCAGAAGCAGACTTGTGGACTCTGTGGAAACTTTGATGCCATTTCCAATGATCTCATCAAAGACGGTAAGAGACTTTTTGGTATACACTGTAGATTTAACATAGCAAAGAACCTTGGACCAATCTGCAAGAACCAATTTCACATTGACGCAACTCAGTAGACAGTACTGATGTGTGAACAGTCATTCTTATGTTAAGCATGCTGCCCTAACCTTATTATTGAATCATTGTGGTTATAGATAGGATATTTCACACTCATCACATGATCAACTGACAAATGTACTTAATTTATTCAGTGATTTATAAATCCAATAATAATTGCATGTGTAAGTACTCAATCATTTTTGGTCTGTATTTACACTGAAGAGACACCGTTGACAACAGTTTCAGTCTGGAGTCAGTTAGGATTCATCTATTTTAGTTTCAGTTGATGCTGCCATGATGTCATGTGAGGTTTTTAAGAGGCATAAAGTTGTGACAGGTAATATCCCAGCTAGCAGTTGCATCAAAGTGTCTCCAAGTGTCAGACATGAAAGCCTGTAACTCCTTTCCCTCACTTATTCCTTCCTAGGAGAGAAAAGGCAGACTTAAAGGGGCATGTTAAGATTTGCTTTATTATTAAATGTACAGCACATTGATACCAGTTTCCAGTTTTCACACATTCCCAACGCCTGCATTATTGGAGAGAGTTTATATTCTACAACATTCTAAAATATAAATGTTCACGGGGGTGCTGTTTAACTCAGTTAGTAGAGTGAGCATCCCATGTGCAAAGGCTTTGTCCTCGCTGCAGCGGCCCTGGGTTCAAGTCCTGGCCTTGGGACGCTTTGCCACATGTCACTCCCCTCTCTCATCCTGTTTCCTGTCATATCTCAAACTGTCCTGTCAATAAAGCCAAATAAAGGCAATAGAAAATAAATAAATATATATATGATGTTCTCCAATGGAATAATGTTATTTTATAATGGAGTTTTCTAATCAATAATGTTGTACTTTTCTTGTAATATTTCTATTCTATTGTACATTATCTGTTTATTTTACTATACATGTATTTTGTTTTATTCTACTTTATTTTTTTCTTAGTCAGTTCCTCCCTCACACCTCTACTTCCTGTATTGTTTGCACTTTCTGTTTGCCTACACTGAATTACCCCAGGCCTATTCCCTCCAACACCTGTTGATTTATGCAGTTTGTTGGTAGCACTACAATAGGAGAATAATTGAGTTTAGCCATAAGGTGACGCTAACAAGGTTCAACAAGAAGACAGTACAGGAATTGGTAACGTTTTGCGCTTAAATATTTGATGTTTTTTAAAGATATTTCCCTGCTGACTTGAAATTGTTGAACATTCCTGCAATTTAGAGCAAATGTTTCTCAACTGCAAGATACTGGGCTGAATAATCATACCACTGTCATTGTTGTGTGATTGACCATTAAATACTGTAGGAGCTCCACTGTCTGTAACAGACTTTGCAACAACCTACTTGGCGAACGGGCCGACAGAGAGCTGTGATGTGCCTGCGCTCCGCCCTGTCCGTAGTTGTGACACTAAGGTAAGTCTTCACTTTTTATCATCCATTGTTACATTGAACAAGTCTCATCAAGTCACATGTGAGGAATAAAAGATGCCCTATCTTATCTGTGCTGAATTTGAAAAAAAAAAATACACCCACTTAGATAAAATCAAATAAATGCATTCCGCTGTCACTCCTCTCCATGTAGGAAGGTGCCACAACACTGAACTGTGTGTGTGTGTGTGTGTGTGTGTGTGCGTCCGTGTGTGTTGAATGTTGCTAAATGCTGAAAGATGAAAGGTCTTTGCAGATAAACACAAATCGTTGACTGATGCTTTAGTTCATCAGTTGCAAATGTATATGCTCTTTTAGCTTTTGAGAGGCTCTCCAAATAAGAGTGAGGCTTGTTTGAAAAAGTAATGAAAAACTATGAGAACAACTCCTTCAGAGTTTAAAAACGTTCTTCTCCAGCACACCAAATATCTCTCTATAAAAGCAAGAAGTCTGTGTGTGTGTCTGTGTGTGTGTGTGTGTCTGTGTGTGTCTGTGTGTGTGTGTGTGTGTGTGTGTGTGTGTGTCTGTGTGCCTCAAATATCTTTGCAGATCAGGATCAGACAGACCTGAGTTTGATGATTTTCAACATGGCTGCTGCATGGTTTAAGGGTGTGCAACTTCGAATTTGTATGATACCGTTAATAAATGATTTCATAAATGATTTACCAATTCCGCTATTGTCATTGTCAACCATAGCCACCATAACCACCAGAGCCCACCCCACGCCCCACCTCCTGAGTCGACGGACGCGCCAGTGCGTCCAAATCACGTGACCAATTTAAGAAGACGTAGTAGCAATACGCAGCCTCCATGAGTCTCAGTTCCGACGTATGTGTTGGTGCGGCCTTCAAACTATATACCAGTTTTTAAACCATGTTGATAAGCCAAGTAAAACCGGACTTATGATAAATAATGTCCGCCAAGCTTTTTCGCTAACTTTACCGTCACGTTTGCTGCACGTTTGGTGCAGGAAGAAACGGTATAAACGGGCTTCTCTCAGTGTCCGCAAGCAGGAAGTGTTTGCAAGCAAAAGAAACCTGTGCTACTCCCTTTCCTATTGGCGGAAAAAGGCACCACACCAACCAATCACAAAATGATATGGCAAACCACGTGATTTGGTTGCTGAGGAACAGGGGGAAGTTGTGGGAGGGACGGCAGCGAAAGAGTGCCAGTGTGATAGAGACAACGATATTGATAGAGAGTTTTGAGAGTTGAGAGATTTGTGACATTTAGCGTGTTTGGAGTGTATAGTTAGTGTGTTATGTAGTGTTTGGTGTAGTGTGTTTAGTGTGTAGTGGAGTCATTTTTTTGTTTAATGAGTCAGAACAATGAGATGACGGCTGAATGTGGAGCAGGTAGTGCAGCTCTTCATTGAGCTGGAAGGAGCTGAAGGAGGCCTGAACCTGAGGCATTGCCTGCATTTAAATGTAAATAGTTACATATAACTGTACAGTCACACATGTGAGGTTATGCTGAAAATAATGACACCAAGCAAGGCAAGGTAAATAGTTTTTAAGGTGAAATATAATGGTAAAATCAAAAATAGTCAAAAAAGGCCAATTATACCCTGGAATATCGAATTTCACAACAAACCTAAATGTACCTGACGTCCCACCTTCAAACACAGCCTCATTTGGCCATCCATGAAAAAGCTACTTAACCACCCACTTTTCTATAGGAAGTATACTTCCTACGGGCAATGCACTAGTATATAATAATTGACTATCCTGCATCATTCACCACCAAGCTGTTGTTGTATGTGTTCACACAGTTAAAAAAGTTTACAGTAACTGATCAATTGATTTTCTTCTTTTCAGCAATTCTGTGACCAGATATTCAGCAGTGCTTCGTTTAGCAGTTGTCGAGATCGTCTGGATATGGAATCCTTCAGTAAAGCCTGTAAGGCTGATATGTGCAACACTGAAAACAAAACTGACTCTGTCCTCTGCAAAACCATCTCCGAGTTCTCCAGACAGTGTGTCCATGCAGGTGGCAAGCCCCAGCAATGGAGGAATGCAACATTTTGCCGTAAGGGTTCATTTGAATGTTTGGCCCTGCATTACAGGCATAAGTTGTACTGTGGCATGCCTCATGTTTTGCAGAATTGTTTGATTGTCACTGGTATAGCAAGATTCAAATTGTTTGTTTCCACAGACAAGAAATGTCCGTACAACATGGAGTTCTTGGAGTGTGCCAGTACATGTCCTGACAGCTGCTCCAACCCTCAGACCAGCCAGACATGTGACAGCCACTGCCACGATGGCTGCAGCTGCCCTGCTGGTATCCATACACGTTTTACACTAAGTCATGAGATTGCAAGCATGCACACATCTTCTTCATGTCTAATGACATCACAGACAAAGATCATGATAAAAAGGATAATTATGTCTCCTCTCCTCCTCAGGAACGGTTTTTGATGACATCAGTAAGACTGGCTGTGTTGCAGTGGATCAGTGTCCATGTGTGCACAAGGGCAAAATGTACAAATCAGGAGAGTCCTACTCTTACAACTGTAGAAGCTGGTAAGATGAGACCTTGCTTAATTGAAGTATCATATACAACAAAATCAGTGTTGAGGAAGCTACTTTGCAGCTAAAACTACATGTAGTTCAGTGCGGCAGCAGTTTGAACAAACTATATTTCTACCCCTGGAGAAATGTAGTTTGTGAAACTACTGCTAAAAAAAGTAGCTTTAGCAACTACTTATACTCATTATACTCATTCAACGCAGTGTTAAATAAATCAACATATGGTGTATATGAAACAAAATATAATAGCCTACAAAAAAGAAAAAGAAAATAAAATCTATAGTATATAGATCTTCTTTTTATAAAAAAAGAACTTCATGTTATTGATGCCAAAATTGTAGTTTGTAAATTGAGTAGTTAAACTACCAAAAATGACCCAAAATATGAACGTAGTTTAACCACCAGAAAGTTACAGCAAATTGTAGTTAAGCTATGTAGTTCAACTACATGTAATTTAAGTCTCCCCAACACGGAACAACTGCTGTAAGTGAAGATATTTCACTCTTTTTTTTACCTGCTTTCTGAATTCAATTTCTACTTCAGCATTTTAATCATTTATTCGGGCAAATTCCTATGAATGAAAAAAGTTAGTGATTATATATTTACTGTTAATCTTTTTTGATGTGAAAATACTCCTTTTGATTAGAAAATAATCATTTAGTGGATCACAATTTTACCTTCCTAGAAAAGTACAGTGAATTTTTCACTTAGGATAAATTCCTTAATTTTGTTGTTACACCCAGATGTCCACGTCCTCCCTGTTTACTGTAGATTAGTTTATATTTTTTATATGGGATTCAAACTGCCCAAATCAGAAATAAATAAGTAAATAAATAAATAGCTAGCAATGTATGTGCCATTGAATACAGCAAAAGTAGAACGAAAAATGTAGGCTTTATTAAAAGTCTAAAATGTGACATGAATTAAAATTGTTGCTTAAATTTACTTATGTTATTATTTCACTCTCTATTAATAAAGTATTTTTTTAGTTTCCTGTTTAATTTTCAACTTTTTATTAATATATTTTTTTCTTAAATGTATTGATTTATTAAGACAATAGCAATAAGACGCTAGATTAATTATTGCCTACATTTACTTAAATACTTTTGGTGCATATAATGCTATGTTTTTTAATTGAGGAAATTTTTTGGCAGTTTCAGTCCTCTACAGACCTCTGACCTTCAGAGAATTTGGCTACGTTTACACGATGACGGTCTGAACAGAAGACGCAAAAGTGGCGTCGCGTCTTCACTTGTTATTCCGCATTTAGACGAGCGTTTTCGGGAGGAAATCTGCATGCATACGGTGACGCAAAAGTGTGTGAAATTCGATTGGGTATGCATGCCAGGCGGCTAGGTGGTGCTGTGATACATTATCACACAACACCGCCACGTTGTTATTAATTGTTGTTGTTCATTACAGATCCTTCTCTGTTCAGTAATACTATCTGTACATATCCTGTACATTTCGTAGAAAAGACTCCTGTACGTTAATTAGAGCTGCCAGAGCAGCTTGAAGGTCCGATGCATGGAAATAATCCGACATGTTTGTTTTAGGGCTGTCAAAGTTAACGTGTTAATAACGCGTTAACGCAACGTCCTCTTAACGCGCGATTAACACTCAGTATTAAAAAAAAAAAATGTTTTAAAACGCGCATTGTATGATTTACGGCCTTCCTGTAGTCTTTATACAGAGGGTGGCAGAAAAATAAGAAAGGGAATCAGAAGAAGAAGAAGCAGGGTTGGCGGTTCGTTAAAAACACGGCCGACTGAAAAGCAGCACTCGCTGCAAACTCCTCATCTCTGCTGTCACTCACGGTGGCGTACATTTGTTTCGCCATCGCACTGATCATTTTGCGGGACACTCTCTAATGGCGTGTCCGTTTGCTGATAACTCATCCCCGCATGTTTATTTCAGGCTCCTAGCTAGCCTTCTTCCTCCCTCCAGCAGGCAGCCATGCCCTGCTGCTGTCCTCCTCGGACAGACGCTGAAGCTCCGTTTCTCTCACTCTCTTGGGGTCAACAGAGAAACGTCTAGCGGCTGCTTCTCCCGAGTTTTCCTCTGAATATATCACGACAGATATATTTCAAGTCTTATTTGAATTTCAAGTCGTACTTTTTATTGTTTTGCTGCACCGGAGCCATGGCGATTATCAGTGTGATACTGACTGACAGAAAGCAGCACACTGCGTGAAAAAGGCGAAGAAGAAAAACGTGCAGTGTCAGTAGACACCACTTGCAAGCCAAACAGACGGCAGATGCAGAGAGCCTGTCGCCCCCCTCGCCAAAAGCAGACAACCCTGGATTTATTTTCCTGCATGATTTGAAGTGTTGAATAAACATTTTCATAATGCAAGCATATTTGACCTTTCTTATGTTGTTAAAAGTATTAAGAACATGAAAAAAATACATTAAGGTACATTTAGAACAGAAAAAAATGTGCCAAAAAAATTGCAATTAATTTGCGATTAATCGCGAGTTAACTATGGACAAAATGCGATTAATCGTGATTAAAAAAATTAATCGTTTGACAGCCCTTGTTTGTTTATTTCCCTGTACTGGCGCATGTATGTGACGTAAACACGTACGCGACGTGAGCAGATCTGAGCAGAGTTTTGCGTTTTGCCAGTGTACACGGAAACGCTGCGGCGGAGCGTATTCAACTTTTCCGCTCTGGAGGGTTGTTTCAGATTTTTGCGTTTTTAAGCCCCAAAAACGCTGTCACCGTGTAAACGAAAGGCACTTCCGATAAAATATTTTGTCGTTTTTACCCGCAAGTGTCCTTGTGTAGACGGGGCCTTTATTTAGTTTCTTTTTTTTAAATGTATTTGTTTCTCCAAATTGCAGTTAAATGCATTCCAGTCCAGAGCATTAGAATATTTAGTTTCAGCTGAAATGAAGCCTGATCTGGTCTAGGTCTGACCCTGACTGAAACTACTATTTGAGGGCTAGTATTTGAAGACCAGCACTGCATTGTCTTCAGTTAGTCCAGCGTGCCCTGGAACGACTAGCATAGGCAAATTAAGGCAAATACAGTCAAACGTTGCGTTTTGCCTGAGGTACTCAGCCAAAATCTTTCTATAAATAGCAACCAGCTTGTCAGTTATCTTCATGTGTGTTCAGGGAGGAGCTGGGTCCTTCCTGGGGGTTCCATGCATAATGTTACTGTTACATACTGCTCCTAATTGCTGCTCGGCACCTTGCATGGCAGCCACTGCCATCAGTGTATGAATGTATGTATTCATTCCCATTCATTACCATTGAAAAATCTCAGCCTGCTTAGTAAGGAGTGCAAGAGTTTCATCTGCGTTCCTCTGCCTGGAACATCAAAAATCAGAAATTCCATTTTTTTGGTTAGGGTTGGTCCCGCAAACGGGGAATAATGCTTTATATAACACTTAACTAGCCTAACCCCAACCATTCTGCTGATTTACCTGTATACACGTTTTCCAACAGACAATGATGCAGTGATTCAAAGCAAAATAATTACTTTGACAGATTTTGCACAAGTTTAATCCAAATCATTATAGCATAAATAACATAGCTATAATGTGATTGCTGATTATGTGCTAACAGCGTGTGCAAGAGTGGCCAGTGGAAGTGTACAGAAGAGAACTGTCCAGGAACCTGCTCTGTGGAGGGAGGAGCTCACATCAACACCTTCGATGGAAAAATCTACACCTTCCATGGGGACTGCTCCTACGTTCTGGCTAAGGTAGCACACATCATCACCTGTAGCTTTGCTAGTATACCATCACATGCATACTACAGTTACATCCTTACTTACCTGGAGCATGGATTGACAAACCATATGCACAGAGAATGACCGACACATCATCATGCTGCAGAATTTGATGTAATGAATGTGCTGTAAGATGGACTCCTTTTAATAGTTAATGAACAGACTTATTTGATTTTATCTTAAAACAAGGTTTGTGGTTGGTGTCATTCGTGTAGTGTATCGAATTGACTCTACTGTTGCTCGTTTTCAGTCTTTCAGTCAATGTTAAAGTGTTAAAGTACATGTTTTGTCCCAATGTGTGTTGTAGCAAAGTAATGGCTCCTTATACACTGTTCTGGTGGACCTGGTCAAGTGTGGTCTGGCTGACAGTCGGACTTGCCTAAGAGCAGTAACTCTGGCCTTGTACGGCAATTCTGTGGTAAGCACCAGCCACACACACACACACACACACACACACACACACACACACACGCACACGCTTATGACTTGAACACAATAGAGGAAGTCATCAGAGGGCATTCCTGTTCACACTACACAACTTTTTGCCTTGTAGTCAGTCTTACAGTTGTTTTGCACTACATGACTGATCAGCAACAGCCATGGATTATAATGGGTGGACAGCAAGGATTATTTTTGTAATGTAAATGTGAAATTGCCCGGTTATGTTGCCATTCAGCAAGGATTCACGTTGACATAAAAGCAAAGTATGTGACTCTATTCTGATAGAAACCCTGCTATTATTGCACCCACTCTATAAACATAGATGCCACATAACACTGGGTTCAGAGAGCTACTGCAGATGACAGCAGAGGAGAGAGGTAAAGAACAATGTCTCCTCTCTTTGGCTGCAGCTTCTTCCCTGATCCATCTGCAACTCAGATATTTAGACGGCTACATAATCTGCAAATGTCAGCAACAAAACCGCAAATTGTCCCTGATATCCTGGATCATGTCTTTGAACAGTTGACAAATAACGACTGTTGATGACAGGGGCGTGTGTTGATCTACCTCTAATCTTTACGTTGGCAAGCTCTAAAAACTACTCATTTCCTGCCCCTAACCCCTAACTCCATGCTTAACCTTAACCCAAGTCCAATTTAATTATGTTTATTATGGGGTCCGGCGGACAACACCACACACACACACACACACACACACACACACACACACAGTGTGTAATCAAAATGTGTCTTTTCACAAACCAACAGGTGATCAAAATCCAAGCATCTGGAGCAATCACTGTGAACCAAATCACTTCACAGCTTCCCCTGTTTACACGTGAGTTACTTAAAATGATTTTACAGAACACACACAGCAACTTTCTTAATGAAAAAAAGAAGTTAAGCTACATTAGCAATGTTATGTAGAAATTGTAATTTTTTGTGATTTTGTGCCCCCCATTTTTTGAGTGCAGCACCAGTGTCGTAATGTAGATGCTAACTACATACAAAATTCAATGCATCTTATCAGTGTTATGTCATAAGCATCACAATGGCTACAATCTAACAGTAATGTGAATATTTATTTGACTGATTGAACAAGTTGCTGTAAATTTAAGTATTTAAATTATGCTGCAGCGGTGGTGAAGGCCTTCAGGCCATCGTCCTTCTTCATCCTCGTGAACACCAAGGTGGGCATTCAAGTGATGGTCCAGCTGTCTCCCGTGATGCAGGTCTTCATCTCAGCTCACCCTTCAATCAAAGGAACCACCTCTGGTATGCCTCCCAATGGAAAAGTCCTCCTTCACACTTTTATGTTTAGTTTAATCATGGGTTCACCAGTGTTTACAAATTAATCAACCCATTATAATCAGAACAAATGTGCTGGGAAAGTTTTTTGGTTTGTAACATTGCGTAAATGTATGTAACCTTATCCAACAGGTCTGTGTGGCAACTTCAATAACATGATGAGCGATGACTTCAAGGCAATGAGTGGGCTGGTGGAGGGTACCGCTGGAGTCTTTGCTAACTCATGGAAAACCAGAGCCAGCTGCCCCGACATCAAAACGCGATTTGGACACCCCTGTAGTCAAGGCATCAGCAGGGGTACAGCTATACTCTCCTTCAAAGTCTTATCTTGTCAAATCATACCATGTCAAATCATACAGTATGAATGAAACTACACCATACCACACTTTAGAAATATCAATGCCAATTTTAGGATATGATGTTTTGTAAACATTTCATTTTTTTTATGTTTCTGTCTCTCAGAGAGTTATGCAAATTTCTGGTGCTCCAAACTAACGGATCCCAAGGGAGTGTTTGCTCCGTGCCACTCTGTCATTAGCCCCTCTGCATACAGAGACGTAAGTCTTCACGTACAAAGCTGTAATGAAATTAAACTTAAACCACGGTGACCTTTTTAATAAGCCCATGCCCACTGTACTTCCTCACAGAACTGCATGTATGACAGCTGTAACTGTGATAAAAGTGAGGACTGCATGTGTGCCGCTGTCTCCTCGTATGTCTACGCCTGTTCAGCGGCAGGAATCCAGATCAGTGGCTGGAGGATGACTATCTGTGGTGAGCTGATCACATCGAACAACAGCAAATCCAAATCCAAACTAAAGAAATCATTAGTTTGTTTATTGCAGCAGTAAACAATTCATTGATGTTTAAGCACAGCACATAGAAAGTTGCTTGTACAGTATTAATTCAAATCCATCAAATTACTATTGTAATAATGGGGGCCTGCTGGACTAGGAGCAGTTGCACTCTTTGCACTGTCTGACTCTTTGCTATTGCCTTTCTGCAACAACAAACAATTGATCTACATGAAACATCTGATTCATCTGGCAGACACACTCACGCTAACAATAAACTCTTATCCCTCCCACCAGGCAAATTCCTTGCATCGTGTCCCGAAGGTACAGTGTATGACTACAACATGACCAGCTGCAATCGTACCTGCCGTTCCCTTAGCCAGGTTGATTACTCTTGCCAGACCACTTTCCCCAAAGTGGATGGCTGTGGCTGTGCCCAGGGAACCTACATGAACGAGGCAGGGAAATGTGTGCCACGTGAGAGCTGTCCCTGCTATGATAAAGACAACATTATTCCTGCTGGGCAGGCTATCAGCAAAGATGGTACCACATGGTAAATAATAATAATGATAAATAGTAATAGCAAAATCACCAAAGTGATAAGAATACACCTTGAATGTGTAAGGCCAATTGTCAACCCCAAGAATCCATATTAATTTGAAAAGACTATTTACACTCTTGATGTGCAGTTGAGTTCTTGTAGCCATTTCAGACTGGGTGCTTTTGGTTTAACAGCAATCATGAAGACTTTCGCTTAAACAGATTGTAAATAACATCTTTGGGATCTTAGTGCTTCTGGATTGCGCCAGATGAGCTCTATAAAGCTATTTGTTTTATGTTTTTAGTTGTTGGGTTTTGTTGGGTTGAGTTTTTTTTTTAAGTCCACCAGCTCCCAAAATGTTTTATGGACCACAAAAATCTTCATTTGCCTTTCCATCAGCATGAGTGTAATTTTGGGGGGAACTCAACAATCTATCAGTCTTTATTTGTATAGTGTCAGTTCACAACAAAAGTTATCTCTTGACACTTTCCAAATTGAGCAAGTCTGGACCATACTCCTTGATTAATGTTTTTGAAGAGACCCAACATTTCCCTCATGAGCAAGCACTTCTACAGTGGCGAGAAAAAAACTGCCTTTTAAGAGGCAGAAACCTCAGAGCAATCCTTTACATTTTCATTGATTTAATTATTGTATAGTAACTTTTTTTCACTAACACACATTTTCTAAACCTCTGGGAGGGTTAGGGTTAGGTTTAACCTGTTAGTGAACGCCCCCAGGGTTAGGTCTAGGTTTAACCTGCTAGTGAACTTTAGAAAATCAAACTGTTCACTATCCCATTCCAATTAATACCATTGCAGCCCCTTGCAGCCTTTTTTTGAGGGTTCAGGCGGATTAAGGGAGACTTTGGGATTGGGCCTAGGTAATCCGTTAAGTGAGAGGACATTGCAGCCAGTAGAGAATATCACAGTATGTTATTAAGGAATTCCCTTGGCAGACAAAGACTGAATTTGAGGATTTCAGCTGATGACATTAACTCTGTTTCTCATGTCCCCTCCGTCTTGTTCTCACAGTATCTGCAGACAAGGGGCTCTCAGCTGCTCAGGAGGGACTAAACCATGTAGGTTTACACAAACTTCAGTGCCTTCAGTGTTCACACACACACACACACACACACACACACACACACACACACACACACACACACACACACACACACACGCTGAATGACAGGGTTTATGCATTTGTGTATATGACTTATCATTTTCCCATTGTTATTTGTTACTTAGCTTCACCATCGTGCATGGCCCCAATGGTTTACTTCGACTGCTCCACGGCTCAACCTGGGACAACTGGGACTGAGTGTCAGAAGAGCTGCAGCACTCTGGACATGGCTTGTGTATGTAAAGCATAGCACCAATACACTCAAATGTACATGCATGGGTCCAGTTTGGCTCACATTTGCTTTCTGTCCTCTGCTTTGGTTGGATACAGATAAGTACAGGCTGTACATCAGGGTGCATGTGCCCTGCTGGCTTGGTGTCAGATGGAGCAGGAGGCTGTATCAATGAGACAAGCTGCCCATGTTTGCACAATGGAAAGGTCTACCAGCCTGGACAGACACTGACTGTGGAATGCAACACCTGGTTTGTACAGTGCTTAATATATACATCAATCTGAATGGAAGTGCGAACACTAAACACTCCTTTCACAGAGTTTGCCCAACACAATGGTTTTGGACTGCAATTTTAACTTGAATGCAAAGCGGAATGCAAAATATGAGTTATTTTACAATCAAGTTCAAGATTGCCAGTACAGAAAACACAAACATTAGGATAAGAAATAAAAGACGAGACACTGGTCAAGACAAAATATATTAAACATATGTAAACAAACAAACAAACTAAACAGACACATTAATTTAGTTAAAGAGGGCCATTTGTAAGATATGGCCACACTTTGTTAAAGGTATAAAACACTCAAAAAATGACCTGACATGGCGTGCAGGTAGTTGAGTGGTTAGAGCGCATGCCATGAATGCAGTGGACCCCAGTTCGAATCCAGCTGGAGGACCTGTACTGCATGTCACACCCCCCCATCTCTCTCCCCTTTCTGATCTATCTACTGAATCTCTTAAAAAAAAGACCTGACATTAATTCAACAGAATGTGAAGAAAGAACAATGTTGCATCTGTATAACAGATATCTACTGAAATTAATATGCTAACCAGCTAGCCCCTGCCCGTCCTGTCCCATTACACCTCTTTGTATCGCAAGAGGCACTAGTATGATTGTCCATGGCTAACTGAGCCATGAGCTAATCAGTAAACAGTAGCTCACTACAACCAAGTATAGCTGAAAAGGAGCAGCAGTTTGTCGGTTGTCCTGGTGCTGCCCGCTATACTTTTGGCACTACCTGCCAAATTGTGCCCATATTTTACAAATTACAAAAAGAACACCACTTTTCGCAGGAAGTCCAACGCACATTCATTTGTACTGTAAAACATAGAACTATTATGTCTCAAGTTGGGGGCACATATTTGTTTTCCAAAGTGAAACTTAAACTCACTTTAAGTGTGATTTGCTCTGTGGTTTGAAGGATTCAGGTTTAAAGGATGTAGCATAATCAGATTTGTACTAGGGGGTCTTAAGGTGGTCTTAAGCAAATTTTAACAAATATCTGACAAACCCCTTCATCAAAAAGTTGGTTGATTTGCTGTGGCTTAGAGGACAATGTTCACTGTAACCACTCTAAACAGAGAGATAAGTGATAATGTATTTTTGAATTCTAACTTTCTCATAAATTCACAGATTCTTTTGCCCAACAGCCACCTATCTGCATCAAATTATACTCAATTATAGCAGCCATCTAAATATGGCTGTTTTTTTCATCAAGATCCATGAATTATTTACTGAGAAAATAATGGAAATGTTGGAAAATGCCCTGTCGCACTTTATCCACATCCACACCAAAAGTTAGGGGTTGGGTCTATTCTAGGCTGAAACCCATCCTCCATCCAAGTTTCCTGAATATCCATTCAGTAGTTTTTGTCTAGTCCTGCTGACAAAACAACCCAACAAACCAACAAACAGACATGGGCGGAAATATAACTTCTTGTTGTAATAAAGTCCCCGGAAAAGAGGCTCTATATAGGTAAACAACTATTTAACGATTTTTCTACACAGATTTACATGATTGAAAGTTTGTGTCTGATGTGTGTCTCCCCAGCTACTGCAGGGACAGGAAGTTCACATGTACCACCAATGTCTGTGATGCAATTTGTGGGATCTATGGCGATGGTCACTACATCACATTTGATGATAAGAGATTTGATTTCAATGGACTGTGTGAATACACACTCCTACAGGTAAAGTGGCAGATAGACAGTAATAATTAGCTATGATCCATAAAATGTTAGTACCATATTTTTTAACCATTTTTTAGCAGTTTCTATCACTTCAGCAGATCAGTCCAACTGTAAAAAAAAATGTACTAAATATCTTTTGTAGTTAGCCAGCATATCTGGCTAATTACAGACAAATGCTACTTCATAATTAAGAATAAAGTTCCTAATTTCACATTTTAAATGTTTTTATTCTTCAATTACCTATTGAGGCCTCATAATAATGTGTATACATCACATGTTAAATGTCACTTTTTTTATATTTTTGGATATTTTAGCAAATATTCAGATATAAAATATAAAGTTCATATTTACAATCATTTAAGTACCTGTGTATAATAATAACTCAATTACCAGCTATCTATCACCTGCTTATTGGAAAATAGCAGATTATTATCATCAAATAACATGCGGGAATTTTAAATATATTTTGAGGTAATTATTGTGATGTTATCCAGAAAACAATCACCGTATCAATGAATATATCACTTTAACGTTTGTGTCCAGTAATTGCATCTTGTGTCTGTCCCTTACTCAGGACTACTGTGGCAATAAACAGGGTAATAACAGTTTCAGAATTATCACTGAGAATGTTCCATGTGGAACCACAGGAACCACCTGCTCCAAGTCCATCAAGATTTACCTGGGGGTAAACAAAACACACTTACACTGTCCACATGTACTACCTCAAACACTAGATCATAATGCCAATCTAATCTTGATTTTAACACATTAATGTTTGACTAGGATATTACCTCAAATGATATGGAGGTCTGCATCTATTATCAAATTATAATTGATCATTTTTACAATGCCTTTGATAAGTTAGCAATTAACCAAAATGAAACGTATCTGTATTTGCTTCATACAATGATTGAAGGCATGAGGTCCACTGTAAAATAAAACGGGAACATGCCGAAACAAGAAGCAGATCGTATACTCTGGTCGGTTGCTTACCAACAGAAAATACAATGAATGAGGCAGGTGAACCT
Source organism: Diplodus puntazzo (assembly GCA_963678695.2). Lineage (NCBI taxonomy): Eukaryota > Metazoa > Chordata > Actinopteri > Spariformes > Sparidae > Diplodus > Diplodus puntazzo. The sequence continues at coordinate 26,208,919 of OZ023155.1, forward strand.
GACTGCTTTTCACAGAATCTATGTAGATAATTTGTCAGCAAAACATTCTAAGCACCCTGTCTCTCTTTTCCATCACTGTATTACCAATATCTGTTTGTGTCTTTTAAATAACATTAAACAGTATAATATCCATTCCGTTGACTCAAATACTTACATATGAAAAACTGTATTCTGATTTAACATTTGCCAATGATGCTACAAACACTGATAAACATGTGCGTCTGTCTCATCGTTTCCAGAAATCTGAGATTTTGCCCATCCAGACGTACACACTGAAAACAGCGCTTCTGAATAACTTAACCCTGGCCGGAGTTTTCCAAAAGCCCTTTTTTTATGTGATGTGTGTACGGAAGGCTAAAACACGTGGAAAAAGCAACATTTTAAGAAATACCCATATATTTGTGGACAGGGCTGAACTCAATTGCATAATTAATACCTCACTGCTGCTCAGTTGTTGTGAGATGTACTGGGTTAGGAACATGTGAGCTGACTAATTAGAGCAGATTGGAAATTCAGGAGCAGCAGCCTTAAAGAGACAGGAGCTAAAACAGTGTTTCATAAAGGAGGGGTAATACAGTGCTCCAGCACTGGACAGTGTGATTTTTGAGCATTAAAGCATATAAACCTATTCTAGTAGTAAAACACAACACAATTATGAACCTGAAAATAAGCATAATATGTCTCCTTAAATAAATAGCATGGAACTTTTCAGGTGAAAATAAGAAGTCTAGACTAAAAAATTAAATTGTGTGATTATTTGTTCCGCGCATTAATAAAAATCCATGTATCTAATTTGATTTTCCACAGGATAATGAATTTCACCTGAGAGATGAAAAATTTGGAGTGGTCAAGGGCAGCATGCAGGTGTTGCCGTCTCAGATACACAAGATGGGCATTTACCTGGTCGTGGTGATCAAACCGGGACTTGTGCTTATGTGGGACCAGAAGACCAGTCTTTTCATTAAACTCAGCCCACAGTTCAAGGTAAAAAATAAAATCCGCATGTATTGATTGACAGCTGGCTTTATCACGAAGCCTAATTACTGGCTTAGCCTTGACACAGTAAGATTATTTTGTCCCACATTAATCAATATTTTGCATTGATATATTGATTAACAGATATAAAGATTCTAGTGAACTTAAAAGGGGTTAATAATATTGCTGCAGCCACAGGCTTATCACCAACTCAGTCTCTTTTAGCTCAATTCTTTATTTATTGGCCCCAACATACACAGTTTGGTTCGGTGTTAGCTTCTCTTGTCGACTCAGAAAAAGTTAGTGACTTGCCAGTGAACATTGCATCTAGCTTAAGGACAGAATGTTTTCCTCAGGACTGGGTGGAGACAAAACGGAGCTTAAAGGAGAGTTTATATGAAAATTAAATGTGTCCTCTAATTTTAAACATGGCAGGATTCTTTTGCTTTCTGCTTACACGGTGGTCAGAACTATAGGACTATGATGGCACTTGTTTGAATGTATTTTCTTGACTCTAGAGAAAATTGATTCATTCAGCTTTGAATTTACTATTGTGGTCTAAAGTTTACAAACACTTGAGAACATGCGTATCATGCATTCGTGAGTTCCACAGATTTCTACATCTCTCATTTTTCTGTGATGGAATGAGTGGAACACACACTACTTTTGTCACAAAAAACATTTGTGAAGTTTGGTTCAATAATGAATTTATTATAGATCCTCTGAAAATGTGACCGAATCTGGATCAAAAATAAACATAAACATAAACAAACAACTTAAACGATCAATTTAGGTGATAAAAGAAAGTTGTGTCAATCAAATTTTGTTTTGTAGCATGGCCTCTTAACTTCTTCTGAGTGATTATGATTGATGACAGCTGATTCATTTTCTGGGCCAATTCTAATAGGACTTGTTTGATAGAGAACTCAGCATTGATCTGAAAGAGTGCATTCTTAATTTTAACAAGTCAGGAAAGTCACTGGGAGCCATTTCAAAGCAGTTTTTAAGTTGATATAAATGGCACAGTTGTTGAAATGATAATCAACATGTTGATGAAGCGATACAGCACTAAGAAGTACATGACCAATTGCATCACTGCCAAAATCAGGAAGAAAAGGCAAACTACCACTTGCTGCTGAGAGAAAATTGGAGGATTATCTCCAAATTCTTCACGAAAACCGAAAATCATAAGCCAGAAGATTTGGTCTTGGGTGCAGTTGGTGGTTCCAACAGGACAATGATTCCAATCACACAACAAAAGTTGTAAAGGAATAGCTAAATCAAGCTACAATTGAAGTTTGGGATGGACTTTCCAAGTCCTGACTTCAACCCCATAGAGAACATGTTGACTGTGCTTCACAGATTCTGTTAAGAGGAGTGGTTAAAAATTAGGACTTAGGACTGACAGAAACTTGTGAATGCTTATCGAAAGTGGCAAAATGAATTGAAAAAACATTTAACCAAATATTAGAATTACTGTATGTATATTTTTGACCCAGCAAATTTGGTCACATCTTCAGAAGACCTGTAATAAATCTTATTAAACAAAACTTCATAAATGTTTTTTTGTGAAAATGTAATATGTGTTCCACTCATTCCATCACAGAAAAATGAGAGTTGTCTTTACAAATGCATGGTAACTTTTGACCACACCTGTAAATTTCTCAAAGGAAATAAAAAATCTTAAAAATCTGATTCTGACGCTCTGAGGTATTTTGTAGTCAGCGGCTCTTTGGTAAACATATGCCAATTTTAAAGACAGGACAAGGACAAGTTTCATGTGCAAAGGGCACAGTAACCATAGGTTTGCTAAGTATTACAAAAACATTCGCAGCACTTTATAAGCTGGACAGTAAAGCCTTGAAATGAAAATACCAAACCTGTTTCTGAAGTGAAGTATATTTTAGTAACAACAAGCATTGGGTTCCTCCTTCTCAGGGTCAAGTCTGTGGTCTGTGCGGAAACTATGATGGCAACAGTAAAAATGACTTCACCACACGCTCCCAGGAGACAGTGGCAGATGTTCTCGAATTTGGTAACAGTTGGAAGGTTTCATCGGCATGCCCAAACGCAGAACTAATCACTGATCCCTGTGCCTCCAACCGCTACCGTGCAGCCTGGTCCCAGAAACAGTGTAGCATCATCACCAGTGTCACTTTCCAGAGCTGTCATTCACAGGTAACTATGTTGATAGCAAATATACTTACATGGCTACACAAATGCACACAAATCTTTTTTAATTTAACTGCAATGGCATCCCTTACAACAATGTCAAATGTAAAATTTGTGTTTTCAAATGTGAAAATTACAATATCATATTTGAATTAAAGTTTTAACATGTGAACTGGATATTGCCTTGTTTTCCACATATGAGCGAACATTTCCACATCTATATTTTCACATGTGATTTACATACATTCATATTTGAGGGACTTTCTCACATGTCGATTAGAATTTCCACACATCAAAACATGGCGAATTAAATATGTTATTTCACAGGTTTTTTTCCATTTTATCTTTTTTACTCAACGCTCATTGCTTTGTGTGTTGATCAGTTGGCTGGTCAGCCCTTGCATCCAATTAAAATGTCAAAGTCAAAGTCTGTCTGCTGCTGCTTCACTTTCTAAACAGAGCATTATTGTGTGCTTAAGGTTGATCCTGGTCCATACTTTGATTCTTGTGTGAGAGACTCTTGTGCTTGTAACACTGGTGGGGACTGTGAGTGTCTCTGCAATGCTGTGGCTGCCTATGCCAAAGCTTGCAATGAAGCTGGGACCTGCGTTAAATGGAGAACTCCAAAGCTATGTCGTAAGTGTGGCAACCAACACACACCAGACTAAAGGATTTATGGAATTAGGGGCACTCTTGGATCCTCCAACAAAATCATAAGTTTTATATTTAGCCAACAGATTTAATAAGCAACACCCTGACCTTTGTAACAAGACTAAGAAAGTATTTCTTTTGTCTGTTGCAGCTATATTTTGTGACTACTATAACTCCCCTGGTGGCTGTGAGTGGCACTATAAACCCTGTGGAGCTAACTGTATGAAGACATGTAGGAATCCATCAGGAAACTGTTCCAACCTCATCACTGCTTTGGAAGGTACGTCAGACAGAATTTTGGCCATGTCATCTTCATGACTGGTGTAATCTGTGTTAAAAGACCAGGCTTTGAGTGGCATTTTTTATAAGGCGTGGATGGTATAAAAATTAAATTATAACTAATTAGCTTGAAAACTATTAATGATCAATTAAATGCATTTACTTTTTAATTATAATGTAAGTCTGTGGGAATTACATATGAATAAGCACCATAATAGAGTTGTATTTACAATTTTTGTATGCTATTTCATCACTAACAACGCTTCTGGGAATATTGTACAAGAGAAATCAACTATGTAGATTTTAAATATGGGCAGTTATACTAAAATACTAAAAACTGCCTTGCTGGCCGTCTTACAGACCCCTCTAATCCCACTTGACACAGACCACTGCAGCAAACGCTGCAGACCACTTCAGTAATATCACTGCAATCCTTTAACAACTTCACTCTGGCTCTTTGTTAATTTTGTTAGAAGGCTATTGGGCTCATTCATTAGTTGTGTCTGTAAATAAGCACACAAATACAGAAGCCCTAGACTGTCATGGGTCAACCATATTATTTATTTAGTTTTCCTTTGATTATGAGTAAAATCGTACTTGTTTTATCAAAATCACAAGCTATTTATGTCATCATCAAGGAATAACAGACGTTGGTTTTCCAGAGATAACAAGATATTTTTTTCAAGATAATAAGCTTTGTTTATAAAATTATATGTATGACTCATGACCATTGAGGCCCTTAGTACAAAAGTACTTGTTAAGCCACAGCTGTTTAAGGAGAGGGCATATTTGAGAATCAATCTGACAACCTACTAAACTACTGAGAATAAAAAAGATCGCTTTATGTTTTGCATTCCCTCACAATACTTTTGTGTTTAAAAAAAACTTCATGACACCACATATGTACTTACAGCCCTCGTGCTGCTGGCGGACTGATAGAGACCTCACAGTAATCATACTTTCTGAACATAGAAAAAAGATTTTGCACACGTGTAACACCTTTGCTGCTACAACTCCATCTTAAAGGAAAGAATGTCCTCCTTCAAGCTTACTATGTTTTTGCTCTGCTCACTGTTGCCAACTCCTCAGTAAGGAAAGTTGCTATTGGCTGTCCTAAAAGTTGCTTGAAGTCGTTAAATGATGTCATCGCCTAATTTTACTGGCCATGTGCATTTAATTGTAATGCATTGTAGGAGAGAGGAATAACGTAATAGGAGGGACAAAAAGGGACTAAAAAACACCCTTATTATGTTTAGAACTACAAAAAAAATTATTAGTGCAGTGATTTATTTTAGACAGAAACATTTTGACATTTACATCGGACAAGCCAGCGGCGCATGCGCGATTTCGCAGTCTGGACACGGAGAGGTGAACATCTCCTCCTGCTCTGACTTCAGCTGGGAGGGACTGCTGCGCTAGGACTGGGCTATCTATGAGTGCTTTGGGACAGGGGAAGTGACCACGGCAGCACCTGCTGCTCGTTGAGAAGAGCAAGAACGATACACGCTTTCACGTCAGTCTCCAAAAGTCTCCAATATGCCAGAAAAAGTCGCTAAATTTGTCACTAGACGCTTTTTTGAAAAGAGATGGGCCTGAAAACTCTCTAAATATAGCAGCAAAGTTGCTAAGTTGGCAACAATTGCTCTGCTGCAAAGTGCCATAAATTACACAAGGAGTTTTTAACTTTCTATCGCTCACTTTCAAAACAAATGCACATGTTAGTTAGATCAAGATCTTTACCACAGGAAAAGTCGTCACGTCATGAAAATAGTACCGTGGCGCTCATTCCACTTTTATCCACAGGGGCCGAAAAAAAAGAAAATTCTTTAGATGCTTTTGGATGGGGAACTGTTTCTCTGAAATGCTTTGCAGACTATATTTAATGGGGTTGCCCTGGTTCAAACAAGGTGGAAGAGCAGGCTCCACTGATCACAGGTTTAGTGGTTTTGATCCGAGCTCCTCCCCTCAAAATGTTGAAATGTCCTTGGCATTTGTGCTATACTTGTAGTTCTACTGAGCATAATCACAAGATTTTAATGGGTTTGCAGGCTGCTATCCACAGTGTCCCTCAGACCAACCCTACTTTAATGAAGACACCATGAAGTGTGTCCCCAGGAACCAATGTGGCTGCTATGATGACAAAGGTACCCAATACAGCATCGGAGATAAAGTTCCATCGAACAACTGTTATGACTGGTAAGTCTCACATGGAGATAACTGAGAAGAAAATGTTTTATTTTTGGGTGATTGTATCCTCCCTTTGACCAATCAGCAGGGAGCATATTGTCCATTATTATTCTGTCTACCTAATGTTTGTGATATACTTTCTAGCAACACATGGGATCATACATTACTTGATTGTATTTATTTTACTTTCCTTTTTTTTCTCTGTGTACATTAATGTGTGTGGAACTAAAGCAATTTTCCATATGAAATACTATAGAGTCATAACCTCATCACAATATCATTCTCACGTCTTTCAAAGCTCCTGTACAGTCAGTGGAGTAAATTGCAGCTACAATGTGACATGTAAGTACATATATGTCACTTTATTTCTTTTATATTTTCCTTACTGTGACAAAATGGAAAAATATAATCTCTTTCTGCAGCTTGTTATTGTTCAATCAATGGAAAAACCTACAAATATGGGGAAACCATTTACAACACAACGGATGGCCTAGGAAACTGCATGACAGCTGAGTGTGGAGCCAATGGGACAGTAATCAGGACGGTGAATCCCTGCTTAATAACCACCACCCCTGGCCCGACAACGACCCCATTTACATTCAGCACAGTTGTAACAACAACTTCAGGTAGGAAAATCTAAAGAACTTATTCACAGAGGCCCCTTTTTATATCGAATACTTGTAACAAAAATGCAAATTACCAATAAAAGATTTTTTTTTTTTTGATTAAATTCATATCAGACTTTTTAACTTGTGATTGTTGACCCAACAGCTGTTGTTGAGTCTACAACCTCAGTACCATCAACAACAACTAAGGGAACCACAGCCAAACCTGTAGAAACAACTGTTTCAGAAGCAACAACTCTATCAGTTGAAACAACAAAACCACCTAAAGAGGTCACCACAAGCCCTGTTACAACCTCTACCACAGCCGCTGTTGAGACCACAACCTCAGCTCCAGAGGTCACAACAGCAGGCCCAGAAACAACTGTTATAACATCTAATCCAACTGTTGGGACCACGACTACTCACGTGCCACCAACAACAACTAAGGGAACTACAGCCAAGCCTGTGGAAACAACTGCCTCAGAAGCAACAACTCTAACAGTTGAAACAACAACACCACCTAAAGAGGTCACCACAGGCCCTGGTACAACCTCTACTACAACCGTTGTTGAGACTACAACCTCAGCTCCAGAGATCACAACAGCAGGCCCAGAAACAACTGTTATAACATCTAAACCAACTGTTGGGACCACGACTACTCACGTGCCATCAACAACAACTAAGGGAACTACAGCCAAGCCTGTGAAAACAACTGCCTCAGAAGCAACAACTCTAACAGTTGAAACTACAAAACCACCTACAGAGGTCACCACAGGCCCTGTTACAACCGCTACCACAGCCGTTGTTGAGACTACAACCTCAGCACCAGAGGTCACAACAGCAGGCCAAGAAACAACTGTTATAACATCTAAACCAACTGCTAGGACCACGACTACTCACGTGCCATCAACAACAAGTAAGGGAACTACAGCCAAGCCTGTGGAAACAACTGCCTCAGAAGCAACAACTTTAACAGTTGAAACTACAAAACCACCTAAAGAGGTTACCACAGGCCCTGTTACAACCTCTACCACAGCCGTTGTTGAGACTACAACCTCAGCACCCGAGTTCACAACAGCAAGCCCAGAAACAACACCTGTTGTACTTACAGGAGAGACCCAAACTACAACTGCAATTACAAAACCTTCTGTTTTGAATACAACAACTACTGTGGCTTCAACTATCACTACAGTATCTACAGCGGAAGCTACAACTTCCATTGGACCAATAACACAGACACTTCCAGGCACCACAAGTGTGTACACATCTGTCAAAACAACTATCCCAGAAACAACAGTTACAACATCTAAACCAACTGTTGGGACCACGACTACTCACGTGCCATCAACAACAACTAAGGGAACTACAGCCAAGCCTGTGGAAACAACTGCCTCAGAAGTAACAACTCTAACCATTGAAACAACAATACCACCTAAAGAGGTCACCACAGGCTCTGTTACAACCTCTACCACAGCCGTTGTTGAGACTACAACCTCAGCTCCAGAGGTCACAACAGCAGTCCCCGAAACAACTGTTATAACATCTAAACCAACTGTTGTGACCACAACTACTCACGTGCCATCAACAACAACTAAGGGAACTACAGCCAAGCCTGTGGAAACAACTGCCTCAGAAGCAACAACTCTAACCATTGAAACAACAATACCACCTAAAGAGATCACCACAGGCCCTGTTACAACCTCTACCACAGAGGTTGTTGAGACTACAACCTCAGCTCCAGAAGTCACAACAGCAGGCCCAGAAACAACTGTTATAACATCTAAACCAACTGTTGGGACCACAACTACTCACGTGCCATCAACAACAACTAAGGGAACTACAGCCAAGCCTGTGGAAACAACTGCCTCAGAAGCAACAACTCTAACCATTGAAACAACAATACCACCTAAAGAGGTCACCACAGGCCCTGTTACAACCTCTACCACAGCCGTTGTTGAGACTACAACCTCAGCACCAGAGGTCACAACAGCAGGCCCAAAAACAACTGTTATAACATCTAAACCAACTGTGGGGACCACGACTATTAACGTACCATCAACAACAACTAAGGGGACGACAGCCAAACCTGTAGAAACAACTGCTTCAGAAGCAACAACTCTAACGATTGAAACAACAATACCACCTAAAGAGGTGACCACAGGCCCTGTTACAACCTCTACCACAGCCGTTGTTGAGACTACAACCTCAGCAACAGAGGTCACAACAGCAGGCCCAGAAACAACTGTTATAACATCTAAACCAACTGTTGGGACCACGACTACTCACGTGCCATCAACAACAACTAAGGAAACTACAGCCAAGCCTGTGGAAACAACTGCCTCAGAAGCAACAACTCTAACCATTGAAACAACAATACCACCTAAAGAGGTCACCACAGGCTCTGTTACAACCTCTACCACAGCCGTTGTTGAGAGTACAACCTCAGCTCCAGAGGTCACAACAGCAGGCCCAGAAACAACTGTTATAACATCTAAACCAACTGTCGTGACCACGACTACTCACGTGCCATCAACAACAACTAAGGGAACTACAGCCAAGCCTGTGGAAACAACTGCCTCAGAAGCAACCACTCTAACCATTGAAACAACAATACCACCTACAGAGGCCACCACAGGCCCTGTTACAACCTCTACCACAGCCGTTGTTGAGACTACAACCTCAGCTCCAGAGGTCACAACAGCAGGCCCAGAAACAACTGTTATAACATCTAAACCAACTGTTGGGACCACGACAACTCACGTGCCATCAACAACAACTAAGGGAACTACAGCCAAGCCTGTGAAAACAACTGCCTCAGAAGCAACAACTCTAACAGTTGAAACTACAAAACCACCTACAGAGGTCACCACAGGCCCTGTTACAACCGCTACCACAGCCGTTGTTGAGACTACAACCTCAGCACCAGAGGTCACAACAGCAGGCCAAGAAACAACTGTTATAACATCTAAACCAACTGCTAGGACCACGACTACTCACGTGCCATCAACAACAAGTAAGGGAACTACAGCCAAGCCTGTGGAAACAACTGCCTCAGAAGCAACAACTTTAACAGTTGAAACTACAAAACCACCTAAAGAGGTTACCACAGGCCCTGTTACAACCTCTACCACAGCCGTTGTTGAGACTACAACCTCAGCACCCGAGTTCACAACAGCAAGCCCAGAAACAACACCTGTTGTACTTACAGGAGAGACCCAAACTACAACTGCAATTACAAAACCTTCTGTTTTGAATACAACAACTACTGTGGCTTCAACTATCACTACAGTATCTACAGCGGAAGCTACAACTTCCATTGGACCAATAACACAGACACTTCCAGGCACCACAAGTGTGTACACATCTGTCAAAACAACTATCCCAGAAACAACAGTTACAACATCTAAACCAACTGTTGGGACCACGACTACTCACGTACCATCAACAACAACTAAGGGAACTACAGCCAAGCCTGTGGAAACAACTGCCTCAGAAGTAACAACTCTAACCATTGAAACAACAATACCACCTAAAGAGGTCACCACAGGCTCTGTTACAACCTCTACCACAGCCGTTGTTGAGACTACAACCTCAGCTCCAGAGGTCACAACAGCAGTCCCCGAAACAACTGTTATAACATCTAAACCAACTGTTGTGACCACAACTACTCACGTGCCATCAACAACAACTAAGGGAACTACAGCCAAGCCTGTGGAAACAACTGCCTCAGAAGCAACAACTCTAACCATTGAAACAACAATACCACCTAAAGAGGTCACCACAGGCCCTGTTACAACCTCTACCACAGCCGTTGTTGAGACTACAACCTCAGCTCCAGAAGTCACAACAGCAGGCCCAGAAACAACTGTTATAACATCTAAACCAACTGTTGGGACCACAACTACTCACGTGCCATCAACAACAACTAAGGGAACTACAGCCAAGCCTGTGGAAACAACTGCCTCAGAAGCAACAACTCTAACGATTGAAACAACAATACCACCTAAAGAGGCCACCACAGGCCCTGTTACAACCTCTACCACAGCCGTTGTTGAGACTACAACCTCAGCACCAGAGGTCACAACAGCAGGTCCAGAAACAACTGTTATAACATCTAAACCAACTGCGGGGACCACGACTATTCACGTACCATCAACAACAACTAAGGGGACGACAGCCAAACCTGTAGAAACAACTGCTTCAGAAGCAACAACTCTAACCATTGAAACAACAATACCACCTAAAGAGGTGACCACAGGCCCTGTTACAACCTCTACCACAGCCGTTGTTGAGACTACAACCTCAGCAACAGAGGTCACAACAGCAGGCCCAGAAACAACTGTTATAACATCTAAACCAACTGTTGTGACCACGACTACTCACGTGCCATCAACAACAACTAAGGAAACTACAGCCAAGCCTGTGGAAACAACTGCCTCAGAAGCAACAACTCTAACCATTGAAACAACAATACCACCTAAAGAGGTGACCACAGGCCCTGTTACAACCTCTACCACAGCCGTTGTTGAGACTACAACCTCAGCACCAGAGGTCACAACAGCAGGCCCAGAAACAACTGTTATAACATCTAAACCAACTGTTGTGACCACGACTACTCACGTGCCATCAACAACAACTAAGGGAACTACAGCCAAGCCTGTGGAAACAACTGCCTCAGAAGCAACAACTCTAACCATTGAAACAACAATACCACCTAAAGAGGTCACCACAGGCTCTGTTACAACCTCTACCACAGCCGTTGTTGAGAGTACAACCTCAGCTCCAGAGGTCACAACAGCAGGCCCAGAAACAACTGTTATAACATCTAAACCAACTGTTGTGACCACGACTACTCACGTGCCATCAACAACAACTAAGGGAACTACAGCCAAGCCTGTGGAAACAACTGCCTCAGAAGCAACCACTCTAACCATTGAAACAACAATACCACCTACAGAGGCCACCACAGGCCCTGTTACAACCTCTACCACAGCCGTTGTTGAGACTACAACCTCAGCTCCAGAGGTCACAACAGCAGGCCCAGAAACAACTGTTATAACATCTAAACCAACTGTTGGGACCACGACTACTCACGTGCCATCAACAACAACTAAGGGAACTACAGCCAAGCCTGTGGAAACAACTGCCTCAGAAGCAACAACTCTAACCATTGAAACAACAATACCACCTAAAGAGGTCACCACAGGCCCTGTTACAACCTCTACCACAGCCGTTGTTGAGAGTACAACCTCAGCTCCAGAGGTCACAACAGCAGGCCCAGAAACAACTGTTATAACATCTAAACCATCTGTTGTGACCACGACTACTCACGTGCCATCAACAACAACTAAGGGGACGACAACCAAACCTGTAGAAACAACTACTTCAGAAGCAACAACTCTAACCATTGAAACAACAATACCACCTACAGAGACCACCACAGGCCCTGTTACAACCTCTACCACAGCCGTTGTTGAGACTACAACCTCAGCTCCAGAGGTCACAACAGCAGGCCCAGAAACAACTGTTATAACATCTAAACCAACTGTTGGGACCACGACTACTCACGTGCCATCAACAACAACTAAGGGAACTACAGCCAAGCCTGTGGAAACAACTGCCTCAGAAGCAACAACGCTAACCATTGAAACAACAATACCACCTAAAGAGGTCACCACAGGCCCTGTTACAACCTCTACCACAGCCGTTGTTGAGAGTACAACCTCAGCTCCAGAGGTCACAACAGCAGGCCCAGAAACAACTGTTATAACATCTAAACCAACTGTTGGGACCACGACTACTCACGTGCCATCAACAACAACTAAGGGAACTACAGCCAAGCCTGTGGAAACAACTGCCTCAGAAGCAACAACGCTAACCATTGAAACAACAATACCACCAAAAGAGGTCACCACAGGCCCTGTTACAACCTCTACCACAGCCGTTGTTGAGACTACAACCTCAGCACCAGAGGTCACAACATCAGGCCCAGAAACAACTGTTATAACATCTAAACCATCTGTTGTGACCACGACTACTCACGTGCCATCAACAACAACTAAGGGGACGACAACCAAACCTGTAGAAACAACTGCTTCAGAAGCAACAACTCTAACCATTGAAACAACAATACCACCTACAGAGACCACCACAGGCCCTGTTACAACCTCTACCACAGCCGTTGTTGAGACTACAACCTCAGCTCCAGAGGTCACAACAGCAGGCCCAGAAACAACTGTTATAACATCTAAACCAACTGTTAGGACCACGACTACTCACGTGCCATCAACAACAACTAAGGGAACTACAGCCAAGCCTGTGGAAACAACTGCCTCAGAAGCAACAACGCTAACCATTGAAACAACAATACCACCTAAAGAGGTCACCACAGGCCCTGTTACAACCTCTACCACAGCCATTGTTGAGACTACAACCTCAGCACCAGAGGTCACAACATCAGTCCCAGAAACAACTGTTATAACATCTAAACCGTCTGTTGTGACCACGACTACTAACGTGCCATCAACAACAACTAAGGGGACGACAACCAAACCTGTAGAAACAACTGCTTCAGAAGCAACAACTCTAACCATTGAAACAACAATACCACCTATAGAGGCCACCACAGGCCCTGTTACAACCTCTACCACAGCCGTTGTTGAGACTACAACCTCAGCTCCAGAGGTCACAACAGCAGGCCCAGAAACAACTGTTATAACATCTAAACCAACTGTTGGGACCACGACTACTCACGTGCCATCAACAACAACTAAGGGAACTACAGCCAAGCCTGTGGAAACAACTGCCTCAGAAGCAACAACGCTAACCATTGAAACAACAATACCACCTAAAGAGGTCACCACAGGCTCTGTTACAACCTCTACCACAGCCGTTGTTGAGAGTACAACCTCAGCTCCAGAGGTCACAACACCAGGCCCAGAAACAACTGTTATAACATCTAAACCAACTGTTGTGACCACGACTACTCACGTGCCATCAACAACAACTAAGGGAACTACAGCCAAGCCTGTGGAAACAACTGCCTCAGAAGCAACAACTCTAACCATTGAAACAACAATACCACCCACAGAGGCCACCACAGGCCCTGTTACAACCTCTACCACAGCCGTTGTTGAGACTACAACCTCAGCTCCAGAGGTCACAACAGCAGGCCCAGAAACAACTGTTATAACATCTAAACCAACTGTTGGGACCACGACTACTCACGTGCCATCAACAACAACTAAGGGAACTACAGCCAAGCCTGTGGAAACAACTGCCTCAGAAGCAACAACGCTAACCATTGAAACAACAATACCACCTAAAGAGGTCACCACAGGCTCTGTTACAACCTCTACCACAGCCGTTGTTGAGAGTACAACCTCAGCTCCAGAGGTCACAACAGCAGGCCCAGAAACAACTGTTATAACATCTAAACCAACTGTCGTGACCACGACTACTCACGTGCCATCAACAACAACTAAGGGAACTACAGCCAAGCCTGTGGAAACAACTGCCTCAGAAGCAACAACTCTAACCATTGAAACAACAATACCACCTACAGAGGCCACCACAGGCCCTGTTACAACCTCTACCACAGCCGTTGTTGAGACTACAACCTCAGCTCCAGAGGTCACAACAGCAGGCCCAGAAACAACTGTTATAACATCTAAACCAACTGTTGGGACCACGACTACTCACATGCCATCAACAACAACTAAGGGAACTACAGCCAAGCCTGTGGAAACAACTGCCTCAGAAGCAACAACGCTAACCATTGAAACAACAATACCACCGAAAGAGGTCACCACAGGCCCTGTTACAACCTCTACCACAGCCGTTGTTGAGACTACAACCTCAGCACCAGAGGTCACAACATCAGGCCCAGAAACAACTGTTATAACATCTAAACCATCTGTTGTGACCACGACTACTCACGTGCCATCAACAACAACTGAGGGAACTACAACCAAACCTGTAGAAATAACTGCTTCAGAAGCAACAACTCTAACCATTGAAACAACAATACCACCTATAGAGGCCACCACAGGCCCTGTTACAACCTCTACCACAGCCGTTGCTGAGACTACAACCTCAGCTCCAGAGGTCACAACAGCAGGCCCAGAAACAACTGTTATAACATCTAAACCAACTGTTGGGACCACGACTACTCAGGTGCCATCAACAACAACTAAGGGAACTACAGCCAAGCCTGTGGAAACAACTGCCTCAGAAGCAACAACGCTAACCATTGAAACAACAATACCACCTAAAGAGGTCACCACAGGCCCTGTTACAACCTCTACCACAGCCGTTGTTGAGACTACAACCTCAACACCAGAGGTCATAACATCAGGCCCAGAAACAACTGTTATAACATCTAAACCATCTGTTGTGACCACGACTACTCACGTGCCATCAACAACAACTAAGGGGACGACAACCAAACCTGTAGAAACAACTGCTTCAGAAGCAACAACTCTAACCATTGAAACAACAACACCACCTAAAGAGGTCACCACAGGCCCTGTTACAACCTCTACCACAGCCGTTGTTGAGACTACAACCTCGGCACCAGAGGTCACAACAGCAGGCCCAGAAACAACTGTTATAACATCTAAACCAACTGTTGTGACCACGACTACTCACGTGCCATCAACAACAACTAAGGGGACGACAACCAAACCTGTAGAAACAACTGCTTCAGAAGCAACAACTCTAACCATTGAAACAACAATACCACCTAAAGAGGCCACCACAGGCCCTGTTACAACCTCTACCACAGCCGTTGTTGAGACTACAACCTCAGCTCCAGAGGTCACAACAGCAGGCCCAGGAACAACTGTTATAACATCTAAACCAACTGTTGAGACCACGACTACTCAGGTGCCATCAACAACAACTAAGGGAACTACAGCCAAGCCTGTGGAAACAACTGCCTCAGAAGCAACAACTCTAACCATTGAAACAACAATACCACCTAAAGAGGTCACCACAGGCTCTGTTACAACCTCTACCACAGCCGCTGTTGAGACTACAACCTCAGCTCCAGAGGTCACAACAGCAGGCCCAGGAACAACTGTTATAACATCTAAACCAACTGTTGGGACCACGACTACTCAGGTGCCATCAACAACAACTAAGGGAACTACAGCCAAGCCTGTGGAAACAACTGCCTCAGAAGCAACAACTCTAACGATTGAAACAACAATACCACCTAAAGAGGTCACCACAGGCTCTGTTACAACCTCTACCACAGCCGTTGTTGAGAGTACAACCTCAGTTGCAGAGGTCACAACAGCAGGCCCAGAAACAACTGTTATAACATCTAAACCAACTGTTGTGACCACGACTACTCACGTGCCATCAACAACAACTGAGGGAACTACAGCCAAGCCTGTGGAAACAACTGCCTCAGAAGCAACAACGCTAACCATTGAAACAACAATACCACCTAAAGAGGCCACCACAGGCCCTGTTACAACCTCTACCACAGCCGTTGTTGAGACTACAACCTCAGCACCAGAGGTCACAACAGCAGGCCCAGAAACAACTGTTATAACATCTAAACCAACTGTTGTGACCACGACTACTCACGTGCCATCAACAACAACTAAGGGGACGACAACCAAACCTGTAGAAACAACTGCTTCAGAAGCAACAACTCTAACCATTGAAACAACAATACCACCTAAAGAGTCCACCACAGGCTCTGTTACAACCTCTACCACAGCCGTTGTTGAGACTACAACCTCAGCACCAGAGGTCACAACAGCAGGCCCAGAAACAACTGTTATAACATCTAAACCAACTGTTGTGACCACGACTACTCACGTGCCATCAACAACAACTAAGGGAACTACAGCCAAGCCTGTGGAAACAACTGCCTCAGAAGCAACAACTCTAACCATTGAAACAACGATACCACCTAAAGAGGCCACCACAGGCCCTGTTACAACCTCTACCACAGCCATTGTTGAGACTACAACCTCAGCTCCAGAGGTCACAACAGCAGGCCCAGAAACAACTGTTATAACATCTAAACCAACTGTTGGGACCACGACTACTCACGTGCCATCAACAACAACTAAGGGAACTACAGCCAAGCCTGTGGAAACAACTGCCTCAGAAGCAACAACTCTAACCATTGAAACAACAATACCACCTAAAGAGGTCACCACAGGCTCTGTTACAACCTCTACCACAGCCGTTGTTGAGAGTACAACCTCAGCTGCAGAGGTCACAACAGCAGGCCCAGAAACAACTGTTATAACATCTAAACCAACTGTTGTGACCACGACTACTCACGTGCCATCAACAACAACTAAGGGAACTACAGCCAAGCCTGTGGAAACAACTGCCTCAGAAGCAACAACTCTAACCATTGAAACAACAATACCACCTAAAGAGGCCACCACAGGCCCTGTTACAACCTCTACCACAGCCGTTGTTGAGACTACAACCTCAGCTCCAGAGGTCACAACAGCAGGCCCAGAAACAACTGTTATGACATCTAAACCAACTGTCGGGACCACGACTACTCAGGTGCCATCAACAACAACTAAGGGAACTACAGCCAAGCCTGTGGAAACAACTGCCTCAGAAGCAACAACTCAAACCATTGAAACAACAATACCACCTATAGAGGCCACCACAGGCCCTGTTACAACCTCTACCACAGCCGTTGCTGAGACTACAACCTCAGCTCCAGAGGTCACAACAGCAGGCCCAGAAACAACTGTTATAACATCTAAACCAACTGTTGGGACCACGACTACTCAGGTGCCATCAACAACAACTAAGGGAACTACAGCCAAGCCTGTGGAAACAACTGCCTCAGAAGCAACAACGCTAACCATTGAAACAACAATACCACCTAAAGAGGTCACCACAGGCCCTGTTACAACCTCTACCACAGCCGTTGTTGAGACTACAACCTCAGCACCAGAGGTCACAACAGCAGGCCCAGAAACAACTGTTATAACATCTAAACCAACTGTTGTGACCACGACTACTCACGTGCCATCAACAACAACTAAGGGGACGACAACCAAACCTGTAGAAACAACTGCTTCAGAAGCAACAACTCTAACCATTGAAACAACAATACCACCTAAAGAGGCCACCACAGGCCCTGTTACAACCTCTACCACAGCCGTTGTTGAGACTACAACCTCAGCTCCAGAGGTCACAACAGCAGGCCCAGAAACAACTGTTATAACATCTAAACCAACTGTTGTGACCACGACTACTCACGTGCCATCAACAACAACTAAGGGAACTACAGCCAAGCCTGTGGAAACAACTGCCTCAGAAGCAACAACTCTAACCATTGAAACAACAATACCACCTAAAGAGGCCACCACAGGCCCTGTTACAACCTCTACCACAGCCGTTGTTGAGACTACAACCTCAGCTCCAGAGGTCACAACAGCAGGCCCAGGAAACAACTGTTATAACATCTAAACCAACTGTTGGGACCACGACTACTCAGGTGCCATCAACAACAACTAAGGGAACTACAGCCAAGCCTGTGGAAACAACTGCCTCAGAAGCAACAACTCTAACCATTGAAACAACAATACCACCTAAAGAGGTCACCACAGGCTCTGTTACAACCTCTACCACAGCCGTTGTTGAGACTACAACCTCAGCTCCAGAGGTCACAACAGCAGGCCCAGAAACAACTGTTATAACATCTAAACCAACTGTTGGGACCACGACTACTCACGTGCCATCAACAACAACTAAGGGAACTACAGCCAAGCCTGTGGAAACAACTGCCTCAGAAGCAACAACTCTAACCATTGAAACAACAATACCACCTAAAGAGGTCACCACAGGCCCTGTTACAACCTCTACCACAGCCGTTGTTGAGACTACAACCTCAGCACCAGAGGTCACAACAGCAGGCCCAGAAACAACTGTTATAACATCTAAACCAACTGTTGTGACCACGACTACTCACGTGCCATCAACAACAACTAAGGGAACTACAGCCAAGCCTGTAGAAACAACTGCCTCAGAAGCAACAACTCTAACCATTGAAACAACAATACCACCTAAAGAGGCCACCACAGGCCCTGTTACAACCTCTACCACAGCCGTTGTTGAGACTACAACCTCAGCACCAGAGGTCACAACAGCAGGCCCAGAAACAACTGTTATAACATCTAAACCAACTGTTGTGACCACGACTACTCACGTGCCATCAACAACAACTAAGGGAACTACAGCCAAGCCTGTGGAAACAACTGCCTCAGAAGCAACAACTCTAACCATTGAAACAACAATACCACCTAAAGAGGCCACCACAGGCCCTGTTACAACCTCTACCACAGCCGTTGTTGAGACTACAACCTCAGCAACAGAGGTCACAACAGCAGGCCCAGAAACAACTGTTATAACATCTAAACCAACTGTTGGGACCACGACTACTCACGTGCCATCAACAACAACTAAGGGAACTACAGCCAAGCCTGTGGAAACAACTGCCTCAGAAGCAACAACTCTAACCATTGAAACAACAATACCACCTAAAGAGGTCACCACAGGCTCTGTTACAACCTCTACCACAGCCGTTGTTGAGAGTACAACCTCAGCTGCAGAGGTCACAACAGCAGGCCCAGAAACAACTGTTATAACATCTAAACCAACTGTTGTGACCACGACTACTCACGTGCCATCAACAACAACTAAGGGAACTACAGCCAAGCCTGTGGAAACAACTGCCTCAGAAGCAACAACTCTAACCATTGAAACAACAATACCACCTAAAGAGGCCACCACAGGCCCTGTTACAACCTCTACCACAGCCGTTGTTGAGACTACAACCTCAGCTCCAGAGGTCACAACAGCAGGCCCAGAAACAACTGTTATAACATCTAAACCAACTGTTGGGACCACGACTACTCACGGTGCCATCAACAACAACTAAGGGAACTACAGCCAAGCCTGTGGAAACAACTGCCTCAGAAGCAACAACTCTAACCATTGAAACAACAATACCACCTAAAGAGGTCACCACAGGCCCTGTTACAACCTCTACCACAGCCGTTGTTGAGACTACAACCTCAGCACCAGAGGTCACAACAGCAGGCCCAGAAACAACTGTTATAACATCTAAACCAACTGTTGGGACCACGACTACTCACGTGCCATCAACAACAACTAAGGGAACTACAGCCAAGCCTGTGGAAACAACTGCCTCAGAAGCAACAACTCTAACCATTGAAACAACAATACCACCTAAAGAGGTCACCACAGGCCCTGTTACAACCTCTACCACAGCCGTTGTTGAGACTACAACCTCAGCACCAGAGGTCACAACAGCAGGCCCAGAAACAACTGTTATAACATCTAAACCAACTGTTGTGACCACGACTACTCACGTGCCATCAACAACAACTAAGGGAACTACAGCCAAGCCTGTGGAAACAACTGCCTCAGAAGCAACAACTCTAACCATTGAAACAACAATACCACCTAAAGAGGCCACCACAGGCCCTGTTACAACCTCTACCACAGCCGTTGTTGAGACTACAACCTCAGCTCCAGAGGTCACAACAGCAGGCCCAGAAACAACTGTTATAACATCTAAACCAACTGTTGGGACCACGACTACTCACGTGCCATCAACAACAACTAAGGGAACTACATCCAAGCCTGTGGAAACAACTGCCTTAGAAGCAACCACTCTAACCATTGAAACAACAATACCACCTAAAGAGGTCACCACAGGCCCTGTTACAACCTCTACCACAGCCGTTGTTGAGACTACAACCTCAGCACCAGAGGTCACAACAGCAGGCCCAGAAACAACTGTTATAACATCTAAACCAACTGTTGGGACCACGACTACTCACGTGCCATCAACAACAACTAAGGGAACTACAGCCAAGCCTGTGGAAACAACTGCCACAGAAGCAACAACTCTAACCATTGAAACAACAATACCACCTAAAGAGGTCACCACAGGGCCTGTTACAACCTCTACCACAGCCGTTGTTGAGACTACAACCTCAGCACCAGAGGTCACAACAGCAGGCCCAGAAACAACTGTTGTAACATCTAAACCAACTGTTGGGACCACGACTACTCACGTGCCATCAACAACAACTAAGGGAACTACAGCCAAGCCTGTGGAAACAACTGCCTCAGAAGCAACAACTCTAACGATTGAGACAACAAAACCCCCAAAAGAGGTCACCACAGGCCCTGTTACAACCTCTACCACAGCCGTTGTTGAGACTACAACCTCAGCACCAGAGGTCACAACAGCAGGCCCAGAAACAACTGTTATAACATCTAAACCATCTGTTGTGACAACGACTACTCACGTGCCATCAACAACAACTAAGGGGACAACAGCCAAACCTATAGAAACAACTGCTTCAGAAGCAACAACTCTAACGGTTAAAACAACAAAACCACCTAAAGAGGTCACCACAGGGCCTATTACAACCTCTACCACAGCCGTTGTTGAGACTACAACCTCAGCAACAGAGGTCACAACAGCAGGCCCAGAAACAACTGTTATAACATCCAAACCAACTGTTGGGACCACGACTACTCACGTGCCATCAACAACAACTAAGGGAACTACAGCCAAGCCTGTGGAAACAACTGCCTCAGAAGCAACAACTCTAACCATTGAAACAACAATACCACCTAAAGAGGTCACCACAGGCCCTGTTACAACCTCTACCACAGCCGTTGTTGAGACTACAACCTCAGCACCAGAGGTCACAACAGCAGGCCCAGAAACAACTGTTATAACATCTAAACCAACTGTTGGGACCACGACTACGCACGTGCCATCAACAACAACTAAGGAAACTACAGCCAAGCCTGTGGAAACAACTGCCTCAGAAGCAACAACTCTAACCATTGAAACAACAATACCACCTAAAGAGGTCACCACAGGCCCTTTTACAACCTCTACCACAGCCGTTGTTGAGACTACAACCTCAGCTCCAGAGGTCACAACAGCAGGCCCAGAAACAACTGTTATAACATCTAAACCAACTGTTGGGACCACGACTACTCACGTGCCATCAACAACAACTAAGGGAACTACAGCCAAGCCTGTGGAAACAACTGCCTCAGAAGCAACAACTCTAACCATTGAAACAACAATACCACCTACAGAGGCCACCACAGGCCCTGTTACAACCTCTACCACAGCCGTTGTTGAGACTACAACCTCAGCTCCAGAGGTCACAACAGCAGGCCCAGAAACAACTGTTATAACATCTAAACCAACTGTTGGGACCACGACTACGCACGTGCCATCAACAACAACTAAGGAAACTACAGCCAAGCCTGTGGAAACAACTGCCTCAGAAGCAACAACTCTAACCATTGAAACAACAATACCACCTACAGAGGTCACCACAGGGCCTGTTACAACCTCTACCACAGCCGTTGTTGAGACTACAACCTCATCACCAGAGGTCACAACAGCAGGCCCAGAAACAACTGTTATAACATCTAAACCAACTGTTGGGACCACAACTACTCACGTGCCATCAACAACAACTAAGGGAACTACAGCCAAGCCTGTGGAAACAACTGCCTCAGAAGCAACAACTCTAACCATTGAAACAACAATACCACCTAAAGAGGTCACCACAGGCCCTGTTACAACCTCTACCACAGCCGTTGTTGAGACTACAACCTCAGCACCAGAGGTCACAACAGCAGGCCCAGAAACAACTGTTATAACATCTAAACCAACTGTTGGGACCACGACTACTTACGTGCCATCAACAACAACTAAGGGGACGACAGCCAAACCTGTAGAAACAACTGCTTCAGAAGCAACAACTCTAACCATTGAAACAACAATACCACCTAAAGAGGTCACCACAGGCCCTGTTACAACCTCTACCACAGCCGTTGTTGAGACTACAACCTCAGCACCCGAGTTCACAACAGCAAGCCCAGAAACAACACCTGTTGTACTTACAGGAGAGACCCAAACTACAACTGCAATTACAAAACCTTCTGTTTTGAATACAACAACTACTGTGGCTTCAACTGTTACTACAGTATCTACAGCTGAAGCTACAACTTCCATTGGACCAATAACACAGACACTTCCAGGCACCACAAGTGTGTACACAGCTACAACCTCTACCACAACTGAAACTACAACATCAGTGCCAGGCGGTACAACAACAAGGCCCGAAACAACTAGCAGTGTAGTTACACAAACTCAACAAACTGTAAGTACAAAACCTTCAGTTTTCATCACGACTACTGTTGCATCAACCATTTTTATTGGATCTTCAGCTAAAGCTAAAACTTCCTTTCAACCCATAACACAGACACTCTCAGGCACCACAAGTGTTCACACAACTGGTGCAACCCCTCCTGGACCAAGCACAACCACAGTTGTTTCAACATCAGTTTTCACTACAAATACAACAGTGTGTGTCTGCTCTGCCAATGGAACTACATTTCTTCCTGGTGGGTGATTTTATAATTATTATTTTCACATTCATCATTTTTCTTTTAGTGTGTTATATATCTGTTATTAGTAGTGTTATAAGTCTCTTTTTTAATCATCAAAAACTGTATGCATTATACAAATTTCTTTTTTAGAATTCATTGCACCTGTTGTCTTTCTTCGTAATCATTTTTTTTCTCCATGTCTCTTTCTTCATGCTGACTCTGTTTTTGTATTTTGGCCCAGTTTTGGTAGCTTTTATTTCATAAAATTATAAAATAATACACTATAATTAACATATCCTACATATACATGAGACGTTTTCAAATAACACACTTGCACTAAATCATCATTCAAAAGAGAACTTTAGGTGGTAACACTTTACGACACGAAATTGAAATTAGTAACCAAAAAACACCGTGAAAAAAAACTGGGAACAAACCGATAAGTTGTCAAAAAGTAGCTCTAAACTACCTATCCTAAATTGAGGACTACACAGTAGATATTGATGAATTACTAGAGAACAGACTAAGGGATATCATATCAATATTATAGCAACAAAGTGTAACTTCCTGTAGCAAGATAGTTAATTGTTAAGTCTTATTCCCATGGCGTAAAATACAAAGATTGCAGTTGTAACTTATTTCTTTCGAGAAAGTTACATTTTGTTGCTTTTGGTAGTTCACCTGAAAGAGTGTATGAACCACAGACAAAGGGCTAAATTCATACCTCAGCAGCCAATTTTAACTCTAGCCTCAACCCTTGTGTGCCATCCCCTATTTTGTCATCCCACACTTTCATGTCTGTCACTCTCCAAATAGAGGCAAAAAGCAAAACATTTAAAATGTTGAATGAAATACTTTAACTGACAATAGACAACTTTTTTTGCTTGAACTTATCATTATGACATCAATGTTGATAGTACAGTGTATAAGCTATAGTACAATGGCGCCATCTGCAGGAAGATCAGTTCCCTCTAGACCTCACTTTCATTATGCAGATGGGTTTGCCATGAACACAAGATCACAAGCACAAAATACTCTGGGAAAATGAAGGTTGACTGGTGATCCATTTCTTTCTCCTTTCACATCGCCGTTATAAATTAGATTAATGAAAAAACTCATATTTCACACTGTGTTGTCATTAGTTTCTACTCTGAGAAATATGGAAAGATATCCAGTTTGCTTTGCGACAGAGGAGGAAACAATAATACCAAGTGATGGGTAAAAAAAATGGATTCACATAAGAATCCCATTTCTATCTCCATCAAATCAGACTTGTTTTTTGTAAATGAATAACTTAATGGAATGCAATGGAATGAAAAAATGGTCATCTTTAACCTAAAAATAGAGATAGCCGTTTCCTTTTTGCTCATAAGCTACACCCTGTGGCTGCGTAGGAAATCATTGACTTCCCACTATATAGTTGGCTATAAAGTGACTTTGTTATTTTGTAGTGCTGTCTGAATGTATAGTGAGGTTTTTATACCCTACAACGGTGTTTTTTTTATGTGACTGATGAGCTCATGATAAACATCTTAATATGACAGAAATTTAATATGATTACTTTCCATTACTTTGATATTACTTCAATACCAAACATTGGACATGAGAGAAGATGGCTCAGTTAATTTGATATATCATGAGAGACAGGAGAAGTTCCTGAACACACTGATGTATATCTTACTTTTTTGAAGTCAAAGAGAGGGAATGATAGTGTGTTAGAAAACTGGCACTGTCTGATTTCCTCCAGAAATTTAGAATAAATATTAACATGCAAAGTTGATGGTGCTGTTGTCACTTGGAAGCCTATACAACTAAAAGTTTAAGTCTGTTTGCTCCCATAATTATGGCTGCGACCATCACAAAATTTTATACTAATTTGATATATAAATGATGTGTGTGGAATAAAAATTGTAATCAAGATTAAAGAGAAATGTTCTGGAATAAATTCCCACTCCTCTCCACTGTAGCAGTGATGTCATCCACTCTTGAGTGCTAAACCTCTCTCAATACACACCCATCACAAAATCTAAAATGGACTGAAAATGTCATTAAAAAAAACTGCAATTGCTTATAAACAGTTAAAGATGTTCAAAATGACCATTTCAAGTTGTTTGGCATTTATTTGCAGTATTCTTAGAAAAAGTTTGGTGAATCACAATCAAAAGTCATTCCACACTAGTCCTGATGATTTTAAATGTTATGATACATTTTTTTGTGTCTGTTGTGGAAAAGCTGCAGGAGTAGTTCTATGCCAAAAATCATACTGAAGAAACCATACTGCGTATGCGGAATATATATAGTTTGTGATGTACTTACTTAACAAGGTAGTGGTTGCACACAGCGGCGCACACACCTTTATTTTTGCTGTCCACATACAGACAGTTAAAAGCTTTCAAATGAATAGATTAATAAGTGCTGCTGTTAACTTGGTGAACATTTGTATTAATATCCAGTTTCAGCAGATGAAGAACACCAGTGAGTGGTTTAGCACACAGTATACTAGAGTAAGACTGAAAATAGTGCCCCCTATTCTATTCTATCAAACCAAGAAGCGATTTTGAATCCAGATTCACATCTAGTCAAAAGTCGATTCTGAAACAAATAGGACATCCAAGAATTGGTATTTGACTGAATCGTGAGACTGTCAAAGATTCATGCCTTTAATAATACCACTTTGAAATGCTTGTTATTATTATTAGGTAATGTTGTGTTGAAAAGCTGATGCTGCTTAAAATTTAATTTGGTAAATCTGGCAGCTCTCCCTGACCCCATTCACACTGCCTTCTCAAGGTTAGATAAAGGTGCAATACAATTTACCATAAAAGTTACAGAGGTGTAATGGGGTACAGTTTTGTTCTACCTCTCTTCCGCAGGCTGCGGTAGTAACAGAATCAACCTCTGTGTGTAAAGTTAAGCAGGCAGCGCAGGACAAGATGGCAGTCAAAATAAAATGGGAAATGTCCCATACTTCTACCCACAAAGCAAAGTTCCAAGGCCAAACAACAGTAATGTGCACTTGTGTCTTTGGCAACTTATGTGAGAAAAAAAATGTGGAGTTTATCCGTGGAAAGGTTTCTGTAATAATTTTCTGTCTTACCGACTCTTCGTGACACTTCCACCTGAAAAACAGCGCGTGTCCCCGGCAGCCAGGCAGCTCCTGCAATTGACTGCCGGTGACTATGTGACAGGATTTTGAGCAAAAAACATATCTCTCTTTCCATGATGCACGGTGGGTGAGGATCTCCGTCACAACACAATATAACATTATTATCATTACAACAACTAGGAATAATCAGGCCATAAAATAACTTTTTGAGAAAAAGTTTTTTGCACACAAACATTTCATATCCCGGAATTCATATTGCAAACTCTACAACTGACTCATAGTAACAGATTGGCCGCATTTTCACACCTTACCAAACATGGTCCAACCATATACTAGATTTTGATCTAGTCTTGTCTGATTTGGGGCTATTTATTTCCTGAAAAAAATCTCTTGCTTATTGAATACATAGATATGTATATGATTAACTATCTTTCACTTCTGTTCGCTAAACGTTTATCTTCACTCTGATTTTTATAGGGGAAATGGTGTACAATGTCAATGATGGCCATGGGTGGTGTTATTCTGGATATTGCAATGCATCTTGTAAAGTTGATTCACGTCCATATCCATGTCCCACAACACCAACACCAAGCACAACCAGTGCCACACTTTCAAGCACAGTTCCTCTCGTCACAACTGTTGCCACATCTGCTCCCACTCCATCAATGACTCCATCTACAACTACCTTGGACTGCAATAATGTGGATCCACCAAGAAAGGTAATTTGTAAAATGTTTTTTTTTCCCCTGATTGTGAAATTCCTGTGGGGACTCAATGGGTCCAGTGCTGGTGTTTGCGTAGAGTACAACTCTGCACCTGTGAAATTGTATTTTTCATGAGTGGTGTTCCCAGTAAGTTTATTTGACAGTCAACACCATGATTATACTTATGTCATAATATGAAGATTAAAGATATATTATGCAGGAATTGTGCATTAAAAATGTCTAAATCCCAAATGTTTCCAACAATGTTTAAACCAAGAGAAATGCACAAGTCTACTCAAGTTTATGTTGGATTCCATTAGGTTGCAGCCTCTAATTCCAGGTTAAGTGAAGATAACAAATGAAACCAAACATAATTAAACTTCAAAACTACTTTGTGTGTGAACATGTGAGTCACATTAGATAGATTTTCATCAGCAATGGTGCTTGTTCAATTATTAATTATTAATCTCCGGCAAAGCAAGTTTGACTCTCTGAGCAGCTGAGCAGTGGCGTCTCCCCATATAAAACTCTGTAGATCTCTTGGGTTTTGTTTTGATAGGGGTCCCTCTAGCAGCAGAAATTATATAGTGAACATTTAATACACCCGCGATTTCAGTATGACTTGTTGCTTCTCAATCCCCATCCAGAATGGAGAGTCCTGGAAGGAGAGCAATTGCACAACGGCCACATGTTCCAATGGCAAGATCGTGAAGACACCTAAGCCATGTCCCACAGTTTCCCAACCCATCTGTGCCAATGGAAACAGTGCTGTCAAGGTCTATGATAATGATGGATGCTGCTTCCGATATGAATGTGAATGTAAGTTGCAAATATAGCCTTTAAACACAGTTTACCCTATTCACGTTCATGTGCAACATGGGATCTTGTCCGTGTGCTGGAATGTGCTGGTTTTTCAATCAGTTTGTACTCAGCACTAGATTTACTAGGTAGCTGCCCTTTACACGGTTTAATCGTTTTTTTTTTTTAGACTTCTATGAACATTTTGTGTGAAATTTTAGGCATTTTAAGCTAATTGTGTGTCATTTAATGCACATGAACATGCAAGAGAGGATGGAGTCAGGTCTTAACTCCCTTCAGTGATTCAACAATAAACCACAAAAGATAGAAACATCTGGTGTCTCAAACCTGTCCAGAGTAAACCATCTTCTCAAGTAAATTAATCCAGCATCTTTAACATTGTTACAGGTTTAGTACAGTTTACTTTTCCCCTCTATGAGTGAACCCTCTTCTCATCAATAAAGAATCTCTGAGACATTTCCCACACTGTCACACTGGCCACACTGGCTGCATGTGCCCACATGAAAATCCAGATGTAAAGGCTGACCAAGACTGGCTGTCTTTGTGTACATAAGATAGAAAAGGGGTTTGGGGGACAGCAAGGGGGGTGGAGGACATTGTCAGTATTGCATTTAATCAAAACTGTGACACAATGCAGAGATAGTGACTGAAGTTTGCATGCTAACAAGCTAGCTCCAGGCCTGATATCCTCCTTTTTTCCCCCAAGCATTCAATGTAAATGTCAACATCAACACTCTGGTGACATGCTGCCCCTATTTGTTAGGAGTATGATTGCAAAAGGTGGCAAATCCTTTCCTTTTTGCATCTTTTAGATTACGTCAAAATTGCCTCTGTAGTAGGAGCTACTATAAAACACTTAAGTAGTAAAGCTATTCTGTGGTAGATACTGACTGCTAATAAAGAAACAGCCATCTTGGTTTAAGTAATTATGTTTTCTGCTTGTTCCTGTTCTTATTTATTTTTTCCCTATTTGTTTCTTCTTATCCTACAGGTACTTGCAGTCTTGTGGGTAGAACCCACTACATAACATTTGATGGAAAATCCTACACTTTCAACGAGAACTGCTCTTACTACCTGGTCAAAGAGATAACTACTAAATATAACCTGACTATTATGGTTAATAACAGTGACTGTAGTTCTCCAGAGACAGCAGTCTGTCCCCAGGTTTTCACTGTTATATACCAGTCCTACAAGGTTGTTTTCTCACAGCTGAAGACTTCAGAGGGATCTGTCAATATGGTAAGCAAGGAATCATATTTTCAACATCCGTTGTTTAAAAGTCCTGTTTGTAAGAAAAAGTAGCCCTCACAGACAAGAAACTAATTTTCTAAATATGGACTCATTGACAATAGTGTTGACTTTATTTACTAATTCAAGTGATGAGGTGAAGATATATTCAGTCATTTTAGTCTATAAAACTATAGGTTGAAACCCAATAAATTTGAAAAAACGAAAGGCCCTTATTTGGTGCCATGTTTGTTCATTATGGGCTACTGCACAAACATTGCGGTGCAACATGGCAACCTCCTTGGAGAGGGACCTGCTGCCAATGTAGATATAAATCACTCATTCTAAGGTTTTGAAGACACAACTCTTATTTTCCGGTAGTTATACACATAAAACATACTATTTCATAACATAACATTTCTGCTAAGTCTGTTCTGCTAGATGCCACTACATATTACACACTGTACCTTTAATCTGTCAATCAAACTGGTGTGATGGTATTTTTTTTGTTAGAGTTAGAGATGGTAATGTGCATGGTACAGACTTCTTGAATGTGTTTTTCGTCCTTGTCGTATCATACAGGTGCATGTCAATCAAAAACGAATCTATCCAGCCTACAGCAACTCTGTCCTGCGCCTCACTGGCACAGATATAGTGACCACACTGGTGATACCAGAGATTAACACAACAGTGGTCTACAATAGCGGCTCAATTAGCATTGAACTTCCATATTCCCTCTTCCATGGAAACACTGAGGGACAATGCGGTGAGTTACCAGATGTCTTACTGCTGATCCCTAATCCTATTACATTTCAATTTGTGGAGCTTTAAGTTCTGCTATCTGAAATCATCAGATGAAAACATAAAGTTTACTGGTATCGATAGTCGTATTGAATGGCACAGGAATGGGTCTAATAGTTAGTTGGCATTTTCACACTTCTGGCTCCCTTGTCTCAAAGTCAGTGGGTTTTTTTAATGGGTTTTTAGTTAGATGCCTTAAATAAGGTCTGTGGTTAACACAAGTGTGACTTTCAACAAGGTGCTAGATTAGATTACAGACTCATCTACTCTCTAGTCCGTCTTTGCAGGTGGACTTCAGTTTTGACTTAATATTCTAAATCTAATTGTACAACGTGTAGGCTGATCAGTTCGTAATAGTGTAAAGTATAGTATAGCAGGAGCCTTTGCGTTGGTGACTGTGGTGTGTGTCTGTTTATAGCCTAACGTTGCCTTCTTACTTCTGGTTGTCACATTTATGCTTGGAAAATCATTAAAGTGGTGTTCAACTGTGAAGATTATCTTGCTTGACAAAGCCTGTAAGAATAATAAGCTTGAGAGCTTACACCACAGAGCTCATTTCAGAAAATATCCCATAGGCTTTTTATCGAGGGAGCCAGGGCAATGCCAATGTCTGGATTAGTTTACAAAAATACATTATCCATGCAGCACTCTGTTAGAAATAAGCCTTAAGGACAACTAGTTGTTCAGAATATTGAATAACTAATATTATGGTAAAATAAGTATTGTAACTGTCCATGAACAGTCATCAGAGCAGTATGACCTGTACTAGAGGTATGAATCACATAAGCACCTTAGAGTCAATTGTCAAATGTCACAAATTCTCTTAAACTTCCATACATGTTGCATAAGAATAAGTCTGTTAGTACAGCTGGTTCTTGCACGGCCTCGTACTCTGGCTTCATCACGCTGCCTCTCATCTTCCAGGAACCTGTGACAACTCCCAGACCAACGACTGCCGTTCTCCCAATGGCCAGGTGGAAAGCTGCTCAGACTCTGCAGGCCAGTGGCATGTCCCAGGTACAACCTGTGTCACCACCAAACCCCCAGCAACCACAACAGCAGCCACCACCACAAGATCACCAACAACACAGCCCCCTTGCAAACCTGCCATCTGTGACCTCTTAACCACCAGGTGAGAGGAGAGAGACTCCTACTATAGCTATTGGAGTGTTTACTGTGGAGTGGGAGCCATCTGGTGCATACAATATTTAAATAAAAGTAGTTTAATAACTTGAATATATAAAACTTCTTTCCTCAGTCTAGATAAGACTGAAATGAGTTGAAAGATGCATTAGATGATGTTGAGATTTTTCTTGTCAGTCAGTGTTTGAGAATCTTCTGATCACTTTTTTTGACACACTGTCCGGACTTCTGTGTCCCCCTCTAGTGTATTTCAGCCGTGCCACTCAGTGATCTCACCAGGGCCATTTGTGGATTCCTGTGTGTCTGACAATTGCAATGGTGGCAATAACACCTGCTCCAGCCTGGAGGCCTATGCCACTCAGTGCTCTAATAAAGGAATCTGTATCGACTGGAGGAATGCTACAAATGGACAGTGTGGTAAGATATATATTGAACAGTGTCCAATACTACAATTGTGTCATGGAGTTCCAAAAAATGTATATATAAAACTATAACCATCTTCCAGAGCACAAGTGTCCAAGCAACAAAGTGTACAAGGCCTGTGGCCCATCTGTAGAGTCTACATGCGACGACAGGTAAAGCATGTCATTCAATATGATTTTTTTTGTTTTTTAGGTAACTTAAAAGATAACTCCACCACTCTTGTCATGTTAAAGTGTGTTTACAGTGCTTAGGGGTACTACTACATATGTGAAATAGTAATGTAAAGCCTTCAGTGGCTCCAGAGGAAGCTGCATGTATTACATGAGCTGCCTCAAGTTGCTTTGTTGGTAACGTAGATGCTAGTTCATGAAATAGGAAGAAGAATGTGTGAAATAAAAAAAGGTGATATCTCTGATTCTGCTGTATTGATTTTGAACATTTGTTTTTGAGTCCAACAGTGTTATAGGGATCCTGGACTGCTTTTCAAAATCCAGTACCTAAATTACCCAAAATCAGTCAGAGCCAAAGTTGCACATTTTTAGAATAATGTATTTTATCTCCATATAATGCTGATTCCAATAATCTTAAAAAATGCTGAATATTGGATTTTATAATCATCCGGCCAATAATCGTTTGACCTATAGTTTACAGTGCATTCATGTGAATATATGTATAATTTACTTTTACTTTTGATACCTATATTAATCACTTTTTGTGGCCATATTTGAGCAAATTGTAACATTACATTAAAATTAGACTATCCTCGTCTCTCCCAGTTGCCTATATAAGCCTGTGAACAATTTGTTGAAGTTGTTTAATGCTGCTGTACTTTGGTTATTTTTGTGAAGGACTCAGGTTAGATTTCTCTCTGATGATTCGACTTCATGCATGTTCTGGAGTGCCTTATTAGTGCCTCTCTCTGCTCTGCTTACAGTTGCTAACATTAGTTTAGAAATGGACTCCACTAACATGAATTAATGATGACCTTCCAGCACAACACAGAAGTTAAACAGAGCCCCTTGAAGGACATTTCATTTCAAAACTATTTTTCAAGTACCATTTGTATGGCCCTCTTTCCCTTTTTTTTTTTTTTTTTTAAAAAAAGGAGTCTTTTAATGGTGTCCTTACTTTTACTAAGTATGACTTTTCCATTATTAACTACACTTCATTTATTAGATCACGTGCAGTTTTCATTGGAGCCACAACACACTTTATACACCAGTTATCTGATTCATATGCTTACCTTTCTGCTGTCATTGAAGAACTAAGTTAAACAATTGTTAGTGCCCTGAGTAGAAGTTGTTTTGTCTTTTGTCAGTGTGTGAGGGGGATATCTCAGAAATGAATGGATTGGGATCAGGTGGATTTTAATGTAAGGGATAAGGAATTTAATGCTAAACTGTCAGAGACACAGACTTGACTGATATTTCAAAAAGAAATATAATGACACAGCTTTGCTGTGTGCATATAGCTGTTCTAGTCTTCATCATCCACAAAGAGTTAGATTCTCAGAACCCTGTTGCGACAATCAAAATACAGTCTGACTCCAGTCTTCACAACACTGTAATAACCAGTAATTTTATTTCTAACATCAGATACAACAAGCTGTTCCAGGCGGATCAAGCGGGATCAACTAATAATACAAAGGAGGGTTGCTTCTGTCGTGAGGGCACCACC
This sequence comes from Diplodus puntazzo, assembly GCA_963678695.2. NCBI lineage: Eukaryota > Metazoa > Chordata > Actinopteri > Spariformes > Sparidae > Diplodus > Diplodus puntazzo. The sequence goes on from OZ023155.1 coordinate 26,242,146, forward strand.
TTATTCAACACAGTCTATGACACATGTGTTACCTCTTGTGGTAAGAAGGGGTCCTATTAAAAACTTAATTTGACTTGGTCATGGAATAATTTTCACCAAAGCATTCACTGCCATACATGCAAACCTACAGACAATTGTTTGTATTTGAATTTCAGGTTGTGTTGGACCTGATGGGAAACCCAAACAGGTAAAAACTCTGCCAGACACACATTAATGTATGCTTACAATGCATAAGCTGTGTGTCTGAACTAGTTTCTTTCTCTTAACCAGCCTGGTGACAAATGGACAAGTAACTGCAAGACCTGTATGTGTGACAAGGACTCCATGAGCGTCCAGTGTGAGCCTGTTCAGTGTCCATCCACAGAAAGCCCCACATGTGGAGAGCCTGGCCAGCAGCTTGTCAACAAGACAGATGGCTGCTGCTCAACACAGTCTTGTGGTCAGTTGCAGTGTCTCAGAAAATGTGATTCTGTCACTTTGATGGTAGTAAAATCTGCCTCTGACAAAGAATCACCCACAAGCTCTCTTATTGGTTTGGTTTGGAACGTTTTATAAACACTATCTGTATCTTGACATCTTATGTGTTGGGTACACTGGCAGTGCAGGTGTGGTTATTAGCAGTTAGTAATAGTGGTGATTAAAAATAATGATAAGATTATTAATACAATGAATACCTGCGGGGCACCACCCTGGAATCAAGGTCCAATAATCAAACGGGAAACAGTCTCATAAAGGGGTGTTAACTTTTTTCAGGTGTAAATATTTACAAAAGATGTAACATTTAAAGGAACAGTGAAGGAAATGAAGTACTGACCGTCACAACCAACTCTTACTACAACATATATGCACAAATATCACAGTAAAACAGAAGAAAAAAAACAGTCACAAAAAACTGCCTCATACAGTATAATAGTGTTATATGAGCAAAACTGATGAATAATTATTATTATTAATAATGCTAATAATAATACTACTACTACCAATAATAATAACAACAACAACAACAACAACAACAATAATAATATTATTAATAATAATAATAATAATAATAATAATAATAATAATGCCTCAATTAATAGCCTGAGATAAATCATCCATCCTTGTGCTCAGACTTACCATACTAATTTAAAGCAGAATTCTTGAATCAATGTGCAGATATTGCTACAATAATCTTAATTAAATTTTAAAACTTCACACCAACCATCTTTTAAATATGGTAAATGTAAGGCAAAGTTTAGTTTAGTTAATAGCTATTTTACTGTTAACAATGGAATTCTTTATCAACTATTTAATAAACAATTGTAGAGGTTTATAAATATCAATTTCAACTTTAGAATGTTTATGGATGAACTACACGTGTTTCATTAACCATTATAGACACCAGGCACAATTTTACAGTAAACATCTGCTTAATAAATGGTCTGTAAAGCATTTTATTCGATCTAACTATTAATTTAGAATGTATTAATAATGGTTATCATGAAGTGTTTCTAAACAATATGCTTTGTTTGAAAAATTCCTAAGCAGTGATATTGGGGGCATTCGCTGAATGATAGAGAATTGGGCTTGTGACCATAAGGTCACCCAAACAGACGGGATTAATCTGGGAGCTCATGAGCAAGGTCTTTAACACCCAACTACCTCAGTGAAGCTGGACTGTAACCAGCAGATCAGACTGGTCATTCTGGACAGCTAGATATAGAACTGCTCTTTTGGTTCTTTAAGTTATTGTTATAACAGGAAATTTGAGATAAATCTGCATCTTCACATACTGATTATCATCTTGTCATTTTGTCTTCAACAGAATGCAATACAAACCTGTGTCCCATGCCTCCCACCTGCAGTCTGGGTTTTAAACTCAACGTCACTAATGGCACCTGCTGCCAGTCCTACACATGTGGTATGTGACTCTTGCCTACTGATGCAGCATTATTAGCATTATGTGTGGAGAACTGTATGTACTGAAGTAAACATACTGTATACATCGTCAGCTTGTACAGTAAAAGATTTGTTGCGAAAGCCAGAGAGATTAAGAGAAGTTCTGGCATCACCACTGTTGCAAATGCATGTGTCAAATACAGCTGCAAGCAATATGAAAAGACTTATTGTAGGTTGCACATTTCTCATTAACTATCCAACCGTCAATTTCCCAGATGACAGCATGAGATATAAAAAGAAACAATATCAGTCACACATACAACTGATTTTTGATGGATCTGGGAAGGCTTTGTCAGTATAAGGAAACAAGGAAGGAAATGAAAAATTATGACTTATGTCATAATACTTGTTCACAATTTATTGTCTGTATTAAATCTAAAACAATTAGTCTTCACATTAGGGCCTTCCAAACAAATTCAGGGGGAAAGTTTATTTTAGGATTACACTGATATATCAATATCAATTTGCATCCAGTACAAAGATAGATTAGCCTAGTGTCTACATTACTAATCTAATAAACTGTCGTAGTGTTAATGTTGACCTAACTCATGTCTCATTCTTCTTTTTGCAGTTCCAAAAGGTGTATGTGTCCATGAAAATACTGAGTACATGGTAAGCATGCAGTCCAAAGTCCAGAGCTTAATATATCTGGCAAGGTTCAGGTACAACAGGGAGGGTGATCCCAATAAAGACACAGACATGCAGAGCCGGTTGAATTAGTACGAAAAAAGACGTCCTTACTAGTAAATGTTGGTGAACAGGCTGACAGATACAACAGATAACAAAGAGTAGTAGGCCGGCTAAATGAGGTGATGGGTCAGGTGTGCCAAGAGGGGCAGTGTCAGTTAAAGGCAGAAGAACAGGCCACTGGTGAGATGAGGCTTAACAGAGCCTGATAAATATCTGGAACATGCCAGACCTCGAGGAAGACAGGTGTGGGGTTGAAAGTGGGAGAATGAGAAAGAGATGGTGTAATCGTAACTTCTTTTTTCCCTTAATAAAAACCAAAGTCAGTTATTCCCTTTTTTATCCCAACTAACTTACTGTGAATGAACACAGTTGGCAGCATGAAGTCATAAGGATGGAGAGGTAACCCACTGAACAATTTTGGTGCTATGGCATGGACCTCAAAACAAACTCTGCCTTTGACTTTACTGTGTCTTATGAAGCTTTGACCTCACAAAGACATGGTGGTGACAAGTTTTAGTAGTTGCGAATGAACCTCGTCTGTCTGAACAGCAGAGAATGCAGTTGCTGTCGAATACTTCCCAAAATACACAAATTAGTATACAAGCAACTCTCTGTTTTAACCCCTTTTCACTTTCTGATGTGTCAGGGAAAACCTCAGTACTCTGTATACAGTGTTCTTAGTGAATTCTGATGCAAACACTGGACTGAGTAATAGAAGATACATGATTTCAGTCTGAATTCAAAAGTCATATTTTTGCAATTCATGCAATGTGGTAACAGTATAGGGTGCAATCTTCTAGTAACTACATAAAACATCAATAGTATCTACATGAACAATCAAATTATGCACATTTGGTGACAACTGTAACCTGTATGAACAAATGAACTCATGTACAGTGTGTATGATCTGTATTCTACAGCCTAATACCAAGATACCAACACCAAAAGAAACATCAGAAATACCAATAGAACTACCATTAAGTGACCCACTAAAGGAGTTCTTAGAGACAACATCAGCTCCATCAGGAGCAACATCAGCACCATCAGGAGCAACATCAGCTCCATCAGGAGCAACATCAGCACCATCAGGAGCAACATCAGCTCCATCAGGAGCAACATCAGCTCCATCAGGAACAACATCAGCACCATCAGGAGCAACATCAGCACCATCAGGAACAACATCAGCACCATCAGGAGCAACATCAGCACCATCAGCAGGGGAGTCTTCAATACCTGGACCCTGCCAGGAGTGTTACTGTGGCCCCAAAATGGATCCCATCACCAAGCTGAACATCATTACATGCAAACCTATCGTCTGCAACAAAAACTGCTCTGAAGTAAGCTCAATTGCAGGACATACTAACAAACACAGACACACAAAGAGATTCTCAACTCTCACGTACAAGCATTCTTGTTGGAGCTCGGCAGTGTCCGACTTCATTTAATTTGCGTTTGACATTCATTACCTAAAACTAATAAGCTAGCTGTGCTCACAAAAAAGGTTTGGTTGTGAGATTATTTGGCCAAAAAAGACAGCATCTGGTGGGTGCTAACTTTGCTCATATTAACACCAACACACACCCTCTGTGCCAGCTGTTGCTAGCTATCTTGTGGCTAATGTACAGCTAAGTATTCTGGCTGTTTGTGGCAAATACAACCGCACTCATACTCATGGGAGTAATGTGAGGCGAAATGTGCTAACAGATAGGAAATCTTTAAACAGCCTTTAAGCTTGCCTGTTATCTTCCAGACAGGTGGGCTTGTTATATGAACTAGGCTCACTTCAGCTCCACCAACGGTTCAGCTCTGAGAATAGCTTTATATTACTAAACCTATGACCAGCTTCATTATGGATCATCGTGAACCTATGGGTAACGTCATGGTGGCGTTGCTCACTGAACAGCCAAAGACACGCCCCTTCCAGTTTCGCCCATGAGACCATTTTTCAGAAAAAATATGTATGGTAGTGAAGAGAGAAGGACAAATAACTTTTGGATCCCATTTGAATTGTGCCATGAATTATGCATATGCTGATTGTCAATTGTTAAATGAGAATTTCCCAAGTCAAGAAAGTCATAACTTGTCATAACACTGATGAAATATAAAGACTCAACAGTCGCATTAGAGACATTGTATTGTTGAATGCTCACCAAAACCGCTATATGAAATCTTGTAGAGCTGATCCTGTGAGTTCACTTTGACTTTTCTTTGTTTCTCCCTCTTCATGACTCTCTTTCTCTCTGTCTCCAGGGTTATGAGTACCAGACTGTAACTGGTAAGTGCTGTGGGACATGTGTTCAGAAGACCTGTATTGTAACCACTGCTGACCACAAATCCCACATCATTGAGGTCAGTGCTGCAGCTGTTTTCTCACTTTTTAGGTATAAATATGACCTGCCTAATTTCAAAACACGAGATGTTTGATGATGTTGGTTCTTGTTAGACTTTGTCTTCTCCAGAAATGTATTCAGGACATGTGTTTGTATACGAGTCATAAAGAGTAAATGATTTTACGTCTTTGGTGAATATCTGAGTTTGGCTTCTGTTCTTCCTGTTTTATAGGTTAACAAAACTCTCATATCCCCTAATGATAAGTGTGTCACTTACACTTGCGAGAATATTAATGGACAGTTTGTTACCAAGGAGACCAAGACCACTTGTCCTCCCTATAACCCCTTGAACTGTGAACCTGTGAGTATTTCCAACATCTACAACTGATACCCCTCCCTATGTGCCCTGCCTCATCACATATTGTCTATATCTAACACATAACATGTCTTTGTCCTTCAGGGCACAGAGACAACTGAGGCCAATGGATGCTGCAAAACCTGTAAGTTGGTGGAGTTACAGTATTTAACTTAAAAGTCCTGAGTATCATGTGCCATTTTGTAACCTTAATAGTCACTTTGTGTTCCAGGCAAGCTGCGGAGTATGTGTGAGCTCCAGAGTAAGCAGACAGTCATCACGGTGAACGGCTGTAGTAGCCAGCCAGTCAACATGACGTCCTGTGCTGGACACTGTGGAAGCTCATCAATGTAAGTCTATTCAGCACCAAATTTGTAGTTTAACTTCAGCGATACCACTTCGTTTTCACTATAATTTGAAGTTCCAATGCAACAAATATATTTTCCAGGTACTGTTTGTACATCCAATGTTACTTTTCTTTTTTTGTCACTATTTGCGTCAAATAAACAGTGTTACATTATTGCACAATATGTTCTTGAGGGGCAGCGGCTAAAAAAAAAAAGGGGGGGGGGGGGGGGTACTTTGTCATGTATTGCCCACTTGAGGGGCACCCTATAGGGCACTTCATGTTTTGTCTACTGGAGGGGCACCCTAGAGGCCCCGTATCATGTTTGATCTACTTTACTTTATATACCGTGTGTGTTTACAGATATTCTGTGGAGGCTAACATGATGATGCACCAGTGTGAGTGTTGCCAAGAGGCCAGCACGAGTAAGAAGCAGGTGGAGCTGACCTGCGTCGATGGCTCCAAGGTCCAGCAGAGCTACATGGCGGTGGAGACGTGCCGCTGTAACAAAGCAGAATGTGTGGCTGGAACAACACCCAAGCCACAGCGCCGCAGGAGACGCTGATCGGTTACTTAACTCTGGACTGACACCATATAAACACTAAGCATAACTTAACTTTAGACTTCTTAAAACACTATGCAAGACTTAACCTTCGATATTATGCTGTATTATTTATAGCTCTCTTTGCATGTCACAACATACTTCTGTGCTGTAACTTTCTTCAACTTCAGATTTCTTGGATAATAATGAATAAAATTATATTTCTGCAATATGAACACTTGCATTGTATTACATTGTACTGAATGGTGACTATGAAAATCACAAAGTTAAACTCTCAGAGGACATCTAAGATAATGAGAAAAATGAGAAAAAAATGGGTCAGTTGCACACTTTGGAGGGCTTAGCCTGTGATGTAAAAAACTAAAATCATGTTCTACATGATCTTATTTTCTTGGCATATCGTGTCAGGAATCTTTATAAACTAACATTTAAAAACTGCAAATGAAATTCAAGACCTGTCTGAGCTTCCAAATGCTGTGCAGTAGAGAACTGAAAACAACAGAAACAAGTGACATGGAGTGAAATGACTGACATTTTTAAGAATCTCATTTTTGAACCACAAGTGAAACGTCTCATTCATCAGACAACATCTCTCAAATCAAACCTTTGGCAGACAGCACAACAACAAGATCTTATAAGCTACAAATGTAAATAAAATGCTTTAGGAACTACAAATAATAAGGCTAAACATGTAAAGCTCAGTTTGTAGTGTTAGAAGCAACGGGGAGCACACTAAGTCAAGTCACTGTCATCTCGGGCCTCAGCTGGGGATAGGTAGCTCATTTAAAGTTTAGGTCTCCTCTTTACCTGATTGACTGCATCAAAAACTCTAAAGAAAACATCCTGCGGAGAAAAAACATACTGATAAAAGTGACTGCTTCATTCTCATCATGCTCATACTGCATCTTTATCAAAAGTGATTGATTGATCAGAAGTGACTTGATTTTAAATGACTTGACAGGATATGACTGAAAGAAGCCATCTCAAAGATTTTCATTAAAATAAAAGTTAAGTCACTATCGCCTAATGAGGGGATTGAGCTTTGACGTTTTAAATTGGGTATCTTGGTCCACATTCCAAAAATATGTTGTTCTAATTTACAATTAATTAAAATCTTCCTAATGTTGAAGCTTCACATTATAAGCATTTTACTGGTAAAACACAAGTTGTTCTTTATAATGAAGCTAGTCACAGGAAATTTGTTTGGTTTGTCAGTGAGCTTGGGAAACAGCTGTCTGTGTGTTGTTTGCTTTATTGCTCTGAGCAGTAAAATGCAAAACAACACATGGAGTAAGAAGAATGACTCCCAATTTGGGAAAAGTGGACAACAAAACAAGTCAAAGGACATTGCCAGATTTTGACAATGGGTCAGTTTGAAATATTGCAGGGAGTAATGGAACAATGAGGAGCAGCAACAGTGAGCTGCAGGTGTCAGGCCAAAAAAATCCAGCCATGGTTGCTCACAGAAAGATGGATAAGGCCAAATATTGCCTGACATATTTATTAAAATGACAATAGTTTGGTTTGTTGTCCCCAGAATTCTGTGACGTGCAGTAATAAACCACATATGCTGTTACCACCAGTAACGCACGGTGTCACCAAATCAACGAGGAGTGAAATCTTTGAGATATGACTACTTCAATAACTTTAAGTCTTCACATCCTCACTTCACAGACTGAACATAGGTTCCATTTCTTCTTGCCCTAAGTGAGTAAATGTCTCAGGTCATTTGTTCATTCTCAATTCTCTCAATATATAGAAATTATATAATTTAATACATCCATAATAATTTATCAGATTTTAAGTGCACTAAACATTTTACAGCTACACATGAAACAGAAGCAGTTCATTGCAGGTTACTAGAGACAGGTTCTCCACACTATTAACAACAACAACATCACCATAAACAGAAGATGGACTGAATGTGACTCACTACAGCTAGAACAGTGCAAATCAGCAGGGGGAATACAGATGGGTTGCCATGGATACAGTTAAAGTTTGTGATGTTGGATCAAGACATAATGATTTGGGCTAGTAAGACTTACAATACCAATCAGGTCACATTACAGCTGATTCAATATCTAGTTTGGTTTTCTACTGTGATGGAAACCTTCATGATCCAGTCCCAAACATCTGCCATCGATATCATCCTAAACCATAGGTGAACACTTCAGGATACACTGTCAGCTGTGACAGACAGCTGTCTGTTAGAAGAGACAGCCCAGGCTCCATGTACTGTTGAGCCAACAAGGAGTCAATAGAAAGAAGGAAACAGATCTCTGTGGCGACCAGCTGAGCTCCTGGGAGCTCAGGTATGCAGTGTGTGGGAGGACTCTGTGGATGTGTGTGTATGCAACAAGTGGGCGGTCTTTCCATGATTAAAGACTGTTTTTACATATCTGTGTGCATGCATACATGTGCGTGTGTGTGTGTTTGTTTGTTGGCATGTCCAATGTGAGCTTGTGTTCTGCAGTTAGAGCTCCTCAGCCATCTGCAGCAGAGAGTTGATGGCAGCATCTTTGTTGCCCTGCTGTGCGTCCAGCACAGTGCGGACCACCTCCTTGTCCAGGTTGGGGAACATGTCCTGCAGAGCCTTCAGGTCTTCCTCACTGCACACTGGCCCCTGGCCCCCAACAGCTGGCATGGTTGCTGGCATTGCCATGGGCACCATGCCCTGGTTGTAGACTGCAGGCACTCCTAGGTACACACCACAAACAGTCTTTATGGAACAGTTACAAGGTTTGCAACCTGTAAACTTTGGTTTACAAAGAGTTGCATCAGTTTTCAGCCTAAGCTGCTGTGTGTGTGTGTTTGTGTGTGTGTGTGTGTGTGTGTGTGTGTGTGCCTAACCTGCAATGGGCACATATCCAACTCCTTGCTGATAAACAGAGGGCATTAGGACAACAGGCTGAGTCATCATCCCTGCTGGTAAGGACTGGCAACAAACACACAGAAACAACAATCACATCACTGCAACACCAACACCAACAGATTAAACAATGTACAAATATCAGGGCAACGTCCTTGGATGAAAAAAAGATTTGACGAGGAGATAACAAATAAGGGAAAAGGGATATACCCAATGAAGGCCGAAGGCCCCTTCCCACAGAGGTGGCAAAAGTATGCACACGCATTACTCAAGTAAAGTAGTGATACTTGCGTAAAAAAACTCATTAGAAGTACGGATTCAAAATCTTCTCTCAAGTATAAGCAAGAATGTACAGGCTCTGAAATGTACCCAAAGTATAAAAGTAAACAGTATCCCTGTGACAGAAACTTCGAATAGCCATTTCTTTTCAAAGCTAAGTGAACCTTGCATCATATTTATATGTTTTGAAGAATATTAAACTTAAAAAGGTAGAACCAGTAGGATTCCTCTCGCTGTATGTGATATGCACCGATAGGTTGAATAAGTCTTGTGATGTTGGGAAGGCAGTGTGCAATGATGCAAAATAATAGATAATTCTCCTCAAATGCATTAAAGCTAAATAAATTAGCCTGTTTTGAAAATGTAAGGAGTAGAGGGCACAAATATTTGTGTTCAAATGTAGGGAGGAAAAGTCAAAAGTTTTAGGGAAAAACAAATACTAAAAGTAAAGTAAAGATATCTACTTTAACAGTTTTTGTAGGGAGAGGTGTTTGTAGGGAGGTAGTATAAATACTTTGTTACTTCCCACCTCTACCTACAAGCTAATTATTTACAAATACCACTAATCATTGGTGTTTGTAGGTAGAGGTGGGAAGTAACGAAGTATTTATACTTCGTTACTTCCCAGTCAGACTCATCAAACTTGCTGACAAACTGTTGAAATATCCCTTCAACACACTTTAAATGGTCCAATGGAGGAATCCTGAACCAACCTCAGTGTAGGTCTTAACAGCTCCACTTGGTTCCTATTAATCCTAACCCCAACATGGGTTCTCAGGCTGGGTTCAAAGGATTGATCATTTTAAAAAAATCTATGTATTCATGTTTGGTTTGGGTTGGTTTCATACATGTCTGTTTCAGCTCAGGTGCTGCAAGATTTGTTGACTGTTACGACATCTCTAGACAAAAAAACATTTTTTTTAAATGCTTGAATGTTTTTAATATCTTCTGTCTGTAAATGTACTCACAGCAAAAGACATCACCAGGTTGATCATGCCCTCCTTGTCATCGCCCTGCCTACCACTGAGGCTGAACCACTCATCCACCACATTGCCCTCCCTCAAGCCTTCTGGTATGGTGACGTGAGTCCATGCTATCCTGTCGTCCATGGAGAATGCTCTCTGGATGGAACATAAAAAAAAAAGACACATGGAAAAACACAACAAACCACATGCTCATCATATCACTAAATACACACATGCAGAATGGAAGAGTAAATAGAGAGGTTTTTCATTGGGCTGTTGTTGATCGACAGCGGCATTTTTGAGTTTGAGATCATATTAACCCTTCATCTGGAGCAGAAAATGTCTCTTTAACCAAAATGCTGCGATGGTATAGAGTTTGTATTGGCCCAAATATTATGTGCCCCAAAACAACAATATCCAGAATCGAAATAATACAAATATAAAATTGGAAATAGTACACAGCTAGTACAGTGTTGGTTCTTTGTTTTGTCTGTCCATTTCAGTATAAATCTGACTTTCCCTCTGCACTTCTCCACATAATTCCGTATCCAAACCTTTACCCTTTAAACCCTCAACTGTTTATGTTGATTTTTACCTCTCTATATTTACAGGCTTACTGAAGCAGATTCACTACATGTCTTAGCTACTTATATCTTATACTGTTCAGGAAAAGTTCTGCTTCTCAGACATCAAACAGTGGTGGTGTTCTGGGACAGTTTCCATGTGCCTGAATATGCACAGGTTTTTAGGCCACCACATATAGGGCAGCTGTAGCTCGGGAAGTAGAGTGGGTTGTCCAGTCATTGGAAGGTTCTTGGTTCGATTCCCTGGTTCCCCCAGCTACATGTTGAACTATCCTTGAGCAAGGTACAAAACCCCAAATGGATGCATGTCAACACCTTGCATGACCTCTGCCATCCACTTTATGAACGTGAACGTTTTAAAGTGCTTTGATGAGTCAGTAGACTTGAAAAGCGCCATTTGCCATGTATATGTAGTGATAGAAGGACCATGTTGATGGTCACAAAACATATAGAATGAATTACTATAAGTTTTTAATTAAAAGTCTTTATCACGTTTTATTTTATTATTCTATTTTTTATTCCTATTTCTACGTGGGATCATTATATGTTGAGTGTTTGCCACCATGCTTGGGTTGAAACTGGGAGATATAGATTTACAGGGCAACATTTACAGGTCATCTCAACTGCCTTTACTAAGCAACACATTTATTGGGTGAATATTATCTGACAAAGTGATTTCATGAATTGTTTCAAAAAGCACATTATATGACTAGAATTACTGCCTGGCAGTTGTATGCCTTCATGTACCAGTCGAGGTGCCGTTTCTGACCTGTGGCATTGAATAATGGCCAGAACATTTTTGCAGAATATTATAATGTCAAAGTGCATTTAACCTTTGACCTTTTGGATATCAAATGTCACTACTTCATCATTGTATCATATTAGACATTTGTGTAATATGTTATGGTAATTATTCTATGAATTCTTGAATTATAGCCACAATGACCCTGACCTCTGACCTTTAACCACCAAATTCCATCCAGTTCATTCTCAACCATAGAGGACATTTCTACCTAATTTGAAGAATTTGAACAAAGTGTTCTTGAGATATGGCGTTCATAAGAAATGAAGGGATGGACAGACATACAGAGGGACAACTAGAAAACATAATGCCTCCGGCCGCGGCTGGAGGCATAAAAGGAGGAACAGTGTGTTCCTCACGTGTCAGCCAAGGTAGCTATATTACATCTGGACACAGTGTTGGAGGTGGGGCCTTATTCTTTCCTATTAAGCTGTAATGTAAAATGTAATACATTAATATTTCAGTTCAGTTGTGAGAACAATTCCCACAACAGTTTTATCAAGGTCAGTACTGTATGCCTTCATGGATTATTGATACTGTAGGTTTTGAGAAGACACACTTTCAAGTACCATTTACTGCTTGTATAAAGTGTATAGGCTCTATCCTGTTTTTAAATCAATAAATCAAAAGCCCACATGGCCTATAACTGTTTGTGTGGTTCTACTATGTGAAAGATGTGTACATTGAGCAAACTGAATCTGTGTACCTGAAGTTTATATAAAGTTCAGTTGAATCCAAGTAACAGTGGCAATATACTTATGTACATATTAAGGAGTTCAGATGACCACATATCAGTGGCCTTTATTACCTCATCCACCTCCCAACCTCCTCACCTCATCAAAGATCTCCAGGTAGAAGGAGTCCACCCCAGGAGGCACTGTGCACTGGATCACCTTGTTCCAGCGTGGGTTCTTGGCTCCGTTGTGAGCAGTTGGTGTCTCGTAGACTGCGTAGCCCAGTCGGATTCTACAGTATGGATCCATTCGGGTCATACCATAGTTTTTCGCCAGCTTGGCCTACACAGCAAAATAAACAAGGTGGCTTCAGTTAGGTGATACATTCAAGCTTCCCCCTGTATCCAATAGATGGTTGTAAATGGATACAGTTTGATTATTTAAAATGTGTGATGATCAGTCTAGTTAGAGTTCATTCACTAATATCACGGGCCATATAGTGCTTTATATTTCACAACTATGCAGCCCCTTAACACTGAGGTATAATGTATATCCATATTTACAGAGGTGTTGCTATTTTTTTTACACTTACAAAGTTTAAGGATTATTTTTGTTGAAATACTAAAAGCTTTCATCCAAAACGTCATCTAAAAGATATTATGTACTGTCATTCTTAATATGCTTTTATATCTAAATATGGACATATATGTTTTTGGTACAAATATCATATTATCCATATTTGTACACATATTTAAATGAGACACAGTTTTATTTCTAACAAAAAAGCTGAGCTGTGTTTACCTGGACAACAGTAATGCTGAGTCGCCCCACAGTACCTATTGAGCCTCCATACTGCAGCTGTCTGGCTGCCTGGGCATCCATCTGGACCTGCTGCTGCTGTTGTGTGGGGGTAATGCGGAGGAAGTCCTGTGGAAGCTCCCCAATATACACCTGAATACATGTATATATATATACACACATACATCAATTCAAATCCAGACTGAAAATGTAAAAGGAACAAACACCAAAAATCAACAAAAACTTCAAAATGTGTAATAGTTTCAACTCAAATTGTATTTACAAAAAACAGCACTTAATGTGAATGGGATTTAATCTACAAATGTGGTCATAGCTTTTTTTAGGAGACTTATCAATTAGTCTCATCTGTTGTTTTGAGACTATAATATTAATCATTATGTTTTTCTACATGTCTTTTTATCTAGGTCTATATGACAAAATGATGAACCCCTAACTGAAAACTTGGTTGTGAAAAACAGTCATCATCCAAACCGTGTCAACATAATGTGAGTCTAAAGCTACTCATCCTAATAATAGGGTCGATAGCTGCCCTTTTCTGCAAGTCATGTGCATGTGATCACCAGCATTTGGTGTGTATACAATAGACTAGCACAGTGCAGTTACATGCCTGCAACAAGAGACTGATTCAAGTATGGCAGACTTTCACAGAAAAAAGACAGGGGGAATTTACAACAACAGCTTGCCTTTATCCTGGTGCTGTTTGCAGGTTGGAGTTGAACAATTAAAATAATATCCACTAAAAATAAAGACTCAACAAAAAAATACCACCCTTCATTCACTCACTAACAGTGACTGTTAAAGAGTTTGGTGTCCTAAACCTGTCCGGAGTGAACCATCTTCTCAAGAACATTAATCAAGGATCTTTGGCAATGTTGTCAGTTTAGTTCAGTTTAGTTTCTCCTCTAGGACTGAACCTGATGAGTCTTCTCACCAATAAAGAATCTCTGAAACATCTCAGAGGCAATCAAAGCTACCTTCAAACCGGTCAGTTGCACTGCATTCGAGTGACTATTTTGAAGTGAAACAGCCATTTTCTTCTCAACTTTATTCTCAAGCAGGATGGGCACAAAAAGTCAGAAACTTATCACCAGGGCCAAACATGACAAATGTATGTGGAATTACTCCCATTTTAAGACACGTGTGTTCATTTTAAGGCTGAACAGAGCAGATAGACCACAGTGTACTGGAAATCCACTCACGCATACAACATTGCCAATTGGGTCATGGTCGTTGTGTCCTTGGCCAAGAAACTTCACCCACCTTGCCTTGTGTGAATGTGTATGACTGCTGTATGTTTGCGGTGGTGGTCGGGGCCATTGGTGCTGAACGTGCAGCCACACTCCCGTCAGTCTGCCCCAGGGCAGCTGTTGCTACTATCGTAATTCACCACCACCAGTATGACTGTGTGTGAATGAATGGAACCTGGAACCCTGTGAGGTGCTTTGAGTACTTAGAAAAGCGCCATACAAATCCAATCCATTATTATTATTATTATTGTTATTATTATTATTATTATTATTATTATTTAACATAAACTCAGTGGCCAGGTCATTAGGTAGGCTACATTCATGAGAGACAAAAGTAAAAAGTAAATTATTCCAAAATAGCCTGCTTTTAATTAATGTGGACGTGACTGGATTTTAACCACAGGTGGTTTTCCACACATAAAAGTAGGGATGAGAATCGAATGTTAACAATGATGTCCAAGTAATGCATCTATATTTTTGTACACTTGCAACAAAAGAGGCATGGTTGTTTTCTACCCAGTGTCTAGTACAATGTTTTCAAACTCAGAGTTTGTAAAACAGTTCTGTTGATGTCAAAAACTTGTGTAAGTCTACGTGTTTTCCACATGGAAAATTGATCAGGAATGAAAAAGAGACTCGGACAGATAGCAGAATCAATAAAGGCAATTGTTGTTAATAAAATGTCAATTCCCATTCGAAGGTACAAGTGAAAAGGAGAACACACTTTCCTTTCATAGGAAATTCATGATCAAAATGTCACATCATTTTCTCCTGATCAATACATATCGTTATGTTGCAATATTGATATTGCGGTATTTGGTCAAAAATAATAATATTATTTTATTTTATTTTATTGTCCAGTCCAGCATTTATAGTGTGTTTACGGAGATGTAAAAAAATGTTTTTTAAAACACTGATTTAAATCATCTTTAGCGATATAGCCAAAGAATACTGTAATATTACTTAAGGGGCATATTGCCAAGTCCTACATCAACCTAAACAAGTCATCTGATACTATACATTATTAGTTTATGTAGTAGATTATGATCAGGAGATGATGACGTGACATTACAACACAAACTAACCATGAACACAGGCGAATGTTCAGTTCTTTCCCTTAAGAGTCACACACATTAAAAGCAGTGGATATGTTGTTTTTACTCATTAAAAGACTTATTATTGAAGTCTTTTTTTCACCGGATACTTTTGTGCTCCAACTCAAGTGAATGCCTTGATGACTATTTTGAATTTCACATAAGTATTTGTCTGACATTACTTTTTCCTGAGTACAGTTTTGTACTAGGTTAACGTTACTCTAGCCACCTCCTGAGATGAGCCACCTAACTAACTCCTGCTCCTCCTAAAATTCACGAACAGGAAACGGTCTCAGTATTTTGCCGAGTTTTGATATTTGTTTATTTTTTGGTTTCTGTCGTTAAACTTACAGTCTATACTGCGTCAGAGCTAGGTATTTATTGGACGCCTCAATCTGCGCATGAGCTGTTGTAACTGTTAGCTGATCATTAAAACCCAGAGACTGAGACGTTATAACCCCACATTAGCTCGTCATACACCGTGACAGGCTATTTCTCGTCAACAGCAGGTGATAGCGATAGTGTTGTCGACCGCCGTTAAAGTTAATGTTAGTTACTTGTCGGAGATGTTAACAAACTACAGTCCAGCTAGTTCCGCCTAGCTGTGTGCTTGTAACCCTCACAATAAACGGAATAAACTCAGAGCCCGCTGCGTACCTGTCCCCGCTGTGTGGTGATGGTGGTCGCCATGTTTTCTCTTCGGTGTCTGATGGATTATACTCTCTTGTGCTTTTGTGGTCACAGAAGTTTTTAGGCAAATTAATAGCAACTTGAAAACTGCTCTACTTGGATTACAGTTAACACGGAACTGTTTTTCTTCTTCTTCGGCTTCTCCTTCTTCTTCTTCTTCTTCTTCCTCTGTTGATTTTTCTGGCGCTTGTCATCCATAAATATCTCATTACTGCCATCTGCTGGACTGTAACAGCCTCACAGTACCATTTTCAGGGCTCACCCCAGTGCACTGATTATATAATATTCGATAATGTATCATTAGATTACTAACATTACATCAATTCTGTTGTAGATGTAATTAATTTTATATACTATTAAGTTGTTTTATCCAGTGGTTCCCAAACTAGAGGTCGGGCCCATCCAAAGGTTCACAAGATAAATCCGAGGGGTGCTGAGATTATTAATGGGGTAGAAAATAATTTTAGAAAAAGGTTCTGCTACATGAATTTGTGTAATTTTTTTCCAGAGCTAAAGTCTAATTTTGGCTATTTTGTGAAATATTTCAGAGTTTTAACTCAAAGAGCCTCAGATATCTATTTAAATTAAAAACATATGAGGCGTTATTGGGAAATGTCTGGTAACAACTTGTGGTCACGCAATGATTATATTCAGGCAAACTTTCCCTATTTGGAGAAATATACATACTGTAAACAAGCTATCAAATTTAATACCTTAGGAAATGGCATTTAAGCCTTTTTAATACTTTTCCAAGGGCCTTTATTTTCACTAAATTGATTTATCAAGTTTTAATACTTTTTAAGACCCGGCAGACACCATGTAGACAGATTCATACCACAAAATCACACTGTAAGTTCAGAGGATGTGAGTAAAAAAACATCTGTATAATGTAGTGTCACCCTTGATTTGTCCTGCTGATAAGAGACAAAGATTATTCATTATTTCAACCTTGAAGTAGTGTAAGCCATCAAAAGCAGGCTTGAGAACTGTCCTCTGTCAATTTTCTGTGGGGTATAGTGCAACCAGGGCTCTACCAGACACGATACAGGCTCCACTCTCTTTGTATTTCATCATCGATCTACTAACACAGTTTGGATAGTGTTTGATAAACATATTGGCAGTACCTACCAGAAATACAATTCAAAGCCCACTATTTGAGTCCGACAGAACACACAGGATATATGGAGATTTCTCAAAGATTTTATTTGTACAGAAACCAACCAACCAAGCATCACATAGTCGTCTCACACAAATGACAGTTGGATTGTGCTGCTGTGGTGCTTCATGTGGTGCACAAAGCAAAGATCCAATAAAAACAATCCAAGATTTGGAGACACACAGATCTCACCCCAAACAAAAGAAAACTCAGCCAGGGTTAGTTCTAGTGAATCAACAAGGTGTCACACTAAAATCACAACAATGTCGTACTAGAAGTAATGATAATAATAATCAAATTTCAGTTTTTTTAATGCAGTGGAGCAAAAAAAACAAACTTCACAAACATATTTCAAAAGGCTTCATCAGTTTATCATCAATCCATGAGCAGGTAGTTCCAGGTCAGAGATTTTACCTTTGAACAGTTTCATTGTCAGTGTGCTGGATTGGTGCAGGTTTGATTGAGTAACTGATTGAAGACTGTTGCTAGATGCAGGATCTCATAGAACAGTCATAACCCATAAAAACACCATGACCCAGAAGGCACCTGAAGGAAAAGACTGCATCCAATACCGTTATATGATGAACCAGACTTAGAGCATATGATTGTTCTTTCTTGGTGCTGTCTGAGCTCTTTAGCAGAGAACACAGACTTTACTCTAGTTTGTCATGCAATCACAAAAAGCCATCAATTTAGTTTTGTGGACATGCCTTCAGTTTGTGAAAAACACATTTCTTTGAAAATAACAGGTTCTACCTGTTTTAACTCATTTATTTCAAATCAGGTACACTTATTGAGATCCAATTATTCGATTTTTACATTTTCAAATTCTCTTACAAGAGTTAAAACAAAGATCATAGGCTAATAGGCTGATCTGCGATCAACAACACCTCAGATATACATACTGTATGTCTGGGACCTTCAAAATATTGCAGAGAATTTTTGGCTCTTAAGCAGTCTAACAAGTGTAATGTGATATTTACACTTCATACCCACTAAATGAAAGCATACACCTTCAACTGCTGTCATAACAAGAATATTACAATATGCATCATTCTAACTGGGCAGCCACATGTTATGGGCTGACTATATAGCCAGCTGGAGCATTATTTAATTAGGACCCTCTGGTGTAACAAAAAATAAGAAGTTATGCTATTAATAAAAGTTAAAACACATACAGAGTTAGTTTAGTAAAGGTCAAATATCAGTGAGGATAAAGTGCACGTCAGAGGGAATATTTGGACAAAGCTAAACTTGAAGGTCTGCAGTTATTAGTCCTACACAGCTACTGATAACATGAGCGTGGGGATAAAGTAGAGGTTGGGAGTATCTATATTTTTCCCTGTTATTGCTGAGTTGTTTTTTAATTGAGGAATATAAGGAAATAAGGTGTCTTATTCTGACCAGAAGTCTTGCTGCTAAAGTTATAATAGAAAAACGTCTTGGGGAAAAAAAGTTATCGGCTACTGCGGAGCAGTCAGGTTGCCTCTCCACAAGCAGCCCAGTGGCGAATACCAGCTTGCCGAAACCAGGTAATTCAAGCCGGGTTTGTATGGAACAATGGCCCTCCCTGCAGACACTCTGCCTTTACGCTCTGTGTAGCCCAGAGACCCAGCTGTTAGCCTCTGGTGTAGGGGTGTTGAAAGGAGAAAGTACAGCTGGCAATCCACTCATCACGTCCAGCAATCCTAGATGGACCACACACATCTAAATGCTCACAACAGTGTAGCATAGATTTTCATAAATGAAAATAAGGAACAATGTAAAAAATATTTGTTTTTTGTTTCCTTATTTACTAGATTTTCCCTTTCAAGTGGAAGGTGAGAAAACAAATATCTTTTTGCAATCTCTGGTGGATACAGAAAAAATCCCAAAACTAATTTCTTTTTTTTTCATTTGCAGGATTGAAATTAATAATTGAATGAACTGCTGATACACGGACCAACATACCAGGGTTGCTAACTAACTAACTTACTAACTAACTTATGACCAATGAAAGAATGTTTGCAAAAGTAAGTCTAGTTGATTACAAGTTATTAATATTATGCATTTATTCCACTTATTTAATAGAACTTCATTCCATTCATTCCTGGACTTTATCTTCTATATAAATCTATGATTTATCTCTGTACAGGGCAAGAGATGATGGGTTCATCATATAATGTAACCTAAGCAACTCTTGCATGAGCAGACTTGTTACTGTATTTAGTGGGTCAGTTTATTCCATGGCTTGCAAATGCAGTCAAAGTTGGTGAAACTGATGTTTGCCCTCTCTACCATGAGATGGCAATATGCATGTCTTTAAATGTACAGCTGGGTCTCGTTTTTGTTACAATTTAGTCCATATACCAGCAGTTATCCAGGTTATTGAAGCAGATTTATTTTATTGTGTTAATTTCATTTGTATAGAGCCCACTGAGGATCATGGTGATAATCTTTTTAGGAATACTTTTGTGTTACCTAGCAATAGTTTTCTTTCCTTCTGATGATTTTATGATGCTTTATTATGGATCAAACACACCAGCACTCACCTCTCCCCTGGTCTTCTGCTGCTCCTGTCTTGGTCACTTGTCCAGCACCATTCTTCATACAGCCTGTCTGCTTAACCTAAGGTAGGGCAGACAGGCTGGGGCAGAAGCAGGGCTGCACAGGGGCAGCAGACAGGCCAGTCTATGTAATGAGCCCGGAGACACTGCAGCTGCCACAGCCAAAATGCCAGTGTGCTCAAAGCACTGCTTCAGCTCAGCAGCTGGCTGTTTTCTTTTTACAAACCAGCTGCAGGAAAAACACAAGGACAACCCATTAACCAGATATAACCACTGAGCATACAGTAAATAGCACGCTTGCCTCTTTTGCGTTGTGATTAAGCTACTTAAACGGCCATCAACTCCCTCCTTCCAGCTGTACAACAGAACTTCCATGCCACAGAGAAGGGTGGACACAGGAGGAAAGCACAGATCTGGCACCAGGCCTCAGTGGGCTAAAAAAATAAAATATTTCATAAACATATGTTTGTGTTAATCGGTTGTGCTTGTGTTTTTCTTGTGGCGGGTTTGTAAAAGCCATCAGCCAGCAGCAGAGCTGGTGCGCCAGATTATGGGCCAGTTGTTCTGCCAACAAAGAGAAAAGGCCTCATGGTGAAAGTGGGCTGATCTGCCGCTGATCTGCCATCTAGCCTGTCCACTCTACCTAAAGAGCCCGGAGACACTGCAATTGCAGTGAGAGTGGCTCTAGAGAATGAGAGACCTCCAGATCAGCAGCAGAAGACTGGGAGCAGAATATAGGAGATCGGTGTGTTTAACAGCAAGCTTCAGTTCATCAACTGCCATAAACTTAGCAGTTTGTGAGCCAGACCAACTGTGTGAGTCATAGTAGCCATAATAAGTAACTTCCCATTTAAACACACAGACTCCAGCAGCTCCTTGCTTGGCCTCTGGGCGAGAGAGCGGACAAGCAGAGTGTTCTAGGTATGCCTTTTTAGAATATTCTGTATTAAAGAATTATGGGTTGGTAATTTTCTAAAATTTAAAACTATATTTTTCACACTTTCAAAAGACCCATTTCTTAAACTGTTATTTAGAGTTTAATCAGTAAATATTTTTTCATTACCTCGTCAGATATTGAGGTTCAAAGTTTTGTCATCGCAGATGTAAAAACTTGCCATATATCAAAATCTGTTTCCTTATCTGCCTTCAAATTTGCGGTTTTGGCTGGACAAACCAGAGGGTCATCAATGTCAGTCTGATACACTCTCATCATTGTGTGTCTGCTGCAGTACTCAAGTTTGGAGAAGAGGTGATAACTCAGGAGTATAGTAGAGTTAGCATCAGATGAAAACTGCTCAGTGATTCAAACAAGATTTTTTAAAAATGACTCTATTGACTGTCATTAATTACGTCTTCCATAAACTCATTTAAATTAAGGTTTCTAGATTTAAGATTGAGCATTATTTCATGAACTTTTTAAGTTAAGTCTCAGTCTACCTCATTGGTCCTCCACCTTATTGGTACTTTGTAGGTAGAACCATAAAGAACCATTATATTTTATATTAGGGCCATAAATGCATCACATTAAAAATAAACCTACACAAAATGTCACATTTTGTTTGCTCAGCTGAACTGCTGTACTGTAGGAAAGGAAACTACCAAATAATGGGAATGCCTTGATTTAAAATTAACTTAACTTCATTTTTCATGAAGTTCCACAACTCTCAACAAATCCTTCTAGGATTTTTTTTACAGTCTCATTTCTGTTTCTATGAAGGAGACTGTTGGAAAATATGGGACCTGTATAATAACGTTTCATTCAAGCACCCAAATTGCTGGTCCACTGGTCAGCGAAACAGTCAGCAGCCTAAATGAGCGTCGACCTGTCGGGTCAATGAATGCACACAAATAGTAATATAGCACTGCTTAGTAGTAGGTCACTTGTGTTTGATATTGGTCTGCAAGCTCTCTTGGTATATATAACTATAAATAAAAAAATGATTTAATGTTGCAAGGGGTCAACTTGACATCGAGCCTGAGTCAGTTCTTCAGTTACAGCTGCTGTACATGATGCCACCTGCCACACCACCCAACTTCTGACCAGTAAAACAAGTCAAATAAAAGGGGGGGAAAACTGATTGTGCAAAACATTTGGCACCAGTTTATTCATCATTTTTAACTTAACACAAACTAGATCACATTTTGCCAAGAATTTCAGTGCAGATATTAAAAAAAACATGCATACTAAATATACTGTGACAAAAGTCTTTGTGTCTGATTCTCCACACAAAAGAGCAGAACAGCATCATGTGCTTGTGGTGGTGTGCCAACAGGCTTAAAGTAAAATCTGATTTTTACAATGACAATAAATGTTACCTCCTTACAACATCACTCAAATGGGAACTCCCGAGGATGAACCCTTAGCTAGCCTAGCATTAAATTACAAATGTCCAACAACACATGATCACTGCTTGAAAAGTTTCCCTAACTTAGGAGACACATACCAACACTCATACACAACATAGCCTAGAGAGATAAGCTGCTTTCACACAAAAAACACAACAAAACCATAGGATGGGGCACTGGGAGGACTGCTCCACAAGACAGGAGATAAAACAAAGTTAAAGGTCAGACTCGTGTCAAGCTTTGCTACAATCTAGTGGTTATTATTAGTCAGTTCTAGAAAAATAGATGCTCTTTTTGTTTGTAATATTTCAGATTTAACTTTTAAACATGTTCAGTGGCAGTCTTTCTAGTGCCCCTGTTGGCAGCTAAGAGGACATATGGGAAACAACAAAACAAAACCTCTAAGTAATCAATGTCAAACACAAGGTCAAAAGTGAATTTGGAAGCATCAGAGAAGCGCAGAAGACAAGGACTGGACGATGAACTGTGACGCCACATCAACATGCTAGGGGCAAACAGGAAGAGATCTAGAAAAAAACAAAAAGAAAAACACAACAGGGAGACAAACCTAGGTTAAACAGCAATGGAACACAGACAGACAGAGAGAAAAGAAACCAAGAATGATCATCACTATGTGGGGTCGATCAAAGTCTAAACACTCAACAGTCAGTGTCAGGGACAGAGTGAGGATGAGCCACATGCTACCAGAAACTGAAGTGGATGACAACAACAAATACACACACAAAGACACATACACAAATACACATACACAAAGACAAAGTCTCTCACACACTCACTCACACACTCACTCACACACACACACACAAGCAAAGGATCAGGGAGAGATCATGCCAGGCTGCCAGACCAGTCTACATCTAGTCATGTATGGAAGCTGGGGAGTGCCACTGGAAAAATTACTTATTTTTTGTACACTGATCTTTCATAATCAATTATCATAAAGAGTTGACTAGCAATTAAAGTGAGAAAGTTTTACACTACATGATACTTAGTTTGACTGAATATCTCAATGGATTTAAAATAAACGATTTTAAAACAGTATTATAGTGCCATAGTTTTGCATGTTTTATCCTAATTACTACAAATTCAAGAACAAAGAAGCTAACCATTGTGCAAATCCTGTTCGCTTTAGATTTAGCGACAATTCAAAGCAGTTGCTAGTTTCCATTCACTTGAATAATAGAAAGAAAATCTGCATCTCAAAATCAGCAGACTCTTGAAACTGTGTGAGTTGTGAAATTCTTCACTGTGAACGTCAGCTGTTTGAGTGTGCTTAAAGTTATATTACCGAGTCTTATTTATTCAGTTGTATTGTAGTTTGCTGCATTTCAAAATGCAACTTTGCGTGAAAAGCCTGTATCTATCTTTGTCAGATGGATTTGGCTGACCAAACTGGACCACCATAAGGTTCGACTTGGCCCACTAGTAGTGTCTAGCAAACTTTTTTTTTTAAAATACTTTCGTACTCTGTGCCAAGCTGATGGCTATGTTGGTTTTAGTGACATGTACTGACAAAAGTTCACTGAGCAGTTTTACACAAACCTAAATGCAATTTGACTACTTTTACAACAAACTTTCTTGACTTGTAAAATTGGCTTTTAAATCAACAAACATGCGTGATTCATGGCACAATTCAATTGGGATCAAAAAAGTATTTGTCTTTCCCCATTCATGACTGTTTTAATAAGGTCCCATGGATATGTAAATATGAGGTGACCCAAATATCGTTTTTTGGGTTTTTTTTTTTCCTTAATATGTGTTGTAGAAACACTCTTTGAATATGGATCCCAAATTATAATGAATATTTTTCATAATCTGAGCACAGCAGGCAAAGTGACACTTTGCACAGTAGGCCAGTAAATAGACCTTTAAAACAGTAGGCATTTGGACATGATATAGTCAATATAAACAGGAGTTATTAATGACAAACAACAACGAAGGTTTTGTTTTCTGAGCCCTCATTAACATGATTAGTAACGCTTTTGTTAACCTACTATTTCATGGCATAATGGTTTCTGTGAAAAAGGTGCAACAAAGAACTTCACCCTTCCTGACCGCCAGAGGTAATGCTTATCACTGGATATCTTCCATCTTGCGCACACACAGGTAGAGTATTTTAATCATCAAAGTCATGTGTGACCTTGGATGACCCCAGACCAGATAAAGCTACTGGTATAATCCAAGCGATCAGTTCCTTATCATCTTCTCACTTACACAGGTCATTTGCTGTAGTAGCATGAAGTAATATCACCGCCTCCATTTCCAACAGCGCATTAAGTACCTGTTTCACCCGTGGACATCAATCGATAAGATCGATTGGCATTATATAGCTAAGTGTGTCAGCGAGAGGAGCGTCCTTGGTCATGACACTAAACATATTGTTCCTTGTATCTTTGTTGTTTTCTTGATTAGTGGAGTGCTCCCACTCTCGCTAATAGTTAATTAGCGGTGCACTGATGAGAGTGTTTGTCCACTCGTTGTTGGCTCATACTGCCTAACGTTACGTCTGGTATCGGTGACGAGAGTGTTCTTGCTCCCCTCTCACTATAGTGAACATTATTTCATAGCTTGTTCACGGTTAGCAGAGTGCTCTCGCTCATGCTATAACAGTGGTAGCTAGAACAACTTCGCCAGTCTCAGCTTAGACTAATGGTACGGTGAAGAGAGTGTGTCCACTCCCCTCTTACTGTGTTATGTACACTGAATTACATCCTGTTCAACAGTTTGCAGGTTGCTCTCACCCAGGCTTACTTGATGCATTTGGTATCAGTTGGATTTGACACTTACTGTGCCGGTGAGTAGAGCATTCCCGCTCCCCTCTCACCGTAGTGTGGTATTTTGTTTTGTATCTTGTTCTCAATTAGCAAAGCACTGTCACTCAGGCTAATTCAGTGGGTAGCAGAGCATGTGCCGCGTCTCAGCCTGATTAATTGTTACTGTGCTAGTGAAGACAGTGTTCCTGCTCTCCTATTTAGCAGATTGCTCTTGCTCAGGCTAACTTGGTGGAAAGCCATACTCGTACTGAGTGAGAGCCCAGTGCTCTCCCTCAATCAATTCCCATAACTGTGGCCTATATGGTTCCTCTTTAATCTAAAGATGGGCATGACCGTTGCCCCACTTGTCTTGGCCTCAAACATTTGAGGGAAAGTCCCTGGAGAATTGACTGGCCGACGTGGAGTATCTAATAGGTGAGGCAGGCATCCCCTTCTCAGAGCAAAGAACTTCAGCCCAACCTATCCAACCCAGGCGTTGTGCAGCGGAGGCTGAAGGGCATCCCCCCAGGAAAAAGGCAAAGTCTGACAAGCTGTTTTCCAAGGTGGATTGACTAACTGCTGAGCTGCCCCAGATGAAGTCTCTCCTTGGGTCACTCCATCCTAGTGCTGCTGCAGAGGATGCGAGCTCGTCCACTCCACCCATGCCTGAGCTGGTGCTGGAGGAAGATGTCATGTCGTTAGCAGCTTTGGCTGCTTTCTTCAAGGACTATGGTCAGGAGGGGCTCTCCATTGTGTCCTCACCTGGTTCATGTTCCTTAGCTTGACGTGCTATGGAGGGTTCGGAGGATGGCTCTATAAAGCCCCCACACACCACCCAGACGTCCAACTGCCTTATCCGACCACTCTCCGACCACTCTGTTGCCTCTCGTCTGACCCGTTCGGCACAAAAGTTGCACTGAAACACACCACTTCGACGTGCTGCCTACTCCACAGCAGCGTGTACGTTCTGCGCTTGCGCGAGACGCAATAAGCGGCTGGCGCTTGTGTTGTGAGCTGTAAACGAGAGGCTTATGCACGCAACTCTTTTTACTTTCGATCAAAACGAAACTTAACTATTTCAGATAAAAACAGCTGCATACTAAACATGCAGCGAGGCATTGCCAAACGAACACAAATTAATTCGTCCTGAACGGACATAACAGCCAGTCGCGTGCCAGTACTGCAAAACATGAAAATGAGGAATGACGGAACAAAGTCCATAGAAAAAACAAAGCGCACACAGTATTCCGCCCTCCCACACATCGCGCTGATTCACTTGCACACTGCCTATCAGAACGGCCATTCAGCTGGCACACAACCAATCAGAGAATCCAATGGCTCAGACGTCCGACAGCCCTCCTCCTCAGACTTCGCATGCTGAGTCGGAGCAGACAACGTCCGAACGGCTCCGAAAGCTTCCGACGCAGCAGAACACCGAACAGAAATGTTCCCGACCTCGTCCGAGTCTCTCCAAGCGCTTCAGACGTCCAACGGTTGGGCCGGTGTGTTGCTGCCTTAAGCTTTGTCATCCACATGGCACTAGCCGTTTTTAGACAGAGCACCAAGCCGCCAATTTTCCCATCCTTTTGGCGGCTCGGTCCGCGGTTTTAGACAGAGGCTGGCAAATTGGGGTCTGTTCTTGTCCGCCGATTTTCCGCCTCGGAGGGTACACTTATTTCCGCCTCGACTGCTATCTAAAACCGAGGCGGGAATGTGCCGGCCCGTGGGTGAGATGGGCGGAGGTGTCAATGACCTGCACTGCTGTGCGACCCACAACCGAGGAGTTTTCAAACCAGGAAACAGCTGATCACAGCAGTCAGTCCATCACTTCATCCGCGGACATTAAAATGAACTGGACAGCCGCTGAGATCCAGGAGATGCAGCGTCTCCTCGGTCTCTGCAGCTGTTTAGTTGTGTTAGCTTGTTGTTGTGTCAGCAAGCAAGAACAGTCGCTACTTTCAAATTAAAAGCCCCCCGCTAAGAACCCAGCTCTAAACTCCAGCGGGGTGCAATGTAAAGCTCTTATTTTGAAGACAAATTCTATGTCACTGTTCGCAGCCCAACTTCGAGCTTCACGTCACGTCACATGTTTACGCCTACCTCAGAGGCGGCTTTTGGAAAAGGAGGAATATTACGCCTCAGTTTTAGAAAGACAGGCCGGCACATTGCCGCCCTTACCTTGGAGCAAATGTGCCGCCTTTTCTATCTAAAAGCTCACCTCATACTTGCCCTCTCAGCTTCCTTGTAGCAGACTGCAGTTGACAAATCCTTCATTAGCCTGAGTGATGCTTCATTGCAGACCTTTGCTCTTATGTCAGGGAACTTGGGCGTCTAATGTCCACTTTGGTTGAGACTTGCTGTAAGGTTTTGCTGGCGCAGTCCCCCTTGTCTGAGACATGTTGGAGGACCTTCCATGATGTCTCAGTGAAGCTGGGAGAGCTCTTTGGCTCAGATGCTCTGTAGGTGCTGGAGCGGATGGTTCAGGCTAACCAGAGCAGACAGCAGTTTTCGGGTCTGCGCAGGGACATGCCACCCTCTGGTAGTCCTAGGCCCCTCTCAGGTGCTTCCTGCCAAATCTGGGGAGTGGCGACTTCATTCAGAAGAGGTGCAGAGCATCAGGGGTCTCTTCGGCACGGCAGAGGTGAATCTCTTTGTCTCGGAGACATCAACCCATTGGCCCATCTGGTTCTCCCTCAGAGAAGACTAGACCTCTGGGCCAGGATGCTCTGGCTCACAAGTGGTCAGATTGTCTTCACTATGCTTTTCCCTCATTGCCCTTAATTTGGCCAACACTGCTCAGGGTGTTTTATTGTGGTCACTTTTGGTGACTCCCTTCTGGCCAGCCAGGACTTGGTGTCATTGCTGCACTGACTCTGCTGCAGCATGCCCTGGGACCTCCCCAGCAGGAAGGATATCCTGTCTCAGCTGGGGGTTCTTCACAGCATGTTAAGGCCATCACTTCAGCAAAGTGTGTTGGAGAGATACATGCCTTGTCTGTGAGCGATACCTGTCTGAGGTGGAACCCAGATAGCTGGGGTGTCACTCTGTGGCCCAATACAGCATTCCTTCATAAGGTGCTGGCACGCTCACACCTCAATCAGCCTATCCAACTTGGACAGTTTGACCCCCCATCGGAGAGCAGCCAAGTCAAGTCATAGTGCGCACCCTAAGAGCTTGGGTGCAAGCTACTGCATGCATACAACCGTCAGAACAGCTTTTTGTCATTTATGGTGGTGCTAAGAAAGGTTGTGCTCTCTCCAAGCAGCACCTGTCTCATTGGGTAGTGGATGCCATCGCTTACGCATACAGTGCGACAGGTCGTGCTGTACCATCTGAGGTAAAGTGTCACTCTACCAGGAGTGCATCAATGTCATGGGCAATCCTAAGAGGTGTGCCCTTGGAGGACATCTGTACTATGGCCTTGTGGGCATCACTAGCACATTTTCCAGATACTACAGAGTCAATGTGGCCAACCCCCATCCATTGTGTGTGGTTCGTCAGCTGAGCTCCTCTGCTTCATCATTATGAGGTGGGTACCTTGATTCCTTGCAAGTCTGTTGTCATAAGTCATCCAGTGATCATCTGAGGTCACAGGTCTCACATCCGAGAAAAAGACTTGACCTGCGTGTGCACAAGACGGAAGGTACCCAGTGATAAGCACTGCCTCTCGCAGTCATCCAGGGTTCTAAGAACCATGGTTAAATTTGTAACATTCATTCTATGGCATAATTTCATTTTCATGCCATAAAAAAATTAATGGAAACCAAGGTCTGCCTGGAAGAGAAGGACAAACACATCTGAAACTACACAGCAAGCATTTTAAAAATTGGTCAATCAAAATGTTGATTTACATGACTTCCTGTTAAGAGATGTAACTCTTGTCTTTTCATTAACACATGGCTGTTCTTACACTACTGATTCACATTAAGTTATAAAGTGTTTCACCAGGAAGTTGCCCTCAAGTGGCTGACAGTAAGCTGACTGCTACACTGCCCTCAGGTCAGTCCTGATAACAGAACAGTATCAGAGAAACACACCAGATGAAAAACTTGTAAAGTTAGAAAAAAAGGCAAGTTCACAAAGTATAAATAGTAGTGGTAAACTTAGCCAAGTTCTTTGATGGGTTTACGTAACCGTTATATTTCTTTTCAACAAAGATCTACAAACTTTCAATGTAAACCCATTTTATCTGGAACAGTGATCAACAACATCCTGACTGCTAATAACAACAGACAGTGAAGTTCATGCCTGGCTTACTATTATTTACATCCTGCTGTAGTTTTTCAGTAGTACATTTTATGTGATGATTTACAAGTCATCCAGGATCTTACCACTATTAAACAAGCTTGAAAGCAAACAGTGGTCTTAAATCAAGACACAGCTGGATCAGCTACGACTACAAATTCCCTGATACATAATCATGATTTTTGTGCAATAGCAAGAATGCTTTGGTACACAATATACCAAGAAACTTCCAACGCAAACATAACATTAAAATGAGACAATATTACATTACACATGACTGACCCTGGAGCAGTGAGAAACTCCGAGTACCCCTATCATACTCATATCACTCATATTCTGCCTCAATCTATGGACCTGGAATCAGTTTTCAAACTAGTTCTACTATTAGAAATACACCCAGGACTTCACCTAGTGTAAAGTTGATGAGAGGATGACTATTAAATTGAATAGAATGACAGGACCAACATGTTGACATTGACTTTTAGAATAAACTATGCTCCCTGTGTTTGTGGAAAATGAGTGATTTATTCAGAGATGAAGGCATGTATAACAGAGAGGGGGGTCTGTAGAAGCACTGATGGATCCTACACACACAGTCCATGCCACATGACAAGACAGTAGTACACATTACCAAAAGGAAACAATGCTTAACAGACAAGGAAAGGACACACACCAGGAGATCAAATGGAGTTGTTGGACTTAACATTTGTTTTTCAAAATAATTTCAATTCAGATAAATAATTTAGGCAATAAATAGTTCCCCGACACACAGGGGAAGTATAAAACCTATATAAAAATAGAAAAGGCATAATAGTAAATATACATCTCAACAATTTTTTCCGCTTTCTAGTTCTATAAAAAAAAACACACATTCTTGCAAGTTTAAGCAACTAACAGGTTTGTCTTTAGCAATTTGACATTTATATGAATTCTCCAATCACAGAAGATATTCAGTGAGAGACATAGTGGTGTAGCCCTCTATAGATTAGCTAGCAGCTAGCTAGCAGGACAGTAGCTGAGGGATGATGTTGATTTATTACAAAACACCTGGATTCAAGGTTGAAACTAACCAAAACCATAAAATGTATTGATACAAAGCATTACATCTGCAGTAGACAGACTCTTGGATATCAAGATGAGTGGAGCAAGCCTATGCTGTTTGTTTTTATTGCCAAATTTCACAGTATTGCTAGCAACAGCTGACAGTTGGTCTTCACATCCATATCAGCCCAACCTATCACAGAGTGCAGAAGCACAGGAGGAGCACCACCAAATAATGCTGTGTTTAGTCCTCCAAAAAAATCTATACTTCACAACTGCTTCACTACATGCAACATCAGCAGCATTAGAAATGCTCCAACCATCAAATAAATAAAAATATAATAAAGGCTATGATGTGCATGCAGAAATCAAATCCAGCCAATGTTTGGATACAAGACAACCATTCACAAATGTGTAGCCCCCCACCTGCGGCCACTCGATAAGTGTGAGCCATGCAACTGTCACTACACCCAGACAACAAATCAGATATAAACTAGCATCAATGTGATATCTTTAGATGTAATAAATACGTGGCAGTCCAAGTAACAGGGATAACCATGTGAGTATGAACGCTCCTTGCTCTATCAACAGAAAGTGTGGTGCAAACGCAGAATGCGGACAAGTATCTTCTAAATGCTATCTGCATGTTTTGATGGAGCTCCTCCTTCTCTACCTTACCTTACATTAAGCCTTATGGCTAATTTGGGTGGGTATCACATACATTATTTCAATTCAAGAGATAATACAATTATCTAATACATACTTAGGGAAAATCACACATTTTGTTTTGTGAAAATATATATATTTTTAAAACTAAGTTTGATTTCTGCTTCCTAATGACATGTAGTTCTGTCTTTTCCAGCTGCTGCCTACTTTCATGAGTTTGATGCTGGGTCTGGGTGGTGCAGGGGAAGGAAAACAGGAAGTAAAAACACAAGGATTTGGCACCTGACTGTGAATGTGCAACACACCCTAACACTCAACTCATATGTGTATTATGTACCACAGCAAACATTCAAACTTAAATGAAAATACACCTGTTTTGTTAAAAGGAAAACAAAGTGCATAAACCACAACATAACATAGGAAGAATCCAGTCTAGCCTGAAAAATCTTGCATGTAGCGTCATATGTCTCTTTGCCTGGGCATGTTCTAATGACCAGGTGTGGCAGCGCAGCAGACATCACCCCATAATGCACAGACAAGTTTCTGAGTGGACCAGTCTTAGTTACGTATTCATACTCCACTTACCATAACACCACCCTGCCTAACTAAGTCTGCAGTGCCTCAGCACCTTCAGTAGGGCTTGCTGTCATTCTTTGAACGCTTCAGCTGCACTTTCAGCCTCTTCATACCAATCTGGAAACCATTCATTGACTGGATGGCTGCTTGTGATGACACTGGGTTGTCATAGCTGACAAAGCCTGAAACAGAAATATAAGGACTCAATGGAAACAGAAGATACAACCATTGGAACCACACAACTGCCAGCTTCAGTGAGAAAAAAGTAAGGAGCTACAATTTACAGTTGAAAAGTTATTAAATAATTCCTAAATTATGCAAATCAGTCAGTCTCAGAGGGTTATGGTTTAGTCAATTATTACTGTGCAGCAGATTGACATTTTGCCAAAAACACACATGGCTCACAAGTGTATTTGAACTTCTGACATCAACTGTATCTTCTGTGCAACATCTAATATCCACTGTCAACAAAAATACCGACAAATTCCTTGGTGTTACGTTATTTAAATGAACTACCTTTCAGTCCACCTGCTGGACAGCATAAGGTAAAGCAGGTTAAGTCCATTTCAAATCAAATACTAAACTATCAGGGTGCTGTGCGCTCACTGTTGAGCTACTAAGATAATACAGCCTTAAAACCTTTTAAGTTGCAGTGGAGACACAGCACTGCAAGGTTATGGAGGAACTGATTCAGAAATTTTTTGATCATAAGAAGGCTTACATTCAGTAGTTTGAATGAACTCACCAAAACACTTGCTGAGGTTAGTCTGTTTGTCAATGAAGACTTTAGCAGAGATCACATTTCCAAAGGGCATAAACATCTGGAGCAAGTCCTGGTCTCCAAACTCCTGGGGCAAGTGGTAAATGAACAAGTTGGCACCTTCTGGACCTGCCAAATCAAGGAGTCAACCATACAAACATTCAACAAAGTCATATTTTAACTACCTATGACTCAATAATTTAACCTCATTCTTTAGAATACAGTCATGCTCAAGTTCCCTCCACAGGGCACATGTGGTATTAAAAGTATATTGATGTGCAAAGTGTGTCAAAGGATTAATAAACTAAGGGAAGACTTTTTTTATTCCCATGCTTGCATCGGTTAACCCATGTGCACAGATTGCTAAACCGTTTCTTTTCTTCAGTGCACTCGGTCTGCCAGTGAGAATTTCCACAATCACATTTTTTGAAACACATGACTCCATAGTATTGTATGACGTGAATTATAAAATAAAAAAAAAATAAAAAAAAGAAATCCAATGATTGAAATGAGATTATCTGAGAAGGAGGGCTAATATTAACACACAAACAAGAACAAGCCTTCTGTTATGGACTTTAGCTTGTTTTAAAGTGGATTGGTTGACAGGATTATCAGAGGCCACGTCAGAGAGAAGGTAGTGACATCTTACCGGTGCTGCGACTGTCGCTGGCTGATGCAGCAGATTTAAAACAAGACAGAATCCTTAGCAGAAGGTGAGATCAACACATAGCACACACATCTCTACCAATCTGTCTACAACAGAACTTCGAAGGTGCGATATGTAAGACTTGGCCATTTTAATTCATGCTAACAGTATATCACCAGAGCAACCACTAACTGCTGTCAACTGCAGCTGCGGCTATCTAGTAAGCTCAATTAGCTGTACATCTAGCGGACAGGGCTGGGAGCTCGGAGCACTGGAGATGTGCTGGTGTTTACATCGCTAGCACAGAAGTTTTGAACCTGGACGGGTCAGGGCTAGCTGGTTAGCATGCTAAACATTCCTATACATAGACGTCATAACGTAAAAAGTCTGATTGTTATTAAAAAGTAAACTTATATATTGCACCTTTAAACAAGCATCACAAAATACTGGGTAACTTGTTATTCATTATTCATCTTCATTATTCAAAACATTAATTACTGATGGCTTTTTTTCTTTGATCTGCAAAGGGAATCTATGGCAGCCTAGTGAACACAAGAGACACATTAAGAGAAATAGTCTAAACTCACATATTGGCCAGCAGCTCTTCAAGTTTTTGTTTTGTCAATTTGTATCCAAATTGGACTGTACTGGACTGAAGAAAGAAATATTTTGAAGAATGCTCATATACAGTGGCTAAATAGTAAATAGTCCCCAATTATTTATGTGTTCACTTCATCTATACGGTCTACAACCCTTTTTCTATTCCCAGCCCAGAGAACCTACCTTCCTTTTGGCTGCCTGCTGCTGAGACACTCTGCTGGGACAGCAGGCTCTGGTTGTACAGGCTGGGCAGAGCAGCGGCAGCATACTGCTGGATGCCTGAGTAGGCCTGGCTCAATGCCTCCATGGTGTTTCCTGATCCATTAGACAGGCCTCCAGAGCCAAGGCTGCCATTCAGTGCTGCCATGCCTGCAACAGAGTTACAAGAACACAACAGTGACATGGGTGAAAAGGTGAGCTCTTTTCACTCAAAGTAACGTTGAGTTTAACATAAAATGTATCAGAAAACACAGTAGTTCAATAAGTGGGTAAGTCATAATCATTGTCTGTGACATGGTAGATCAAAGCCTCGAACAACAATAATAAACTAGGTACAGACCATTATCAAGATAGTCAGTTCACATGACAAATTTCATAAAGAAAAAAGGGATTTAATTAGAGTGAAGTATAGCGCTCTCTCGCTAAGCAGTACAATGTGAAATTAAATTAAATTCTATAGATCAGTGGTGTCTTCAAGTGTGAGTTTTGTCCAGACCTAAATCTCTTACAATTTTTGTGTTCCTCTGACACAATTATAAACACCTGTATGAAGCTTAAGTGAGGCATTACTTGTGTCTTCAATGTGGCATGCTCTCTATGATTTCTTAAATATAAACTATAAAAAACCAATAGCAGCAATATGAAGGCTGGTGTGTCTGATGGCAATTACAGGCAGCTAACATCAACACTAAGGTTGGGTACCGTTCAAATTCACATAACTGGAATTCGATACCGGTACCAAACTGTACCTTTTTTCTGTACTTTAATTTCTCTGTAACTGTCACTTGTCAGCAGTGTTTATGTATTTTTTGCACATTCTAAAGTTAAAAGCATCAATTTGGTGCACTCCGAGAGAGAAATTAAGAGGCTATATCATAAATAACATGAACATGAATGAGAAATAGAACATTTTGAATGTGAAAAAACACTCAAATATTTTGGCATACGCTCTGCTGCCTGGCAATTAGAGTTTAGATTTTCTGCCTGAGCCCGACCCTGACCCGATCCGGACCGTGGGCAGGGTCGGGTCAATATTTCCTGCCACTATCCTCAGGCCGGGTCAGGCCGGGCTGGGCCCTTGATCAAGCATTTGTGTGTTTTTTTGTTTTTAATAACTCAAAATAATGACTGTATTTCCAGCTAGAAAACGCGCATTTCTTTCCTCCCTCCATTGTTGTTTGTGTTTGTGTCGCTGCATGGTCTTACACGTGAGTTGTCCTCATGATGAATATGTGACTTGTCGCATACGTGACATCACTCCCCGAGACGCAAGAAGAAAGCAAAAATATATATTTTTACTAAGGAAAATGACAAAAATAATAGTAACGCACAGTGACTTGAATAAGTAACTTTAATCTGATTACTGGTTTGGAAATATTAAAGCGTTAGATTACTCGTTAGTGAAAAGTGGTCAGATTAGAGTAACGCGTTACAGGCATCACTGATTGTGTAGCTTAAGTGCAACATGGAGCTTGAAGATGTAAAGAAAAAAAAAACAGGAAAATTAACTTCGAGCAAGTTTGGAGGAAAGTCGGAGGTATGGAACCATTTTAAACAAGTCGTGGGCAGTGACAACATATCTGTTGGCTTTGTCGAGTGCATTAAGTGCGGCACTTGTTGCATTATTCATTAAGATAATTCTAAACAGATTTCTGTAGTTCAAACAACTCGGAATTGTAGTTGTCAGTTATAACAGCCCATGTGTTAAAAAAATGTCATAATTACAGTTAATGTGTCGGGCTGGGCCAGGCTCGGACACAATGTGCACTGGCTCGGGTCGGGCTTGATTTTTTGGTCCAGATTTAAGCTCTACTGGCAATCAATTACATAACTATGACTGCTTTCAAACACGAGTTTCATTTCATGCACGCCTGTTCACACACAAATACTATAAAGCACACATGTCATTTTATGTTAATTATGTTTGTAAATACATTTTACCACTAAGCGATGCTAACCACCATTAGCATATTAATGGGAATCCCCATTATGTGTTAGTGTCAAGCTAGTGGTTTGAGTGATTCTTGTACAAAATTGTTTTTGGGAAACAAAGAAAGCATGCTGTAATATTTCTTATAGAGACCATTCAAAGCTCACATACTGATTGTTGAATACCAAGTTTTCGGACATCCTAATTAACACACTGTTTTAGTAACTAAACAACATGTTGGTAAGGAATTTCTAAAGCAGCCACTGGCTGAGTTTTGGGGAGACATCTGACTCCAACTCTCTCTAACATTACTGTAAAGATGCACACTCAGGCACCAAAATGTTGGTAGTACCAGCATTATTCAGTCGGTATCCAACCCTCAACACAGTCCCACTCACAAGTCAACCTTGTCTGCTCCATAATTCTGAACACAAAGTAATTATCTAAAGCATTCTGCCTCACAGTAATGTAATCAGTGAATATGGTCGTCATAGTAGAAGTACTAGTACAGTTAAGGGTCAGTACCTGCCAGGGAGCCCATGTTGAGACCAGCTCCAGAACCAGCAGCCAGAGACTGCAGGGCCCCTAAAGAGGCCATGGGGTTCACTGATGAGGTGCTGCTGGAGGTGGGGGAGGAGCCTGCTCAGGGAATATTTACAGTTAATGTTAGAATAAACACAATTGGAAAACATGAGAAAGAGCTATGTTACAGTGCTCAGGTATGTCAGCATTTTTACACTGTCATTATGACTATATCTTAAATTGTAGCGTCTATTTTTTTAAAGGGCAATTTGAAAAAAACCCTCAATTGGAGAAATATTGTTTGATAAGTAGTTGTTTTCTACTTCTGGAGGCTTTGTAGATTGCTTAGTTCTACATTATATAGAAAATAAATATGTATATAGTTACATATAGTTGTACAGATGTTTAAAAGTGAGAGAAGAATTTCCAAGATTATGTGTAAGATGTTGAAGTAGACCCTAATTATGAAACAGTGCTGTTGATATGTTTATTTACCTGAGCTTGTTAGTGCACTTAGTGGGCTACTAGATGTTGTCATGGCGCTGGAGCCTGATGCCGTGGCCTGTGTGGCAGTTGCGGCTGCTGCTATAGCAGCTAAGTTCTGCATTGCATTAAGACCTGAGAGACACACACAGTGAAGTTGAAGACTCCACTCACCCCTTCATCTGACCACTAATGTACACTGCCTTGCCAAAAATAGTCACCACATAACTTAGCAAATAGCTAAGAGCCTTCCCCTGGATAATTACTGCAGTGATTAGTCTGTTTCATCTTATCAATGATGATAATTGGAAAAAAGGGCTTCAATTTGCTGGGGAGCATAAAAATTGGACTCTGGAACAATGGAAAAAGCCTGGGAGCCAGTGTTTTGATCTGGGGTTGATTCAGTTGGTCAGGTCTAGTTTCAGCAACATCATGTGTCTAAAAATTGGGGTCAGCTGACTGTCTGAACATACTGAGTGACAGGTTTTTCTGTCAATGGATTTTTTTCTAAACTGATGGGCATTTTACAAGATGACAGTTCCACGATTCAGTGGGCACGAAGCATTATTTTCACACATTGATTGGCCACCACAGACTCCACACCTTAAGCCCATTGAGAATCTTTGGGATTGTGCTGGAGAAGAATTTACACAGCGGTCGAAACTCCCACCATTAATACAAGATCTTGCCAAAATATTAATACAACTCTGGATGTAAATAAACGTTGTGACGTTGCATAAGCTTATCAAAAGCATGCCACAGCAAATGCATGCCATAATCAAAGTTTATGGTGGTCCAACGAAATGTTGGAGTGTGTGACTTCTTTTTTGGCCAAGCAGTGTATTTTTAAACAATGTATAAGGTCATTTTCTCTCCTGGATTTTGCTGGCTGTACAGGTGTGAGGCTAGACAGTGACTGTCACTTTGATATTTACTTCTTCCAAACCCAGAGGTCATGACTGAGAATATTAGTCAGCCAACAACACATATTCTTATAGTCAAATCTTAATCTTACAAAGCGGCATGACACCTCACGGTGGAATCTTAATGCATGCATGTGTGTGTATGTGTGTGTACCTGAAACAGGGTGCAGGTTGTTGAGTGCATTCCCAGTTGAAGCTGACTGCTGTAGCAGCTGTAAGTAGAGCTACAACCACAAGGAGATATGAGAAAAAGCATATTACATTTAAACTTTAAAACTGATTTAATGGCTTTGTCAGTAGTCTAATCATTAACTTTTGCAAAGAAAACACACAGGGGCTCTAGACACAAAATCTCACCGCTAGGTACTGTGGTCCCAGGCTATTGAGCCCAGTGAGGTTTCCCCACATGGAAGCAGCACTGAGCTGCTGCATCTGCTGCTGCAGCTGTTGGGCCATTCGCTTCTGCTCCTTGTCCTTTTGAGTGTCTGCAAACTTCACCACAATGGGTGATGAGCAGCCCTGTACACAGACACGGGAAATCATCTGCACTTTGACATCTTAATACTCTGATATACAGTAAATACAGATGAAAACATAATCAAAAAACTGAAATTATTATCAGAACTCTTCTGGTTGAATTGACAATAAACTGTTTATGCAGGTAATTTCAATGATGGAGATATTGTAACCTACTCATTCTAACATGAACAATTTCATCAAAATCATATAATGTTCACTGTGTGAAGTTGAACTTCACCTCCATTGTCTGGGACTGGTGCATGGACTTGATGGCTGACTGGGCCATTTGTCTAGCTGTGAATGTCACAAATGCACAACCTGAAAGTGAGAAACGCAACATATCATTATTTATACAGAGCATACAAAGAAAAATTTTATTTTGGAAAAATTTCAGTGTTAGTGAACTCGAAGAGTGTATTTTAGCTGACAATATCTCCTCATGGATGTAACAAGAAAGTACTGAGGGAAAAATACCCTCCATTGCTATAAAGACACTTGCTTATTTGCACATCCAACAGGTATGGAGCAACATTATCATTCATTAGGAGTTGTGTTTCTGTTTACCTGGTGACTTTAAGTCTGAGATGCACTGTGCTTAAGCTCAGATAACTACTGAGGATTTTTGTGACTCCTTAACTGTCAAATGATTAACTACATTAATTCATTAGTTGCCAACTGTGTCCGCCTGCTGTTTGGAGCAGAGCAGGTCTTTTTCACTGAAAACAGCTGACAGGTATGTACGATAACTGACACCTTGATCAGTGAGAGTGAAACAAAACAGACAAGTTGTCAGACAGCTATTAATCTAAAACAATAAAGAATTACACCCCCAATGCAATATACATCAATTAATTACTTGATTTATTTAAAGACGTAGTCATTATTTGGTGGCACCCTGACTAATAACAAGTCTGTTGTATGCATGTGTGTATTAGAAGAGAATATGACCTACCTCGGCTGAGTCCATCAGGGCCTCGAAGTATCCGACACTCCTCTATCTGCCCGTATGGTGAGAACATCAGTCGGATGTCGTTCTCATTACATTTCTTGGATATCATTCCAATAAACAGCTTCCTGTCCTCCACTGCTGTAGTCAACACAACACAACATCAAACACACCTGCTCTGTGTCAAGGTAAATGATGCAAAACAGCATTAAACATGTCCATACACTATGTTAAATCGTGTGTCTTTTGCAACTTCATGTCAAGGAGATTGACTTTCGTTTTTTTTCGTTCATTTTCTAACTGCTGAGCTCTGTGCCACTCACACTAGGCCCAGTTGTTCCGTACCGTGCTGAAGCACCATTGTCCCTCCTCCTCTGTCTCCCACTGGCCTGCACTCACATTGCTCGGGCCACAGCCGGGCCTGAGCATGGTTACCTCATGTACATACGTCATCATGTCATAGCGCAGTCACAGCACAATGGAGAACAACACAGAGAACATGACTTTACTGACTTTTTTGTGGCTTATTTTGTGTCATTTTGGTCATTGATGGCCCTCTCAAATTCCTGGATTTCATGATTATGCAAGGCGGCATAATACGCATGATTATACTTCATGTCCACG
Source organism: Diplodus puntazzo (assembly GCA_963678695.2). Taxonomy (NCBI): domain Eukaryota; kingdom Metazoa; phylum Chordata; class Actinopteri; order Spariformes; family Sparidae; genus Diplodus; species Diplodus puntazzo. The sequence continues at coordinate 26,281,909 of OZ023155.1, forward strand.
TTGAGCACCCGTGCTATAATTGTGTTTGTTTAAAGCAATAAGCTATATTAGGCTTATCATTTAAGTTAACGATTAATGTCAGGGAATTACAAAGATGTGTGCAAGCATCATAGGACAGAGAAGACTGGTGCAAACGCCAGAAAATCCTTACCATTGTTTTTCTCACTGTCAGCTGGCTTCATCTGGATTGGGTGGTGCATCTGAATGAAGCAATAAACAACTTGTTAGTATTCAACTGGATTGGGTGGTGCATCTGAATGAAGCAATAAATAACACGTTAGTTTTCATAGCACTGAAATGTGCACATCTGTGTTGTGCAGTGCATTTTGGTAATATTAGCAGAGATGGGGGATAACAGAGTGTCATGGAATGAAGAAAGACAGCCATGATAGTGTAGAACCACATATAAATATAAATACAGACAAAATGACTATTTAGACTACCAATGGATAGAAACAAAGGATACAAAGTTTTCTACCCCATCATGAAACAACAGAGACAGAACAACAAATGTGCTTCCTTGATTGTGGACAAATCACCCATACAAGGATGGCTTTACAAAGACAGGTTCAGACTACATATTATTTTTCTTCGTTAAGATGGTCAGTGTGCCAGACTAGGCTTTACAGTCACAAATTCTTGCTTTCACTTGGCAGAGAGATGTTGCGGTCTCTTTGCCAGCAATCATATCTTGTCGTTTTTCACAACCAGCATGATATCAGCAGGAGTATGGTGCTTAGGGCCGACTTTCCGGAACAAGGATATAAGTTATTTGGTCCTGCATAAAAAGCCACTTGTTGAATAAAGCTTTAGAGCTGAAAACGTGTTTTGACTTTGAATTTTCCTTGAAACCTTTTTTACGTGGAAGTATTGATATATAATAAAAAATCAAAGTTGCTTATTTAATTGTCTTATTTAAATTAGACAATTTTCCTACTTTGAATTTAACACAGTACAAATATCTACAGTTGAAATAAAACCACTGAATGTAATATTACTGCCAGTTAAAATTAATAATAATAATAATTATTATTAATTTTATTTTTGAAAAATCATCAACGATGAGGGAGTAATATAATACCTTTGAATTTTGAACAAGTTCACATACAAATGTTCTAGTGAAATTAGAAAATAATCCTTCTCGGGGAAAACTACAGTCAAACTAACCCAAAAAGTATGATGATACAGCTCTGAAGCTGTATTTAGCCAGATCTGTTACTCACATTTTTTTTTGGACCAAGTAACTTCTGGTTCTGAATTTCATTAATTTGAATACTGTAACCATCAGCAGTAACTATTTACATGACTACATGTTGCCAGGTTACGGTGATTAAGAGTGAATAATTGATTGGTGAGTTTTAGAATACACATAGCCAAAAACACAAAAATGCTGAAATTTAGCTCAGACGGCCAAACAGTACTGAAGTACAGTTATACGATTTTGCAAGATCCCAGAGGTTTCAACATGAATTCCGTTCAAGACATTACATGACATGACTTGGGAAAAGTTTGGTATTTTGGGTGAGTTGGCATGGAATGACCACTATCATTATATGTTATACACATTTATCCATTACTACTTGACAATGACCCCTTGACCAAAATCTGCACCAAATCATTGTTGATGTCAAATAAACCTAACCTCCAATGCATTAAATTCATTAAAGACAAACAGCCTTGTATTTTGATGATCAGGGCCCATATTCACAAAAACTTTTATCTTAACGTTAGGAGTACTCCTAAATCGGACTAAAAGTTTTTATGTAGGAGTTGTTTCTTAAAAGTAATTCATAAAGCCGCTGAGACCTACTTTTACTTATGAAAACAGTGAACTCCTAAACTAGAAGTAACTCTCTGTTGCTATGGATGACGTCATTTTATAAGGACGCGGTGACAACGGTGATTGGTTATTGAGTGACAGGGCAGCCTATTGAAAAGTCATTCAGGCTACGCAATGCATGAAGTGAAAATAAGGAAGTTGCCTACAAGCCCATGACAAAGCCTATGAAAAGATATTGGATAAAGAAATGTATTTATGAGCTGCAATTAATTTCGCAACAATGTCCAGTATATTGTAACATGCGTCAAAGACAATTTGTGTATTGATGGAATGCAACTTTTTCCGATTGACATTTCGCACGGGACTAGTATAACCTGAGGACCTCCAGTAATTTGTAATAATTGTGTGCGAATCTGCCATGTTTGAAACCTCCCATATTTCGCCAAACACAGAGGTCATTTGATAATATTAGTCCCGTGCGAATCGGCATTTCTGTGATTTGGGGTCTTTTGTGTTTTCCACACCTTTTTTCTGCCTTTTTCCCGGTGGAGAATTATGGAGGCTGCGTTGGGATTATAAATGAAAGTTTTGACAGCATTTTGGGTGCAAATTCAGGAGGCTCATCAGAAGAGCGAAATCTCGAAAGATGATTAGATGGATTATATGCATGGGAGCATGCGGTAAGGAACACTTTTCCATCTTTCAACAGGCTCACCAGTTATTATATTAAAGATATCCGTATCTAACCGTTGTGCTGCTCCAGCAAGGGCTCCGGTGCGATCGACCCAGGGGATAATGTCAGTAAATTAAAGTTAAAACACAGACTTCGCTTATCCTGTGCGAATGCGCTGCACGAAACACAGACGTGGTGGGATAATTTCTAAATCACTTGAGGTCCCCAGGTATTACTAGTCCCGTGCGAAGAGCATTTTCCCCGTAGCCAAATACCGGAGTGTTGCCAAACATTTTAACTCTGGCGTTATTGGATTGTTTCGGTTGATTGGGAACGTTAAACATCCCTCACCAACTCAAACACAACTTCAATCCCTTCGCGGTCCATCGTTTTAATAATTCCCTGTCATTTAGCGTCTCCAACACATTCGGCTGTGACCAGGTCTTAGCGAGTTAGGAGTCCTCTGGACTACTTCTAAGGTCTCCCAGACTTAGGTACTACTTTTAGGCCTAAAATGTTTTGTGAATAACTCTTATTTTAAAAAATTAGTAGTCCTAAAGTTACGACTGACACGGCCATTATTTTTAGGAGTTGCTCCTAAATTCGTCTGTTAGGAGCTACTTTTAGCCTTAAGATTCTTTGTGAATACGGCCCCTGGTCATGTTCACTTTCCAAAATTGAAACAAGCTCTGTGCTCGAGCTGCAGGGAGGAAGTTCAAGGTGTCCATGTAAACGAGCATGCACTGAAAGGGCAGTTAAAGGAGACTGTCACCTACCCCTGGCAGAATCTTCATGTTGTGCAGAGCATTCTGTGCTTCCAAGGCTGACTTGCGAGTATAGTACGTTATAAAACAGCAGCCTGCCAGAAAATGAAAAAGACACCAATGTCACACACCTGACTCAGTTACTGGATTACACTTGTGCTATATAGAAGGTGTGTTGTGGCTAGTTTCTAACAAAATGATTCCTTTTTACATAAAGTAATAAATATTATATTGAACTGCTAAATTTAAGGCTTACATATAAGACTACCACAGAATGAAACACTATTGTGTTTGTGCATGTGTGTTATTAAGTTACTACAGGCTGACCTTTGCTCTGTGGTGGATTCTGGCTGCGGTCTCGGAGAACATTAATCTCATAGACTGCTCCATAAGGCTCAAATAGCTCCCGAAGCTGCTCCTCAGACCAGGACCGTGGAATCTGTCCCACAAACATCTTAATGGCATCAACGTCTGGTTGGTCGGGGTGGTCCAAAGACCCATTCATCTTCTTCCCACTTTAACGACAAAGAGCAGTGAATTAGATGGAGTCTGTCCTCTCATGCTGTAACCCACACAAGCACATACATACACACACACACACACACACACACACACACACACACACACACACACACACACACACACACACACACACACACACACACACACACACACACACACCTGCACACTCTTACTAATGGCAATAAGGAGACATGGCAAGGCACTGAGGATTGAGGAAACGCCACCTTTGGGGCTGTCCACACCGGGAGGAGTCACAGTCTGTGTCACGGGGGCACCAGTGCCCAGGCCCCCCCGACCCCGACAGACAACATCTGGCCGGGCCGAAGGGACCCAGGGACAGGGCCCCAGAAGCAACCCAGACATAGCTCCCAGTGTGGAGGACCCCCCTGAGGAAACTCTGGAGTTAAAACCTTGAAAAAATAATAAAAAAGAAAGACATAAGATAAGATAAAAACCATGACAAAAGATACGTAAATGTAGTGAACAGCTAAGAGAATAAAATACATATGATAATAAAATAAATTTTTTTTTTAAAAAAAGTAAAAATTTGGAGCAACAAAATAAAATACAATAGAACCACATAAGAATGGAATAAGAATTTAAGATATTAAATTGTCCCTCATTATTAGCATTTTCAGGTTCATATTTTCATTTAAGGTTAGAAACCTTAAATAAAATGCAACAAAACCAAAAAACTTACTTTTTTCTCATACTGTGATCCCTCTGTCTAAATGCTCTGTTTTGTACCCGTCTAAGGCCCTCTTTCAAAAAGCAACCATTCTGCACTGATCGGTCAGCTCTCAGGCCTGAACAGACACTGCCCACTATATAACCCTGCCTAGTCTTTATAAACGACAGCCATGCTGGTTATGTGACTGAGGCTGGTGACTGTATTGTGATGGCGTGGCAACCTTGCGGAAGTCCTGACAGCATGTTTGAAGGCACTTTTTCATTATCAACAGTTATGGAGCCAAAAGCCTACAGATAATGGAGCAAATAAGCCGAGAAGCTAAATACACTGCAGGACTGAGAGTTTAGGTTCAGAGAATCATATTGCGTTGAACAATTAACATCAGCTTTTAAGTTACAACTATAGATGATAATAATGTAAAGAAACATTTTGATTTTGCAACAGTTTACATTCACCTCTGAGCAGTAATAATTGTTTTTTCGGGACAGGTTCAGGACGGTGGTGAAAAAATGTTAGTCTGGAGCCAGGTCCTAGCATGACAGTACCTCCACTACTGCGTAACATCTTCTAGCAGCTCATTCTCTCACTGTCTAATTTTCAGAGGCACTACAAACTTTGGAAGTTTCCTTCTTCTTTCTGCTCAACCCACGTGCCTCTTCCCTCAATCCCTTATTGCCCGTCCATCACTTTCAACCTGCTCAGACACTTTGTCCAGCCTTGAGCTGAAACTTCCATTTACGCAGAGCCTTGGCCGTGAACTAGGGATGCCACTCAGCGCCTGGCTCTGAATAATGATGTTATTTCTTTTTTCATAAATGGTCATTTGATTGAACTTACTAACAAGTACTGGTGGAGCAAACATTCAGATCCTTTACTATAAAAAAAAAATATACAAATACCATAATGTAAATAGAATTGCCTCATTATACGTCATGTGACAAGAACTCGTACCATGAGTTCTCATGGTACCAAAACGTGATGATATTTCTCCTCAAGGAGGGCAAGCTGTCTCGCATAATCAGTATATAACAGACATTCCTCATACGGAAGTGGCTAGGTACAAGGAAAAACTCCCATTTACCGTGAGCATAACCTACTGTATACACCAAAAAATCTGTATCATAGCAACCAAATCTCTTCAGTTGAAAAAATGCTGCTCGTCTAAAGCTCTTCAAACTGGGCTCACTGAGGACGTATTATAAAAGCGTTCACTTTGAATGGCCCCTGATTACATATAACAGTTGCCACTTATTAATTTTGATAGAGAATCACCCAATGGGGAAACATAAACACTCAGCAAGATGTATCAGTGGTGAAAGTGTGTCATCCAGCTGCACTGTCTGTCAGGTGGCCACAAAAGCTTACGTACATGTAAAAAAAAAAAAAAAAAAAAAAAGTTTCCCCAAAGAGAATGTGATCCTGTGTGATGTGTTGCTTTATTAACATTGAACCTGAGGTTATATCTCTATCACTGCAGTGCTTGATCTAGTGTAGCCTACACCTCCAGCTATTTCTGGTCTAATTATGTCCGTATAATAACTACACAAGGCCACTGGTTGTCACTATGGTGGTAGGATATGACAGACAAGGTTATTAAACTTCAAGTGACGAGACTGACGCAATATTGAAACATGATGAGTTAAAAAGCTCTCGTGATATCAGACAGACTGATACATAACGGATGCAGAGCAGCAGCCAGCATGATGGAGTCTATTAGCATAGAAGATCCCACCACTTGTTTATCGTTTGTGTGGCAGCATTTTGCAGTTGGAAACAATAAACGGCGACAGAGTGACAGATAAGGCACGAACAATGTCTAAGAACTGTAAGAAAATAGCGCAGTACACCAAGGCACGAGCACACTTACAGAACTTACACAAGTTGACTAATGGCTTTGCATCTCAATTTCCACAATCAAGTGCTAGAGCCACGGCAATACCGAAGACATCAGCATTTTCATTGCAGCTAATATGAGGCAATTTTTCGTTGGGGAAATCAGCGACTTCTCTACACACTGGAACTGCTGTACACCATCCAGTCTCATCATGGCAGCAATGCTTTAGCTTCTTTGCTATATACTGGGGTAGGCTATGTAGCAAATCAGGGCTGGATTTTTGATGGATCTTGTGATTCTATGAATCTCACAAGGTAACGTGATTTGGAAAGCTGGACTGATGAGCAAGTTCTCAAGTTATGTGAGAGGGTTAATATTATATTGTAAATGTTTCAAACATTGCAGACTTAAAAATGTCTTTTGCTGGACATAAACTAACATCAGTCAACTCATATTGACATAAAATTAGAGGTATATGGCTAATATCTGGGCATTGCTCAGTCATCTTATCAAACATTATTATTGGGCTACAGCTGACATAACTTCTTCTGAAAAGTTAAACAATGTAAGACACGAGGTCCTTAGCTGTTATGTAATCAATACAAATTTATTAGATCTATGCTAAGAAAATGCAAAAAAATCAGCAAAATGCAGAATCTAGGCTAAACCATCATCTAAGATAGCACCTTTTCAAATAACACAATCAATCTGTCCATTGATAGTGACAGGAACATTTACATTTTACACACTACTAACTTACTCATTTATATTGGGTAAAAACATTAGTTATAAAGTCATAAAAATAGTTTAATAATATTTTCTTTGGTTCAAAAATCATATCTACGAATATTACGGCTTAGGTCTCTCAGTTAGCATATAATCATCCTGCCATTTGCGTATCTTCATTATTGAAGCATCCTATATCTATGTCTATGAATGGTGCTATTGAAGGCGTTCATTAGAGCCTTGACTTCAATGCGAAGTACATGCCTCAAAGTGAGCCCTAGCAGAGGACAAAAAAGTATGGCAATGCACAATACTAACAAAATCAAATATCACAATTGTGATTAAAGACCATGGTATCAATATACAGATACACCGTGACATTACTTTAGGTATGACAGATGGTGCTTTCAGAGGAAAGTTGCCAGTAAGACTATTATTGAAAATAAAACCAATAACATTGTTCCGATGACCATAGTAGGCAAGGCATTTGTTTGTTGATATCAGCTTGTTAGAGCAGCCTATTAGCCATAGAACTCTACACAAATAATATGCCAAGAATCAGAGACAGGTTTCCATAAGAACAGAAACTGATTACCAGAGTCTGAAATACAGAATCTGTCAAAACAGTGCCCAACCTTAATGTAATGCAGATAGGAAGGTACCTCAACACTCCTTGGTACACTGGATTGCTACATGGATGCAAATCACAACTACAATATCTGACTACATTTTTGATTTGACAGAAAAAAAACTTTTTAGGTCAATGCATTCAATATTCCATTAAAAAAGTGGAGTGATTTGAAACAAAGTGTGCTCACTGAATTAAAAGAGTTTACAGGTTTAGGTGAACAACACAGATAAACATCAGGAACCTTTAAGCATGACAAAACTGCAAAGGGAAAACAAATAATCGCAAAAGGTTCACTTATCATTAAGTCAATTATCCCCCTGACACACTACAACACAGCAGCTCATGATTCATTACACTAAATCAAACCAGACCAGTTCTTTGTAGCTGATTTCCAGAGATACAGGACAACTCTAGAAAACATATAATAGCCTACTTACACAGCTGGTCAGAGGAAATTACTTACACAGGACTAGAGTTTAAAGAGCAATGGTCCACCATCATCTCAGGGAGAAAATCCAGTTTAAAAGAAGCCATGGTGGCAGAATGCTTCTTTTTCTTTGTTCTTCTTTAAGACAGTGAAGCTAAATTGATGTAGTAATCAGAGGGTAGTGGTAATGTCCAGATCGTATACTTGTTGGTAAGTCCCTGGTGAAGTTTATAATAATGCAGCCAACAGTGCACAAAGGGTAGAAAAAAAACAGTGTGCCGAAACAAACCAATCCACATGGAGATCCTGTCCACTGGAACACCAAAGACGGCAGGCAAAATCTGGCTGAGGAATCACCCTTTTCGGGTGAAAGAAGAGTACAAATGACAGACACAAAGTGACAAGCCTTCAGGTTGGCTTTCCAGGTTCTGGGACTGGAACTAACCACTGCATGGAGATCATGGAAACAGAGGGCTGCTGGGATCACTGGGGCCAGAGAGAGTAATGGCAATTTGGGGTCCCACAATCAAAGTGCTGATGATCCACAGCCTTTTGTGAACATTTCTCCTAGGCCAGCAGATCTGGCTGCAGCGTCAGATAAACAGGGTGTCAGATTGATGGTGATAAGGCCCAGTGGGCAGAGGGAATGAAAGAGGGAGTGAATAGTACTCCCCAGCCAGTAGCTAATCCCCGGACTAGCCACACCAGGGGCTAACAATTAGGTTCCGGCCTGAGGGGGGCTGTGTTTACCCTGTTGTCCAACAGGCTGCACTCGTTTGTGTGCGATGTGTGTGTGTAAAAACAGAAGGGAGCCAATGTCAAATGACACTTTAGTCTTTGTGCACCCCACAAAGCACACACTAACTCACATGCACATACACATGCACACCTATTAAACAAGATACACGGGGGATGTACACTATGTAACAAAACACTTACATAGTAACAGTAAAACATCTGTCAACCTGCCTTCAGGTAGTTGTTGGCTAGATTTCTCACTATAACCCATGTTGCAATTGCTGCATATTGTTTACTATTTCATAATTGATAGTGACTGGTTTTATATTTAAGTTTTTTTTGTTCCACAAATTGGCACCTATTTATTGTGCAACATGCACACAAATCAACTAAGTAAAGCATATTTTCTAATTAAACACACGTCATGAAATAACAAAGCTAATAAAATAACAACAACCTTGAAAGCAGTTAATAGAGGGGCAGACCAAACAGGACCAAAATCTCTTCATAATGACAGTTTTGTATAAGATGACTCAAAAAACTAAATACATTAAAATAAATGAATAAATGAAATATCTTTAAATGCTTACGGTAAATAGTGGTATGTGCAATTCATTTTGATTAATAATCACAAACCTTGTAATTACTTAGATATTTCTTTAAATTGCTCGATAGCCCTAATAAAAACTATAGAATTAATCAAATATAAATATTTATATCTAATCTAATGTTACAGTTATGGCTAAAAATATAGACAGAAATAAATATGTTTGCAGACTTATCTCTGCAACGCAAATCCACTGCCATAAAGTCCAGAAAAAAAACAGATAAAATGTAAGGTTACGTATGCAATGGGAAGTTCAGAAGGAAAAAACCTGTGCATCATTAGTCAAGTTTTATCTTGTAATGCCAATCAACCCTCCCCTGAAATAAGATGAAATGTTATCTTATTCACATTTCTGCAAATGTGCACAAATACATGCAGCAATGGCTACTAGAAAGAAAGAAAAAGGGTTGAGAGTGAAAATTAATAAGGTCTCTGTTCCAGATAGTATACCTGGATTGCAATGTGACTCTCATCTCCATAGTGAGGATTGTTTGAGAAAGTGGTTCTCCAGCACATCAAAACAAAATCCCTGCAAGCCTGTACCCTCACCATTATGCATTTAGAACCAACAGCTTAGATTCAACACAATCTCACCCATGAAGCTAACTAGAAAACTAAACACTCGGGCATGAGTACAACACTCTGCAACTGGATATTGAACCTCCTCACAAACAGACCCAGAGAGTACAGACTGGCAGTCACATCTCCTATTCATTAGTGCTCAACAACGGAGTCCCCCAGGGACATGTGCTCAGCCCCCTCCTGTTCACACTGCAGACCCATGACTGCACCCCCAGACATCAGGAGAACTCAATTGTCAGGGAAGGCAGGTGACACCACCATCATTGGCCATATTATAAACAATGATGTGAGTTACTGATTGTTTATTTTAGAAAAGAAGGGGTCAAAGACACACCCCTCATTCCTACATCAGCAGAGCCGAGGCTGAGTGGTTGAACAGTTTTAGATTCCTTTGAATTACTTGGTTAGGTTATCTCGAAAAAGATACAGAAGTACCCGCTGCCATACCAGTAGACTACAGAGCAGCTTCATTCCTCAGATTCCTCAATTCATCATCAACACTCAATTTTTCTAAAATAAATGTAGCACAAATGTCTCAAACATAATTTAGTTTTTTATACCCATGTGTTTAATACATTTCAATAAACTGACATTGTAACCTTGCAGCAGTTTCCTTTTATATATATAACCATGAATGTGTAGCAGCCCTATTGTTCAAGACAATCTTCCTTGTCTTAGATAATTTCAAAGTTGGTTTATGGATGTTGTAAACCAATGTTTAGTGTTCTGATCTGACAGAGCTGTGACTATGATGAATCAGTATGACACTTGGCAAACTGTGTATCATTGTAGTGTAATAATAATAATAGGGTCAGTGCACATACATTTTTACTTTGTGCCATGGTTAAACCCCCTATATTGTAGGTATACCCTCTTTTATTTATAGTTTATGTATGGACTGATTAATTGATTGCTTAAGTGTGATACATGGCTGCAGGGTAGGGTATGCAATGTGTTACTGGGTGCTAACAGATTTTCTATAGTTTCCCAGGATAGAGTAGGCTGAATGCTCCTTACCCCCCTAGTGCCAAGTTGGAGACTTCCAAGTTAGGGAGAGGGAGTGTGGCATGCCCAGTCTGCTCCGGAGACACATACAGGGTTTCAGGGTCCAGGCTATCCATCCAGGGCCTTGCACTACTACTGCTTCTACTACCATACACAAACACAGGAGACACAACACACCAAGAACCAGAAACACAAAAAACAATTACAATTAAAAACATAGCAACAGTGAAAGAACACACACAAAACATATTTACACATTTAGCAGAGACAATCAACACATGAATCAGTAACCCGAGCTACAGGTGTCCCTCCTTTCAGAGCACGCCATTACCATGGCGTTAAACGCGAAAAGGAAGAAAAGGAGTGGAGACTTTTATTTTATCCAGCTGATTTTGCATTGGCTGCAGTGCTCACCAACAACCACGAGGTGCCAAATGTGAGCAGTCAGGACTACAGTGAAAACATTAGGACCCTGAGCTTCCCTCTCCTCCCACTGGAACCAGACACTGTTTTTTTCTCATTGACTCAGTCCGTAACAAAGCGTGTGTCTAAGCATATTAATTAGCAAATTACTGTGTGCAGGAACACAAATCCTGGTTGTATATTAGCTTGTTACTCAGGACTATCTAAAGTTAGGTTTAGTGTATTGCGCATAGTGCGTAATCATGCATCAGCTTCATACCAAGCTGCCGTTGGACGAACCAAAATTTTTGTTAGCCAACAAACTACATCTTGGTGTTGTAGTATATGCTACAAACAGTAATCAACATCTACAAATTATCTTCACTAATAACAAATAAACAACTATAATGTAGCCTAATAAGGCTTAACAGTACGACCACCAGAACTGCCGGCTGTAGCTGCTGTTAAGTCCAGCGTGCACACACAGGTCTTGTGAGAGCTCATCCATCATCTCCAGGTAGAACAATTATTGTAAAACACAGTATGGCTATTTTCATCTTATGTCACATGCAAACAGCAACAGACAATGGACAAGGCTCAAAATCAATGTGCATATAAATAAATAAATGCGGTTAAAAATCAATCAATGGACAAAACTGAATAAAACTGTGTTAAAATACTGACACTTTTTTACACTCAGACTCAAGCTCTTTTTTAAAGCTAAATGTGCACAGTCTGCATATAGCCTTCTGTATGCGATGATTGTGTTTTTATGAGGAAAAAACAAAGAAAAAACGATGTCTTTTTATACCAGATGAAACAAGAAAAATATGAAATGACAAAATGCTGTTGCAATGGCATTAAGAGTTCAGTTTGAAATAAACACGTGTATCACATGTAATTGTGTACACGAGATCTGTATCTGTTTTAATTCCTCCCTTGTGATGTCCTCTCCCTTCCTTCTTACTGTCCTTTACTGCTTTTATTTTCTTATTATCTATGATGATGATGATGATGATGATGATTATCTTGTACCATATTCCTCACTGCTCATGATCTTTTTATCAATTCTTGATTCCTTGATGTGATGTTGCCTTCTAATTGTCCTGTATTGCTTTTTATTCTTTTTTTCTTAATTTTGCATTTACTTTTTTAAATTATATATCTTTATTGCCTTTTTTTAATTAATCTTTTTTTGTGATTTTGCCCATTTTATAATCTTTAATCCTTTTTACCTGTAATAACTCATTTTGACCTTCTGTGTTTTTACATTTTGTGTTCTACCTTTATTTTTAACTCACCTCAGACTAGACTTTGTTATGTTTGGCCTGACTGTTGCTAAATGCTGTTTTAAAGGTGCTATATAAATAAAACCAAAATAGCTAAAAATGTGTTTCACAAAGAAGTTTCTCCTAACTCAACATCACACAAAATTGCATGATTTTTTTAAGGAAGCCTGGGGATATCACAGTTACTAGTTAAAGTGTGTTCACAAATATCTGCTGCTTATCTTACAGCACAACACCTGATTAGCATTACATTGGACCTTTTGTTCACTTAATGGACCATTGTCCAACAGGCCTTCCAGATCCCACAAAATCAATATCCATTGATGACCTTAAAATTGCATTTACAAAACATGTAGGGCCTACTTATACACAGTCAAATGACCTCTTTTTCATCAGTTAGTTACTATAATAGTAAGAATACGACAAAAATAAAAAATAAAAGAAATTGACTATAATATATGGCAACAATCACAATATTGAATAGCCTGATTCTGCACGCTACAGTTTTCACATTCCATCAGCCCATAATGTTACGTGTTGTTTACCGTTGCTTTTGCAACAAGTGACAACTGCCCCATCATCTGAAGAACAATAACCCATAAAATTTACAATTTAGCATAATTTAACAAAATCAACAACAGCTACCAACAGCCATATTCCTTACAACCTTAACTAATGTGCTGACACATGTTACATTGTCAAAATTAGAAAAATAACAGCTTAAATCCCTGAGGTACATCAGCATTAGTGACAGTTGTGTCCACAAGTATGCAGTCACCTACAGTTCCCTCAAACAATGTAACAAAGATGCACACCAGAGGGGATTTAGAGCTGGGTATACGCAATGCTGACTGAAAAATAAGTAGTTTTATGCCATATACCTGCACCACTGGTAAAAAATGAAACTCTGCCACAGCTTATTAACAGCAATCTCCACAGTGTCTTTGAGCTGGGCGTAAACGTATACCTCAGACTGTATGTTTGTACTGAACTTAATGTTACATATCTTTAGTCCATTTAACTTAGTTCACAAAAGAGCTGTTAAAGTTAAATACCAGCTGAAGCAGTCGTACTAACATAGCGTAGACTACATACATCCACTTTCTGCGGAGTCAACCAGCCAAAATACGGACAGCACCACTCTGCAGTTGCTGAGCACATTGTGACAAAATGTCAAAATCTGTGAAAAAGGCTCATTACAACTTCCCAGAGCCCACAATAACATCTTCAAAATGCTTCTTTTGTCCAACCAACATTCTAAAATACAAAGGGCTCTATCTTACGATTGGCAAAAGCGGCACACAGCACAAGTATAATTGTTAGATTCAGACCGACGCAGTTGTCATTTTAATGCCCAGCACCAACGCTGTGTAAATAGAAAATGTACTTTTACCCACCTATGTGCCCCTGGGCTAATGGGTCTTTAAATGAGGTGTGGTCAGCTGCACTGTTGTCAGAATTCCATCTTGAAGCTGTAGAAAACTACAGAAAACTTCAGACAGTAGAAGGAGCATACTCATTTGGTTTTACACTGTGCATAAGCTTTGATTTTATGATTTGAGGGGCGCTTTCAGTTTTTTTTAAACATTTCTATGAACACAGTAACGTCACTGTTCCAAGTATTGTGGCACATTTAATCAAAAAATGTAAAAGCTGGAGAGGAACTCTCCAGAAAAAAACGAATTAAACTTTTAGCTTCTCTAAAATAAATATTTTTACACAGGATCTCAGGATTTGTCAGGACAGCTACTTCACTCAATTCTAAACTATTCTACTGTCCAAATCTGGATGTGTCTGGACGTGTATGACCGCTCGATGGGTAGAAGAACACAACATAAATTAACATGAAAGGCTAACCGATCCTGTCAGCAAGTCAGGAGTTTCAAACAAACAATAATGTTTATCAGCTGTTCCTTATGCACAAATGTGCATGTTAATGTAGAGATATACATGATGTTTATACTGCTGGAGGATTGCTGCAGATAATGTCTTACATTTTTTCCTCATTAAAGCATATTTCCCCCCTCTCATCCCACCTGTTATTGGTCAGGATGATGATGTGACCTGTCCTGCTTGATCCATGGACTGAGCAGTAGCATTCCTCCTCCATGTGCCACACTTTGCGCCCAGATTATCCACTGTTTGACTAGCGAAATGGATTTGGACACACCCTAAACACACAAGAGCTTTGCGCTTTAGACCATGCGCTATAAACTGTATAAATTGGGCCCAAAGACTCTTCATTTACTATTATAGATTACTTGTGTTAAGATTAAACTTTTTGATAAGTTTACTTTTTGAGATACCACCTTCACACTAGGATGCTGACCTTTCAGATTCAACAGCAGCAACAGCAAGGACTCAAAAATAAGCATGTATCCTTAATCAACATCATGTCTGTAACTGCTTTTTTTACTCTACATAAGCCTTCCTTTTTGGAATAAAACTAAAAAGTGCCACCAGGATGTATAAATCGTAAAATGCTGGCTTGCTTTTTAATTATGTGCGCTTTTCCAAAGCCAAACAGAGTCCTTGGAGGTAGTATCAGGGCCGCATTAGTGGTGAACGGCTCCAGTGTGAACGGAGAAGCTGGAGGCCCGGAGCGGGAGCGTGTCGGTCTGACTAGTCTGAAAACTACACAGGTCCTTCACTCAACTAAATACAGAGAAACGTCCCACAAACCACCATCAGCGGAGAATTGGCGAACCACCGCTCCGGAGATAATGCGGAGAAGCTGTGTGAAAAGGGCTAGTGATTGCTCATTGTAAATGTCAATAAGGCAGAACAAAAAAGCAGAATTGTTATAAAGCTAATTTTGACAGTTTCATTATATAATGATTGTGTCACCACAACACAGCAACTTGGGAATGTCTGCTGATTAAAAGGAAGCAGTTGTTTCTTGTTCAGTTATCTAACACACAGACAAATATTTGAATGACAACAACTACACAACGAATTCAAATGTATTAAACACAGCATAGTTGACCACAGAGAACAGGAGGAGACTCAATAGAGGTGTAATGGGGATGGCACTAGGCAGAGTTACAGGTTGAACCTGTACCCTTGTCACAGACAGGGGCTGTGTGACAGCAAAGAAGGAGACAATTCTGTTATCTAATTTTTTCTGTGTTCATGAATTGTTTTCATCGGTACAACCACTTCTGTTATAATTTGTTTTCATGCTAATTTTCTCAGACAACATTGCAGCCATGTAGTGATTTGGTCATCTTGGCTGTCAGTCCTAGATTTTGGCTGTGAAACAGTTTCATTGTTTGCCAAATGAGAATAGGATGAAGGAGGAGATTTAGCAGTTTTTATGTTGTTCAGGTGTTCATTTCAGACAGATGACTTAAACAATTAGAAATGCAAATCTTTTTCTATACAAAAATGGCATTTCATAATCTATACGGCTTAATGTAGCCATAGTTTTACTGTTGAGTCCTTACAGTTAGGCCTGTCATGATAATCAATAAATCACTTAGTCGTACAATAAATAAAAACGAGCTTGATAAATTTGCCGGCCTCGATAATTGACATTTGCATGCTTGTTTTCCTCGTGTATCTCACGTGAACCCTCTTGTCATTCACTCTTTGTCTCTGTGTGGGGAGGCGGGGCCCTGCACCTGACATAACACAGAGTGGAGCATGAGGGCCCCGTGAGGAGTAGCAAGCCAGAGGTAATGCTAGTTGAGATTTGATGGAATAAAAACAAAGATGGAATTGGTTTCAAAGCCGAAAGCGACAGCTGCAGTGCGGAAACACTTCTGATTCAAACCGAATGACCATGGTGAACCATTGTCCTTTGTCTTCTTTTTATTTTATATCCAAATGACCACAGGTCATAAACCATTGGGCTGTGTTCTCCGGTCTATGGTCTGGATGTAAGCTACTACCACCAAAACCGGTGGTAACACGGATTTACAAACAGCTTTTCAAAATAAAATGGACCTTTTCAAAATAAAATGAACAGGTACAGAAACCCTTGAAGAAATTATTTAGACCCACAAATAATCTCTCTATAAAAGCAAGAAATCTGTCTGTCTGTCTGTCTGTGTGTCTGTGTGTGTGCCTCAAATATCTCTGCAGATCAGGATCAGACTGACCTGAGATTTTCAACATGGCTGCTGCGTGGTTTAAGGGTGTGTAGGGCCCTATAAAATCCGTTTTATTTTTTCCCAAATTCCGTTTTATTTTTTCCCAAATTCCGTTTTTTCCATTTTAATTTTTGGGAATTCCGTTTTTTCCGTTATAATTTTTGGGAATCCCGATTTTTTTACCTTTTACTCTTATTACTGCCAAAAACAGTGTGTTTTTAATGTAAATGACTAAAATGTACACAAAATAAATAGAAATTACCTTAAATTAATTGAGGTGACAAACATATTTCCTCAATACTGTACCGTACAGTACAGTAAAGTGCATCAAAAAAAAATTGACTTCATCATGTTTTCATACAGTAGTATATTTTGTGTTTTTGTGGGTTTCATTGGGTTTCATTGAATAAAAACATGGTCAGCTCTCAGGCAGGTCCAGGACATGTTTGCATACCAAAATTGTAAATATTAAAAAAATTAGCAAAGATGACCAACAAAATGAGAAATTATACTCGTAACGTTATGTCAACTTAGCATACTAACCAGCTGGCAGTGAAAACACCAACCCTCCCGCTGTCCTCTGGGCTCCCAGCCCAGGCAGAGTTAGCTAAGAGGGCTGTGGCTAACGGGGCTAACTAGCTAACAGCAGCTACTGTTAGCAGTCACTCTGGTATGATATGCCGATAATATGAATCGGACAGGTGGCCAACTCTCACGCATTACACTTTTAATTATGATTTCTCGGGTCTGCTTCTTTGTAAAACAACAGTTCACCTGACACATAAAAGTCGTTCGGGAACTGCTCAGCTCTGTACTGAG
Source organism: Diplodus puntazzo (assembly GCA_963678695.2). Classification (NCBI taxonomy): domain Eukaryota; kingdom Metazoa; phylum Chordata; class Actinopteri; order Spariformes; family Sparidae; genus Diplodus; species Diplodus puntazzo. The sequence goes on from OZ023155.1 coordinate 26,299,493, forward strand.
GGGTTAATGTCAAGTTTCTCAGTTTTTTCGCCGACGAAGACGGAGCCGTGGGCAGCCGCTCTGCCATGCTTACAATGTTTTGACGGGGGAGCTCAATCTGTGGGGACTGAGGGGGGCGGACGCGGCTTGTTGTGCCACCTAGATTTGCTTCCCTCCATGCAGTTTTCCCCAGACATACGTTCCTCTTCCACATGAAAACAGCATTTCAGTGAAATTATGTCAAATTCCGCGATATTCCGCGTTAAAAAGTAGATTCCGTTTTAATCAATTCCGCGATTCCGTCCGCGATTCCGTGATCGCGGAAATCATAGGGCCCTAGGTGTGCAACAACGACATTGTTTGGACTACAAAGATACTGTTAGTAAATGATTTCATAAATGATTTACAAATTCCGCTAGCACTGTCAACCATAGCCACCATAGCCACGTGTGCACCAGAGCCAATCACTGCAAACCATAGCCATGTGCGCACCAGAGCCAATCACTGCAGAGCCCACCCCCACAGCCCACCTCCTAAGTCGACGGACGTGTCGGTGCGTCCAAATCACGTAACCAATTTAAGATGATGCAGCAGCAAGATGCAGCCTCCGTGAGTCTCGGTTCTGATGTATGTGTTGGTGTGGCCTTCAAACTATACCAGTTCTCAAATCGTGTTGATAGGCCAAGTAAAACCGGATTTAAGATACATAATGTCGGCCACGCTTTTACGCTAACATTGTCGTCACGTTTGCTGCGCATTTGGTGCAGGAAGAAACGGTCTTATATGGCAAACCACATGATTTGGTTGCTGAGGAACAGGGGGAAGTTGTGAGAGGGACGGCAGCGGAAGAGTGACAGCGACAGTTACGGTGATAGAGACAGCGATAGTGATAGCAAGTTTTGAGAGTTGAGAGATTAGTGACATTTAGCGTGTTTGGAGTGTATGGTTAGTGTGTTATGTAGTGTTTGGTGTAGTGTGTTTAGTGTGTAGTGAAGTCATTTTTTTGTTTAATGAGTCAAAACAATGAGGAGACGGCTGAATGTGGAGCAGACAGTGCAGCTTTTCATTGAGCTGGAAGGAGCTAAGGGAGGCCTGAGCATGAGGCATTGCCTGCATTTAAATGTAAATAGTTACATATAACTTTGTAAATTTCAAACACTTGTGCACAAATTTAGCAAACAACAATTCATATTTGCGTTATAAGTAGGGCTGGGACAACGCGTCGACGTCGACGTAATCGACAACATAAATTCGTCGATATGAATAATTTGCGTCGACGGTTCGTCCCAAACAGGAAGTGGTAGTACCTGCGGAGGCTGAGAATAGCCCCTCTCACACAGAGATGCTGCATTAACGCCGCAGCAGCGGTTCGTCAATTCAGGTCGCTGCGTGACTCTGTCACTCGCGGGTATGGAGGCAGTTTTCTGGGGGAAAGTTCACTGAAGTCTCGGTCGGGAGGGCTGACCGTCACGGTGATTTCTATCAACACAACCACTTGAGTGAGTTAAAGGTTTTTTCCGGTGACAGACGCTGTTTTTCGGGCAGAAATGTGAGGAAGAGTCAGTAGGACAGGCGGGAGGACAGACGCTGCTCCGCTTACAACTGCAGTATTTTTTTACTAACGACAGTTACAGTTACTACGTTACTTTTGTTTGGTCATGTAATGTTAAATTAATCATTAGATTAGTCGACTAATCCAAAAAATTATCGTTAGATTAATCGTTTGGGACAGCTCTAATTATAAGTAATAAAAATGGTTCGTTAAACATATTTGTGGTTTTCACAGTAGAACATCGAACTTTATCCTACTTGGATTTTATGTTTTTTTTGTGATTTTAGGTCCATTGTGTCAATACAGTATGTCAAAATGAAAAAATAACTGTACAGTCACACATGTGAGGTTGTGCTGAAAATAACGACACCAAGCAACGCAAGGTAAATAGTTTTTAAGGTGAAATATAATGGCAAAATCAAAAGTAGTCAAAAGCGGCCAATTATACCCTGGAATATCCAATTTCACAACACACATAAATATCCCTGACGTCCCACCTTCAAACACAGCCTCATTTGGCCATCCATGAAAAAGCTACTTAACCTCCCACTTTTCTTTAGGAATCCATACTTCCTACAGGCAATGCACTAGTAATTAAATAATTTAACTAACAAAAGTCTTGACAACTTAACCTGGACGAGCCGGTATGTCACATTTGTTGTAAAACAACTAAAAGCGGCAATACAACAAACATGCATCTGCACCTAAAGCATAATCATCCGATGCAGTTTTCCCAGCTGGAAAAAAAAAACTACAACTAAAGCTACAGAGGTCTTCGTCTTCCGACAGTCCACAATCACTGGGGCGTTTAGTCAACAAACAAAATACAAATAGGACAGTACAAAATGGTGCGCACTCACAGTGTAGTTCGCTACATCGCTAAAGAGATGCAGCCCTTTAATTTAATACCGTCGAAAAGCCTGCATTTCGACAAATGCTGCAAACATTTGACAGCCAGTACGAATTGCCTGGGAGAACATACGCGTCACAAATGGCAATTCCACAACTGTACAGCGTGAAAAATGACACACTAAAGGGTTATTGTTTTTGGTTGTGTGTAATTCAAGTGCAATTTTTGCTAACAGAGACTGAGAGTCCTTTTTATTTCTTGTTTCTGGTTGTTTTGTTTAGGCTATTTATTTTGGATATTTAAAATGTCTTCTTCATATTCCAATTCCAATGTTAAATATTCTTTAGAAATAAAAGTTTATTGATCTTTGAAAGGGTGTACTTGCATAATTATGCCAGTATCATTATATTAAATGAAAAATGGTCTTAAAACGACAATATTATCATTTATCGCAATAATTTCTGGGACAATTTATCGTCCAGCAAAATTTGTTATTGTGACAGGCCTACTTACAGTTACCCAAACCCACATAATATATGATATATATTATAATTTGGCTACCTCATCAAAACCACACTGATTTCATAGCATTCTGGTTGTCAAGTTTGTCAAAATACTTTTTGAAATTACTTCATTCAGATAATCATGTACTTGTTCATGATGTACATTAGATACACTGATACTTCAAAAGTACCGCTCTGCTATGCTTCTCTTCATACTTTGGCAGTATGTAACAACTCCTGGCGATAAGATTTTAAAATCCCCTTTTCATACAGTAGCCAAGAGAGCTCAGTGCACTGCAACTTAAGAAAAATGCATGCCAAGAGAATAAACATGAGCAAAATAAGAAGAAAATTAAGAGAACAAAACTTACAATTATAATTTACAAGATGCACAATACCACATACATGTGTCTCCAGAGGTCACTAAAAAGCACAGAACACGACTTGGACACGCTTGTTGCCATGGTTAATCAAGTCCGTCACAGGATTATATGCTAGGTTTAACCCTTCTTATATCTGACTTCTGCAACAGGTCTAATTCACACTGAAGCTGACATGACCTGCAGGACTTTCAGAGTGAAAAAGGAGAATACTAGGGGTGTCACAATACACTCAGCTCACGGGACAAGACAATCCACAATACTGGATTCAAGAGAATGAGATGAGACAAGATTTTAACACTATTTTTAAGAAAACATCTTAAATGTTATTCAATCAGAGGTAACAAAATGCAAGACATTGCAGGTCCATTTTGAAATGTTTTAACTAGGAGCATTTTGTAATGAATGTCACTTCAGTATGAATTGTCATATGGAGTAAGACACATGAGCATTATGTGAGCACTGTAAAAGGTTTAGCCACAAACTCAACTGACTGGCTTCTCTTCCATATGATTTCTCATGAGTCTCTTGAGACCTTCTAACTGTGCTTCTGTGAGCGTCTTACTCCTAATTGAAGCTGTTTGTGACGTAATTGAACTAAAAAAAAGAACAGTATAATAACATAAATAAATGTTTTCTTAGTGGTAGGTGCAAAACAAATATGTGTAAACCATAATCAAAGTAGTACTCTCTCAATACTTGAAGTGCAAACAGAGACTGACCAAATATTTCTTCAAGCATGATGCAGAGCTGAGATCAAGATATGGCCATGTTCTTTTTCCAGAATATAAGCACGTCTACCTTTTCTATCAGCAGCTGAGACCTTTGGCCACTAACTATGTCTCCTGCAGATGAAAAGACGAGCTCACTTGGAAAAAAAAAGGTGGCAGAGATGGAAAGGTATGCGATCACTGAAAAGTTTTGTGACCACTGTACAAATAAAATGCATGTGCGACGGGGCGCCCATTAGCTCAGTTGGTTGAGTTGGCGTCCCATGTATAGACAGTAGACGTGAAGCGGCCCTGGGTTCAAGTCCCATATATACTGTTTGTGTCTTGTCTGTCACTCTATCGCCGTTAATAATAGATAACAGATAATAACCTTTATATGCTGCCACCAGTACTTACAAACTTCTAGCCTTGTGTAATCAATATATAAGCATTATTAGACCAGAAATTACAAACCTGTCAAGTATTGTTATGATAAAAGATATAACATCAGGTTCAATGTTAATGATATGCCAAAGAATGTTTTGATGTTTTTCAATGTGTAACTTGAAAAAATAACATTTGAAGAATCAGAACAGTTAAACTTTGAATTTCAAATCGCTAGATCTCACCCTTTTTTGCCCTCAGTTGCACATACACCAAGCGTTGGAACTTTTAAAATACAAAAAACAATATATAAATAAATATATATATATATATATATATATATATATATATATATAAAATATATATATATATATAAAATATATATATATATATAAAAATATATATATATATATAATATATATATATATATATATATATATATACATATATATATATATATATATATATATATATATCGGTTACAGGTTGCAAGGGGCAGGTGGTTATTGGTTGACAAATATCCATATCGTGCATCCCTACTGGGACCTACAAGACACTGTAGATGAACATTCATTCAATATCCAGAAATTCGCATTACTGACAATACCACTGACTACCCCCTATAACAAATTAGACAAATTTTCGCACACTATGGTTTGACCTAGTCTAGTTACCTTTTCAGCGAGGTTCCTTCATGCGAGTCTGAGATGACAGTGGGAGGAGTAAATGTGGCGACTTCCGCGTTCGGTGACATCACGTGCATACCCTATTTTCAGATGTATAACGTTATAAAATTAACCACAAGTCCTTTAACAAGCGTAGCAAAGCACCATGCCGCTAACCTGATAAGTTAACGGCATCCGAAACATACATCGTAGCTTAGTTATGCAAACCAAACCAACTCTGTCATAACCTAGTTTTATCAACACATTACTGTCAACACGAGTCGTACTGTCAAGCTGCCGTCCAGCGGATGAAAGTAGATTCCACTTCAAGCCTTGACAACCACTGGTGCGAGCTACATAATCAAACCAACAATTATTGTCAAAGCTACAGCACTGGGGGTATGTTTTGATAACGTTAGCTAGCTAGAATAGCATTTCGTTAACTTAAAATGACCAACTTACCCGTGTTTTTTACGCCACAGTTAATTTGACTTGTGCTTAAAACAAAAAAATGTCGTTCTGGACGTTTGCTTACAATATGACGTTGTTTATACTCTACTGTTGGAAACAAGCTGACGACTACATAGGTGAATTAGTTGTGATCTGTCACTTTAGACATTAAGCTAGCAGTCACTGTGTAAAATGGCAGTCTCCTGCTGAACCGTTACCACTCGACAGCTGCAAAGGGGTGGGGGGCTGGGGGGGCTGCTATGAGCCAACGTTAAATGTGATATTTGCTTCAGAATACATTTAAATGGCTATATGGAGGGTGTAATCTTCCAACGGAAAAACTTATCTGAATGAGCGATCTTTGGTATTTGCGGCTCTTTGCGACGGGATTCAAAGTGCACGTTAAAGCTCCCTGGGTTGAGTGTAACGTGGTACGGTCCATATAAAGGAACCCTATCTTAGACAGTAATTTGCTAATTTCTTACAAGATGTACCAGTTAATAAAATTCAATTTTTTAAATATATAAATTCAGAGCCACAAGATACCTTCAATACCGTCTGACTAAATTATTTTCAACAAAAGTTTCCCCAAAGTAAAACATCAGGTGAGGAATACAATGAGTAAAAAGTATATCTCTGCCTTATTAAAGAGTTTTTAAGTTGACACATGTACATGTCAAGATCGCTTACATGTTGTTGAAAGAATGGTGACCAGGGTGTGTACTGTGTAGGAGACTTTACAACATGAAATGGTAAAAAACACAACAATCACAGCAAATATAGCTTTAATTTAAAAAAGTAATCTTTACTTAAATTAAAAAAGAAAAAACAACGCTGAAAGTAAATCGAAAACACATCTACTGAGCTTCAAAAGAAAAGTAAGAGTGAGATGTATAAAAATGCTGTCTAAAACGCCTATGATAAAATTGTCAGCTGTTAATTAAAACCACACAGAACATCATTGATACTCATTTTTTTTTAATTATCCATTTCTATAATTATTTTTTAGAAGTAGCATAAAGGGACTACAACCAAGATTTTGTTGTTATGATCTGATTGTATAATAATTTGATCGGTCTTAAGTCATGAGGTGAACATTCAACAAGTAGCATGTTGTCCCTCTGATATTAAAAGTCAAGGGGAACAATAAAATCATTGCCATTTGGCAATGATCAGCAGCCACAGTGCACTAAACTCAAGTAAGATTACACCTGTTTACAAAGCGAAAGGGTGAGAAGTATGTGGGCTGCTATTGAGAAACACTGAGGTTGTAGATTGCAACCAACTTTAAGTTAATTTATAAGTTATAAGTTAATTAAAAAATGCATTCATTGCACCTTGATGCAGCTGAAATCTGAACTATAACTAGTAGTGGAGTAAAAGTATAAAGTTGGAGAAAATGGAAATACTCAAGTAAAGTACAAGTACCTAAAAATTCTACTTTGGTACATTACTTGAGTAAATCTAGTTAGTTACATTCCATCACTGATACTGGGCTACTGTAGAAACATGGCGGACTCCATGGACCCACTTCCTCTGTAGATATAAAGGCTCATTAACTATCTAAATTGTATGCTACTATTTACATTAAACAAAAGGTACAGTAGAATAATTGTTGAGATGCTAAATTGTAGACCAAAGTGTTAGAGACCAAAGGAAACGACTGATCGATTGACCAACCACACATTACCATCTCCATTGTGGCAAAAAATAATCCAGCCCTATAGCTTTGCCTCTCTAGTGGGCATGGAGCACAACTCCGATAAACTGGTTATATGTTCATATCATTTAACACATCTAATTCCCATGTTTACGTTTTTATATGTGCATCTTAATCTGGAATGTCAAAAATTATCATTTTTAAATATCATGTAAAATGGATTTTGGCCACTATCAAATCTTTTTTTTTTATCTCTCTGGTAAAATGATTTTCCCTTATGTGCTACTGTCCACACACATCAGTATGTTGTATTTTCCAAGGGGGTTAGTGGTATCGTATGTAAAGACAAAACACCTGCAAATTAACTTAAATCAAATTCTGCTGGATCAGTCATAGTAGTTGACAAGAACCCAGCCACTATTACAACAATGTCTGCTCATTTGCAGCTAAGCTGTAAGTCGTAGTGTGTGTATAGCCTTGCAGTAATGTGTGTATAACTAGGCTCCTGGGTCACTGTTTGATAATTTCATCATTAGAAACACAGCATGTTACTGTGGGTCAACACGTGCCCTTATGACAGGCATTTTTAAATCAGACACTTAAAATGAAAAAATGAAATCTCACATTAGACTCAAAACTCACATAATAGAAATTAAGGAAAATGGAAATGCAAATAATCAGGAGCCATGATTTTTCCTGATATCTTTCAGTCAACAGCACATTCATTTATTCAAAGTATGCAGCATACATACAGTAAATGCACCGTATAAGCCTATGTCTTAAAACAGACAAGAGTAAGATCAACTATTGTAAATTGAAATAAGATGTCATGTCTACAGTGTTCACATGGAGGAAGAAAATATTTGTCACATCACAATGTTGAGTTCTCTCTTATCTGTCGTGCTTCAGTTCCTCTTTTTTTACTGACAAACAGTCCTTCAGCTGTCTGATGCAGGTAGCCATTATAGAAGTCTGCTGCTGTCAGTCTTTTCTTCAAGAGTACTGTCTTGAATCCGACCCAGCCATCCTGAAACATGGAACCAAGATCAGTACAAATGTTGGTGTCACAAAAAATATCAGAATGAGCTAAATGAAAAAGAAAAAGGGGGGGGGGGTTGCTTTTGATGCCTTCCTCTGTTTACCTGTTATTACTGGTCTTCTGCATAATGTACATTTCCAAAGCAGTAATTCCATCATTGCAACAACAGTCATGTCATACTCACTTCTCTAAAGAGAACACTTTATACTGAAATAGAAATACTCTTTAATCTAAAAAAAAATGACACTGCACTAAGCTATACTGTCAATGAAACAGAACATTTTCCTGCGTTAGAAATCTCCCAGTGACTCAACAAAGAGCAAAACAACTCCCTTTCCTTGAAGTTTAATGTGAAACATCAACTGGAAACGTTAAGTTTCACAGACTGTAGATTGACAGAGATTGATGAAATGGCACACAAAAGGGCTCGAAACTCACTCATAAAGACAGTCATAAAAGTTGTGTCCTTAGACTATAAACTTTTTTTCTCCATGTCTTATTATCTGCTTGATTCAAGGAACATTTGCACAGGTTATAAAATTCTGAACAGACCTATCCTGACCAGACTGCTGTTAGGACAATTCACTGCAAGGAACATTGTAAAAACGCACATTTAAATGAATTAACATAATTAAATGAATCACCTGGCTCTTTTTAAAGAGAAATGTTTTCATGTGGCAATGGGAGTAAACAGGGACAAGCATGAAGGTTAAGGTCATTGCCAGTACTGAACAAAATAAATGGAAGTCTAACCGAGTTGGACAGACCTTACAGCAGATGGCCAGAGTATTGGACTCCTTCTGATAACTGACTGACCCAGGGGCTGGTCTCCTCCTCTGATCTGAAGAAAACACGAGTGATATTACATGTCAGGGTCATGGTACTAAGGATATACATTACTTAGTGTCATAGGGCTACAGACACACACACACACACACACACACATCAAATCTCATGTCATGTAGACTCTGGTTCTGGAGATACTCTCATTCAAAAGTGTATTTTTAATTATTAACTTAATGTAAATCAACACAGACAATGATCTTTTAGGCAATTTAAAGACCCCACATAGTTTGTTGTGGCAGGAATGTTTAAACTTTTTTCCTGAAAAGTTATTTTCTTTTTCCCCTGCAGATTGATGTGTCAAATGGAACCACAGTCTACAAAATGTGCTAAATTTCAAGCTTCCTGATTGGACGTTTCTTTCTGCAGTTCTCTACGAAACTCAAATTGATTCCACTTCTGAAGTCATCAAGGACACAATCTTTGGAAATGAATTATATTTTTAGTTCAAAGCTGCTTATTGTTTGTATTGACTCTTCAAACAGGAAAGGGATTTAAATATTTGAAATGATCCAATAGTCCGAAATAGAAATATTCTAATTATTCTTTGAAAAACTACCAAAGGTCTGTCAGGTTGCACGGAGATTGGGTGTGAAATGCCATTTTCAAGTCCAGACACAGATTCTGTATTGGATTGAGGTCTGGGCTTTTGACTCGGCCCCTCCAGAACATTCACCTTGCTGTCTTTAAACCATTTCTGTGTAGAAGCTGTATGCTTCGGGTCATTGTCTTGTGAGAAAATACATCTTCTCCCATTGCTTTAATTTTACCCTCTATCTTTACAAGCCGACCAGGGCCTGCTGCTGTCAACGAATATTCTAAATTCAAATATATATTTGAATATTTTTTAAAAATGGAGATTCAATTGTGAAAATTAATATTCGACTGTGAAAAAAAAACCATCAGCGGTTGCTTTGCGAGTGGGCGCACGACATGATGGGTCAGGGACAGGTCACAGGAGTCGCACTTACACAGCGTCACTCACTGCTGAAAGTGCGACGCGACAAAAACCGCGGCAGATGCACATGGCAGAGAGAAAAATTAAATGGCAGAAAGTTCAGAGCCCAACTCGGCAGCAGAGAGAGTGGTTTGGACTCAACCTAAAAAGCCCCGTTTGGAAATACTTCAGATTTTGGTCAGTAGACGGCAAAAATGCGGAGCCTCGAGATAAAATTGTATGCAAGCTGTGTAAGCTACAGTTAGCTTACCATTCCACCACTAGCAACAAGAGGGCACATCTCGAACATGTGCACCCAAATGAGCATGCCATGATGTCTGGAACTCCAACTTGCTTCGTTCAAATGCAAGGACATGAAGCCAATCAGTATCGTTGATGGCACGGGCTTCAGAGAGTTTTGTCAAGAATTGGAATCGAGGTGCCGTAGCCGGAAAATACCTATATAAGTAGTTATGTCTCGTTGTTTAAGTTTGTCCTCCTGTTATAGACATAATGCGCAAATACAGATATTCGAATGGTTCGAACCAATGTGTTTTTTTAGAGCGAATATTCAAACGTCATTTTGGAGCAATTTTGACAGCCCTACTGAGAAGCATTCCCACAACATGATGCTGCCACCACCATTCTTCACAGTGGGGATGGTGTGCTTGTGATGATGCGCAGTGTCTAGTGTCTACCATCCATAGCGTCTATTAGGGCTGCACGATATATCGTTTGAATATCGTCATCGCGATGTATGTGTGCGCAATTGTCACATCGCAGGGCCTGCGATGTAGGAGGTAAATGAACTCATCTAATTTCAAAGGTACCTGACACACACTGTGCGTGCAGACTCTGACTCTGCATGCACAGCAATCCACCAATCACATTAGTTTGTATTCAGTGTGCCGAAGCAGACCACGGCCCTGCACATGGTGTGAGTCGCTGGTAACAACATTGAAAAATGAGCAACAACAAGAGAAAGTCGCAGAAAAGGGAGACTTGGTGCCAAAAAGAAAAGCAACGTCAGTTATCTGGAATTATTTCTGCTACAAGAACGATGATATTGACCAAACACGTGTTCTGTGTCGACAGTGCCTTGCATCTGTTGCCACAACGAGAGGTAACACAACTAATTTGTTTGACCATTTACGTCGGTACCACACAGCTCAGTGCGACAAAAACAGGTAAGATCAGTGCAGGTTAATTGTCCACAAGATAGTAGCAGTGCATCTAACATAAAGTGCTATTCAGGTCATCTGATGAAAATTCCTGTATTTTTTCATATCGCAATATATATCGCAGGGTTAAAAAAAATTGCAATGTCACTTTTTTCCAATATCGTGCAGCCCTAGCATCTATGACCAAAAAGCTCTATTTTGGTCTCATCAGACCAGACAACCTTCTTCCAGTTGACCTTGGAGTCTCCCACATGCCTTTTGGTAAACTCTAGTGGAGATTTAATTAGCTTTCTTCAACAGTAGCTTTCTCTTTGCCACTCTCCCATAAAGATTTGACTGGTGACAGACAGGGCAAAATAGTTAGGTGTCTTGGTGGCCTCCTTCACTGGTCACTCAGTTTGTGAGGACAGCCTGCTCTAGGCAGATCTATACATGCGCCATATTCCTTCCTTTTCTTAATGATGGATTTAACTGAACTCCGGGAGATGTTTGGAAATGTTTTTGTATCCACCCCATGACTTATACTTTTCAATAATCTTTTCACAGAGTTTTTTGGAGTGTTCTTTGTCTTCATGGTGTAATTGTAGCCAGGAATACTGATTAACCAGCGACTGGACCTTCAAACACAGGTGTCTTTATACGACAATCACTTGAGACACATTCACTGCACTTCACTGTTACATGTTCTATTACATGTTCACTGTACATGCACAGTGAAACAAAACAGAGGTTTATTTCACTTTCTTAACCAGGATGATTTTAAATTCAAACACACATTAACCAGATACCTCAAATACCCGATAAATATCTACAAAAGCATGCATGCAGTGTAAATATATTCATATATATTCAATAATCTGTTTTTAACAAACTTACCTGATAATGTAATGTGACATTTTCCTACAAAATCCATAAGTTTTATTGTCTCGCCCATCCACATGGTCCTCAAAGGTATCTGACAGCAGAGATAAGGGTGATTAGAGTGATATTCAACAGTCCGCCATTGCTTAAAATAAATACCAGCCTAAATCAGTCATTACCCGGGATCCAATGGCGCGATACAGACAATCGATGTTGTCACAAGTCTGCTCCTCCCACACTATCCAGCTCATGGACGTACTGATCTTTGGGGCTGTTGGTGGCCGTCAATGTTTTAGTTAGAGGAGTTCCTCCTGTTTTACATTTTGTATGATTGTCAGTGTAGTTTAGATCTACGTACCAAATGTTTCACCTGCCCGGCTTTGGTTCCTTTTATGTGCAAGTCTCTCAGACAGTGTGGTCAAAGTATCAATTAGCTGCAATCCAGAGTACAAATACAGCAACTATGTTATCATCCTGTTAGAAAGACGATCAACCATCTTCCACACGTTTCAACAACTCACCAGATGTGCTCCCTTAGTGGCAAGGGCAGCTCCAAGATCATCAGCTGTACATTTCTCGGGTACCTGATGGAGTTCCTGGTTTACAATGGGACCCACATCAAACCTGGGAAGTGAAGATATGTTGAATCTGTTTAAGTTTGCAGTCCAATAGGTAGAACATTGAGGTTTTCTCTTTATATACCTATGAGGACGTATCTGCATGATGGTGACTCCTGTGACAGTGTCACCGTGCAGGATGGTGTGGAAGATGGGCGCTGGACCTCGCCACCTCGGCAGCAGGCTGGGATGAACATTTAAAATCCCGCTGCAGACACACATATACAGTTTATGACTTAATGCTTTAAGCTGGGGTTGGTGAGATAGTAGAAACCAGCAACGTGAGCTAAATTTTGAAAGTTTCTCGCTGAAAAAAATCCCACCCTCTCTTCAGGTTGCCCTTCAAATATACTCCTCCAAAACACCTGCATAATAAATGTTAAATAGAATTCTTACTTTTTTGACAGTTTCAACAAAAACAAAAAAATTACAAGCTTTGTAAAAGTGGAATTCATTGGAGGGATATTGTATTACATTGCATCAGACAGGTTCACCTGATAAAGTAGTAAAGTGGGTGTATTATGTTGAATACTGTTTTGAGATGACATCCTTATTTTATGCTCCATGTATTGAATGATTATCTAGCTGTTTTATAAATACACAATATGGTCAAACGTATACATCTCCTTATATTTACCAGCCTGCAGTAGCAGTCGCATGTTAGCCAGGTTGTGAAGGAAGATATTAAGGAAAACTGCAGGCTCAACTGCAACAAGTAAAGTAGGTCAAAGTTGTATCAGGAGTTGGATCTCTGTGATGAATGAATCTCAAACTCAAAAAGCTGGTATTGTCATCTTGTAGGAGGGCCACTCAAGTACTACAAGAAAGCGCAATATTTCTGAAATTTTCATTTTTATTTCCATTAATAACTTAATAGTAGTATACATTTTTTATATTTTTACAGTTGCAGATCTTTTTTCCCTTCTCTTAAAAACTTATCGAAACCTTGCACTGAACTAACAAATGAAACACAATTGAACTTTACTTCTTGCAAGACACCTGGCAACAATTCTGCTCATATTTTCTTTTTAACAGTGAAAACATGTTTTTCCTTATGAATGACTTTTCTTAAACCTCGCACTAGGCCTGCTGTGTAGTCGGTGATCCAGGTGTTATGCCAATTACATAACTTGTCCACTGCCCCATCGTCCTTTTACTTTGTATAAAATCAATAGTCTGATGGACGCTGCAATTACAAACTGCTGAAGGCGACTATTCTGTGCAGCAGCGGGGTCAAGATAAGAATCGCAGCACAGAGCAACAGGAGTCACATTTCACAAAGAGCTAGGATAACTGACTGACAAGGCTATGGTGCAGGGGTCTGGCAGTTTGAGAACCATGGTTTAAACAGACAGTTTGGCTGATCATTTTATTGTTCAGCTTTCCCAATAAGTTTCATTTTACATCTGACTACTCATGCGTCTTGATGGTTATGACCTATTTTTAGCACTCTGGCCAAGCACAGACATTGGTCAGTACAATTCTATCAGACGGCTAATGGGTTTAGGGTGTGGCCTCTGCAGCCAGACCAGGGCAGAGCAACAGTCCACATGTTTTACCACATCACTGATAGACAAAAAACGCTTACTGTGGAAATTTGTTGATCAGTGTCTCGTGGAGTAAACAGCCAAACGACACCACCACGCCAACATCAAATCGTCCATCTACATTGTCAGGTGGCCAGCTGTGCAGTGGAAGCTGGTTCTGTTGAGCAAACTTCTTCACTGGGACATTACCAGAAAGAGTAACAACTTCGAGGGACTCCACTATCCCTTCACTGGAGGTCCTACAAACACAACATGTAAGTTAGTTGCCAGGCACTCACATCCCTTATTCCAAGTTGATGAAGGTTATGTACGAGTCATTTCATGAGTTTTCATGCCATCTGTGATGCACTTCAGTTGTCTTTCCAGAGCTGAAATGAAGATCGGGACTTTGCTATCTGACCCTGCTTTTTATTCGAGATTTTAGGGATAAGATTTGAGTTCAATGCAAAATCTTTCATGATTTAGATCGTTTTGGAAATACGATTGCCAAGGTTGACAAAATAACTTATACGATGTTAAATGTTGTCTAAACTAGGGTGCGACCGGTATGTTTTCTTTGGTCCGATACTGATAAAGATTATCAGAAATTAAGGAGACTAAATAATGATACTTGGGAACGATATTTATTTGCAGTAATAATGAAATTCTTGTAGTGTCCTTAAATACAATTGTAGGTACTTTACTTGAGTATTTGCATTTTCTGCTACTTTATACTTCCTCTCCACTACATTTATTTGATACATTTAGTTACACAATACTTTGCAGATTCAGATTATTCAGTTTTTATGGGCTATCAATTATGAAGTGTTACCAATCAGATATTGTTGTGAGTGAGACACTTAGTAAGAGGATGCAGCATAAGAGCCAAGGCAGCACTTTTACATTCACATTTAATAATCAGAAGTCTGTATTTCAACTGGTGCCCAACCATTAAAGTCAAAGTCAAAGTGAACTTTTTGTCAATCAGACCATGCAATTAGTGCAAGTAATTACACAGAGGATCGAAATTGCGTTTCCCCATACTCCAAATGTGCAAGTAATAGTTTAACACACAACATAAACATAATAGTGCACACAGATATAAACAAATAAACACAACATATACAGACAGACAGTGGGCATATACATTATACAAAATAGAATATTTACAGTGTGCCAGAATTTGATTCAATTTTGAGGTATGTTACTGAGGTGCAATAATAAAAGGGTGCAATATATCAAAGTGCAAAGTGTAGAATAGCAGCATGGAGGTATGTAAACACTATATCAGTCAATATCAGCTCAGTGCTGGTATATTGGCACGTTATGGAGACCACGGTTCTGTTGCCATACATGGGCATGACTTCGATTGGTCACTTACTATAAATAATTAGAGGTCCACATTGATAGTGGAGCTGAGCTGGCACACAGATGTGGAAGGAGTATGTGCAAGAATCCATCAACGCTTCTAATTCTTTTCAACATCATTATGGTATTGCCAGCTGGTTTGTAAACAGGAAAAGTTTAAAACTCAGGTATTAAGTCCGGTTACGATGGCAGGAAAGATTATGCGAACACCTGAACACCTCTACCCGTCACCCCACGACACATTTTTGAGCAGTCTAATATTCGTCAGGTCAATACGATCATCTCTAACCCTTCCCATGTGTTGAACTCTGTGCTGATTAATTCTGGAAGGAGGTACAGGGTCACTATGTGTAAGCACAATAGACTGTCCAATTGTTATTCCAAGTTATTAAAGGGCAGCCCCTGGAGGGCAGACAGAAGATGTAACTCAAATCTAAGATAAATGTAGGTTCCACCCATTGCTGTTTATTCGTAATTGAGACATATTGTATGTATTTATGTATTTATGTATGAAGATGCGTATGTTGTCAGAAATATGCTTAGAGGGGGCGCCGTTTATCTCAGTTGGTAGAGCAGGCGTCCCACGTACAGAGGCTTTGTCATCGCTGCAGTGGACTCAGGCTCCCGGCCTGGGGCCCTTTGCTGCGCGTCACTCCCCCTCTCTCTCATCCTGTTTCCTGTCATATCTTCAGCTGAACTATCACTAAAGCCATATAAAAAACATGCTTAAAAAGAAATATGCTTAGAGGGGTCATATTATGTTTTTTGAGCATTTGCCTTTCTTTTATTGTGTTAAGTAGCATTTATGTGCATGTAAAAGGGTCTACAAAGTGAAAAAGCCCCAAGTGCTCCTGTACCGCCTGAAATGCATGGTTTGGAGTGGAGCCTCTACTTCCATAACTTATGTGTGTCACTATGTAACCGGTGTGTTATATAAATTTGTTTTTATTTATGTATCATAAAATATATACACTTCAGTCTGCTATAGCCGTGTTAAGATCACACTACCTTGCTAAGCCTAACCTCTGAATGGCTACATCCTGTCTGTTAAGTAATGCACATGTGCAATTCTTACCAAAGATTGAACAAAGGCCAGATGTCTCACTCTGTAGCCTAAACAGAGTGTTCAAGACACAGTGCGAAGAAGGATGTTGCAGCAATACAACATATGAGAAAAATAATGTGTTTTTGAAAATTAAAGTATGTATACCTATTCTACTAGGACCCCAAAATAAAACTATGCACCTGAAAATTAGCATAATATGACCTCTTTAACTTAGTAAGTTTTAACAGTGTGTTAGACTCTGTGATGAAATTGTTGAATTGTTGATCCAAGACAAGTTTCTCCCACGGGAGTCAATAAAGTAACCTTAATCATAGCACAAAACAGGGCTAGTCTGGTAGGTTGCAGCACAATCTACACAGTAATAAGGACACAGAGATACTCATTTCCTTAAGTCTACCAGTGGATTTTAAGAGCAAATGGTAGTCCAAATATGCTATGAAAAAACATCAAGAAAAATATGATGCATCAAGGACCATACCCAACAAACTTGGTGCACCTATAACTCAGAACAGTAAACATCCTTGCCTGCCAAGTACATGTTTTGATTTCAAGTGTCATGCAATGTAATTTGTGTATAGCATGTGTATGACTAAACACTGGATGGTGTGTAGTAGGCTTCTGGTGTCAAGATTCGTACCAGCTGGATGTGAGAAGTTTCAGAGATTCCACAGCAAACTGATCAGAGCCAAAGAACAGGAGCCTCCACGGGGGTCCTGATGATGACATACGTCTACAGAGCCACCGATGCCGGCCATCAGTCCCCCTCCTCCACCCGGTGTGTCCACAGCAGTGGTGGAGCTGGTTCAGGATTCTCAGAGAAGCTCCTGCTGTCCTGCCGTTCGTCCACATATTGACAAGAACTGTCTCTTCAGCTCAAAACACCCTGTGTCCACGCTGCCGGTGCTGACACTAGCTGTGTTTCTGTGACTGTATCAGATTTGCCCTATACTTGCTCAATGTGTCCACAGTAGGCGCCGCCATATTTTCCATTATACTTCCGCCCGGTCTTCTTCTTCGTGGATGGTCGTTGGCGATGGCAAACAAGCTTTCTGCCACCAAGTGGACAGTGGTGTAATGTTTATGACACCGTCGGAGATTTAACCTCCAATTTTTTGCCCGACAAACTCGTTAAATTACCCTGTTACATTATGTTTCATTAACAGGTTTTACTATATGGGAAAATTCTATATAGGGATAATTGTTGTGCCTATAACATCCCACTATGGATGGATGGAATGTGGTATTTAGGAATAAATCCGTATTCAACAGAGTGGTTGGAGAAAAGAATATGGTCTGTAATGCATATACTGATCAATATCGGTAACATACCTAATGAGAATTTTTGACTGAAAACTGCATTGATATATTTTCAAAACAAATCAATCAATCAATCACTGTTTTCACATCACCTGTCAGCGGATTTAATGCCGCGGCTGATCGGTGTGTTAGATGGAGCGGCGTGTGTGTGTGTGTGTGTGTGTGTGTGTGTGAACAGTCTGTGAGCGTGGTGAAGCGAGTGAAGAGAGCGAGCGGCAGGTGAAGTCGGGACAGCTGAGAGGAGGGTTTAGCCGTCTTGACTGTCATGATAAACATGTTCTGTCCAAGTACATATAAAATTTTGACCACAACTGCATCCTTTTGTGATTTTTTTTTTTTTACTTTGTTATAAAAATGCAATACCAAAACAAAAACAATTTTGTTGCATATTTGCAGACGCATTTATAGTGGTATACAACGCCGTATGTTGATATGTGCGTAACAAGTGGATATGTCAAGTCCTTGGCCGAACATGAAAAGCACGATGGATGATGAAGAGCAGATGGTTGAATGCAGGATTTTCAGTGGATGCTTACCACTGAGCAACACAGCACAGAGCAACGAGAGCATAAATAACTATTTATGGGAGAAGATCAGTGCACTTCATATGTTGCTATACAGTCTTTTCTCTTATTTAGGGCCTCATCTGTAAACAGGTGGAGGATCCTTTGCCTCTTTAAATATCATCTGAGAGAAAGGCACACATTTATGTAACAAACCCTTAAAATACAAGTATTAACTCATAGCAATATTAACATTACACAAGCTGTTAATTTAAAATAGCACATTCTGCACAAGTCTGGGGAGGGGATCAGTCTGATTTCTTTGACATTTCTCTGTGTTGATCTTGGACGTTTCTGTTGATCTGAGGTTCCTGTTGTGAATACTCTTCAAGGAATCTGAGGTGGAACTCCTTCAGCTTCTCCAGGAGGACTTTGAGCTTCTCTGGATTTGGAAGGATGGTCATTCTAAGAAACAAAACACACAATAAAAACAAATACATAGTATGTTTAAATATGTCATGGTTTCATTTCAATTCATGGTCCATTTGTATATATAATGTTGAGATACAGTATCTTGTGTAAAAAGTTTAGATTTGGGCAAATTTAGGATTCTGCATATGACATCTTTAATTCAGCAAATGTGTCATAGTTTCCTACTTTAAAAAACAATCTGTCCAAGTCTTGTTATCTTAAATCCTATTGCAATTGTTAAATAAGGCTGCGTTGGTGTAAGGATGTGTTCATGTCTCACCTGAAGTGATAGGTTCCCTCCCTCTGGCCAAATCCACTTCCAGGTACCACACAGATACCAGTTTCCTCAAGCAGTTTGAGGCAGTACAGCATGTCAGGAGCCATAGAAAGGGACTGCAGACACACAAATAAGAATGATACATTTAGCTGATCAACTGTGACTCAGGTTCCCAATAGGGTGGCTGCATGTCGACATTTTCCCACCAGCTAATAAGCTTTTGACAACACTGGTATTACCCAGCACACCGGCTATTGACAAAGAAAGATGCTTAATTTCTGTCTACCGCAGTGTTAATTTACTGATAATGCAAACCAAAGATTTCCTACTGCTGCGGCTTCACATTAAAATTTAACTGGGGGGACGCTGTTTAGCTCAGTTGGTAGAGCAGGTGTCCCATGTATAGAGGCTTTGTCCTCACTGCAGCGGCCCTTAGGTTCGAGTCAGGGCCTGGGGTCCTTTGCTGCGTGTCACTTCCCCCCTTTCTCTCTCCCTCTCTCAACCGGTCATCTCTTAAGCTGTTTATGAATAAAGCCATAAAAAAGGCCAAAAAACTAAACTGAAAAAAAAAGAAAAAATTATGGTATTCTACTTACAGGACCCACAAGTGTTGCTCCCAGAAACCATGAACCCTTTGAGTAAATTTCTGATCTCAAACTACGCAATTAACAGGCTGGACTCGAACCCCAGGACGTTGCATGAAGTTTATTCTTAAGTGTCCATATGACCTCAAGAGAGAACTTGTTTTCTGAAAACTCATCTTTTGCAGAAAAAAAATGAAAAAGGAAAAATTCCAAATTTTAGACTGGGTTCAGTAACAGACCTGTGCTTCCTGTATTGCTCGTGGTGGGATGAAGATCTGAGGAAAGGCATACATGGCTCCTTGGACTGGGTTGCACGTCATCCCAGGCACAGAGTTTAGAATTTCCTCTGTCAGCCTGGCTTTGTGAGCCAGGGCATCCAGGACTGCCCTCTTCTCCTGGGGACCAACATAACACATCATACATGAGGGTTAACAAATTAATGATGACCATCATTAATTTAAGATGCAAGTCCACACCCAAGGGTCACCTCACCTCACCTAGTGAGATGAGGAAAAACACAACATTCCTTCCTGGAAAGCATACTCCCTCAGGTGTAATCACATCAGAATGTTTTAATTACTTAAGCTTGAACTGTGAATGAATAGATCCATTTCAGTTAAAGATTGGTGTGAACATGTTAGGCATCGAATAGTTATTGGCTTTTCATTGGGCTAAGACAGGCCGCGCACTGAGCAAGAGCTGATCTCCTTCTGCATGCACAGGACAATTAGTTTATTTTTAAAAAAACCCTGACAGCCTCTCTCACTGCCTCACTGTGACATAAACAAAAAATGGCTGAAGACAGAGGTCCCCAAGGTTGCAGACTGGGTTGAAATAATGCATAATATATATGTAACTGAAAAGTTGACTTTTTATTCCAGATTGGAACAGGACAACAAAAAAAAGACAAAAAAAAACATATTAAGCAATATAATGCATTGTCACAACATTTATTTCCATCCAGAGTTGCATTAATTTTTAACGAAGATCTTATTGATGGTGGGAGAGTTGGGTCGCTGCATAAAGTCTTCTCCAGCACATCCCAAAGATTTGCAATGAGGTTAAGGTGTGGAGTCTGCGGAATAGGGTAAATCTGGACTCATCAGACCACATGATTGTTTTTCATTGCTCCAGAGTCCAATCTTTTCACTCCCCAGCAAATTAAAGCCATTTATTTCCAATTATCCTCATTGATAAGTGGTTTTCTTAAGGCTACACAGCAGTTTAGTTGCAATCCCTCCACTTGTCTTCTCATTGGGCGTGTGGAAATGCTCTTATTTCACCATTAAACATAGCCATGAGTTATGATCATTTCTTTCTCAAAGATGATGTTTCATTACTATCATCTAGGTTTTAAGGACAGTTTAGGAGAAGGAGAATGTTTGATCCCTCAACAATAGTAATTAATGCTAATGTTAGTGACAAATAGATTGCATTTCCCACAGCTGCTTAACAATAAAAGAGACCCAGTAATTAAATGAAAGAATGCTTGTAATGTTAAGCTGCAGCGAAGTGAAAACAAAGCCACAGACACACACCTTGGTAAACTGAGCATAGGAGGGCTCATGTCTTTGGGGGGGATTTACAATGACGTCCATCGCTGCCTGACCAGAGACAGGGGGGCAGAGGCGGACAGACAGCAATTTGACCAAATGGGCCTTCACCTGTGGATCCATGTTCAACACTTCCATGTAGCCTCCACGGAAACCACACCTAAGTGGGAGGCAGAAACAAAACACAGATAATATTAATTAAGTCTTGGGTCAAGAAAAGTAACACTACACTGTGCCCGTGTACTGACACATGCATTAATACTGAACCGTTTGAAATGATATTTCCCATTAACCAAATAATTACAGTCAAACTAAGGCCTGTATGTATAATTCATACTGTGAATAAGAGGCTGGAGGATGTGATTAATTTCATGGGAATTACAGGTTCCCTGTCAATTACAGCAACAGTAGAAAATTAGTTGTGGATAGGACAAAACCTGGTTACAACATTTAGTGTCATGTTTAAATACACAGATACCAACGAAGACATACTGAAATTGTCAGGTTATATTAGTGTACTAGAATGTTGCTTTTGCTGGTCAGCTTCATGTGTATATATATTTCTTCTTCAAATAAATACCACACTTCAGTGATTCAACAATAAACAACACAAGATTGAAACTCGGTTTGTTGCAAAGTTCAGTTTCTCAATCCTATCACGAGTTAACCCTCTTCCCAAACAAATCAATAAAGGATCTCTGAAAAAGAAAATGAACCTAACATCTCCAAAGCTGTCAGTTACCTCCAAGCCAGTGGTTGATGGTCTTCATTACACAAAAGGATAAGAGTCTAAAAGTGCAGCTTCAGGCCATCGCTAAGCTGGGTATGTTGTGTTGAAAGGGTTTTTAAAGTGTACTTTTCTTTAGATTTATGTAGGCAAATATTAAGACAAAAGTACACAGGGATAATAACAATTATGTTTTGATTTCATTCATTATAATTGAAAGCTCATTACAATTCATTCATAATTTCAAATTAGTATCGTGACACTTAATGTGACTTAAACTTTTGTTCAGTGAACTTAAACAGAGACCTTTGTAATTTCAGAGAATGTACTGCATAGAGAAAGGAAAAACACAGTTGAACATATTCAAATGCCAATTATTTTCACCATATTATGAGAGAAGAGCTGAATGTGGTTGTTTAGTGCAGAGGATACTCACTCTCCAGTGTAGCCTTTGGAGGTGGAGTGGAAGGAGGCCAGCTCCACATTGTTGAAGTACTCAGGGCCCATCTCATAGAGGACCTTCTTGAAGGAGTGGAACTGACTGTCTGGTGAGTACACATTGTCCTGGTACACCTGTAACAACACCAGCCAGCTTGTTCACAATATGGCAGGAAAAAAATAATCTCTCCAATCACCAACACATTCAGTTTTGCTTAAACTGCATTCACGGTAAGCTCCTGGTAATACCTGCATGAAAATGTCAAACGAGAGCCAATGGAGTGTAACAGAAGGCACAATAAGAATGTTCTTTTTGCTTTGTTTTTGAAAAGGAGTATTAGTTATTAAAGTAAGAGGCCAATTGTTAGGAAAAAAATCTAATATCTGAAGCAAAAAAATACATTGCGTACCAAAATACATACATCATAATATCAGGGCTTCATAATGGATACATCATGACTTAACTCAAGATATTTTATTTCTGCCGCTAGACGTCCCTCTATCGAAACAAAAGATGTCTGCCGAGTGGTGTGTGGGAAGAGCCACTGCTCAGCTGCTTTAGAGCCGGCAAGCTCTGGAGGAGAGAGTGCAAAACCAGACCTTCTGGAGGACTTTCACCAGGAGTCAGAATCTGTTCTAAAAAGGGCTGCGGAGGAGATTTCCGGATTAAAAAGTGGATTCATTTTCACTCCCATTTCTCAACCTGACTGCAGCAATGAAATGTTTTAAAGTTTTATTCATGTTATGCCCTATTAACCGACTTCTTTCCTCACTCTCTGACTCTCTCCTGGAAGTTATAGCGACTGGCAATCAAATAAAATGCACACTAACCATTAATGAAATCCAGATTTCACTGGGTTTGAACACGTATGTTGGAAACATTTGCGATAATGCAAGTACACAGCAAAGACTTTTTACATATTGTATCTATTTTATGCCATTTAAAAACTGGGAGCAAACGGTAGAACTGCTTTGATTTCAACTTTACACAAAAAAAAAACTGCAATGCTAAATCACTGGAACACCCCTTGAACCTGGGCACAGGAAAAATGACTAAGGTCTGAACAGTTATGTTTTTGGATAAAGGGATAATGATTTTCGGACGTTACAGAAAGCTTATTTCTGAGGACGTTTGGAATAACAGATTAGATGCTGGCAGTTGAAGTTACCTCATCAGCCATGACAAACAGATTCTCCTCATAGGCGAAGTGGAGCACCTCCTCTATACACTTCTTACTCTGCACCTGACCTGGAGAACAGAGTGGGGAGAGAGATATGCATGGTATTACCACTGGAGGTAAATATCAAGGTGGTGTCAGGGCTAAACAGAGCAACTCAAAAATATAAAAATTGGCAATGGAAATGCAGGGAAAATTAAATGAGTACGTGTGGATACAAACTAGGAATTGTAAGTGCTGTAGCATAGGCGACTGGACTTTCTTGAAGACGTTTCACCTTTCATCCAGGAGGCGTCTTCGGTTTTAACTGACTGGAGGGGAGTTACAGGCTTTTAAACTTACAGAGTCGTCAAGGACACGTTTGAGCTCTGATATGATATGAGTTTCAGAGTTGTTGTTAGGGCTATGTGATCCCAGGTTTGAGTGGCTGCAAAGCCGTCTGGGGTGAGAACTCAGTACGGCATTGTAGTAGGGTGATAAGTACTGTCATAGGCCACCTCTTTGGCTGAAAGACGATCGTTCCAGTTTGATATAGATTCCTTTACTCCTCAAAGCACACGTTCCAGCCTCAGTGTGTTGCTAGGTTTGAAGTTAACCGGGATATGATGTTTATCGAAGATCCTGCTGAGTTTCCCAGATAATTTCCCAACATAAGGAATGTCAATATTGTCACGTTTTCTCGTCTCCTCCAGTACCAGAGATGTTGTAGCAACTGTAATCTTGGCATCAGAGTAGTAGTTCAACAGGTACACTTAGCTCTGACTCATAATAAGGTATTCACCATTGGATAATCCCTACTGTGACAGCAACATACCAAGAATAACAAACACCACCCCTATGGTATCTTTTACTGTTCCTGTGTTTGTGTCATATTAGTTTTTTTGTGGCGCTGCTATGATGGTCAACTAAAAACCCTGCCTACTTTTTAAGGGTACCATCTACAGTGGAACACGAAATGTGGAAATGTACCTTTACGCAAGTTGTTCACCGTCTCAACAAATGACTATCAATATCCTACCTGTGGGGTTTCCGGGGTTGATGATGCAGAGCACCCGGGGCTGACAGTGGTGCTTAGCTGTCATGTAAGCTCTCTGCAGTTCTTCAATATCCAGTGCCCAGCAATTGGCCTCATCCAGGTAGTAGTTAATGTGAACTGCCTCCAACTCGGAGATGGCGGCAGAGTACAGGGGGTACTGAGGGATGGGAATCATCACGCCCGTTCTCGATTTTCCTTGACCTGATACTAGCAGCTTCAGGATGCTCTAAAAATAAAAGATAATCACTGTTATCACAAGTGAACCCAGTCATAATGCTTTCCAGTTACTTCTTTGTCACCACCCTGCCTCCTCCCTCCTGTCAACCCAAGAGAGCTGCTAATACCATGATGCCGTCACTGGCTCCTGTGGTGAGGTAGATGTTGTTCCAGTCAGCAGGTACACCCTGGTCTCTTTGTGCGATGTAGTCAGCAATGTCCCGTCGGACACACTCCACCCCCTGGCTGGCACTGTATGAGCCTGAATCAATAACAGACAACATACTGGATACAGTAAGTTTGAACATGAAATAATAACTAGAAAAATGGTATTTCCTACGAAAATACAGTGTGAATGCTAAAGGCTGAAGTAAAATCTGCTGAATGTACTGCCGAAAAGCTGAAAAAGTTTAAAAGTTCAAGGCCAAAAGAGTTTAAAAAGTTGAACATGTTGATAGTTGAACAGTTTCTGTAGCTGAACATGTAGCTGAATGTATAAAGAAGCTCAAAAGGCAGAAAGATGAATATTTTTAAAAGCTGAAACGACAGAAAAGCCGGAGCGGTCTGAAAGACTTGAAAAAGTCGAACATTTTAATTGCTGAACATCAAGTAGGATGTTTGAAGGAGTTGAAAAGGCAGAAAGATGAATATCTGAAAAGGCTAAAAAGCTGTAGACTAAGAGGGCTGAAAGAGGTTAAAAAGGTGAAAAAAGACTGAAAAGGCCAAACAGTTGTGGAATAACAGGGTTGAAAGAGCTTGAAAAAGGTGAAAAAAGACTGAAAAGGTGGAAAGTTAAAGACAGACAGAGCTTAAAAAGGTGAAAAAAGACTGAAAAGGCCAAAAGGTTGTAGAGTAAGAGGGCTGAAAGAGGTTAAAAAGGTGAAAAAAGACTGAAAAGGCCAAACAGTTGTGGAATAACAGGGTTGAAAGAGCTTAAAAAGGTGAAAAAAGATTGAAGAGGCAGAAAAGTTGGAGTGTAAGAGGACAGAAAGAGCATAAAAATGTGAAAAAAGACTAAAAAGATGGAAAGATAAAGGCAGACAGAGCTTAAAAAGGTGAAAAAAGACTGAAAAGGTGGAAAGTTAAAGGCAGAAAAAGCTTAAAATGGCTGCATCGTCTATGTAAAGTAAAAGATGTGGGATCCAAATCCAGCTGAAGAAAAGTCTTTCTCCAGATTTTCCAGCTGCTCCCCACTCGAAATATGATGTCATGCACTCGAGCTCAGGCACTACACACGCATTCTTGAGATACACACGCGGGGAGAAGTAGGAGAGCCAAAGATGAAGCAGTCCCCGTAAGAATGAATGGGGAAACGCCTCCCAAACCCCTGAGATTTTTGAAAAAACTGTAATGGTTATGGCAAAAATATTTATATGCTGAGTGAGAGGAGACATGGCTAAACGTGCTCATGTCGATTTTATTTCTGTCGAGTGAGAAATGAGGGCACAGGAGCGAGAGACAAATCACGTGCCGTCTGCTCTCGGCCAAGAATTTAGCCTCGAAATTAACATTGCACCTTACGGGACGATACTTGAACTTCATGTCGCTCCAGGGTTTCCACATCAAAAACTGTAAGTCGTACATCTGAAATGAGACCATCAGCTGAAAGCCAACAAGATTTCCTACATTTAAATGAATATATTGTCTATGTCAAGCAAAAGGTGTGGTATCAAAATCAAGCCGAAGACAGTTTTGGCTCCCATTCTTCAAACGGCTCCCCACTCAAGCGATGATGTCACGCACTCTAGCAGACGCAATACACACCCATTATAAAATCAGAAGAGGAGCTAAAAGTTCTTAAAACTAAAACTGCGACCATTTCAAAACCGTACCGGATTTTTAAAAACTGAATACATCGCCAATAGTTCAAGGTTTGGGACTGGTTTAAAATTTGAATGGTGTCTCTCGCTCAACGTATGAGGTAGAAGATGAGGTTGAGAGGCGATGAGTTTTGAAGAGGATTTATGATTTGAATAGCTGAAAATATGCTGAAGTTATAGCAGAATGAAATTTGAAAAAAATCCCCATAAGGATGAATGGGAAAATTTTGGCAGAAAAAGCTGAATATTTCCAAAAGTATAATGGATAGAAACAAGAAAAATAGACGCCATCATGTCCTAAAAAAGCTGAACATTTTGATATTTGAATGGTTTCAATCGCTCAAGATTTGTAGGAGAAGAAGCGTGCCAAAAAATGTACGGAAGAATAAAAATAAACGAGAAGAACAATAGTGTGAATGCTGACTCAGCATTCACACTAATAACAACAACAACAACTCGATGCGGATATTACTTGCAGTAATGTCATAGATTACATCTGACTGCAGTGCTCAAGGATGACATGACATTTAGTCTTGTCAGACGTTTCTCCCCTGCTGAGAAGCACTATATTGTTTGTGGCTTGTACATAGGGCAGAGCAATCACCTAAGATCCACATCATGATTAACTGCCACAATTACCTTGGTAATGACGCATAAACATTAATGATACATGTGTGCACAATATTCTCTATCATACCATATTCAGTAGTGAAAAACAAGTTTGTGCTACAATAGGAATATTAAACTAAAATATGCTGTGCTTCACACTGGCTGCTACCATCTAAATAATAGTTACTATAAATAGATTTTAATCACACAGCAGTGTAATTGTGGTTTTGAGGCACTGCATAGACTCCTCTATAGCCAAAGTCCTCTGCATTTATACAATTCATGAAATGAATCCACACAGCAAATTCGGACTACTTGTTTTGTATAGGGTGGTTCCAATACCAACACTAGCATCAGAAATGCCTCCAATAGAATAAAATTACTTTATTGATCCCAGACTGGGAAATTATTTTGTCATAGCAGCAACTATACAGCCTAAATTCTCAACATCTGTATTGTGATTACACAGGTCTATGCACGACCCATCTCATGTAGAACTGAACAGTCATCATTACAGAGTAGTCTGTAGCCTCCTAACCTTGCGCTGACCCTCGCCCAAACCATAGAGTATTTCTATGTGAACACATCTGACATGGACAATCTCCTGTTTTGTGCGGCATGCGTGAACAAGCAAATCGAGACAGTATCCTGATCTGATTTCTGGATGTGGTCTGGAGTTCATATAAGAAAGGGGCTATGTTCCTCTGGCCTTTGTCAATCACATGCCAACAATAAACTTACATGCAGAACTCTTACGTGTCAGGTTTGTGTGTCTGCTCTCACTGTGAGGGAAGAAACTCCATTCTGCAACTTGTTTTGTAGTCCAGACACTCAGATCTCTTGGTTTTGATCGTGGTAATTCTTTTCCAGTAAAACAATGTAGCTGGTCACATCACATCAATTTCATAGCACAAGTCAGAATGCCCCTTGTTAAATGGCTCTAGGGATGTCCCGATCAGGTTTTTTTTACCCCGATCCCGATCCGAGTCCTTTAATATTTAGTATCTGCCGATACCGAGTCCCGATCCGATACTTAGCCTGAACTAATATTTTCCTAGATAATACAGCTGCATTAAGAAAAAAAGTACCTGCAACAGAGCTGTTCCTTAATAGTATTTTTATTTTGTTGAAATAAAGTGTATACTTTCATATGGCTCTTTCTTATTCTGCATATGGTATTACAACATCGGCGGACCACCTTCCTTGTGTTAGCAGGTGAGTGTGTGACGCTGCACTGTGACAGCAGCTCGTGTACAGCAGCTGAAGTGTGAGAGACGCAGCCCACGCTTGGTTCCTCCATATCATCCACTGCTTTTTACATATTCCTTACGTTGACACGTAAAATGACCTGGACGTGTTGCTTATGACCTACGAAACTGGTGCGCATACCGGCGCGTTGTAACTCGAAAGTGGAGTCAATAATGTTATGCAGAGATGGTCGGGCACACCGGGGATTCAAAAACTCCAGGTGACAAAGAAAACCCTGATCCTCTCCCACGGAGATAGCGGAGAGTTCAGTTATCTTCTCTGTAATATTTGTGGCCATGTCGCTGTCTCGAGGATATTTCTCTTTCCTTTAGAAAGTATCCGCGAGTGTTTGCTGCTTCGGTGTTGTTGCCTGTAGCTACTCTCGAGTGAACACGTTGTATTCTCTGAGTTTTTGTTTTGTATATGCCGTATCAAATGAGTAGTAAATGCAGCTCCGTGAAACAGCCATATTGCAGATGTTTCATGTCGCCGTTGGACTACTTTCGCTTTCTAATTGAAGTTATTTCCACACTGCTGACATTTTATCCACAGGTTTGCCAGAGTAACGTTACACACGCGTCTGTGCTCTGCCACTAATTGTGCACTGACGTTAAAAAAAAAAAAAATCGGGCCTGGGTCCACGTTCAAAATTGCCGATTCCGATCAGCGGAAAAATGCCCAGATCGGCCCCGATCCCGATCCTATAGATCGGATCGGGACATCCCTAAATGGCTCTATTGACAGCTGCTACTGAACTTATACACAGACACATTCTAGGACATGATGACAAGTACAACACACACAAACCTAGGCTGTGTCCTCCACAGTCCTGGAGGATGCGCTGGGCTCGTTGTTTGGCATCATCAGGGAAAGCTGGACTGTCCATTAGTTCTGGGAAACAACACAGAGCCACTACCTGCACAGGCAGAAAGAAAAATACCATTTTCAAACACAGAAACAAGGAGAGATGGCAGAGGCACATACCTTAATGTTTGGCATGTTAATAACTTAACATCAAGAGTGCGCATCAACAGCTTTCATGGTGAAAATTGTTTGTATAATTGATATTTTCCTTTTAATATTGCAGACAATAAGCGTAAACCTTTCCTTCTGATAGATATTTTGTGAATCTGTTCCCCAGCAAGTGAACTGAAGGTAAGTGAAGTGCAGCTTTTTCTGTCTCATAAAGACAAAAATAGACTGGGAATATGCCAGACAGTTGGGTTGACCTCACGCTGGTGCAGGCAGACGGGGAAAACAAAGTGGTAAGGAGACTGTTTATCTCCACAGCAAACTAGTAATAATATTCTCTTCGTTTTTGATGTGGAACAATATACATTTTTCTACATGTATCCCCAAGACCATGACACAAACTTTAAGTGGGTGGCATTTATCCCTCCAAAGAATTCCTGAGACAAGACCTGTATATCTGTAGTAATGATATTGGAACTACTGACCATATATTAGTTTCATACAATGGAATACTACTGTTTTGGATTTATTTCCATAATTGGCTGACACCTGTAGTTCCATCTTTCATCCCTCATATCTTGAAGCATTTTTGAATTAGGTAAAGTTTAAAATGAAATGCAAAAAAAAAAAATAATGAAAACCATATTAGCACAACTGCATTTTCTCTGCACTTTTATCACTGTCGCAGAACTTCTTTGTTTTTATTTATTTTCCTGTTTGTTTTATATATTGTTTATTGTAGTCTTACCCACATTGTTCCAGTGTGTCTACACTACAGTACTCTTTTCTTAAGTGTGATACTTTGATATCATATGTGTGATATTATCAGTGAGGCTGGAAGACACCTTATTCTTAAACTGATTGTAAGCTTGGTAGACATCCTTTATTGCTGACTGGTTGTTCAGTCCCATCTCCTTGCTCTTCCAAAGCTTAATATTGTTATCTATACTGTTGTTCACTGTTCTATATTGTTCAGCACTGCTGAGGAGGATCTGGAAGAAGCTGGTGATGGAAAAGGGACACCTGGTGGAGTCAGATGGCCCTGTTGCTACTACGATAGACGGGTAAATGAAGATGAGGAATGAAGCTGATGAAGATATTTTCAGTCAATGCTGTATGTTGCCAAATGCACAAGGATATGAAAAAGAAAAAAAACTGACAAAGCTGGCAGGGTACCATCTGAACTGAAAACTGAACTGAAAATGGTTTCATACAGTGAATGACTCAAACTACAGCTAAGTGATGACAGTGGGTCTGATGCTTTCTATGCGAGTGCCTGTCCAACCCTCACCTGGCGAACAAAGGTGATCGGTTGCTGACCCATGGCATGGGCATCACCAATGTTGGCCTTGATGACCTCAGTGAAAGGCTGCTTAACTCCCTAAAGACACAAGAAAAAAAAACACAACACATCATCAGGCTAGTGTGAGACTTAATTATGCTGCTGAATACAGAACACCACTCTGATAACTGCGCATAGTGTGAAAGTGACAGGGCTTTCTAAATATCTTTTAGAATTTGTTTAGTTTAGCGACCAAAAGCCGGTGGAGATTTGAAGAGTACCTGCTGGTAACATGCTGGTCTACCCGTTCCACACAGTATGATGCAACCGGCTTTAACTGCTGTCATCCAGAAAAGCTATAGCTCGTGTTCCGTCGCGTGGACGCTGTATGTAAATCTTACCAACGCAGTGTAACGTTGGCATTGGAATTTAAATATGAAATGTGGCGTTTAATAAAAGATCAGACTTAATAGTCGGTAATAGTTGTTAAAACTGCTTCCATCATCAGATGTAATGAGGGGGTCTTCTCGCTGTTTCAGCGTATGTGCTGTGTACAAACGACTAAACAATCAGCGGACAGACATGACCAGCGGGACGCTCACCTCCTGCAGTCCCCTCTCGATATCACCCGCCTTGATAACGATAGGTCCTCTCACGGCGTACTCCACCGCTTTCACCTGCGGGTTTAAGGTCGCCATGGTCAGCGTCTTTTCTCGCATGGTAACGGGATGTCCAGTGTCCACGGTGGCCTCTGCCGTGCTGAACCGCTTCAGTCCGTATTGCTCCGTAGGCCCCTGCGTTTGAAACCGAGCATGCTGCCATACATGTTTAGAAAGCGATGTCGTCCGAAGGGGGACATGCGAAGCGCGACGTATTAAGTGTTTAAGACGATGCATGTTTCCTCAGGCTCGGCCCGGTGGTTTATCGATCAAAACAGCCGGCTGTTATTGACTGTATGTCGGTTTTAAAGCCATTACAGCAAGAGAAACGCACTAAAGTAAGAAAAACTCTGGTATCGCTGACTCACTGTCTACTCGGTAGTCGGTGAGACTAAATTAACATGGATGAATTACACGCGCACCATTTTATCATCCGCCCTCCATTTTTTTTTCACGAAAACTTTATTGATAACATACATAAAAAAGGTATTGTTACTTTAACTCTTAACTTGAGTTTACATACACCAATTTATGTAAACTCAAATTGATGTGTATAGAAAATAATACGAGATGAAAGAAAATGAGGAATAAATATGGACACCACACTTTTGGCCCTTCAGCAGATACGATGTTTTTAATAATATCGAGAAATTTACGAAATTGAATATTCAATTGAAGTTACATTTTTATAACTTAATTTTTTATTATTTGCTCTTAATATGAGATCCCAAATTGACTTGAAGGACATCATTTAAACCCTTTTTCAAGCTGGAATCATCACTGTAGCAGCTGAGCTAAAGCGTTAGCGCACCTTTAAAAGTGCTTTGTTTTCGCAACATACTCTGGAATTATTAGAAGACTCACAATACTCAATGTCTGACCTGTGTGGAATATTAGGGACGAAATGTGGAAATATGTCCTGCTACATAGGATCAAAGACATGTCACATATTGCATAAAAATTCACCTGTCACTATACTTTTAGGTAAAGAGTCAGAGCAAGTGGAGGCAGCGTCTTGTTATCAGAAGGTCGCTGGTTCGATTCCCCTGGTCTGCATGTCGAAGTGTCATTGGGCAAGATACTGAACCCCAAACTGGTCCGGATGTGCTGGTTGGCAACTTGCATGGCAGCCACCACCATCATACGTGTATGAATGAATTATTGTGAGTCGCCTTGGACAAAATGAGCGTCTCCTAAATGCCCTAAATGGAAGTCGCCGAACTTAACGTGAGTAAAACTTTAATACATGACCTGATCTGCAAACTTTTCTGCTGGAGTCTTGATGGTTTGATTTTCCTCAGCAACGGTTGTTGTCTATCACTGATACCAACAACTGCCATGATCCCACTCTACCATTGTCTTTTGTTTTAATCGATACATCTTTGACACAGCTGATAAGAATGTCAATATCATCATCGTAGTTCCTGATGATCCGAGCTGGACAGTGTTATGTTTGTCTTAGCCCGTGAGCCAGCACATCTACCCGGGTTGAAATCAAACATGAAAGCTAACCAGACTCTTTTTCCGAGTTTTATTTATTTGTCAAATGAAGTGCGTTTTAATATAAGTTAACGAGGCAATTTAGCTTGCCTTAGTAAGGTAAAGGAAAAACGCATTTTTATAGGGAAAATTGGAGTAAACATATAGTCTGCATATGCAGAATTTTGAGCTATGGCAGTTCAGTCTGTTAAATAAATGTTGGCTCGTCTGGAGAATCTAATTGATTTCTAAAACAGTCCAGATTCTTGTGTTAAAGCTTGGTAAGATGGAAAAACCCTCAAGCCCAGGCTAGATTTTTAAAGTATCCAGCCACTAAACCCCGCCCCCCACGCCAAAGCCCATCTCCAAAGCCACTCCCCCAAACATGCACGCGCTGTCCGACGACTGCCGAGTACCGCCGACGGAGTCCGAGTCCTCACAAGCAGTGGGGAGGACAGTGTATCGGTGCAGCAGCTGGCTATGGTAACAGTAGATATGGCAAAGCTAAAACATCAAGATTAGTGGTGGACCTGCTACATGTATTATATTTTTGTTATCCTCAGTGATTCACAGAACACTGCTCGTGCTTTTTTTCTGTCCAGAATTCAAGGACAACGTTTGGAACAATCATGTCAAGTGCTGGAACTCTGCCTGACACCGATTTATTTGTTTTTCTGTATTTACCCCATGTCTGGCATTATCTCTGACTCCTTTGTCTTGAAGTCTTGGAAATGTAAGATGCCTCCTTCTTTACACTTCTAGTATGAACAAATCAACACATTCCCATTACAGTTCTTACACTTAACATGATGCATTAATTATAACAACTGAATTAGGTAAGACTATTCTTTATTGAATCTTTCGGAACACATTACTATTGTTTAGACAATATACAGTACAATTAGTGTAAACAGCTATATACAGGAAGGACATCCAAAGGTTTCTTTACTGATTATAAAGACAGGTCACTGGCCAACAGGTTCGGCTGCTGATGTCAGTGCTGTCACAGTCCTTTGTTACAACATTGCTTGTCCAATTCTTTAACTCCTGCAACTGAAAAATCATCCCCGCAAAATGTATAATTATAGGAAACTGGAATAGGAAAGAGAACTTCAGGCATTTCCGGGAAAGTTATTTCTGAATGTGTTAATGGGCCATAAAATGTCATTGATTCTCTCAGACACAAAACAGGACTGATGCGATGTAAAAAAAAACAAATTAAAAAAAAAAGTAATAATAGATGTCTGTGTTAGGATGGGTGTGCAGTGCTTCCCACATTCTACTGTGGTCAGCTGACAGTCAGATCATGAATCGAAATGCAAAGTCTGTATTCTTTTTTTAAAAAAATGTCATTCTAATAGGTAATGTGACTTGTAGGACCAGTACTTGAAGCATTTTTCTGGTGCAGCAAATGAAATGATGCCATTCCTTTTTGTATTGTACTGCTAAGGAGCACATTCATGCACATAAATCAGAATCAGAATCAGAATCACTTTATTAGTCCTGCAAACAAGGAAATTTGTTCTTCACAGCAGCCAAAGGACAGTTCAATATTACAATTAATGATATTAACAGTAAAAAAAATAAACAATATAATAAAAAGGTAAAAAAAAAATAGAAAGCAAACCAAATTGATGTGACTGAAGCACACATGCATATATGAAATAAAACCATCAAAGATACATATTACATGAATAATAGTGGTCTGATCCATGTTGCTATCAGCATCAAGTTACACTCACCTCACTTTAGAGACTTTGCAGAAATAGTGGAAACATCAGGACATGGTTCTGTCGTGAACTGATGCTTAGAAGGCTGGAAGTTGATGCATGGTTCTGTTAAATATAGAACACAGAAATAGACAACATCAGCACATGTGCAAAACATCCAGTTCAAAGACTATAATGAACATCACATTGCCATCTAACGATATCTGCTTACAACTACAGTGCAAACTATATTCACAGATCTTCCCATGACCTCCGAGCTGTGGACTTGGCCTTTCACACGTGCAGCACACAAGAATTAGTCCGCCTCTCTCATACAGCTCGTCTGGCTGATGCCCACACAGACCAGGGTAGCAGTTCATGTGTGAACACTGCAATATGGATTAGATCCACAGTACGTGAAAACGCTGGCCTGCCTGTAAACGTAACGTTATGTAAATAACTACGCCTCATATGGATGTAGGCTATCATAGCTAGCTAGCTAACGTTGGCTAATACATACTACAGCAACATAAGGAGCTTAGCTACGTTGACTGCATAATGCAGAGTTATCATACATTTCCCTCTACCAAAACAGACCAGCTTATTACCTGTCCAATAGAGACACAGCTACTATAGTGTCCGTTTTCAGGCCTTCGACTCCACCAGTTGTCGCCATCGCTGAACAGCCACTTTAATATTGACCTATCCAACTTTTTTTCTTGTAGTCTGATCCAGTCGGTCTTTCTTATCTTGCTCTGTTTGGCAGTGCAAGCTGCAGCTGCTACTGAAAAGTGTGGCAGCACTTTCTCTGCCATTCTTCACAGCTCCAGCAGTGTGGTGTATAGAGTCCAGTCACAAACAATGAATGATGGACGGAGTCAGCGCAAGTGGGCAGGTCAGGACAGATGGATAGACAGGTAGGCCGCTAAAATTGATTGGATGAAGTTATTACTGCCACAGACCATGGATTTTTAAAAAATGTTATATTATATATATATATATAATTATGTATATATATATATATATATATATATATATATATATATATATATATATATATATATATATATATATATACATAATTAATTTTAAAAATGCATCTGAGAATTACCACCCCCAGCTTTAACTTAATAAAAAAATCGTAATTAATGGTTTTATTATTGGCAAGTTAGAGGAACACTCTGGTGGCCAGTGGATGATATTTTAAAAAAGAATCTGTAAAGAAGAATGTTAGAGGCCAGACACTCTGACATATTTTGGGTGAAAGGTGTCTTTACCAAGTAAAAATGTCCATGTAAATTGTTAAATAAGAATAATAGCTGTTAGAAAAACAATATACTCTATATATTGTGATTTTATCACAGTACACAATGATGGTATTTTTGCTATGGCCCATCGAACAGAACATCAGTTTACCAACAATAATGTCTGACTTCCTGTATGATTCTAGGACAGTATGAACAATACTTATAGAAACAATGGCAATCCAAGAAACATCTTAATTCAATTTTAGACTACCGGTTTTCTGCTGAGCGTCAGTCTCAATCACACAGGCATCATCTTCAGTTTATAAAACAAACAATGAATGGAGGTGTAGAACAGACAGATCCCTTCCATTAACATGGAGTCAACTGGAGATGTGCACTTGATAATACAGTTTACTTCAAACGAGTGAATGTAGTATTTATTTAGTTTCTCACTCTCCTAAATTCCATCCATTTAAAATTAAAGGCCTTTAAAACACATTATGGTGTGGATTTATACAGATGTATGCATCTCAGGTGGGAAATGTCATCAATACCCCCTTTCCCTGGATCTATCAACAACACTCTATGTCATTACAACACGTAAAGCGTAGTCTAGCTTTTAGTCCAGCAACATGTGTTTGTGTGTCTGTTGTGGGTGTATCATTCCAGGTGTTAAGAGAGCTGGGAGTCCTTCAATGACAACACCCCCAACTTCAGTCTGAAGCTTCAGCAGCTTTGAGAGTCTCAGTCAAAGTTCAGCTCCAGAAATTTCTGCCTTCTTTGGTCATCCTCTTGCTTTTTGAAAGCTTTTCTATGATTCTCTGTGTGTGTGCGCTTTTTATTCAGGCTTTAATCTATAAGATGAGTTGTTGACCCAGAATCTTGCGGTTGATCTCAGCCAAGGCCACAGAAAACACAAAGGCCTTCTCGTCAGAGAGACTTGCATAAATATCCACTTCCTTCTCCTGTTTCTCTGTGAATACAATAAAAACACAATCAATCACTGACATCTCATTTGGCAAATACAGTATTTAATGATACAGATGCCCCATCTGGGTGGTATGGAGGGTGAGACAGGAAGCAAATGTTGTTTGTGGCAGGTAAAAAATTAATACATATAGAATTTTCTGACATTAATATATTTTCTCAAAAACACTTCTTCAACATAAAGGTACTGGGTACCTATTTGATAGGATCCAGCACCTCCTCTGTCACAATCAATTTTGTATGATATTAGATATTATTTAACCTGTCCTTTTATTTCCAACTCAAGTTTCCAAAAAATCACTTGATGCCTATTTTGGAGGCATTTTGAAACTGATTTTAAAAAGACATAAAGGGAGCAAACATATCACATTGAGACTCTTTAAGTGTGGGCTATTTAAAGCCAGTTATGAGTTCTGTGCATGAAATGCAAGCTAAGCTAGCATGTGGTGTAATGCTTTTTAAAATATGTTTGTATATGATCACTGAAAACCCCACAATAAGTAAGTGGACATTTATTTGTGTTTGTTTTAGAGAGATGAGAGGACTACAGGATGAGGGAGATGGGGGATGACACGCAGCGAAGGGCTGCGGGTCGGATTAAAACCATTGGATGCCGCAGCAAGAACAGAGCATGGGATGCATGCTCTACCAACTGAGGCGCTCCTAAGTTGGCATTTGTCCTGTGAAATGATTAAATGAGTAGCTTTTCCCCCCTAGCCATGGTAATAGTTACATGCTACGTTACGTGCTTGAACAGTACAAGCAGGTATACAGTCCGAGTTTGATCTCAACTCTACAAAGTTACTCACTTGCATGATGCAACTCATGTGTACAAGTTACAGCTCAACTCCTACACAATCACACAGATTTGAGGTGCTTTCAGACAGTGAGTGGTTACCTGGGGATGTCTAGGTTCTGTATTTTGAAGGGGAAGTGGCAGGTCACTGGCACAACTACAGGCTACATCTCATCCTAATTACAGTCTATGCCATACACCACGGGCCACTGCTATCCATCTAGTGTAACATCATCAAGTTACATTTGTGCTTGCTGTAATAATTTCTCTGGTTCATACTGGCCAGTAAGAGATCCCTTCATAATAATTTGATTCCAATGTAAATGATGGGGGACAAAATCTAGACTACATTTCACATCTTGTGAAAAAATATATCTTGAAGTTCATCCAAAGCTAATATGCCTTCATCAGTCTGAATTTGAACAATCAAGAGGTATTTTACATACTGCCTAGACTTAGGATATATAGGTAAAGCCACAGACAAATACAAAAAGTTGTTCCACAACTTGTGTGGAAACAGCTCCATGTTCTAATTCAACAGGATCCCAAACTATTTAATAAAAGTAAACCAAATTGCCTTTGTTATCATAATCAGATATAGACTACAACAAGAGAAACATTAAGTAGACAAGATGTAATAAAATATTGTATAAGTAGCTCACAGAGAACTGTTGTCGTGTTGGGAAAGAAAAAGAAAACCGATTGCCGTTTTGTAGTCTGGTCCATTCAATAAAGATATAGAAACATTTTAGAAAAGACCTCAATTTATGATTATTTTACCTTTTTCCTCTTCCTGTTTCTTCAGCCCCACTGTTTTTGGTCTGCCCCGTCCCCTCCGGATTGGATCTGTTTGACTATTGGCCCGGGATCTTCTTCTGTTTTCCATGTCATTGGTTAAAGAAGAGTCAATCCTCTCCCTGCGGATGCGCTCTGTCCTTCTCCGCTTAAAATCCAGCTTGTCTTGGAGCAGAAAACATGGATGATAATTACAAAACAAAAATATCACCATGTGAAGAAAATCTCAAGAAAGAAAAAAAGACCGAACCTATAAAGATTACTCAAACTACGACCGGATCACCACAGACTTCAGTGTATCCATGGTGGACTATATAATCCTACTCTCAGATACATAAAATGGAACTTCCCGATGCCATGTTAGCTTTCAAAGTGCATGCTTGGACACAACAGATCAACAGATGGCCCAAGCGGTGTTCACCAATCTAACTTTCACATGAATCAATCAAGTTAACTGAAGAAACAGAATAGTTAGAAGAGTGCAACATCACTCTGTACACAAAAGAGACAGCCACTTGAGCACAAATCATTATGTTTTGTGCTTATGAGTGTTTTGGTTGAGTGCGAGTGCCAATTCTCCGCCAGAGTTTGTTCCCACAGAACCAAGCAGCACCGGCGTAAAGTCACACCAGCGTGTAACCTACACAGCAAGCCGGTGCTGCGGGTCCAAAAGAGGCGTGACGGTACACACCATGATGATGACGCCTGTGTGTTTTTTTTCAACGTGTTTCCCCCAGTGTCTACCTGTTAATCTAAACATGTACCTTTTTCCTCATATAAGTTGCTGAAGACACCATCAGTTACTACGTTACTGTTGTTTGGTCCTGCTACGTTGCCTTGTGGGACATTTCTCTTTATTTTGTTGAATAGAGGATCTGTTTAGTTACCAGACTATAAACACCATCAGATCGACAAACCCCCGGCTTATCTATCCACACAGGTACAGTTCACCTCTGCTGCGCCTCTGATACTACATCCAGAGCCGCAGTGAAATTTCACCCCTTGCCGCATCTGAGACTTTCGCACAGAGGAGGATGCAGAGAATTGGCGCAGGTTCCCCGCACTGGTTTACAGCCAAATGAACAGCTGATGGCTAGAGGTTTTGAGGAGTTACATGTGTCAGAGCTGCAAAAGGACTCATCCACATGTGCCACTAAGGGCACACTCACACTGGGCCCAGTTGCTCCGTTCCATACCAGCACGATTGTCCCTCCACCCCAGTCCCCTGCTGGCCGCCACTCACAATGCTTTGGCCACAACTGGGCCTGAGCATGATTACCTCTTGTACGTCATCATGTCATAGTGCAGTCACAGCACAATGGAGAACAACACAGAGAACATGACTTTACTGACTTTTTTGTGGCTTATTTTGTGTCGTTTTTGTTCATAGACGACCCTTTCACATTCATGGATTTCTTGATTATGCAAGGCGGCGTACTATGCATGATTATACTTCATGTCCACATTGCGCACCCATGCTTGCTTATATGCATGAAAGTCCAAGCAGCTAGCTCTTCACCTGGGCAGAGATGGTGACTTAAAGATGACTGTGTTCAGTGATGCCTCATTTGCAGTGTTTGGGGGTAATGCGTTCCAACAGTAACCAACTACAGGAATATATTTCTTTTAGCGGTAATGGAGTTCTATAATGTGTTACTAATAATATTTCGGTAATATATTACTACAGTTATGTCATGCAACGCATTACAATTTGTGTTACCGACCGAAGTGGAGTGTTTATTTTTGTTTTTTAAGAATAAACCCACATCGCGCTTGACTGTATTAATATTGGCTGTGCATGTGTTTAATATAGTCCAGCCAAGAAGTTATTTGTTAATTCTCTGTGTGACAGAATGAGCCGTAATACGTAGGCCTAATGATGAAGCCTAATCCTCCAAATGCACTTTCATTTAAATTCTTGAATCACATATGCTCATGCATTCCTTGTTCTGTGGACTAATAATACACTATAAACTAATAAAAAGGCATAGAAAAATAGATTTTTGTCTCAGCGTGTCTGGCTACATTATGGGATGTATGGGTCTATTGTGTTTCATATGACTGAGCCAACAATTAAAATATTTATTCCAGACTTTGATTCTTTGTCTGCCTCCCCACTTACTTAAAAAGATCTAGGCTATTTAATTCTTGACACCGTTGGATCTAGTGTCCCCGGGTTAATCTAAACCCGCAGACAGTTTATAATCATATGGATGCTGTTATAATGTGTTGTGATCCGAGATCCTGACCCACCATGCATCCTGGAAAGGAGGCTGTTTTCTGGGGGAAAGTTCACTTAAGTCTCGGTCTGGAGGGCTGACCGTCGCAGTGTAAAGTTTTTTGCTGGTGACAGACGCTGTTTTTCAGGCAAAAATGTGAGGAAGAATCGGTAGGACAGGCGGGAGGACAGAAACTTCTCTATGTATATCTGCAGTGTTTTTTTCCTCATATAAAGTCCAAAGACAGTTACAATTACTAAATTATTTTTGTTTGGTCCTATACTGTTGCTTTGTGGGACATTTTTCTTTATTTAGTTAAGTGAGGGACCTGTGTTGTTATCAGACTGTCAGACCGACATGCCCTCGATATGCCCAGCCAGCTTATCCGTTCACACTGGTTCGGTTTGCCAATACTGCGCCTCTGATACTACCTCCAGAGTCGAATCAGCGCCGGAGTGAAATTTCACCCCTCGCCGCCTCTGAGACATTCGCACAGAGGCGGAGAATTGGCGCAGGATCACCGCATCCAAAAAGGCAGTGTGAATGGGGCTAGTGATACTGAACATGCTACTCCAATAACCTGTGTGACATAAAATCATTCACTGGTTGATGCAGTTCAAAAAGTCAGCACAGGAGATCAGATCACGTCAAGAAATGAGGAACATCAAAGAACTCATTCAAACTCAAAAGATTAAGCAATTCCTCTGGTCCACCACAAACAAGCAACTTGCAGACTGCCTTACCAAAAAGGAAGCTCCTGCTATCCAGTTGCTTAATAATGGACAGTGGAAGCTTAATTAGGACTCTATCTCTCACCGAGTCATATGTTGCAACTTGTGTTGCATCAATGTTATCTTGTATTAATGTCTAACATTTTATTCATGTCTGACTTTTTTGTTCTTGACCAAAGGTCACAGGGACATTGTTAATTACTGACATTATTACCTGCAGTTTTTCGGAAGAGAGTGAGTTTAAGTTACAGGCATTAATATATTATACTGGTTGCTACACATGGTGTTGATGGTCTGATATGACTTGGTTACATTTTACCATATGCGTGAGTAGGAAGCAGGAACTATTGTGAAGCAGAGGTGACGTGTCCTGCTTGGTGTGTGTTTGCGACGAAAATGAAGCAAGCAGATATCGAACAAATTAAAATAATTGTTTTCTTGTAATCTAACCCAACCAATTTCCCCAATGGTTTCCTGTAATGTTTCAGTTTATATATCCCACAACCCTCCAGAGACTGACAACAGCCGCCCATAAAATTATAGTGCCATGTTTTTAAGCTATGTCACAAAACACAAAATATGTGTCAACATTTTGAAATCTCCTCAAAAGCACTTCATAAATGCTAGGACTGGGAAAAAGTCTATTATCACAATACTTTTGACAGAAGAGTTCAACATCGACACTGTGACAGTATTGTAGGAATGGCTATAGGTATTTTGACAAAATATTAATATAATGAGATTTTAGGCAACTAATCATCAGTAATGTGGATATAATAACAAGGTAGGTGAAGGAAAGTATATAACAAGTAGAACAGGCTGGTAAAGTCAGAGAGTCTGACAGCCAGAGATGCAGGTGTGGCAAGATGAATTATCACTTTGCTCAAACCGCACTTAGAAGAATCAAGTAAGCATTAAACCCAAGGTCAAACTACATTTTCAGGTATAATTCATAAGCTTTTATGCAAGCTTAACCTTACCTGCTATGGCTGGAGAAGACCGCTCATTTAATTTGGCATTTAGGAGTTTTCTGCTAATGAACACATAACCACATGGACATGACTTGCACGCTACTGGAATCTAGAGAGAAACAAACAGGAAACATACATTTAGTTACTGTTACAGGGCTGTTTTTACTGTTGTTAACACTCACACACACACACACACACACACACACACACACACAACATTGAACTTTTTTTCAACAAAACAGACATATACTTTCAGGGTTTCAGTGCGCAATAATGGTTCTAGTTCATATAGTTTTAGCCCTGTAAGACTATTGCTACTGGGATAAGGGTGAAGCAGGAAATGATTCATGCTCCACTGGGTTCATCCATTACCCACACGTACAAATACTAACCCATTTCATGAGAAATCAATAAATAGGCAACATCTTACCAATGTGTCACAGCACAATGGTGCAACAGAGTATATCACCTGCACACAGATGACACAGACAGTACAATACCCGAGCTTCACCACTGAATGAATCTGAGAACAACATAAAGCCTGCTGCTGTGAGAAGCAGAGATGATCGAAAGGCACTTTCACAGTCTATCATAGAGCAAAGTAGGACGTGCAGCTGGCCGGCTTACTTAAGAGCTTCACCGGTTTTGCAATGCACTACTATAACATTGTTACACTCACGAGAAGAACAAAGTGGATGCAGCATATGTCATTTTTATTCCATGCATTCTTTTCCCTTGTCAAAACCTGGAGCCTAGATTACCCACAATGCCACTGGACCTAAAACAGAAGTATTTACACATTCAAGTGTGTAAGGGTAAGTTAACGCTCAAACAAAGCTAGTTCATATTAAGGCCATCACACAGCCAACACTTAAAAGCAGAGATAAAGGGGTCTTCATGTAGGGGACCACCATATCGTACATATCTGGGGCTTAACAGTACCCATTTTTAAGGCTTCTCCTGGAAGACAGACAGTTCACAGGAAGAGTGTCAGAAATAGTTGTGTCATGTGTGAAAAAGACATCTAAAGAGCGTTCAGTCTCTGGTTCCTGTCTCTTCTTTACTGAGCATGACTCGAGTGTGAATGTTGGATTGTGGGTTTCAGGACAGAAATGGTAAGACAGAGAATCCCAGAGAATCCCACCCTAAATTCCAACAGCAAAAAGGTGTGTGTGTCAGTCAATGCTGTAGCAGCGGCCAATGTAGGCTATCAAGAAGAGGTGAAGAGTAGGCTACAGAGGTCTGGCAGGCTCACTTCCTTCTTTTTATTCCAGGTGACATCACCTGAGGCTATTTGTCAGATTTTGCACAACTCCCTTCTTCAGAGCTGGTAGGCCTGATCTGCAAACATTGAATTGTAAAATG
This sequence comes from Diplodus puntazzo, assembly GCA_963678695.2. NCBI lineage: Eukaryota > Metazoa > Chordata > Actinopteri > Spariformes > Sparidae > Diplodus > Diplodus puntazzo. The sequence goes on from OZ023155.1 coordinate 26,343,253, forward strand.
GGTGGAGCCCCCCTTTAAATGACTAAACACTGTAGCATTAATTTCAAAGCCAAAAAAAGCTGGTCCCTTCTGAAGGTCATTTTAATTAAATGTTTTAATTTGACTTTTTGGTTAAAATCCCCAAAGCTATGATATAACCCTAACCCTTATATTCGGGCAGCAAACTCAAGAAACATCAATTGTTTTAGTGAGTTTGACCTCTAAACTAGTTCCCTCGACAGCTGACGTTTCTCTAACGTGTATATTATTAGGGAGTCGATTATAATAGCACAACAAATAGTATAATTGACTAATCCATCATTGGTGTACTACATGTGTTAAATACCAAGAGATGAAATTTGGTGTCGATATGTGTCACATCGACAGTTCAGAGGACATGAAGGCTATTCTCAGCTCAACAGAATAATACACGTTAACTTGTTCAACCTTTGACTAGAATTTTGTTATTTTGTTGTTTACACGTGTGCAGTAAGACTGCCACAGCACCCCAAATATCCCGTCTCAAGAGCTGGCTGTAAATGTGGCATGACGGTTATCACGAAAATTACGAAAAGGACGTAAACTAGACAAACAATAACTATGTTCAAATGTGAATGAAAATCTATATTCTCACCTGTTGGTCGCATTCAGGACAAGATTTAGTAGCCATTTTGACTTTCTTTGTTTTATTTGTCGACATAGTCGGTTTCCTCCAGCGACACCCCGATAGCTCTACGGTAGCTAGGCGTTACAACTTTTATCTGCGATACATGGACAGCAAATTAATTTGCACCAACCTACGCTAACACATGGATGCAAAAACACACACCGATAAAGCTAAATGACAAAACACCTTTCAAGAAGAACACACACACATTACAGTACACTAAATGCTAAATCTGCGAGCATGCGCAAGGAGACTTCTGCTGCTGCTGTGTTGCATTCAGGGTCAATTGGGGAAAAATAGAGGATATGAAACTGTGACAAAAGTCTTCGAAAATTCTCTGGAACGTCATGATCAGCATGTCTCTTGCACATTTTTAAATTGGTATTTTGTATAATATTTTGTATAATAGTCATTTGACCATGTTAATTGATGCTACAATGCTATTTATAGAAACCCTGTATGAGAACAAAATCACATTTTCGAATGATTAATAATAATTATATACTTTTTCATAAAATATTTAAAACCTCGTGTGTTGTCAGCCAAAACTCCGGTCAAATGGTTTCTTTTTTTTTTAATTTTAAGTGAAGAGATGATGTTGTGTCACAGTCTTATCATGGGACTTGTGTGCTGCCATCTGATGGTGTCGGTATGGTATTGGGCAGCCCACACCTACAGAGGACAGCAGAGAGGCACTCCACTAACCTGAGGTACGAAGCGCTTTCATCCGCTTCAATGGAGCATGTCAGTTGTCATAGTGGGGTTGCCATTTACATTGCCATAGTCAAAACGAACGATCAAGGCCACTGTAATTGATATATATTTACCCACCATACCACACAAGTGATATACACACCTGCAATTACCACATATTACCATAGGTGCTGCCTCTGAGTGTGAAACATAGATTTTGAGATGTTTACCGTAACACAAGTCTGTTTTTATTAATCGTGAAAAAAATCAGCAGATTCATTTATAATGGAAATATTAGTTGCAGCCCTTGTGTCCCACAGATGACCTCAGACCAGAGCAGCATTCACAACCACAGCTGTTTTAACACAAATACATTAAGTAGGGGACGTCATACATAGGTGTATGAGGGGAGCTAGGTAGTTTCTTCAAAAATATATGAACTGTTTGACATCCATTTGGCAAGAGGTCTTTCTGGACCAGTGTGTCACATGATTCTGCAGTACAAACTGTAGCCATAGTGGAGAGATTACTGCACAGGCTGAACCTGGTCCTGGGACTGTGCCTCTGAATCTGTCACCGTCGCTCCAGTCCTTTTATAGCTGTGAACAGAGTCATGGGTTAGGAGGGAGTTAAGCTTTCTGATTAACCCCAGCAGGCCTGGGAAAAGTAATCCTCGAGGTTCAAAAGGGAAAGAACAACATGTTAACTGAATACAATGTGGATACAAATGTAGATATTAAAAAGATGTGCAATTGAAGTAAATGTAAAGATGTGAAATGATTGATTTTTCTCTCAAATGCAGAGAATGCACGTGAGTGACAGTAATACGTGGCATAGTTCATAACTGAACAGAAGAGAAACCAGAAACTTTGTTGAGATTTACTGCAGAAACGTTATTGCTGACTTCGATCTAATTTTTCTCATATTTGCATTTTTGCACCACATTTTGCCCCCCTCAGTACGGCAGAATTCACAATCAGAAGTTATATGAATTTATATGAAAGAGCTCAGCCCATTCCACATTATGTACCCGGATTTCAAGAAATTTAAAGAATCAAACTGCATTATGCTTTGGTAGACATGCTTCTGAAACTGGATGAAATGTTATATTTATGTGATAGGTCGCATAAATGTTTCTAACTCACTTGCTCCTATTTATTGACTGCTGAAACCAATGTTTTGCTACACACATGCCTTAACACTAGTTTGGGGGAAGTAAGTCAACAAAAAGGCGTACACTGCTAAACAAAATCTCAAGACCAGTGGAAAAGTACAAGTATTCGCATTTTGCAATGGTAGAAGTAGAGAATCAAAATGCAGAATAACGCTGCTCTTTTGGACCATCCTGCATGTTCCCCTGGTCTAAATCCCAATGAGAGCATACGGCGGTTCCAGACTGCGGATGCCCTTTGTGAAGCCATCTTCACCACATGGAGCAATGTTCCAACCAGCCTCCTGGAAACACTTGCATCAAGCATGCCTATAAAAATTACTGAAGTGTGGCTACTCACTACTGAGTCCTTTTATGACACTTTTAGTTCTGTTTTTTTGGGCTTATGGTCTTAAACTTTTGATCAAGCGATGAACAGCCTGTTTGAGTTTAAATGCAGTTTTCAATAAATTGCCTACTTTATGTTTTTTGTCTCTTGCTCCTGTTTCTTCTTTTTGCATTTTGAAACTTTACTTAAAACCTGGTTACTATCCACCAACACAAAATGCGAATACTTGTAATTTTTCCCCTGGTCTTTTGTTCAGGAGTGTATTTAACATTCTGTTTGGGAATTTTCGGAATCATATGCTTATGTGCAAAGTTTCATGTCGCTAAAAATTGGGAAACACTTGAGGATTAACATCACTCAAAGACTTAGGCGCTCCCAAAAAATGTCACCTTGGCTTGATGGGCACTTCTTATATACCATACAATCAACAGAGTTGACATCCAGTGACTGTCCTGGACAGAACACCAGCTGAGAGCTTCTTCCACAAATAGTTCTTCATAGTTTGGAGCTTTGCTTTGGGTCATTATCCTGTTGTAGGATGAAGATGGCTCCAATTAAGTGCTGTCCAAAGGGTAAGGCATGATGTTGCAAAATGGATAGACAGCCATCCTCATATCCCTTTCACCCTGTACAAATCTCCTGTGATACCAGCACCAAAGCAACCCCAGGTAGAGGACTTGTGAGGCATCTGTTTCTCAGACTAGAGCAGTGGTCCTCAATAGGCGGCCCGGGCGCATCTCCCGCAGGCCTCCTATTTGTGGCCCCCGAACTGTTATTCCTTGTGTTTGTGTTTTGGCTGGGTCAGCACGTGTATACCGGGATTTGTCTCCATGCCAGCGATACACAGACTGCTGGGTCACTCACTGATGCGAGCGCAATTTTTAACTTTCACTTTCGTTTTTGGAGCAGTTCGCATATTGACATTTTGCCGGCTGTAGGAGCCTAGATTGCACAAAAATGGCGTGTTCCAAGTTCACTGCTAAAAGAAAAGTGGACAGTGTAAATCGGCAATTCAAAGAAGAATGGACTGAAACATTTGCATTCATTCTGCCTCCAGCCAGCACAAGACCCATGTGCTTAATATGCCAGGAGACTATAGCTGTGATGAAGATTTCCAATTTGAAATGGCATTATGAGACGAAGCATAGGAATTTTGAAGAGACATTTCCTCAAAATTCTGAGGTAAGAACAACACACATAAATGCACTGAAATCGTCATATCAAGCTTGCAAGCAGGATTCTTGTCACATCTATGACACAATAACAAAAAGCAACAGAGTGCTCACTTAGAGTGGTGTGGATTCTGGGTAAGCACAAGAAGCCATTCTCAGATGCAGAAATGATAAAAGAATGCATGACTGAAGGTATGGACTCAGTGTTTGAAGGCAAACAAAAAAAGGAAATATTCAACTATGTATTTTAATTTATGTCAAAATGGAAATGGCATTTTATTTTATTTTGTATTTTTGTTGTTGTTTTGAATGAAAAGGACATTTTGTTTTGAATATTACAGCATTATTGCATATGGCCTGACCGACCTCAACACATGGACCTTTGAGTCATTGAATAAAATCTTTGTGGCCCTTTAAGATTTCTATTCGAGTACCCCTGGACTACAGACTTTGATGTACTTGTCCTCCTGCTCAGTTATGGGGGGCCTCCCACTTGTCTTTCTGTTAGAGCCAATTTGCACTTTTCTTTGAAGGGAGTGGTTGTATGAGATCTTAAGTTTCTTGGTAATTTCTCACGTGGAATAGCCTTCATTTCTGATAACAAGAATAAAATGAGTTTCAGAAGAGAGTTGTTTCTTTAAAATATTTTTTCTGGGCATTTTGAGACCATTATCACATCCACAAATGCTAATGTTCCAGATACTCAACTAGCCTAAAAAAGGGCAGATTTTATTGCTTCTCTAATCAGTTCCTGTTTTCAGCCATGCTGAAAATGGTCCTGTGTATGCTGTACTTTGAAAGATATTCAATCAAAAATCAGCCATTTCTTCCTAAAATTGTAATTAACCTAATTAAAAGATGCCTAGACAATTTTTTATCTGATTATTTTCATCTAATTGTTTTTTTGAAATATCCTAGCAGCCCCAAACATTTGAGTCTTGTTGCATAAAATAATTAAAAACATAATATATGACAGTCACCATATATGAACAATATAAGTTTTCCTATTCATATTCTGTGTGTAAAATAAACACAATGTAGATATTGTTAATTTCAATTTTATTTCAGCAAATGACAATGATAATTGCTATTTAATCTGCATTTTTCCTTATCTGATTTACAAGTGGGTTTACATACAGATACAGAAAGGGGAAAGAAATCATTCAATACTCTCTCCAAAAAAATCAACAATAATTGTTAAGAAAGAGAGATTAGCAGACAGTGTCAGATGCTGCAGCAAACAACTCCAAAACCAAACTTGTACATCATTAGGTACTCAGTATGGCAACTTGTCAACTAGCATACAATCCTGAGGAATCACTGCACACCCTCCACAACAGTTTGATCTGAAAGGACAGTGTCACCAAGTAACAGGGTTTCATTGATGGACAGAAATAGGACAAATTTAGTAACTGAAGTTGGTGGGATCCATATAGAATAAACTGAAAACCAGGCCTTATGGTACAAGCACACTAAGCATGCCATCACATGCTGCGGTTCTGAATGAGTCAATACACTGGTGAGAAGTCCAGCAATAAACCAACACATGAAAAATGGAGTCTGAGACAAATCTGACATTATTAAAAAGAAACTCTACTCGTGTATGAGTTTAAGTATGACAATTTTTGCAACCTACAAAACTACTGGATTAGTGAGGCTATTTGTCATTTGTTTGCAACCCAGCTGGGATGGCTGGAGGATTGAGGATCATGCAAATTGCTTCACAATTACTAACTGCCTTAACTCAAGTTCATACAGTCAAAGTCTGACATGATGAAAAGATGTTCTGCTCTTAAAAATGTATCAGTATTTAATGGGAACAACATTGTTGCATCATCCCTGCAGCGCCAAACTTTGCATGTGCTTCCATTTGTCTGGTCGTCAGTTTGGGTGGTCCCATTGTAAAGAACAGCAGAGTTATTGATTATTCAGGACTGGAAACTAGCTTGTATGTAACAAAGCTGTAATACCACTACTCGATTCTGTAGCCTTTATACACTCAACTAATACATTCACTTCTCAATATGGAAAGACGTGAACAAGTGAGGGGTTGATGGCTCAGTGGATACACCTACAACAGCAGTCTACTATCGACGATAATATGATAGAGGTTAAAGACAAATTGGTCAAGTAGGAATTCTGAAAAGGAATGGTGCCTAAGACTTGTGCAGGGTTTCTGGCACACTTGGATGAAAGACCTCCGACCTGCTGCAGAAAACAGTTCTGCTAGTGAGGGACAGTAAGGAGATGATAATGCAGGAAAATGAACAATAGTAAAATGAAGGAGTGAGTTCTTTTTAGCTCTTCTTGACATTTATTTTTATTCCTGGCCTACAGGATGGCATTTGTGTGTGCAGTTGTATATTCATAATATAGTGAAAATCTATTGATGGGCTTCACATTCTCCCAACCTGTGACTGTTTTAAAGAACCAGGCCCTCATAGGCGGGGCCCTCAGACTCCGGGGATTCTCTCTGCAGGCGGAGATGCTCCAGTGTGTTGTGGAAGTGTTTGTTGATCTGCTCCGTTTCCTCGCTGGCCTCCAGGTTGGGGAGATCTTCCCTGATCTTTTGGATCAGCTGGTTTAATACTTGGACAGTCACCTGGATAGGCAGAAGAAGAGGCAAAATGGAGAATTCCTGTTTGTAGTGTATTTTAAAGGTTAAAACTTATGTTGGCTTCATATGAGTGCAGCCACATAACAATGCGTACTCTTGTGTGTGTTCTACAGAGGGTGAAGCAAATTTCATGATTACACACAAAGTCAATGCAAGGAGAAAGACAATGCAAAGACTGCATTGAAAATATCTTTTAGCAAAAAAAAAATTGGTTCGGCTCAGCCCCCCTGCTCCCACCAGGCAGCTCTGGAGGAGAAAATCACGCAACACACATCCCATTATGCCTATACTGATTTCAAACATACAGACATACACACCCTTGGTGCAGTCTGTTGCTTGCTGGCTACGGAAGACACTTATTTTATTTTTAAGTCACTACCTACGGCTCATGACAACAGTTGAGCGTCAGTACATAGACGGACTGGTAAATTGAAAGCGTTGCCTTCCGGCTCCCTCTTCACCACGGTGGTCTGGTGTACTGTTGACACCGCACCAAACCGCCTGTCACTCTCATGTGCCACTTTCCTGTCAATTGTTAACAAACCAGATCAGGGACAAGGCACAGCCCTGGCTAAGTCCAATATCCACTGGAAACATATTCGACTTTGTGCCGAGTGTACAGACTCAGCTCCCACTTTGGTTATACAGGGACTGGATAGCTCATAGCACGAAAAAAAAATCAGCCTTGGGTCCACGTTCAAAATTGCCGATGACCAATCAGTGGGAAAATGCCCATATTGGCCCCGATCCTGATCCTGCAGATCGGATCAGGACATCCCTACTATCCTGTGATCAATAGTTGATGTTGGTAATGAGGCAATGCACTTACAAAATGCAGTGAAGAAGACTACAAGCTCAAAAGCATTGATGTAAACAATGGAAAATTACTTTTTTTCTTTAAACCATCTTTCCAAATTTTGGAAACAGTTAATCTCACCTTAAATGTAATCATTATGAATACAAATCTGTAACTCTATGTGTAATGGTCACTGCAACAGCAAACCTTTCCCTGTCTCATAGTTGGTACAGGGGTCTTTATAAATTTGACATGTATGGTGTCTTACCGCATCGTTTTCCCTCTCATAGAAGCAGACATATCTGTTGAGGATTTCAATGAAAAGCTGGACTTGCAGCGATGGGTCCATGCACTGGTTGGCAATCTTCAGAGCTTTCTTTAGACATTCCATCACCCGCTTACCATCACGGATCTGAAGGTGCAACATCAAAAGTTAGCAATGACAGCTGTGGTAATACATTTATGTACAAAGAAAATGTGGCAGACCAATGACCTGCCGGACAAATATTATCTATATTATAATAAGATAACAATTGGGTCTAAATTCAAGTCTAAAATAATTTTAAAAAACAGTTTCCTTTTATACCAATTATCTGCATTTTCAATTAGAACTATCTGGGGTTTACTCCCAAGAACCTTAGGATTTATGGCTTGACCTGTTTGGCTCTTGCCAACCTGGGGACCTTTGGTGTATGTCAACCACGAACTTCCTCCTCTCATTTTCTGTCTCCTAAGGTATGTCTTTGATATAAACAGGCAGTAAATGCACCAAAAATACAAATAAAGTTATTTTAATTGATTAAACGTGCTGTATTGATACAGACTTAATGCATCTAATTACTGAAAGAAGTGCCACAGTAGGCTTTAGTGTGCTTAAGACAGATGGCTTAACTTACATTTTCAACTGTGCATTTATCATCCCCATGTGCATAATTCTAGTACAACTGTGTTACTCCTTGATTGAATAAAATTACAGGTTGCAGCTGCACCCATCATGGTTTCCAAGATACAGCTGGTGTGGACACCATGACATCAACTACCTTTACTCAGAGTGGTGGTATGTACAAACACTCCATTTTGTTCCCTTTTCAGAAACCCCAAATGAAGCAATTCAACGCACCTCTTCACCATTTTTGTCAGTGCTGCGACCAGACCAAAAGAGATGGGCGCAGATACTGACGGCTCTGCACTGGTCAGGCTTTTTCAGCAGCTTGGAGGCAGCCAGAGCACACTGAGTCCTCAGCGGCTCATGATTTTCCTCGCTGAAACATCGCATTCGCTCGAAAGTTCCAATGATCAGTGTGATGGCTGCCAACTGAGCTTTGGAGTCACTGATCTCATCCTCGTACAGAGAGAAGGCCTGGTAAAAGGAATGTATTAATGGGTGAGATATGGTTGGCGGGAAAGGAGGGAAAGAGAAATACAACAGTAAAATATTTAAAAATCCAATCACCATGGTTGCATCTGTCAAAATTTCAAAGCTTCTTCTGTTCTGGATTCATGGACCAATTTTCAATGCTACTGCCCTCAGAAATTCTGTTTTGCACAGAATGTCTAAAATAATGTCTGTGCCTAATGGCCCTGGGCAACAGTGTATACAGTATATAGCTGACAACAATCAACACATGTTGAGTATTATGTTGATAATGTTAGTTTAAAACATTCAAAAAATGAACTACAATTTTAGCCATATGTTACAAATTGCTCCTTTAACTGCTCCTCTTGCATGAATCTTTAAAGACAGCAGAAAAAAAGACACTGACAAGTGACAAATGCCATTTTTGAACTGATAGTTCGGGTCTTTTGATGTGGAGTTGTATGAGGCACTTCTATCTTATCAGTGTATTACCTGCACTAAATGACCGGTCTGATCAGCTACTGCTAACACGAAGCAGGGCATTGTATTGCTGTAAACCGAACCAGGTTTCTGGTTATGCCCTTCTTCCTGCCGGCGCTATGCGCTGCCTCTCCACAGAGGTAAAACCGACGGTCATATACCAGGGTGAATACCTCATATAACCCCACATCAAAAAGACCCAAACAATCCCTTTATCCAGAGGATTCACTATCATAACTTGTGACACTTTCACCACTGTACTTTAGTAAATCTTATTTGACCAAAGATATGCTGCTTTAACTATATAGCCTATGTAGATATAATTGCTTATAAGGGATTTAAAGAACTGACAATTTTATCAAACATCATACCTGTGACATGAACTCATAAGCTACAGTCTCGTGGTTCTCAAAGCCAATCTCTCCTGCAGCAAGTGCCCCCTGCAGGAAGAGTCGCAGAGGCAGCTCCGCAAGTTCAGCCTTAATAAGTGCACTGATGGTCTGGTGAGCGAAGGAAAAGATCTTCTGGCACTTCTTTTCCCACTTGTCATCCTTATGGGAAACAGATTTGGGATAATGTAAAAAATAGGATGAACAAAAGCAGAAATACATCATTGAAAAGTGGTGAATAGGAATGCTTGCACACCAGTGAGGAGTTCTCCTTGTATCTGAAGGCCAGCTGGTAGGCTGCGAACACCAGAGGAGGGAGTGTGTAACGAATCCTTTGGTTTCCACCCGCACCAAAGTGTTTCCGGGCTGTGTTCAGAATCTGACCACAGATCACAAAGTCAACATCAATGAACAACATATATGACAACATAAACACTGTAGCCACCAACCACAAAGTCACATTAAAACCATGACAATTCCAAATCGGTTATCATTTTCCAAAGCGTACTGTACTTTATGTCATACCTTTAGCCAGGGTGTTGAGTATATTTAAAAAGTAAACACTACAGAATGATTTCCAAGATACTCAGCAGTAATATGAAGTATGGTAATAGCAATATATGCTATATCTGGCACGTGAAATACATGTGCAAAATCTCTGGTATGCTCCTTTAATGTCTAGAAAAGGACCCACAAGGTACTGTTGATCAGGATCTTCAGAGTGGAGCAGATGGATGAAACGACCAACAAGGCTCTGCTCCTCAGCAAAATCTTCAGGATCAGGATCGTCAGCAGGTTGGTCTGGCTGGTCTTGTATCAGTGTGGATACCAAGTTCAAGATGGCATCCACCTAGAGAAACCAGGGATGGAGGGACGAGTTTAGACTTGACACACTTTTCTCCAGAATTTGATTGAGTGGAGAAAGACTGAGTAGTCTTGACCTTTTCAGTAACACACATCTAGCAAAACCATCTCCACTGCAAAGAGAAATGTTACTGTGAGAAACATGCTCAAAAGAGGGCACAGCTTCCTAGTATTTCTAGGGTGAAATCTAATGCTACCTTAAACATGTAAACCTAAGCCATCTTAATCTGTGGTGGGACTCCCATTACAGTAACTCCCTGAGTCAAGCATTAATCATAAATACGGCTTAAGTGCAAGCATCCATTTTTGTCCACTGCCTATGTTAGTGCCAGTGACTGGTGGGTGAGGGTGGTGAATGGGTGAGTAGCACTTCTATCTTTAATGTAGGGCTGCAACGTAAATTTACTTTTCAGTATTATCTTCTTATTACTTTCACAATTTAACAATAAATCCTTTAGTCTACAGAATTGTGAAAAATGCCAATCACAATTTCACAGAGCCAAAAGTTTAGCTCAGTTTGCTTATTTGCCCAACCAACAGGTCGAATACCCAAAGACTCATTATTTATTATCATAAATTACAAAGAAAAGCAACAAATCCTTTTATAGGAAATGTTTGACAACTTTGTTAGAAAAATAGCAGATAAGATTAATCAGCAAAATAGTGGTCAACTTATTATCTTCTGATCGCCTAGTTGAAGTAGCTCTGCTTAACAAACCAATAACATATGCTGTTTTTCCCCCCCCAACTGTAACTATGATGTTTAACCAAGTGTTTACTGGCCAACCTTTACCACACCATGGTAGTTGTTTTACTGCTAGGCACAAATACTGTAGAAATACAAATGTTACCAATGTGTAAGCAATCAGAATCTTGCGTAATCATCCAATCAATAGTCTGGTGATACCAGTTGGTGCTGCATTCGCTGATAATTATGTGCACAATTTAAACACCAAAAAAAAAAAAAATAAACTTGCGCTAAAGTGATAACTAGGAATCCAACCTGTTCCTGTCCCACGATGGTAGTGTTGTAGTCTAGCGTGTTGCTCAGCACGTAGCAACTCATGCTCTTGCGTGACTCGTAGTCAAAGTACTCGAAGAGCGGTGGGAAGTGCTTGAGCTGCAGCACCGTTAGGATGTTGTTGTAGGTATCCACGGGGATCTTCAACAGTCGAGTAAGTTCCTTTGACACTGCGCTGCTTGTCGCTATGCTACAGGAAGGGGAAGGAAAAGGAAAGGGTCAAAGTGGGACACAGAACATGGAGGAAGCAAGGCAAAGATTATATTCAGAAGACCATTACATTCTCTGTTCTACCCGGTCTATGATCATATTTGAGATGGAAAGGTTTGCATGGAGAAAAATCTTCCACCTTCCAGTTAATCTCCAGTCTCAGCACCTTGTGCACAAATAAATATTGCATGCTTTCGAGGAACATTCACGCAAAGACCAAAAAGACACTGTTCCTTAAACCTCAGTAGCCCCTTTCACACTGCCTTTTCAAGGCGAGAATCTTGCGGCGATATTCCACCTCGCTGTCTGTGTGAAAGTTACAGGGGCAGAGGGAGGGGGACAGTTTTGTTTGTTTTAGTTACTTTCTCTGGCAACGGAAATAAAGCACTGCATTTAATGAGGAAAAGTTTGCAAGGGTCAGCCCTCCTGAACAGGTCTTCTGTGAACTTCCCCCCGGAAAACAGGAGTGACACATGGTCCTCTATATACTGATGACGATTATGTGATGTAATTTAGACCAAAAAACATATCGTTGTCACTGATACATGCCTTCGTTGCAGCGATATTGCAGAATCTCTGTGTGAAAAGGGCTAGTGTGTCAGGACTTTCGGTTCTTACTGTTCCAAGTTGAGCTTGTTGAATATCTCCACGGTGCCCTCCAGGACCTTATCTACATAGTCCACACGATCAGGATAACATTTCATGGCCAAATTGATGAGAGAGACCTGAAGAGAGACCACGTCCTCTGATGGCATGTCCTGGCGAGACTGAAGGAGGAATCAAAGAATGAAAACATCAGCAACGTTTGTTTAAAACTTAAATTTGAAATGACCATAGCTGAGAAGTATAGCTTGATGAAATGAATGTAAGCTGAAAAACTTCTAGACGTGCTGCTGATCCAGTTTTATAAAGCCATCATCCAGAAATGCAAACTTCACAGTCAAGAAATGAGCATGGAGAGGAGTCATTACAGCCGTGTGCAATAAAACTATTATAAAAATGGCCAATCAGTTCATGCCATTAAATTCACTTGGCCTCATCTTGATAAGTAAATCCTGTCTGAATAGGGCTTTTAAACCACTTTAATAATAATCAATTTAATGTTGTGGTAGACTTAGCTGTAACAATAACCAAATCAAACAATTCATGTACTCTGTGTTTTATAACTCATATACTAAAATCACAGTTTAAAAGCCAATATGTGTTGATTTAACATTAAAAAATTTTTTTTTAAAAATCTATTTTGAAGAAGCCCAAAAACAATGCTGTCAGCAGAAAATGTCGATGTCAGCAATGGAAAACTACTAAGCAGCAGTGAAAAATACTCGGGAAATGCTGAGGTCAGCCGCTGGGAAGGTCACTGGGTATTTGTCATCACCAATCATCAGTTAAAGGGCTTCTGATAGGTGGATGATAAGAATTATAGGTGGAGAGTACAGGAGTCTCACTGGGTATATAAAGAGAGCCTCAGAGGTCCGAATTCAGTTAGGTTCCAGAACTAAACTGCTGGTGTTGTTGACAACTTGAAACTTTTTTGAAAAAGATTCTGCTCATCCTTTTTCCTGAGTATGTCGTGACTCCAATTAGTACTGAAAGGGGCTTTTTGGCAAAGTGTTGGAACACGATCTGGACTTTTCTCTGACCCAAACCTGGACTTCTGACAACAAACATTAACCTGTAATGTGACCTACTTGAATGACAGTGGCCACTTGCTGAGAAAAGATGTCGAAGAGTTTGATCTCAGCTGGAATACCAGGGCCGTCTTCTCGATGGGCGAACAGAGCAAGTCTGGAAATCAAAAACAGAAATTCTTACTGACTATGTTAATATAAGTTATTTTTCCTTTTTACAGAACGGATCAAGTTATTCTGTCCACCGTACATGGAGCGAATGATCTGGTTAAATTTAAGGACTCAAGCAATTGACAAGATGAACATTTAACTGCTCTGATCCATTAATCAGCTAATTTAATTTGTATATGCAAATAATGACATTGCTAATGCAGTCAAATGTCAAACCCCAAAAATACTAACATGTAACTGAGATCCTCATTCCATACGTTTGCAAATTTACAGTGAATTCAACTGTACCTGTCAATGAGGGCAATGATGATGTTCTTGACATTGACGTGTTGATGGAGCTCAGCACAGGAACGCAGGAATGGGTTCAGGGTCTGAAGGTGGAACTCATCTGGGAAAACCTTACAAAACAAAACAGGTTTTTACATTTTTTTGTATTAAATTAATAAAAAAAATTAGACTGGATACCAGTCTACATGAATTAATGGTCAAATTTGGTCTGACACTAATCCAACAGATTGTATTGATGTGTCCAAGTGTCTACCTGAATGATGCACTCCATTAGATACTCCTGAGCCAACGAGTCTCTGCAGTTCACAACCTGCTCCAGCACTCCAGAAAGAACAACCTGTAGAGAGGAATAAAGAGGAAACACTGACATGGCAAATGCTGCAAACTAGAGTCACACCCAGTGGAGCGCAAAACTTCACCAAGGCCCAACAGTCGCTTTTTGAGCTCACTCAGATACCAACAACCTAAATATCCCTGACTTTTTTTTTTTAAAATCAAGATCCATGCATTATAACCTGAGAAATCAACAAAAATGTCTCGCTATGTTACTGAAAGTAAAAAAAAAAAAAATCAGTGGATCTGTCCCTTTCCCAATTGAAATCTTTTCAGTAGTTTTTGTGTAATATTGAGATAGACCAACCAGCAAACCAGACAGACAAAAGGACAAGGGTGAAAAAAAAGAAAAGATAATAAATGCTGCTTGAATACTGAATAAAAGAGGTACATCAACATGCAGGAACCAACTGACAACAGACATACGCAGTAGGAAGGAAATAACATAGAGGAAGCTATAATGCTTACGAAATGAACAGAAATTAATAACAACAAAAAACAAACAAACAGATGTATTACACTTAAGGTTTAATTTGGAAAAAGTCATTAATAATAAAGAATTTGTTGTAAACAGCATTTCATAAAGTGTATAAAGCTTCCTCTAACCAGGTCAAATTAAAGAAGCTGCACATTTTTTGAAGGGACTCTTATGCGTAGCTTTCTCATTGATCATTCATTTATAGATTATAACATGAATTTCAATTGGCTATGAAATAAAACAAATCACTATAAACTGGAATTCTAAACTTATTTAGACTACTTAAAGCAGGGGTGGGGAACCTTTTTCCTATCGAGGACCATTTCAATTTTCATACCGTCTCTCAGGGGCCATGACTTTTTTTTTTTTTTTTTTAAAGGTAAGCAGCTCACAACATAATTTTATGGCTGTTTTAAACTTCATTGCAATAACATAAATATCATGACTATTAATTAATGTTTTAGCCAATTTTAATTTCATCCATCTCAGTGTCAGTTTCCTCTAGGATTTTTAATTTCAATTAATTGGATTAAAACACTATGATACACTGTATCTTAGTGTTTTAATACAATTAATTGTCTATTCCTGTTGGTTTTTATATTCACTGATGTTTAGCAGTTTAAGCTGTAGATAACCTATAATGTACCTAAAATCATTTCAGAGCATTCTGATGTGAAATAAAAATTAAAAAAAATCAGCGCTCTCAAATCTCATATATCAGCTTTAAATTACTCGAAAATGACAGATCTGAGCTGTCTTATATAAGGTTGTCTACTGTCAATCTGAGGAGAAATTGTTGAGTGGATACAGGGAGTTTTTTTTTTTTTTAAGGCAGACTGAATATAGCTCCAATGTCATTTTTCAAGTGATTTGAGAGGGACGTATTTGTTTATTTTCACATCAGAATGTTCTGAAATGATTAGAGGTACATTATGAGGTTGTCTGCTGCCAATCTGAGGTGGAAAACTTACTTATCAGTATCATTATCATATCAGTGTGACCTAATATAATGCGATGGCCGGAACTGCTTCTCCTCGGTGAGATGTCTGATGTCAGGTGGCAGTGATGACGATGCTGCTCTCAGCTGGTTGTCCAGGTTTGGATCAGTCGGTCTTGAGCGGAGCCGAGTCTTTGCAAGAGTCAGTTTTGAAAAGAAAAACTGGAAATCTCTTGCAGAATCCTTAAATGATTTCTCAGTGTCTTGTGCCATGCCAGTAATCCGATCTGAGACGGTTCTCCGAGACAAACTGACACTTTGGAACAGCTTGATTTTTTTCTGGCGTGCGCAGCTCCACAGCGGCAACGAGGCACAAATTCACCTTCGGCATGAAGTTTCAGCTTCTTTTAGCTCACTCACTACGACGAAGCAAGCCTGAGTCACGTTGTCCTGGTCTGCTCGCGGTTTGGATAAAACTGCTTGCTGGCCAATCAAACTCGGAGAGTGGCAACTTTATCCACGCGCACTTGTCCTTTTAACGCATCCAGTTTTGCATGTTTTGCGATATAATGACGCTCAAAGTTTGAGTTTTCATTACTGCCGGTGTTATGCCGAGAAGTGCCTGCATGCCCGGATCTGCATGCCGCTCGCAGCCTGTGGGGGATGCAGCATTCGGCAGAACTGGTTTTGAAGTAGCCAAGATATGCATCCCTGGCTGCTTAAGACAGATACACTGCTACATGTATGGAGTCCATTTTCATATAAATAAACAGTTATGAGGTTACAGAAATTGTAATTAAGAGTGTTTGTATTTGCCGTTTCTGTGCGTACTTTGCAACTGAATCCTGGCGGCGCCACTGTTTATACATATGAACATGGACTCCATACATGTAGCAGTGTATCTGTCTTAAGCAGCCAGGGATGCATATCTTGGCTACTTCAAAACCAGTTCTGCCGAATGCTGCATCCCCCACAGGCTGCGAGCGGCATGCAGATCCGGGCATGCAGGCACTTCTCGGCATAACACCGGAGTGTCCCCACAAACCAAAAAAGAATTCATTCTTCTATTTATCTTTGAAAGAGCGACACTCTGCACCAACTTTTCTTTTCTTACTCGCCATCTCCCGTTTTAGCCAACGCGAGTCTCCTCTTGTTGTTGTCACCTGTCAATCACTAAGGACACGACGCGATGAGATCACACGCGATGACAGTTACGCTGATGTTGTGTTCAATGACCTTGGTCATGGCCCGGAAAGATGGACACCCGCCCCGGGGGCATTTAATTGCACATTTGAAATAATTTTTCCTGAATTAATTTTTTGTGAACGTATTTACGGATTGCCTCGCGGGCCGGACCAAACTGTCTCGCGGGCCGTATATGGCCCGGGGGCCGGAGGTTCCCCACCCCTGACTTAAAGAAAAGAGTGTGAAAAGAAGTTATATCGCAGAAGAGTAGTGTTGCCATGACAAATGAATCTAATTGGTAACAACAGACACACACAAACACACACCTGTTTGTACTTGTCCACGTTGACACCCTCCAGCTGGCTGAGGCGAACGAGGTTAGTTCCCACCAGGATCCTGAGTTCTTGTCGCTCCTTTTCTCTCTTCTCTCTGTCTCGGCTGTGACCCTGATGCTGCATTCGAACCCATAACTTGTTCATTTCAGCAAAGTTCAGAAGGACAAAGTCAATGGAGTCGTTGATATCACCGGTCATTTCCTCTGTTCCCCTGTGGAGTAAGACTACACTTTTAGTACAGGGTCACAGTAAACTGCAAAGCTTGATATCAACCTCATGTCTAAATGTTAAGTACTATATGAAACAAGCACCCATCAACAACTCACCAGCTTAGAACTCTATTGCTGAACTTAGAACTTAAACTGTCTATTATAATCATTGTTATTATTACTAATATTGTCATTATTATTACACTCCTGCTCCAGCTGTATGTAAAAGTAATATCTCAGATGCGCTATAACCAGTAGGATGCGACAAAGCAACCTACTGGTCCATCAGACCAGTCTATTTTTATAAATGAAAATTGAAATTAGGGATGTCCCGATCCGATTACGTGGTTTCAGACTCTGGACTCGGACGTTACATCCCAATCAGGGATTGGGGAGGGGGAGGGAAGGAGGGAGAGAGGGAGGGAGTGTGAGAGTGAGAGTGAGAGTGAGAGAGAGAGAGATATCCTTAAATGACTTAAAACAAAGACAGCACTCCTGATTTCTTCAACGATGTGCTCTCTCCAAACTGAGAGTTCATTCTGTACTGTCTTATATGTTCTTTTAAACACAGTAGCTCTCTGCAGATGTTCTTTTACTCCTGCATCTAATGATGCTACAAAACCCACCAGACCTCTGAAAACACCTGGATTTTCTGATCATTTCATCGTGGCCATGCAGGGTGAGCTCGATCGCACCACAGAACTTTACAAAGTGTATTACTATAGACAAGATGTGCCTGTTTTGGTCAACCTGCACGTTGTCTTCAGATCCCTATCCAGTAGCCTTCATCAAGCTGAGTAGGAATATTACCCTCTACCAAACATACCAAGACACATAGCATTTTCCATGTGACTCTTAGCTTGTTCATGCCTTTTCACTTTTTCTGCAAAAAGAAATCAGTCAAACCTGACTGATCCATGCTGGTTTGGTTCCTGCTGTTTGAAAAAGGAGGCAGGGAAAGCAGAATAAAGTGCCGACCTTACTGCTGCCATTTAGCCACGATTTCTTAGCAAACGGGCCTCATGAAAGAGACGGGATGTACCATATTCCTCTGTCACTGTAAGCTTTTCCTGCAGTGTTCTCCTCTCGAACAGTGTTGTGGTCAGCAACTAACTGAACTTTCTTTCTCCATTTCAGTATATTCTCCTCACTGTCATTGAAGGTTTTTATCGCAGATTCTACATGTTACTCACTAACTGTATAATACTGAGGTTGCTCTTTTAAAAATATAAAGTCTTATTCAGTTAAGGTCTACATGATACTTCTTCATGTGGGGCGGCACCCTAAAGCCCCTTACTGACGAGCCATCACTGGTAATATGTTCAAAAAATGGCATAGATGAGAGACGTAAAGAAAAAAGGTTGAACTTACTCTGGCTGCTCTCCATCATCTGGCAGTATGTTTCGGGTGCACTGTAGCAGGTAGTTTCTGAGGAAGAGGCCTCTGAGTGGGTGCTGAACACCACGACACATCTCAACCAGGTCCTTCAGAATGTCCTTACGAGACTGGGGGAAGGAGCGAACGTACACCACACCCACTGTGATGAGCAGATAGCTGTGGAGAAAGGGACAAAAGCTTGGTCTGAAAGGAAGAAGTTTCTAAATACTTCAATAAATAATCTTATAATCAAACGGCAGCAAGACCCTCTCATACTCTCCAAAAGAAACAAAACATGAAATACATTTTTTTTTTTTAAAAAAAAAAGAGACAGGCATGTCTGGAGCATTAGCTTTTTAGCATTAGCCTACTGTCCCTCCTGCTCTCTGTGACCTATACTGGAATCTAATAAGAGGGGAAAAAAACGACTTTAGGATATGATAAGATAAAGACAAAAGAGGAGAAATAATCCTAACCCTGTCATCAAGGCTGAAGGCTCAGCTTACCATTAACTAAGACTGTTTCAAAAGTTTCTCACTGAAAAGGAGGTTAAATAAAAAAAATATGCATCTTATCTGTGATGCAATAAAACTGTTTGTTTCTTAACAAAATCTAGTTGGAGGATGCTGTGTGCTGCAACAACCCAGAGGAGCTCAAACCAAACCACTGTGGAAAAGTGCAACATGGGAGAATAAGACCCTGGAGATCCTTGACTGTTTAAATATCTGACAAATCAATAACATTATGAAAGCTAGTCATGTATTTGTTTCCCCTTTGTTGGACTATGCCTATGGACTATGTTTGTCAAAGAACATGTGTGCTTAGATGATTTATGTACAGCAGCAAACCGATATGATGTTGATGATGATGTTGTTTACAAGAAAATGTTTGTAAAATGGGAGTCAAGAACCGATCTAACAGATCAGTTTCTGTAACTTCCTGTACAGACAAAAGGCTGCTGAAAAACTTTAGCCACATCCAGGTAAAATCACCAGCCACCACCCTCATCAGTGCTCAACCCTCATGATCATTGTTTCATGTCAGATTCAGTGTGCTTGAGACAAATGTAAATGTTAAACGTATAAACACTGCAAAAGACTGCAATGTATGTTAGTATTTTTACACTTTTACATGTTTTATGAGTAACACAATGTATTTAAATTAAATCTGTGCAGAATAGTGAAAGAAAATAATTTCTTCAATGTAAAATAAGGGTCTTAATCCTACTGAAGCAACTCCCTGGTTAATTAAAGTATAGTTTCAGGTGATACCTACAGTCTGGGGATTATGTTGCCTGCATATTGGACCAGTTCATAGAGATCTGCCACCTTGCGTCCCTTTGCAAACTCATCAGTCAGATAAACCTCTAGGTAGTGGAGTTCGTCAGAGATGGCCATATCTGTAAAAGACTGTTAGGGAACAGTGCAAACCCATCTTGAATCATCTATAAACAAAAAAACAGCTTTTACATGACTGACATAAGCACTTTAAGCCTGTGCCAGGCTGTTCATCATATCTGATGTACTCAGATGCTTTTCTGACTGTCCAAGACAAGTTCCTTAAAACATATACCAAAAAACGTCTGAAATGTGAAGTAAGCTAAAATGTATCATTGCATAGCCTTGTATCTGTCTTAGTGCAATGTCAAACATGTAAACCCGCCAACTATAAAGGATACAGAGCTCATAGTAGCTCTTTGGAGAAAGCATGGAGGTCCTCAGCTCACCCAGCATATTAGACGCATGCTTCAGAGCATCCATCAGCTTGCTCTTGTCCTGCAGACCACACAACACAGTCAAACTATAAACATGCAAAATAATCACAAAAAAAATATTTCAATATCCAAGAAATGAAAAAAAAAAATCCTGACATCAGTTATATCACATACATAACAAGTTATTCACAAAACATTGTTAAGTTGGTATGTGTAACAAATGAAAAGGTATTCAGTGTTTGCATAGAATTAATAAGAGCCACACAATACAACGGGAAGCATCTCATACCGTCCTTCTAGTGAATTGTATGGCTCAGTTCTGCTTGATGTGCTTTTGGTATCATATTTTTCTCGAGTTTGTTTTCCAATGCAGCTGATATCACCTTAATGAAGGTAGGATTCCTAACTGAAAATCATAGCAACGCTGTGAAACTGCCTTGACATCTTCAATGTGACACAAACACATAGGAACAATGGAAGATATCTGTTCATTCGGAAATCCTTTCATTGGTAACCACAGGAACCTCTGCACTTCATCTATTATCCACATTTTGCAGGCTGACATTTTTTTTAACTGGCGGAGAGATTATAAAAAGTTGAGGTGCAAACTGTGCAGGATGTCTGTGTCGACTGTGAGAGAAATTCTCAAATGTCCCTTCTTATTTTGCTATGTTGTGTTTCATATGAAACTTAATAATAGATACAACATTATTATTTAAGCTTAATTCAAATCTTATTGTTGCTGTGCTTCCAACATGAGTTCCGTCTTGTGACACCTATGTGGTTGCAGAGTATGAATGGATGTATTCATGTAATGTATGTGGGCTTATGTGCCGTGAAAATTTACATAAAGGAACTCAGATAAGGAGTCATCCTGAAGATGAAGCCTCTTTGTTGTCTAAGTGTTTTGATCTTAAGTTGACGTATAACACACAAAAATGGTTGAAGTGTATAGGAAGTGTATGTGTATCATGATGGAGGTGGAGATGATTGGAATAGTGTTTTGAAAGAGATCATATGTATTCTTGTGTCTGTTACAAATTGAATGTATTGTTCCTAATTATTATAGCTGAGGGAAGACTGCCTCTCCTCAGTCAACATCTGTGCTCCGCTGGTGTGTGACAATAAAGAACGTCTAGATGAAATTCTGTGTCGGAGCTTGGTGTTTGACCAATTCTCATCTGCGCTACACAAGTGACTGATTTACAGTTGCCACGATACGATCCAGTGACAACACTAGTGACAATTCTCACAGATTGTTCAGTGGTCTGCCCACTACTCAACTTAGTATCAGCTCAGCTTGTTGCAACCTTGACACAAAAAAAAGTACCAGGCACAACTTTTTCTCATGGAAAACCAAAAAAAAAATAGTTCCAGAGTCAAGTTCAACCGAGCCGTACCATGCAGTGGAAATACAGCAATACCAAGGTGCTGTTCCACTGTCAGCCTTCAGAACAGCTGTGCAACAGTGTTCTGGAGAGTTGTATAGCACTCTTCCAATAAACTTTCCCTCTTAAGTTTCTCACAGGAGCAAACATAACAGAGCATTCAGTCAGCCTCATTCCCTGTATGAAAGCATCAGTGTTCATCTCTCATTCATTGATAGTATTTTATAAGTAAATAAAGACAAGGACTCTGTTTATACGTTATCATGAAACACAATAGCTATGTCTCAGCAGATGATGCAATCCAATCAGCAATATGTGTTTGTGCGCATATTTGCACATATGAATTCTCTCAGACCATGTTTTTTGGATGTGAATAAGAATGTTAATGTTAGGTGGTAAATTGATTTCATTTAAGTTCTGACAGCATAGTTTAGGGCCATTGAGATCCTTTTTGATCTATGCAGCTCAGTGAGCGATGCAGGGTCGCAATGACCATTCCCAAATTTTTTTGTTTGTTTTTAAAAAAATAGGGGATCTAGCCATTTTGTTTCACTTCATTACGGAATTACAATGGCCATTTCATCACGGAAAAAAAATCTGAGATGTGATCAGTGATTCACTGGTCCAGACCAGCTATTTAAAAAAAACAAACAAACAAACAAATAAAACATGCCCTTGATATATGAAGTAGAAAAAATGTTCTTCTTGAGACGTAATGCATGATGCGGAGGCCATTTTCCTATAGAAAACTTCTGAAAATATGTGCTGGAGATGGCAGTATTCTCCCTCAGTAAATAGGTTCTTCAGGTTGGTCAGCTCATCAAAAGGGGTGTGATACTGATGGCTTACACAGTTATCAATACAAAAATTATTTTTACAACAAATGGCAATCATCCTACCAGACATCGCTTCATCTGGAATGACTGGACCTTAACAGCCTGCACAGCTTCATCTAGAAGCTTCTCCTGTTCGTCCTGGGGAGACTGCTGTGTGGTCGGCTGAAATTACAGGAGAATGGAAATACAACTTAGATGAATCTTTGCTGGATCTACTAGCAATTCTTAATATCATTTTGCAGAATTAACCAAGAAAGACATGAACACCCCTCTTGAATTGGAAAAGGATGTATCTATCTGGTTTAAATGACTTAGCAGTGGACTTTTCTTCAGCGGACTGGACTGAATTACAATAACTACAGAGGTGGGAACGCCTTGACAACATCACATTATTTGGTTATTTTTATAAAGTAAGATTCACAATACTCTCGACACAACTTACTGGGTTTAATATTATGAAGACTTTGCCAGTGATTGGATTTAACAGATTTATTCAGTATTTGGACAGATGTTTTAACCAGGCAAATTCCAACCACTCTTTCATCTGATTCAGACCAGAAGTGCTCTAACTGACAGTGACGATGTCCTGTGTGCAACATCATTAGGGCCACTATTTCCGGGACCCTGGCTGGTCCATAGTAAGTCCCCCAACTTCACTTCTGAGTTACAATTCCCCTTAGAGCACGATCAAATGTTATATACTCAGCTAGCCAACGTTAAATGTGTGCGGGTGGCGCAGACAAGTTCGCACCAAACATATACGTGCACATGCATTTGCGGAAATATGTATGTAATATATAGTATATGTGGCAGTTTGGGTACAACACTGGTGCTTAATAGCCGACACTAGTCCTATTTGTTAACGCTGGAACGATTTCAGTCCAAAATATTTAGCTTCAGTGAAATATGACACAGCAAAGCGGAAGAGCAAGCTAACAACAGCTAGCCTTACTTGTCAAATCGTCACCTGTTTTGTCCTAGAAGCCTCAGGGGTTATACCTACTATCTCATCTGACACAACACATAACGCCGAACACAGGGCTTGCTAGGTCTGTTATTGTAATGCGAATAATACAAATGAAGTAGAACACCTAGCCACTCGCTTGCAGTAGGTAGCTTGTTAGCCGAGCTATCCGCTGTCTAACGTTGCCTCAGAAGCGTTAGGCCATAGCAGCACTCACATACAAGTCTGATTTTAGGTCAGTTTAAGGTAGACACTCGACACTGGTTGTTCCATTGACCGACATTGGACACGGGCAAGCGTTCGAAGGAAACATGCAAGCGCACAGAATAATATTCAGTTTAGAAAAGTGCTTACCATGGTTATTTTATGTGTATCAGATCAGTCGCAGAAGCTGGCCTGTCATGTGACTCACATTAATGCTGCCTTCACGGTCTGCACTGAGCCTGCACATCAGAGAACAGGCGTGGTCAGCGCTCCACCACCAACAGGATGGGTGACTTTGTAAACTCTGCGATGCGTGTAAAGTTATTTTTTATTTTTATTAAAGCCATATGAGAAAACAGAAAAGACCGGAATAGGTACACATTGAATGACCGATGATAGATGCTAATAAACATAGTAGTAGTATCTTTTCTTAGTGTACATGATGTACATATACATACATACATACATATATACATACAAACACACACACATATACATACATATATATATATATATATATATATATATATATATATATATATATGTGTGTGTGTGTGTGTGTGTGTGTGTGTGTGTGTGTGTGTGTGGTGTAGGTAAGTATCTATGTATGTATGTACATGTACACTAAGAAAAGTTACTACTACTATGTTTATTAGCATCTAACAACGGTCTACCTATCAGCTCCCAATTAGAATAATAGGTTTGTACTTTCAGATTTATGTATTTAAAAGACCTCTTTAAGTTGAATTTATTCCAAACTACTCTTTAGTGTCAAAAACATGAATGTTAGTCTTCACTTCTTGACACAAAATCCAAGTAATATTAGAAGGGAAGATGAGCCCAGTCATCTTTTGTTTTAGGGGAATACTCAACAGTTATTCTGTTTTCTACTACAGGCAATGTTTATCATTGTTTGCATTGCTTAATTAGCGGCATCATAAGAGCAACATCTTTAAAGTGTGATACTATCTTCTTATGTCCACTCCTTTGAGGTTTGTTACCTCCTTCAGTGGTGCCAAAGGCCAAGCACTGTATTTTTGTCTGAAAGATAAGAATACCTGCCAGTGATGCAATCAATTGAGCCCCTGCACTCCAATGACCCTCTCACATTGTAGTCCTAACAATGAGAGCGCCTCTGCCTGTGCCAAGGAGAAGGAGCGGGACTGCAAGGACACATTTCTCCAGCCACAGCTGCTTCTTGGCAACCTTTGTGCACTTATTTACCCACACTGGATCTTTTCTGCACCTTGTGATTTACGTCAATTCTGCCTTTTCTTCCTTTCCTTTTCTGTCGAGCGGTTCCCTTAGCAGCACTTAGTTTGGACCCCTCCATCTTGGAGAGAAAAGGGACCCAAACACAAAATCTCTTGGCTTGAAAGGATGGATATGCTCTTTTCTAGACTCTGGCAGGTCTGAATAATAATTAGGGTAAGCACATACACACTCGTGGACTTCTGTTCATGTTAGAGTAGCTCTGTGAGGTGTCAGCTTGCACTTGTGGACATAAATATAACACTTGTTGTGGAGTTCAGACACACATTTCCCACCCAAATACCTCTGCATACCAAGTAAAGACCCTCAAGGCTACATCACCCCTGACAGCAATAAAATAAAATTTGCCTTCCTTAGACCAGTTTTGAAATGATAATGCACCCCACAAATGCTGATGCTCCATATACACAACTAGTCTAAGAAAGGCCAATTTTATTACTACTTTAATCAGCAGTTTTCAGTTGTGCTAACATAATTGCACAAGGGTTTTTCAATAATCAATTCACCTTTTAACATGACAAACTTGGAATAGCTAAAACAATATGCTACTGGATGACAGGAGTGATGGTTACTGAAAATCTTCTTCTGTACACTTATGTATATAGTCCATTAAAACTCAACCATATCCAGCCAAAATAGTAATTTGCCATATTAATAGTTTAGTTATAGTAGTTAATTATTAAAGTTTATAACTTTTGAGCAGTCGGGTAACTGCTTTGAAAGCAACTTCAAAATTAATATAAATATAGACATTTTTACACACTGTCCAACAGAATCAATTATTTACTGTCTACCATCCAACACTTTCTTGGTTGCTCTTGGATGTTTACGCTGAGTGAAATAGCTCAACATGGAGAACCTCAGAGACAGCGTTATGAAATATCCTGGACTGGTCAGTAGCACTGCCACAAGAGGGCAGGGAAGATCCATCTGAGCAGCATCCATCTCATCAAACCTCAAAAACTCTGTGACCGAGGTCAGGAATGCTCAGGCTGAGGCTGAGGTTTGTTAGATTGGAGGGAAGAGACAAATCCACTGGCTCATCTGTGACCCCTGTGATTACAGTGGATGAAACTTTGAAGCTCCGTGAGGGGAGAGTGGCTTACTCCACAATCATACCTGACATTTACCGTATGTCTTAGCATCGCAGCCAGCCTACTGCTGATTATATCCCTGCAAAACAGACTGCTGATAGGTTACTGCTTGTATATATGCTTTTAAACAAAAAGAAGAACTACGTTCACATCAAACTGCCACTTACAGAAAATGACTTGAGAGAAAGGTCAGACATTTTGTATAAAACACTACATTTATCTGACACCGACACTTAGAACTTCAGCTCTCAGATCGATGTGGTGTAATAAAAAAGTTCACTGTTTGACTGGAGTGTAGGGGGTCAGAAGTATGAGGAGGCAGAAAAGAGAAAGGCTCAAATCAAGTACATCAAAACTCTTTGTCCAGCTTCTGTGCTAAAAAATGTCCTAGTCCCATTTAAAAAAGTTGCTGTCGGATAATTATTAACCATTCCAATGTTTACCATGATCGTGCCTCCATACACAGTTTAAAGCAGCATTAATTCAGTTGGTGGGGGCAGTATAAGCTGTAACACAACTCTCTCTGTGGGTGGTGATGATGTGGTTATGAGAATAGACAGTAACAACAGCATATGACCAATAAACGAGCTGGCATGTGTGGACTACAAAAATGGACACACAGGTAACAATTCATGAGGGGAAGAAAAGACACATTTTAAACAACTGCGAAGTCCATAAATAATTATGCTGTTCTTTCTGTCCACATCTCCTGTGTGCAACTTAACACGCTTGATGATCTGTAAACTGAGTGGAAGAGAATGGACGTAAAAGTTGATGAAAATAACTATACATGGAGATCTTTCCGCCTTATATAACTCATTCTCTTATTCAAGGGTGGCTGGTCTTTGTGTCAAAAACCCTCGCTCCAGTTTCTCCCAGTGCTGATCCAGAGGTCGTTCATTCCCCAGTCAGGCCCTCCCTTCCTCCATCCTCCATCAGATAAGCTCCAGGTCTGGAGGTTGCAGCGCTCTCCCCCGCACATCCTTCCTGAGAAATCCCCTCTCTTACTATAAGTCCTTCACAGTGGTAGCTCCTCTGTCATCTGTGCTTTAACTCTGTTCCCCCCACTGTCTGTCCTACTGCACTGTTAAGACATTGTGAGGCTTCAGCTTTTGATCATTTTTTATTTTTATTTTTTAACAGATAATTATATAGTACAGAGTAGGAGTATCTTATTTTTCTCTCAAATAACATACTACTTTCTCCACTCTTCGATCCTATTCTGCTGAACATACAGTGCATTTTAATGCTCAAGGTTTAATTGTGAGCACCAGATAATATTTTGTGAAGACAGGTCAACTGCACTTTTTGGTTGATTTGTGTTTTCTGTATATTCTGTGCACAGTTTCATACTTCCGAATCCGTGTTTTTTTTTTTTGCTGTATTTTTCATTTTACACATTTAGCACAGCTCTTGACCCGGTTCAAATGGTGAAAGGGTGTTTAGACAGTAATTCAACGTTTTGGTGAAGTATGTTGTTGTAGTTGATGCTCTCTTCTTAAGACTGGCATGGAGGCCTCTCATGCTGTTTCCTCAGTTTCCTTCTTTTATCAAAGTGAAGATTAAATGTTAAAATTTCTGTACATGATAGCATTTCCATTCCCCGGACAGCTACATATAAAAAATAGACAGATAAACAAATGCAATACGAATGAAGTGAATACAAATTGTTTATATCAAAACCTATATTAAATCTGGAGCTGCTACAAACAGCTTCCTATTCACAGACCTATTTCTTGTCATTCATGATCAACATCTGAAAGAAAAACACAAAATAATTTGCATCCTAACACTAACACTCAACACTAAAAACAGCCACACATGCTACTTTGTGAGGCTATGCCTGGTTACAGTGGTGCTTTGAGCCGCATGCTCAAATTTAGCAGATAAAGTTTACCATGTTTACCATGTTCATCATCTTAGTTTAGCATTTTAGTATGCTAAGATTAGCACTAAACACAAACATGCATCTGATCATCACCAAAGTCGGCAGCACTGGGATAATAATTCAGGACTGGAATCATAACTGACCACATACAACTTCAGTTACTAGAATATCTTTTAGTTTTAATACTACACACAAAAACTGCTTGAAAAGACAAAAAACAAAACAGCAACAATTGTCTTCATTTAAAAGAGTTCAATACTACAGACAGAAGTATTCATTTAAATCATTTTTGGGCTGTTGGGTACCTGACGTTTCCTCAGAGCTCTGACTGGACTTGTGTTGCTCCTCATGAAGCTCTGGTAGCTCTGAATATCTGGAACCCCTTCCATCTGATGGAAGAGAATATATAGCCTTGTATTTTCTACATTATTTCTGTATACACATCTTTCCTACAAAGCATGATTATTTGTCGATGCCATTTTCTTTTGTTTGTTTTCTAAATCATATATTTAGTTGGGAAGGATAACAGTGATAACTACGTTCTGAGGGGCAGTCCATTTTTGTTGTTTTTTTAAAAAAAGTTTTTTTTACTTGTAAAAAAAAAAAAAAATCTGTAATTTTGCAGCATTTAGTTGCACTTCCCTGCTTTTAAATTGCTCCCTCTCAGCACCACCTTTTCAAGCAAAGATCATGCCATCAGTTTAAAAGCAGCAGAGGAAAGGGGCTGACAGCCTACACATTTTGATTGACTCACATACTTTGGGCCGCAATCTAGTTGTGTATCTAGGGAAGGCATCATGTATTAGATATTTGCAACACCAGTCCAAAATAATATTTTTTAGTGTCAAATAACACCATCAGTTAGACACAATACACACACAGAGCACATGGTAGTTTGGGGGGTGAAGTCCACTGTATGTGAGCACCATTGAGCGCCGGTTGTTACAGCCTTTCTGCTCTAAACTAAGCCAAGTTAAACACAACAACCTGAAAGAGGGCAAACTTTATTTTATTTCTATCTTCCCATTGGCCCCAGTCCGCTTCGCCCCTGTAGGTCCACAGTTAATCTGCTCATTAAATCCTTCTGCTGTTCGTCTTCTTCTCCTCCCAGCAACCCTGATCCTGAATCACATCATGTGCTGCAGTCTAGATGGAGATATCTGTGAAGTCTCGTCTGGTAAACCCTTTCTGAAAAACATTAAAAAAAACAATGCAAATACTGACAAACAATGTCAAAATAAACATGCTTTTCAAAAAAATATGCAGTGTTTGGGCTAAACATTTATGCTCAGCTTGTCCTGCCATCCATTTGCATCACAATCTGTTTGAACTCTGTGCAATTCAGCACGTCAAGATTGTACCTTTCTACCGTCCCAGCTTGATTTACTGTCTTGTATGAACTTTTCACTTGCACAAGAGTTTTTATCAGCTGCAGTCTGTTAAAAACTGGTGATGCACATAACGTTAAACCACCATTGCTGATGAAAGTCTATCTGATGTGAGTTAGGCACAAATGTTCATGGATGAGGTAATGTTTTAAAGTTTTCATCCATATTATGGATGATTATGATAATGATGTTATGAATGAAAAGCATCGTTCTTTCAGTAAACCCATTGATTTCTCTTGGTTTGAACATCATTAGGAACATCTGGAAAGATTCAAGTAAACAGCTCAACAAAATATATGTCAAAGGTCTAGTTGCTTTGAGACATTTTAATGAGAATTCATTCATTATATCATTAAACCAGTAGACTATGTATTACCATTTGGGAGCAGTGGAACAGGCTGAAGATTAAACACTGAAACCATCACATTGATACTCTCAGCACTGACTTTATTACTTTATAAAGTTGTTTCAGCAAACAGGTTAGCAGTTGCTTATTTGGTGCATATCCAGGAGATAAGGAGCAACATTAGCATTAGCTGACAAATGAAAGTCCAACATTCACTCTTCACCCAACTCTGGATTTGTCTCCACCAACAGCACAGGGGAATATCCGGCTATATAGCTGCTAAATGCTCTACTATGTTAACCGGCTATTTGTTTACTTGCTGTTAACTGTTTTGGTGCTCTGTATGTACTACAGAGGGTTTATTATACTGATGAGTTGTCTGCTGCAGTAAAAGAGGCTGATTAGAGTGCAGAGGAAATGTTTCCAGATATTTTGTTCCAGACCAGTTTGTTTGTACTGTGACTGGTGAAGACAGCCAGTTGACAGAGTGTTGTGTGAACTGCATGAGATTGGGCTGAGGAGATCACAACGGGTTATCTATGAAATGTAATAACTTCACCATGGCCACCCAGCAGTCAGATAAACACATCACTTTTGTTTGCTGTGTCAGGTTCACTTTCGCTGTGGCTTGTGTGTGTGTGTGCGCGCGTGTGTGTGTGTGTGCGCGCGCGTGTGTGTGAAGGGTAGGAGACAATAAACAGGAGGAACATAACAGTGTTCAGGAACTGCCAAGTCCACCTAACCAAACTCTTCTTTTATTCATCCCAGAAGGCACAAAAGAGACAAACCCAAAATATCTCAGCCAGATTCTCTGCATTCCAGCGGAGAGCAGTCACTAAGAAACTAAAACACAGCAAGGCCAGATAAGAGCTAAGATAGACACAAGTAGAGTATTCGGTAGATAAAGCAGGGATCCTCACAAGATATTAGAGGGAAGGAGTTAGAAAAAATATCAAGGAATATATGATTGTTACATCTCTATACTTATGTAACTGAAATTTTTAATATTGTCTTTTATTCTTGATATTTCCACTTAAAACTACAAACCCCTACAGCAGTTATTAGAGGAAGATGCATGCTATCTAACATAATCAGTGAGGCATTCCACAACAGATTGGTAAAACATCCCTCTATAAAAGGAGCTACTTATCCTGTTCATGCCCGGACTGCTGTAATCCTGTAAGCTATTCACTTTAGATCTTCATCAACTTCATAAAGTTGGACAAACTAACTTGTTGTAGTAGCTGTAGTTTAACATGTTGTCAGATTTTGGAGTTAATTCCGGAGTTCAAAAATTCCCACTAATTTAGAATTGCCTGTGGTCCCAACTCTTTACTCAACTAAATTGTTCCTTATCAAGCAGAGTTGTGGGGAAAGCAACAATACACTGCAGCCACCTTCTCTGGAATAACAACCCTTCCCAGTTGTGTCCTCCCACACTGCCGCATGACCCTGCACTCATTGTTACAACTCCTGATTTGTCTGAATACAACCTTTCTGTTGGAGTTCACTCTCACAGCTCCACAGCTCTCATCTACTGCGTGTTGTTTCCCAGCAGCTGTGTTCAGAGACTGAAACTAAACACTGAAAATAAATAAGATATTGCCCAAGTTCTGATCACGTGTACTTGTTTTCATGTACCAGTTTACTGCAAAGTGTTATCTCTTGGTAAATACCAAACTGTAGTCAAAAAAGATCTCAGACCGAAATATCAAAGTTCTCCTTCGTAACAATCAGAACAATCTTATTAGATCCCCCTTGTAATTATAGTCTGCTCACATATTCCATTTGACTTGAGTTATGTTACATTTTAACTGCTGTTTAAATGTGACTTTAAAAACCAGTTGCACAGCACCAAATAATAAACAATGTTAGCAACTCGCTGGTGAATATTTGGCTGCTAGTCAGAATGGCTAAAAAAGAGTGTGTTAAACTTATATTCACCAGGTGCACACAAAAAATGAACGATTGTGTATCTTCTGGATGTGTACATGATCATTTGTCTTACTAACTTTATAATGTGATTATAAATCAGATTTCTGTTGGCAGCTTGTTGTGCTGCCTCAGAGTGGCCAAAAATCAGTTTATATAGTCTCAAATATTGTGAATGAAAAAACTGCTCCATCTCTGTCAAATGTGTAGCTTGTGTTAGGAACCCAATAAAGAAACATCTCACTTTCAAGTAGCCCTGACTCCATTACTGTCATCACAGAATATTAAGAGTAAAAACTGCATCACCACTGAGTTCCATATGTGTGCCATGACAGATATTGAGCCAACCCAACCTCAGAGAAGAACTTTAGTTACTCCACAGTTCTAATTGCTATCAGCTAGAGAAAATATTTGCATTTGCAGGCTTCCAAGATAAGGCATGACCAGAGGCTAACAAGATGCAGGCTTTTAGAACAGAGCGAAGGAGGGAGAAGAGAACCAATAGGAAGAGAGGAGTGGAGGTCATGTGGGTTAACCACCGCCCCCCACATATGTGCAACAACAAAATCATCTGGTGCAGATTATCCACACCCACACATTCTGCTCTCCATCTTAACTTTAGGCTCATGTCTTCATAAACACTATGAAAAATACCATATAACAGTGCTATGTTGTTTTGGTTCTACCTATTAAATGTAGGCCTACTCGTCAGTTTTTAAAGGCCATTAAAGCGAATCTCTCGCCAAAATGCAACCTAGGCTTTTTTGTAAATGTACCCGAGTCAAACCTTCGTGTAAAAGCATAATTACAACCAAAGAGGCAATTTTAAGATTTACCGTATTTTTATTTTTGGGTCAAAATCATTTTCAATGGGAGTGCTACGGGCACTTTTACGATAGCATCAAAGTCGCTATTTTCAAAACACTAAGAATGCTCGACACAACATGAAACTTTGCACGTAGTATCACCAGGGTCTCTACACATGAACACGAGCATTGAGCACATTGTTTGTGTACACAGAGTTTACTAAAAAGAACGTTTTTGAACAACTCATGTTAGCAGATGCATTTTCTGCTAGCCGCCGTCCTGCCAGTGGAGAAGTGTCGATTTCTGAATGCAACTGGAGGACAGTTAAGGTGGACCGCTCCTAAAGCTTAGTTCCATATAAATGCATGGATAATTCATTGTTTTGTCGTTAGCGAAAAACAATATTGACCTTGAAGTTGAAAAAGGAGCCTCATAAAAGAAACAATACGAAAATCAAAAGCCAGAAAAGTCCCGTGAGATATCGCGTGGATAGTTGCTGCCGGAAGATAGTAGCGTTCCACCTTAACTCACCTCCTAATTATGTCGCATTCGGAAATCAACACTTCTCCACTGGCAGGACGGTGACCAGGTGAACAAGCATCTGCTAACATGAGTTGTTCAAAACCTCTCTTTTTAGTAAACTCTGTGTACACAAACAATGTTCTCAATGCTCGTGTTTATGTGTAGAGACCCTGGTGATACTACGAGCAAAGCTTCATGTTTTGTCGAGCCTTCTTAGTGTTTTAAAAATAGCGATTTTGATGCTATCTTTATCTCTAACCCTAACCCGAAAATACGGTAAATCTTAAGTGCCTCTTTCATCGTAATTTTGCTTTTACACGAAGTTTTGACTCGGGTACATTCACAAAAAAAGCCTAGGTTGCATTTTGCCGAGAGTTTCGCTTTAAGCACTGCAAATTGTATTGTCCCACTGCACAATAAGACAAGAGTAAATCTGGGGGGAGTGATTAGGGTTTTCAATCAGTAATATTGATATACCCATTTTACACAACAACCATCATCCAAGGCAATTATGTTTGAATTACAAAGTTGTACTTAAGTCAATATAATAGATCATTACACACACACAAAAGATCACCTTTGTGTTTTAACTAGGGCTGTCAAAGTTAACGCGTTAATAACGCGTTAACGCAACGTCCTCTTAACGCCGTTAATTTTTTTAACGCGCGATTAACGCTCAGTATATAAAAAAAAAGCGCATTGTATGATTTACGGCCGTCGGCGGCACCCGTAGTCTTGATACAGAGGGTGGCAGAAGAAATAGAATAAGAAAGGGAATCAGAAGAAGAAGAAGAAGCAGGGTTGGCGGTTCGTTAAAAACACGCCGGACTGAAAAGCAGCACTCGCTGCAAACTCCTCATCTCTGCTGTCACTCACGGTGGCGGACATTTGTTTCGCCATCGCCCTGATCATTTTGCGGGACACTCTCTCGTGGTATGCCCGTTTGCTGATAACTCATCCCCGCATGTTTATCTCAGGCTCCTCGCTAGCCTTCTTCCTCCCTCCAGCAGGCAGCCTGCCGCTGCTGTTGTCCTCCTCGGACAGACGCTGAAGCTCCGTTTCTCTCACTCTCGTGGGGTCGACAGAGAAACGTCTAGCGGCTGCTTCTCCCGAGTTTTCCTCTGAATATATCACGACAGAAGGTTTGAATTTCAAGTCGTACTTTTTATTGTTTTGCTGCACCGGAGCCATGGCGATCATCAGTGTGATACTGACTGACAGAAAGCAGCACACTGCGTGAAAAAGGCGAAGAAGAAAAACGTGCAGTCTCAGTGGACACCACTTGCAAGCCAAACAGACGGCAGATGCAGAGAGCCCGTTGCCCCCCCTCGCCAAAAGCAGACAACCCTGGATTTATTTTCCTGCATGATTTGAAGTGTTGAATAAACATTTTCATAATGCAAGCATATTTGCCCTTTCTTATGTTGTTAAAAGTATTAAGAACATGAAAAAAATACACTAGGGTACATTTAGAACAGAAAAAAATGTGCCAAAAAAAATTGCGATTAATTTGCGATTAATCGCGAGTTAACTATGGACAAAATGCGATTAATCGCGATTAAAAAAATTGATCGTTTGACAGCCCTAGTTTTAACTTGTCATTGTGAAGTACCGATTGCACAGTGTTATGGCTGTAGGAAAAAAAACACCATCCAAGATTAGATTTGTTCTACAAACCTCGCTTTACTTGGTCTGCTACTGGGCTGAATTCTTTCCAGTAAAAACAAAGGTGGAATAATGACACAAAGGAAATGTGTCTGCCCCTGAACAACCCGAAACAGGAAGAGGCATTGTTTTCACTATTTGCTATTCCCGACTAACGGTGGAACAACTGGAATAACTGCAGAACCACTACGCTTGAGGGAGTGCGCCACTGTTGGGTCTGATTCTGCATTGATATATTTCCCCTTACCACCAAGACATATTTGGTGATTAACCTTTTATTGAAACATTTTTATCCAACAATGTGAAATACAACAAGACCATTCTAGGCGTCCTGACCCAAGGCTCAAAGATCTCCACGCAACAATTACGATATACCGAAATGAATAATTTAATACCAATAAAAGAATTACTGCAATTCCTTGATTTTGTCTGCCATAGTTTGTCATATAGAGATAGTACCAGCTCTGGCCCTTTGCATTCTTCTGACTGATAACTCCATATTGATTATGTCAACATGAGTAATGATCAAATGAGCTTTTGTGTCTTTATGTGGAAGTTTCCAGCGCAAGGCCAGCAACTTTTTGGGAGCAGTAATGGGAGGATGATAACTGTTTTATGAGATAGCCTATCCTTTGAGTGAGATATGTCTACTGTATATGAACAGTATAGAATAAGTGGATAGTTGGATGAAAACGAATAGTCTGAGCAAGGGGCTCTGGTGATAAGGGAAAGGAAAGGGTTAAGTGGACAGCCCTGTCAAGAGCATCATACCATAATCTTAGCTGATATACGCTCATTGGTGTTTATTATACCAGATGGGTTCATTTATGATTGAATTAGTTGGAACCTATCTGAAAACATCACTAGACCTCCCAAATGTTTTCTCATTCCAGCCAATTAAAGGCCTTTTCAGCACCAGGACTTGAGACCAGCATTCTTTCCACTACATCAGTAAGCAACAAAATCTGCCTATTTATTAAAACAACTGGGTCTGAGTTTCTTGCAACAGAATATGTAGGCAGGCTTTACAAAGTTGATCAAATCTATAAGACGTAAATGCATGACTCAAAAATGGCTTAGAGAATACAGCACAACCTTTAACTATAATGGCTGTCAGGAAACTTGCTTACAACTTAAATTAATTCCTTGCTAGGGTTCCTTGGTCTCCATGTAGGACCCAATAATTTTCATCTAAAACTGTAGCTCCCCTCATCACTCAGGAGAAGTTTAGTGTATTAGTTTATTTGCATCAGTTTTCTGGCTCTCACATCAACAAAATTTCCAGACTGGCAGCTGATCGTTTGCCAAAAAGCGTACACTATCCACTAGGTATGTCCCAATCCGGTCACGTGATCAGAAATCAGGGCCGATAACGTGGTTTCCGACTCGATCGGAATAAAACGTTACATCCCGATCAGGGATTGGATGTATATATATGTATATTTATTCTCATTATTTTTCATCAGATCTATAATATTTCAAAACAAATGGGAGAAATGTGTGTGCGCAAGGCACGGGTCGGGTATTGGTAAACATAATGACCGGCCACTGCTGTCAACGTTTTTTGTGCCTCTGATTCATGTCTTCATGTCACTCCGCAAGTCGTCCATTCATTTGTCATGACGGAACTTCATTCAAAGCAGAGCTCCACCAAAGAGCCTGCAGTCGTTGTGGAAGGTTATCTGATGTGTCAGTGTTTCTCCTATATGCATTCTGCTGCTGGATTTTCAGCGCACGCCGCGCCGCCGCAAAAAAAAAAAAAGATATGATTTTTATAGTTTTAATACCACGGGCGAATTTAAGTTGCACACAGTGAACACTAAGTTATCTTGAAATCGATTATTATTGTCATTACTGCTATTTGTATAATTTCTACAAGTCACCGTTTAAGTTGACTGAAATCCTCGTCATCCTATTCAAAGGCTGCAACAGGCGACTCATCGAACCAGGGTGTTAGGTTGGATATTCGGCGGATATTCACTCGAGTCCAGCCGCGACTTTACTGAGGTTTGCCCAGTTTTAGCAGCAGGAGGACAGTAAGCTCATCTCCCACAGCTTCGCACTGAATCGCTGGAAACTGATTTAGGGACCGTCATTAAATTACTTGGCATAAATATATTAATACAAAATAATTGCAGTTTTGTCGATATCTTCCACGTCATGTGACCCAGTGACTCCAAACCAGCAGCAGATTGTATTAGTAAACTGGACGAATGAGACACAGCTCTTTTTATTGTATTTTAGTGCTTCCTATATTTTATATGAATATTCATATGCAGAAATTATGATTTTTTTCTCAATAGCTTCCTTGTCATGTGGCCCACTGACTTCTGAAACACATTCTGTTTCCATAAAAAAATCTATAATAATAAAGAGAATAATGGTAAAAAAAGTTCTCGAATGCTCAAGAGGTTAACATATTTTCAAGCAGCAATGTCAACTTCTACACTATTTTGTCTCATGTCTTAGATTCTGAAGTTCTGAAAAACATTTTTTTTTTTCAAAAATCTCACCAGTAGTGACCATTTAAGGGTTGTTTTTCAAAATTTTAACCCATGCCCCATGGTTTTGCTCAAGGAGACATTAAAGTATATTATTGGATTACACCTCCAAATGAAAGCTAATGTTAAGAAGGACTGACAGAGAGCTTGATTACATGGTGCAATGACAATCAACTGAAACTCAATATCAACAAAAGTAATGCTTATGGTGGACTACAGTGCTTTAAATATGGATGTTGCTGCAAGGAAGCTACAAATTGTAAAATGTGGATGCTTCACGCAATTCTTCAAAAGCAGCACAAAAGATCTCTACAAACAGAATAGATTCAAGGGACACAAATCATAAGTATAGCTAATACAGTATCTGAGCAAATGTGAAATATTGTCACAATCTCCCCTTTGTTGCTGGGTAATGGTGTTGACAAAAAAATGTCTCATTAATCAACAATAGCCCTAATGGTTTTTGTGTTTGTCTTTTGGCTTTAGCCAAGATCTTAAGTGCTTGTTATTGCTTATCTATGTGTATCTCTGGGTGGTTCATGGTGATTTGCTATGTATTTGCTGCAATGTACTGTATATATATAATATTTGAATAATTTTGCATGTCTCTTGGAATCAGCAGTAGTGGGTCTCACCAGTTTGTAGTCTCTGTGCAGTTTGCTGTACTGGAACATGTTGCAGAGGACAGTTGAGGCTGCTCTGGCAGCTTTTAAACTCCCCCCGCTAAACCAAGACACAAAGACAGATAGAGAAAGACAGACAAAGACAGAAAAATAGGAGGATTAACAAGAGGAAATACCACAGTATAAACAGAGGGGAGAAACCCAATGATAAACATATGTACAGTCATAAACAGGAAACACAGGTCAATGGCATGGCATGACTGAAAGATAGGAGGACCTAAAAAATATGACCCACTTATAAGGACAATGATGAAAAGCACTGTTGCAATAAAACAGTTTTCATAGATTTAGCACAGGGATGGCTGCGCATGTACATGTAGCAGGCAGTAGCAAACTTAGTCGCATTTTTGTTTCTATTTGTTATTTTGATTTTATTAAACAAAGCATGTATTATCTATGACAGCACCCATAGACAAAACTCCCATCAACATAGACGCTGAAGTGCAAGGATTGGATTGAGTGTTAACGACATCTAACCACCCTGCCAAACCAAAGAACTTCCCAAGCAGTGTAAGCACCCCAAGAAGACAGGGAAGAGAGCCACGATAATAGCTAACTTACCCAGAATTGGACCCTAAGCCTAAGGCTACTCCACTATCCAGCCAACACATGGCTAATTTCAGATTGCACAAAAATAAAACAGATGAATAACTCGCCAACGGGAAATAAGAAACTGTGTTGCCCACATTTTTAGAGAGACCTGGCTACCTCACATCATCTCTGTACAAACAAGCTATTGCACATGTACTTAAAACAAGTGCCAATCAGCTGATTGATGTAATAACTTTAACTCTCTCTAACATCTAACTCTCAACGGAACCTGTTCCCAAGTGCCTCAAGACAGCCACCATTAATGACCTAAATTACTTCATTTTATATTATTTTATTTTAATTTGAATATTTGTAGATATGTTTTGTGTGTATGTGTAGCATGATTGGGCTACAACTTATACTTCATTGTACAACCATGTTTTCTAAAATAACAATAGACCAACTTTAGCCTTTGATTGAACAGTATTACTAAGCAGCTTAATTTTTCACTGTACAAAACTGATATTTAAGGACTACAGTACAAGTCAGTTCTACCTGTTATCATGGGATGTCTTGATTGCCATCAGTTTTGGAAGGCCATTGAAGTACAAGATGTCACGGGCTGCCAAGGAACTGCAGGTAACCAGGTGATTGAGGGCTCCACAGATGTTGACCACCACCTCACTGGATGGTGTTTTCTGAAGGCCGTCGTTGGGCAGCTTAGACACCAGGACTCTAACCATGTTCTTAGCTAAAAAGGACAAAGAGCAAGGATAGTTCTCTTACAGGACTGTTTTTCAATGAATGCTATGAACTTTGAAAGCTGCACCTCTTAGTATGACTTAAAACAAACTCAGAGTTTCCTGCCCAAAGAAGACTGGAACAACAGCAGTCCCGGTCTGAATCTTACCCATGTGGTCTTTGTTGGAAAAGTGTCTGGCCAGATTTCTCAGCAGGCCAGTCAGAGGCCTCAGCTCCATTTCACTGTTGCTGTCTAACAGATCCAGCAGGATGGGCAGCAACCTCTCCTGCTCCACCACCACACCACTCAGCACTGATGCCCACTGATAGAGAGGGGCAGAGATCACATGAGGTATGTTCTGTTGATTGTGTGCTATGTAGGATTTTCTTGCTCCAGAATCCAATTCCAAAACAACCAAAAAATAACTCAGACAGTTCATTTTGGAACATAAATACACATGGATAGTTCATTATTCGGTGTACGGTGTGTGAGATCTTACCCTGGCCTCTCCTGCAGTGATATTTTGCAGGGCTCCTATGGCAGCCTCGCGACTGGTGGAGTTGCTATCGCTGTTTTGCAAAACAACCTTGTATAGCGCCACTACCTTAGGGTGCCACAACCACTCAGCCCCCTTAGGCTGTCGTGACACCTCAGACAGTATGGAAAGATTCTGGTTGCGCTGCCGTAGAGGAGGTCAAAGAGAGAGAACATTTCAATTTATTTATGTATTTGTAGTTTATATCACTTTTCTGGTATCAGTATTATATTATGGGGAGTGTGCATCTGTGTGTCCTATACTGAGGTTTTTAAGGTAATGGGGAGAATAGGCAGAATGTATATAACCCATCCGCATTCAGATGGATACACCCCTTTCTTTACTTTTTTTACCCTTGTCAAATATTTTTTCATAGTGAATATGCAGAATATGATGCTAATGGTGTCAAATTCAACCTTCAAAATTCTTAATATTTTCTTCAAACAATGTGTCTCTCTAGCATGCAACCATAAATGTTGCTGGTGAAAACTCCTCCCTATTCACCCTCCGTGTAACCTGGCTAATAATCTAAGAAATGGAAAACCAGGCCATATATAGTGTAACAGGTCCCTTTCTCCTCACTCTAAGGGTGACTATGAGGACATACATGTAACAGTGGGCCTGATGTTTACTCTCCATTACACTCCATCGCTATTGAAATGAGTAATGTGATCTGCTGACTGTGTTTGTCGTGTTGGAAACTGAGCCTCCCTGTGGACACTTCTAAGGTTTCTATCTGCTAAGCCACTTAATATATGACCTGAGTGAAGCCTGACCTGCTCAGTAACAATGGTTTGATGTAAAGCTTGACTTTTCGAGGAGAAATAGGTGACATCTTTTTTTAAAATCACTGGTACAAAAATGACACATGCACATAAGGTGTGCTGCTGAAAAAATCTATATATTTGAGAATGATGAAGCATTTAACAAACAGCACATGATGTGAGACAAGATGCATGTGTATTCATTTTGTGGTCCAAAGTTGATCAT
The DNA here is from genome assembly GCA_963678695.2 of Diplodus puntazzo. Lineage (NCBI taxonomy): Eukaryota > Metazoa > Chordata > Actinopteri > Spariformes > Sparidae > Diplodus > Diplodus puntazzo. Next base: position 26,383,943 of record OZ023155.1, read on the forward strand.
TAATCTACTGTATATCATTTATACAAGACAGGCAGTTAAATTACGTTATAACATAACATAAAAGCAGATATAGATGCATTTTCTATTATATTCAATATCCACTGTCGACAATTAAAGCTTCCATATTATGCTTATTTTCAGGATCATGCATTTACTGTATTTTGGGTGTTTACAGTGTTAAAATGCTTTAATTTGAAAACGCACATTATTTTTCTCATACCGTCAATTGCTGAGACACCTCTATCTACCCTCTGACTAAATACGCTGTTTTAGTGCCTATCTGAGGGTGAGACAGTATAGCTGGAACATGACAACTTAACAAAAGTCTTGTTGGCTCGTTTAAAGAGAATTTCTGTATAAGGGCTGTGTGCATTTTGCTGTGGATTTAGCTTTTTGATACTTTCACAGTATTTATAGCACCCAGACTTGTTTTATAATAAAAATGGAAATTGCAGTTTATACAATATGGGACCTTTGAAGCAATTACTAAGATGTATAAGTGGATGTTATTGCCCAAGCACTATTCAGATGGAATGCATTGCATATTGGGGCTTCTCAAGAGATGTCGTTTGGCTAAAAAAGGATGTGAACAAAGTGATAGTGACATACAGCAAAGATAATAAGTAGCTGACACCAGCACACGGCCTCTTGCTATGCAGCAGAAATAGCCACAAGCACATGTCAAGTGAATGAGAGCATTGCTGCAAAATACGTCACGTAAAGGGATATAATGGGTGTGGCTATGTCAGGGGAGCTGACATAATATCCAACAAGTTTCTGATTATACAAACTCTAGCTCTAACAGCAGACATGCATTTTGGAGAAACTTATAATCATCAGGGAAACTAAGGTAAATAATCACATAATTTCAGATTTGTCTATACTTGACTACTCTGCTTTAATATCACTCAATATAACCTTCCTACTAATTTCTATCAGAATCTATGGTTACACTAACTGCCAGTAACTCTATATTTTGTGTTTTAAGACCAAATATTTCGATTATTACAGGCCAGACTCAAAACAAGCTGTAAACATTGAACTATTGTCACCTTTTAAATTGTTACAGTAACATGACAGAAATTGACACCTATTGACACATTTCGCAGACACAGAGCAATGTTAGCCTTTGATTAACATGGTGTTTCTGGCCAACTGTCAAGTCAGTCTAGAACTTTATCCGTCTGTTCTTCTGTGCTAGGCAGGTAGAGGGCCTTTACAGCTTTTTCACTGAAAACAGTTCTCTGCTGCTGATTAATTCAAGGTTGATAAAACCACAAGACAAAAAAAACAGTATGGGAAAGTTGTGGCCACAAAGCTGAAAGTATAAAGTATAAAAGTATAAAACACTCTCTCTATGGGTTTGTCACTTCGAGCGATATCTTCTCTCACAATACACAGTCATTTGACACATTAAGATGGAAAGCTGAGTAATGCAGCTTTTAAAGATGTGTGTGGAAATGATGGAATTCAGCAGTGTGCAGGACACACAGTATTGGGGCACATGATTGTATAACTAGTGATGAATCTTACCTCAGTGTCCTTTTTGCTATACAAAGTAAAGCAGCCGATGGCCTCACTGTCCTTGATGGCAGAGCCTCTCGTTGGGCCCTCCAGACGTAGTCGCACTGAGGGAGGAAGCTCAGTGTATAGCTGGTAGGACAGATTCCTCATCACACACAAGCAATTCTCCAAACCCTAAACATGAAGAAAGTCAGAGAGAGAGGAGTCAAATAGAGGTGTGACAAGAGGAGGGTGGAAGTGGACAATCTGTAGTGAAAGCGTTAAATAGCTAATTTACCTGAGTGGATGATCTGATGTTAAACATGTTACTTAGGACATTTCTTCCTGCTTGCACTATTGATTTGTACACTTCAGACAACTCGACATTATGAGGACATTTTTATATTGACAAAAAATAGCAACACATTGGGGCATCGTAATTTAATCTCCTTGCATCAGGACTAATTCACTATTGCTCAGGGAGGGGTATTCAGTGTTTGATCACTGGCAACATTAAGATTTGATCACAGGAAATAGCTCAAGTTATCAGCAAATAACCTCTGAAAGCAAAACCTGATGTAACAATTTTACTGTTGCACAGAAACTTAGGTAGGGATAATTATTGTCTTGACTTCAATTCAGCTGACCACGGAAACACAAAACGCACAAAATAAACTAGTATGCTATTAAACTCAAACAAATAATTAAGCATTTGAAAATATTAAGGATCAACAAATGGAAAAGGAGCATAATTAAGTACAGATATTCCTAAATGGGTTTAAATTTCCACGCAGTAGTGTGGAACACTGATCGTCTGTTAAAAAATTGAATATCCATGGTTAATGACATCTTTTGACTGATTAGGATTAGGATTCATTGCCACGGTACACTTTCATGGTAATGAATCTGATAATTATTGAGATATTTCACTCTGGACCAAAGCCATTCAGCCATAGAAGCTATGTAGCTAACACAATAATTAAAAAGCATCTCATTTAACCATTTTTAAAACCACAAAACATGAAGAGTCTAATAGCTTCTAGTGTAACAAGAGAATAATACTTTTGACAGCAACCAAAAGCATTAGACTCAAATATCCTTGTCCTTGTCTTGTGAGAATGGCCAGATATAGGAAAAAGTGGATCTGGTACTTTTACTTAAAAAGCATCATATCAATCATTCATCAATTTTTAGTGAATACTTACCAAGAAGAGTCCAAACAAATACGTGTGATCCCTTAGCTAGGTTACAATTGCCACATAATATTGATACCAGAGGACAGATATTTTTAAAATTTAGTTTATGTGCTGAGAATCAATAAAATAATTTAAAAGGATCTAAAAGCAGACTACAGAGGAATGTGTTAATGTTGAAAACAATGAGCAGCATTGCTGCAAATTCACCTCACTCAACCCTTCAACTTTGAAAACCATACAGCAGATTGTTTTTTCACTACTAACATGTGATCCGAATCAGATTTTGATGAACAGTTTAGATAAAATATAACATCTCCAGAACTGCCCCCATGTATTTTCAGTCTTAAAACTGAGGACACCCCTATGGCCTCAGTCAGGTGAAGAATGGGTTCATGTTGATGTTTAAAACAAGCAGCACAATTATTCATCTTCTTGGTTAAAGGTTCATCCAAGTGGCTGTTAAGTAATTTTGGTCTGTTGCTTCTTGACAGTGCTCCTAACTCAAGTCGATGCCTGTTGAAGTGCGCCAAACCACAATGAGTGAGGAAGAATGTCAGGAGAACAGTTTCCCGATGTCATAATGAGCCAGTGAAAGTATGCATTGAGAGATGAAGTGTTGAACTGGGTCAGAAGCTGACGTTCCTTAGTGATTAGCGTAATACCAGTGTAACGGCTAGCTGAAGAAAAAACACCCAAATAATTATTCATTAATTTACAATGAATCTCATGAAAAGCCTTTACACCAAAAAAAACTTCTAAGTAGTCCAAGTGTGATAAATGTTCCTCTGTGCTACACAGCTCCATTGTTCTCCAAAAACACACTGTTGTACTGGGTGACGTCTTCCCTTGGGTCATGGGATTTGTTGACAATAAGAAAAGTATAGAAAAACCCAAGCCTCATTCTCTTACATGGCTTGTTGCTAAATGTCAGAAGATGCTTTGGACTCTTTCATTTTTTGTAATCCTGACTTTTTAGTCTTTCAATTTCCAACTTTGGTGCTTAGCCCTCATAGCTACTGACATTTTTAAGAGACTGCCAGTGTGGTGTGCAGTAGCCATAATGACCATCGTGATTTTCAAATAATCATTTACAGCGTGTGAAAGTGCCACAGGTTATTACAGTGCTGGTCAGAGTTACCTTGTCATCTGGCCTCTCCTCTTGTTGAATGTAGGACACCAGAGAGTCCACCAGGCCTGGCATATCTCTCATTTTCTGTCTCGTCCTCTCATTTACTGAGCTCAAGTTCCTATGCAACACACAGATTAAAACATTTAAATCAGGACTAACTTGTCGGAACATAAAGCTGTCTGGCTAGAAACTTTGATGGCTGAGTGATTTTAGTATAAACCTTCTGGGGCTCTCTGAAATCCCCCCAGTAGCAGCCCTACTGCACAGAAAAAACATTGTTTATACACTTGATGATACAGCTAATGCATTTTTTAAATTTGTGTCAGCCTGAATTCAAGCAGCAGCAACCAGATGGTGATGATAATAGGGTCGACATCTTCACAGTTCGGCATCAGGTGAACACTGTCCATCAAAATTTACCAGTTGCGAGAACCAACCATCAGCGATGTACAAACAGAGTCCACCTCCTTCTCCTGCTGTACTGTAGTTCTGCGCTCAACATGGCCTGTTTGTTGAGTGCAACAGCTTGACTAGTGGAGACAGATCTCTGTGAAGTTGAAGGCACAGCAGTCTCTGGTTTCACGACTATTAGTCCGCCTGAGTGCCATTTGTCTATTTAATTTATCCTGCGACTTGACATTGGCGAGGAAAAAGTATGGTTGTTACTTTTTAATAATCCATTTTAGCCATGTGAGCAGCAGGTCTATCGACATGATGATGTCAGCTGGTCATTTCGCATCTTTGGTCAAGACTGAATTATGTCAACAAATACTGTATGGATTGCAATGAAATTCTATAGCAACACTCATGTCCTGAGAAAATAATTCTTAAGACTTCAGTTATCCCTGACATTACCTCTTTTGCCAACAGCAGGCTGATATTTTGATTCTGACGAAATCTCTCCATAACTCTTGGATGGGTTGTATAGAGATCTATGTTCCCCTCAGGATGAACTAAAATACTTGAAATACTGAAAACTGAAGCCATCATCAGATCAGACGTTTTATTTGCCTGATACTTTGGTTTGATTCAAGGGTGCTCAAACATTTTCCCTTGGAGGGCCAAGTCAAAAGCAAACACCTACTGTATTGTATTTTATGATACCATATGGTACTAGGATGCCAAGTTATTTTAATATACATTTTTCCCAGCAGACATTGTGACCTGGACTAGTAGGTAAACACAAAAGTTACCAATCATGTTAATCAAGGCTCTGTACCCAAAGAGAACAGAACCTTGGTTTTTGTGAGTAGTAACACTTGTTTATCTGCCATGTCATGTCAAAATGGCTGCAGCGACAAAGGTCTATTGACTTCTTGCGCAAAGTGTAATTCAGCCTGCCATGCTCATATTATGTAAACTGAAAAAAACTAGGGGTCTACATATTTAAAGAGCTTTTCCTTCATATCTAAAGTTGCTGTAAGTGGTCATTTTTAATAAAATAAGTGTTAAATAGTTATATGTTCCAACAGTAATGACTATTATAGAGTGTTTGCTCATAAACAAGTATTTTGACAAACTCAGTCTTTTGGTATGATGACACTGTTTAACCCACTGAACATTAAAATGTGATCAAAACCAGTGCTAGGAAGTACATAATGGGTTGACTCACCTGAGGCAGCCAGTTGTGTTGAGGAAGATATCTCTCTCAGGCGGGCTGAGTGGAAGGCTGCCACACAGAGGAATCAACACTTTATCTGTCAACTCTGGTAAAGCTTCTTTGGACAGTTTCTCCTTCAGGTGGTCTCTGGAGGACAGGTTCCACAGGACACCTGCAGTCATGATAGGATTTTATTTTGTTGTCTGATTAACGGACTTCTTTAAACCAGTAATATAGTAAAGGAAAATAATTAAGACCAACTGGATAATGTGATTGAATAATGGCCTGGGGAATATCGATGCATGGTGGAGCTCATGAGCAGGGTTCAAACCAATCTAAAAGCAGAAACCTGTGATGGTCTTTCGAAGCTCCTCATCGGGTTGGCTCAGGATGCTAACAAGATGCATCACTCCGCCGGCATCCACCAGTGCCACTTTGTTGTCAGAGTTCTCATAGATGAGGTTCCGCGTGGCGCCAGTGGCATAACGCTGCACTGCTTGGTTGTCACTGGAAAACAGCTGAACCAGAGCTGGAACGCCATGCAGGGCACGAATCTGAGAGAGAGGACCAGGAAGAACACATCATCTCCTGTAAATTCATACACCATGACAGGAAGTGCTGGTGATGAATGAATGGGAGACTAGATGAAAAACAAATGGACAATAAAATATATAAATAGATAGTTACAAACAGGAAGTAAAGGAAATATAACCAAACACAATCAAGAGCAGGCTGCTGTCACCTGGTTTTTGGCATCATCGCTGTGATAACACTGGTGTTGTATGTATGCAGCTCCCAGAATTTGCAAGGCAACATCTGACTCAGAGAGATATCTGACAGCTGTGGGCATGTCCAGACCCTGCATCCTACACACACACACACACACACACACACACACACACACACACACACACACACACACACACACACACACACACACACACACACACACACACACACACACACACACAAATATTTTAATTATTAATTCATCCATGGATTATTTATTTCCCTTTATCATCAATTATTTTGTTTATAAAACACAAAATATTTGTCACAGTTGTCCCTGGAGCTGATCCCAGACAACATTGGGCAACAGCACTAACCACTGAACTGCTGTGCTGCCCCCCCATACAAACAGTACTTGAGTAAAAGTCTAAGGGTGCCCTCACACATGGCCCAGTTGTTCCACACACTGCGAAAGCATGATTGTCCCTGCTCCCCAGTCCTCCTGCTGGCCTGCACTCGTATTACTCTGGCCCCAAATGGGCCTGAGCATGGTTACCTCTTACATATATGTCCATGTGTCGAAGCACACCTCTTCCAACCGTGCGACTTTGGGGGTCAAACGTGAACGGCACTGTACCCATTGCCTAGTGTGAGTGCACCCTTAAAGTATCTTGTATTAAATGCAATCAAGTACCAAAAATAATTTCTGTCAAGAAATATAATAAATACTTAAATATCAAAAGTACAGATGAAAGTGATGCAGCAGGCAATCTACAAACAATATTTGCCTACAAAATGTAGTGGTCAGTATTTGAGTAAATGTAATTAGTTACTTCCCATCATTGCTGGCAACATACACCCTACAAGTAATTCAACTGATAAAGCTACAAATGAAGGTGAACTGGCTAGCTAGGAGAATGAATAGAAAGAAAAGAACATGTCTTACTCTTCCAGTGGGTCGTTGCTATGTATCGATGCTCCATCCAAGATATCCACCCCCTTCCCAACGCTCCTCACACTGCGGAGAGAGGCGGCCCGGTGAATAGGGGCTTGGTACTGCCCTGTTCCCATGACATGACTTGCCCTGGAAACATGCTGCTGCCACTGTCTACCCCAGCCATCCCCTGCCATGGGGACCCCTCTTCCAGTCCCCACCCAGCCCTCCTGACCCAACGTGGAGCCCTGCTGCTGGTAGTGCTGCTGTCGGTTGGTAATACGACTGATGGTGCGGTGAGAAGGGCCTTTGTAGGTGTACTGATATGGAAGCTCCTCTTCCTGCCAGTGGCTCCTGTCCTGCGCCAGTGTCCCACTGAGGCTGCGCCTTAGGGTGCCGGGGGGAGGCACAGTGATTGGGAAGGAAGCCTTCTCTTGAGGAACAAACACACTGATAGGAATCGCCTCCTGGTCTGCCGGGCACAGTGACTTAGTGCGTCTGCTTCTGCTGTGTGACTGGGAGGTGTGGAAGCTGCTCTGGACTGTGGTGGCTTCTTTATGCCTCACCCTGGAAGTGCTCTCCACAGCAGAGCGAGAGGAGAAACCAGAGGAGTGAAGGGGTGCTGTGGGCACCTGCAGGGTGGGGGTTTAAAAAAAGGTTAGCTGACACTCTGCAGCGGGTGGAGAAAATGTATCTTTTTGCTAGATTTATGATGCGGAAATTTTCACAGACACACTTTCATATCCTTGTGCAAAAAGTTGTTATAGAAAAGCTCTTACAGCTATGTCATAGACAAAAAAGCATCACTATTATCTTCTTTCTTCTTTAATTAATACTTTGTCAAGAAACAGTATCTGCTGCTAGTAAATCTGTCCTGGGCAGCTGGACGTTTGTGTAGGATCTTCTCCTTCCCTTCTTAAATAAAGCAAGCTTACTGTAAGCTGCAGGAAACTCACTCCTGCTTTGAATTGCTAGACTGGCCAGTGTAAAACAACAGACAAACGTCCTGTTTATATTTTTTCTACATTGTTCTCAATTTGGTCTGAAGAATTTTCCTTCTCGCTGACACAAAGCCAATCAGACAAGAGAGGAAACATTATTAAACAATGCTGGTTCCTTGCTGTGTGTGTGTGTGTGTGTGCGTGCGTGCGTGCGTGCTTGCGTGCGTGCATGCTTCAAGACAAACACAAGGAAGTGAGTTAAAATCAAGATGGCAGAACACAAAATGTGAAAACACAAAAAATCAAAATGAGTCAAAGGAATGAAGTGATAAAACGGGCAAAATCACAGAAAAGGAAAGGAGGGAGAAGAAACAAAAGAAAAGTTAAATAAAAGAAAAGAAAAATAGAAATAAATGAAAGAACAAAATAATAAAGGACAATGAGGTGACCACATCACATCAAGGAATTAAGAGCAGATGTAAAGTCTATGAGCAGTAAAAGGAATATTGGACAATACATAGATAACAAGAACATAAAAGCAGAAAAGGATGGTAAGAAGAAAGGAAAAAGATATCACAAGGTATGAATTTAAAACTGATAAGAGCAGTAAAAGAAATAAAAGATGGAAAGGTGACTTTGGAATGACCAGAAGGGTCCCACCCAAGGATCTGAGGCCGCAAATAGGCTCACATGGGGTCAGCATTTCTACTATGTAACCTTGGACAAGACTGAGACGAGCTTTAACCCCTTAACGCCTATTGTCGCAAATTCGCCTCAAACCGCTTCTATTCAGAATGCAGCTTAATTTAGTCTCTGCTTGAAAGCAAAAACACAAATAATTAATTTTTTAACAAAATTGCATATGAATTCAGGCGTCAAGGGGTTAACGGCAATCAGTAAAATCTTAAAAATCAATTCTAAAACAGACACAGAGCCACTGAAGAGAAGCTTGGATAGGAGTGACATGATGGTGTCTGTTAAAAACCAGTAAGAAGCCTAGCTACTGCCTTTTGGACAAGTTGGATTTCTGACTTGGAGTTATTCAGTTGTAAAAAACGTTGTACCACCCAACATTTGATGTCATTGAGACAGTTAAAAACGGCAGTTATACTTTTGGGTCACCAGGTCTCAGTGGATGTGTGGTCTGCATAGCAATGAAAAGAAGTAGTGTGACGTTGGATTATATGGCCAAGAGGTAGCATATAAATATAAATACAACTGGACCTAGAATCGACCCTTGCGGTACACCACAGGTAATATGAGTTGTAGATGAAGTATAATTAAGTATGGTGACCACAAAGGTTCTGTCTAAAAGGTAAGAATAAAACCAACCGAGAGCAGTGCCCTTGATGCCAACCCAGGTTTCGAGACGGTTGATTAAAACGGCATCATCTAATATATCAAAAGCAGCGCTTATATCAAAAATAATTCAAATTGCGCTCTCTCCTGTGTAAGCTGCTGAAAAGAGGCCATTTGTTACCTTGAGGAGGGCTGTTTCTGTGATATATAATGCTCTAAAACCTGATTAGAACTTCTCAAAAATGACACATAAAAGCTTAAAGCTGAGTTGAAACCACTTTCCCTAAAACATTGGATAAAAAGTTAAGAAATTGGCCTAAAATTATTAAAAACAATAGGATCAAGGTTGGATTTCTTTAAGAGAGGTTGGACCCCAGCATGTTTAAAAATGGATGGAAAATTACCATTAGAATGGGAGCTGTTGCATTTAAAATCTTTCTCGTAAATGACAGCAACCCCCCCTCCCCTGGGATTGCTTCAATAAGTGAACTAAAATCTCCCTGAGATAACCATGTCTCTGTGAAAACAAAACTATCTAACTTATTAAAAGACATACATTTGTGACAAAAAAAAAAAGATTCGTTATTACGGGATCTGATGTGAGAGGAGGTGTGAAAGAGAATTAAAGGAACTTGAATCAAGCTGTTATGGTTAGCTGCAGAGGGTTGTGAGATCGAGCGTGCTGGAGTTGGTCTATGGGAGGAGATGATAGTGGTGGTTAAAGCAACAGGGGGTGCTGGAGCGGACGGTGTCCTGAAGGTGACCTGAGGTGAGACGGGAGAGGAAGAGGGGGCTTTGGAGTGGGTGTGTAATGTATTAATAGCGTTAATAACGCGTTAACGCAACGTCCTCTTAACGCCGTTAATTTTTTTAACGCGCGATTAACGCTCAGTATATAAAAAAAAAAAGCACATTGTATGATTTACGGCCGTCGGCGGCACCCGTAGTCTTGATACAGAGAGTGGCAGAAGAAATAGAATAAGAAAGGGAATCAGAAGAAGAAGAAGAAGCAGGGTTGGCGGTTCGTTAAAAACACGCCGGACTGAAAGCAGCACTCGCTGCAAACTCCTTATCTCTGCTGTCACTCACGGTGGCGGACATTTGTTTCGCCATCGCCCTGATCATTTTGCGGGACACTCTCTCGTGGCATGCCCGTTTGCTGATAACTCATCCCCGCATGTTTATCTCAGGCTCCTCGCTAGCCTTCTTCCTCCCTCCAGCAGGCAGCCTGCCGCTGCTGTTGTCCTCCTCGGACAGACGCTGAAGCTCCGTTTCTCTCACTCTCATGGGGTCGACAGAGAAACGTCTAGCGGCTGCTTCTCCCGAGTTTTCCTCTGAATATATCACGACAGAAGGTTTGAATTTCAAGTCGTACTTTTTATTGTTTTGCTGCACCGGAGCCATGGCGATCATCAGTGTGATACTGACTGACAGAAAGCAGCACACTGTGTGAAAAAGGCGAAGAAGAAAAACGTGCAGTCTCAGTGGACACCACTTGCAAGCCAAACAGACGGCAGATGCAGAGAGCCCGTCGCCCCCCCTCGCCAAAAGCAGACAACCCTGGATTTATTTTCCTGCATGATTTGAAGTGTTGAATAAACATTTTCATAATGCAAGCATATTTGCCCTTTCTTATGTTGTTAAAAGTATTAAGAACATGAAAAAAATACACTAGGGTACATTTAGAACAGAAAAAAATGTGCCAAAAAAATTGCGATTAATTTGCGATTTATCGCGAGTTAACTATGGACAAAATGCGATTAATCGCGATTAAAAAAATTGATCGTTTGACAGCCCTAGTTTATATGCTTCAGGATGTTAATAAAAGCTTTCTCAGTTCCTTATAAACACAGAGAGGAACAATTACTTAAAATCATCTGACACATTTTGTTATTGTTAAACCTCTACTATGCTTTTGGTTGCGTTTTTAAGACTAACACAAACTTCACTATACATTTTAACTATGCACTTATTAAAAGTGAATTATGCTTTTTGCAGCTACTGGATCTAAAGTGAGAACGATAAATTGCTAGGGTTATTAGATCCTTTATCATGCATATCATATCATATCATATCATCCTATTAACAGTTAACTAACCTGTTCAAAGATAGTAGACGTTTTTGTACATTTCTTAGGATAAGTACATTGAGGTAAATTGAATATTGTAAACTTCACTAATCACATCAAAACAATGTTAAGTGATGACAAGTGGGAGTTCTCAGGTAGCACACCTGGTAAAGGACATGCCCCATTCACCACTGATTTCTTACTATAGCAGCCCAGGTTTGATTCTAGCCTGGAGCCCTTGCTGGAAGCTACCTTTAATAAGAAATACAGTTAATAAGTGAAAACCTTGCTTTAGATCCAGTAGCTAATGAAGCATAATTAATGCAATGAATTGCTAGTAAATGCATAATTAAGTAAGTATTCTTCAAAAAAATATATATCATATTGGCTTATTAATGTTCAGGGCTTTACAATTTATCACATTACATGCAGCTTCCTTTAGAGCCACAAAAGACCCAATACTACTTTTTCACAATACTCCCCAAGCACTGTAAATACACTTCAGTGTTTAAAATTAGTGGAGCTGGCCTTAAACTAAATAAATAATATGTATAGCAAAATTACACAAAATTAAGCAGGATGGCAACTTTCTTAAATCATGGCTATAGACAAGATCTATACTTGATGAATACCATGTTTTTATTACTGATAGAAATGCTGGCCAACACAACAAAAATAAGACAGAGGTTATAATATATCTGAATAATCTATAAACAATCAATGACAACTTCTAATGCAAATCCTACCACAGTCCATCACAGCCACACATATCTGTACTGGACAGTTTTTTTTTTAATGTTTGCAAGTATGTAGTACGTAGGTGGTACTCACAGCCATGACGCGGCTGGGCGTTTGTATCATGGACCTGGAACTGAAACCCAGGGTGTGGGCTAAGCTCTTTGCCTCAGGAAAGCTGTAGTCTAGACAAAGAGAAGAAAGAAAAAATAGTTGTGTCTTTGATCAGAATGCCACTGTGTCAAAAACAACTTCATATTCAGAAGGTTGTCTTTACTGCACTGATGTATATTTTCTTAGCAGTAAAGCCTGTGTAGTCTGGATTAATAATATTGGAAAACTTTATTGCAAGCGGATCCATGCGACTAAGGACTCATTGATCAGTGTTTAATAAAGATAAGATTGTGGGAGACACAATCAGTTGGGTTGCTACCAGCTTTATGGATCACTGTTAATAATGAACTTCACCATGTTTCAGACCATTGATTGTTATCTAATGTCTAGTCTAACGCTTGTGTCAAAATGGTGTGACTTGCTCTTCAAACTCCTTATAGAATTCTGGTGGCAAAGTCTCAAACTGCCGGCCCCCCCCCCCCTCCATCAAGCCCGAGACTCAATGTCAAAAATACGAAATATAGAAATATCATATAGCATGCAAAATTTTTTTTAATTCATTTTTTTTCAGTTGTTCCACACTAATTAAAATTACATGTTCATATGCAATTGACATCCAAACACAATTCTGTTTTAAACAAAAAGGATTTTTTATTAAAAGACTTTCAGTTAGTACCTTTGTTATTCACCAAAAATGCATCTACAGAGCAAAACAGCGTTATTGCAATGGCATTTGTTGACAGCGACATATCCCAGCATCTGTTGTCGGTCCACTAATTTTTTTTTTATTGTAGACGGTGTTTGCCGACCACTAGGTAACACCAGGAACACAAACTACTGCAGCAAGCATAGTGCAAGCTTTAAATAATTTATTCATTCTGAAAAAGTAATGTGTTAACTAATGTGCTTATTTGAGTTGGAGACCCCTGATCAATGTTGTGTATGTGTGCTAGGATGCTAAAATTTGGTAAATTGTATCATGCTGCACCATGTACTTTCTTTTGACCAGGTCTTCGCATAGACAATTTGTGCATTGCATCTTCAGGACACCTGATTTCCATCATTGAGCACAAAAACGTGTTGTCAAAAATCTCCTGCCCAAACAGAAAACTACAGTTGAGTATCAATGGCATTAGTTTTGTAGCCTTCAATGAAGAATCAGGGAATCACTTTAGTCATTGCAATTCCGAAGTTTTACATAAATGTCTTTACTGGTTCTGTGGTAATCCATCCACTAGTAACACATTTCAATGCAGTAGTCAAGAGAATATTAGGATACACTGTCTTGACAAAATTGTATGCCAATCAATCAGGTAGATATCAATATTTTTCAGTTTTTCAGGACAAAAGTAGCAGAACATCGCACTGATCAACATGGCTATCCATAGAGTCCTCTGAAGCACTTCAAACAGTGATTGGGTAGAACCACCGTAGCACAGATGGATTTACTTTACCTCGCAGATGGAAGTGATAAACACAACCATGACGACATGTGGATGAAGAAACCTTACATAGACTGGACACCTTAACCACATGTATCAACACTCTCAGACTTTAGAGCACAGTAAACTGTTAAATATAATAAGTGAGCTGCTGAGTTGAACAGGGAGAGCAAGGGGGAATGGAGCCTGTTGAAAATGGCTTGAAGAAAAACACCAACACACACCATCAGACCAGCAGGACGGAAGGAAGGGGGGGGGGGGGGGTTAGAGTGGTACTGGGAGGGGAGCTGGGCTGCATGCCTGAGTATTAACATCACCCGGTCAGAGGTCAGGGAAGGTATTCTCATACAGGACCCCCACAATAAGAAGAACACAAACAGCATTTTGGGGACTTTAAGCACTGAGGGTACAGGGACAGCTAAATATTCTGACAGGTTGCCGTGGTAGTCCAAAGCGAACGTCACTAAGCAACATTTAACTCCTTCCATGGCTACGTCTATAACTAGCTTTGGCATTCTCCGGTAGTAGACTGCTGGACTACAACGTCAGGAAGTATCGAGATAGAAGTGTGCATGCTTTTTTTGTTGAACGTAGTAGCAGTCCCCAAACCAATGCTACTAAAGTCCATATTAAGAACTAAATAAACATAACTGGGATCTCTTTCACTTTTCTGTTAGCACGGATCTTCCCATGCCACCTTGTTTAAGGACAAATGCTTCAAAAGCTATGCTATCTGGCAGATATATTCAGCAAAATGATGGAAATGAATGTGTCTGCAGTGCAAGGGCAGCAGCATATTTAACCTGTATGAAAAGTTGGATGTTTCCTAAAGAAATCTGTGAAAATGCACATGTGCAGAGGTTGATTTAAATCAATCAGAAATTGACATTTGATCAACTTGATTGGTGGTTTTAATTCAATGATCAAGAAACCCACTTCCCTGGTCTGAAGTAGAAAGCTCTTGGATGTGCTGTCTAACACAGTTGTGGGTGTGTGTGAAGAAGGAGCACCCTGAGCTGGCTCACATACTTGTGTGAGGCCTCCTTTTATACAATGACTCTGATGAAAACAGAGCGAAGAAACAGAAACTGCCTGGAGAGTTTGATCACTACAGTTGCCTCCCTGTCACCAAGAATGTAAGTGCAACTAATCAAAACAGTTCAGTGCATTAACTCCCCTCTCAAAGTTTTATGACTGTAATGACCCATCTCCCAAGATGAGACTTCGGTTTCTGCAAAACAAGAAGCCTCTCAGTGATTTATGTGTTCAGCTCCCGTCTATCCAGCCAAGCTCCGATCTCTGACACAAACCTTTTTTTCAACTAAAGCTCCAATTTCTGTCCCATGATATCCAAAAAGCAACCTTGGTCTCCAGCACTAGTCTGATGTGAACTCTAAAGAGTAATACCAGGGTTCTCACTCTCATCTAGAGATAATTTTCCAGGATATTTTCAGTGATGATCTAGCTGGTATGGCACTCAGGGATCACCCCCAAACACTAATGGCTTCCTCTCCTTGGAAGTTATGAATGTAAATGATGTGCAGTCTATGGCTATAACTATGACATGTTACATGCCAAGAAATCATGACAAATTGATCATAGGATAACGCAAATAAACCTGCAGATATACAACACTTCACTTTATCAATATACCCAAGTTATAATAATGGTTTGGGCATTGCTAACCTCAGCTTTCTCATTTCTCTCTCCTGTCTCTCGTTCTCTAAAAAACTAAAACCAGGCTAAGTAAAAAAAAACAACAAAAAAACAAGAAAAAGAAGAAGAAGAAGAAAGAACCAGCGTATGTATCTGGCACTGGAAACACTTCACGAGTAATAGCCAATCAACACTGGAGCCAGGCAGGCTGCTCTGGTCGGTGACGCCATTATGACGACAAACATCACAATCTCATTATTTCTGTGATGGAAAGTTTTCCAGTTACACCACTGAAAATGGCCAAAGTCATTATCTACAGGATTTTACTCAATGGAGGCAAAGGTGCAGTTTTCTGAATCTGTTGCTCCATGCCAATCAATCAATTTAACAGTATTCAACAAGATGGAAAGAAAGCACTGTTGATCTATAAAACCAATAAAACTACCAGCCGGGAGTGACTAATATTTACATTTTGAAGCCTAAAACATAACTTACATTATTTGGACTTCTGGCCACTTGAATTGTCAAGTTACATCAATGGCATCCATGTCAGGTGCAATGTGAGGGGTGTGTCCACAGCTTGCATTTTCCAGGACAACCTAAGATTTTCCAGGGCATTTTGCTTTTTCGCTAATTTTTCATGTGTTTTCCATGACTGGTAAATTGGTCAGCTGTTTTTCCAGGTTTTCCAGAATGCGTGGGAACCCTGAATACTCAGTCTTATAAAACTGTGCAATTCTTGCTATATCACACAACACACAGTTGTTTTATAGTTTATTTTACCAGAATCAATTAATTCAATATGCCGATCAGCCACAACATTAAAAAGACTGACAGGTGAAGTGATCAATCATTGATGATCTAGTAACAATGCAATGCTCTTGACATGCACCACCCACCCAAACACCACTTCCAACCAAGTACACCCCTCATGGTACTGGCACTCCCAGATGGCAGTGGCCCCCCAGCAGGAAAATGCGCCTACAATACCACAAAAGTTGCTCAGTAACAGTCTGAGGAACATGACAGAGAACTGGACTCTTCGACCTGAAGACCCATGAACCCCTTATCTCAATCCCTCAGAAGTCCAGCACATCCCACAGATGCTCGGTTATATTGGAATATGGGGAATTTGGAGGCCAGACTGATGCCTTGAGCTCTTTGTCATGTTCCTCTGGTAAGTCCTGGGCAGTTCTTGTGGTATAGCATTGCATTGTTACCAGATGATCAATGTTAATCCATTTCACCTGCTAGTCCTTTCAATCTTGTGGCTGATTGGTGCAGTTTTCAGTTAAGTTACCAGGCTTTGGAATTTTCAAGGGAGAGTATCTGACTTAGACTTGGCACTAGACAAACGATAAACAGGTCACCAAAACAAGAAAATCATGTCCTGGAGATGTCAACTGTACCAACATTTGCTAAAATTGTTTTCTCAACTGTCAAATTTAATCAGACCTATTCAATATTCTCTGTCATTTAGTCCTCAAGTTTCAAGGCCGAGTGAAAAATATCAGACACTCAGAATGACAGCAGGTCTTACTCTACTGACCGAAGTACAGACCAGTCTAAAATAAACTCTGATTACATGCTGTGAAGAGGAGATTGGAAAGGAATGTTCAACACACGAGGTGGTCAATGAGCTCGGGAGGGGTGTTGAACCAGCTACCTGTTTTTACATTACAAATGAAAGACTGGAGTCATACAAATGAAAGACTGGAGTCATCACCCCGCGTTCATCACACTCATCCACAAAGCATCACTTTTGACTGCTTTAACTTCTGTCTAAGCTTGCAATATTTTGCTCTGTCCAGCCTCGTCATCTGTTTCCCTTGCTTTAATCTTCAGTGTGGCTGCACTGCATCCACATCATGTTGAATTCAGAACACAGTGTGTGAACAACACCTCTGGCCAATTTGATCCCATTCAACTTTAAATGTCAAACAAAACAATTGTCAAATTTAAGCCACAATAGGAAATGCATTAAAGTTGGTTAAAATGTATGATAAAACCCAGCCAAAAGTTTTGTTGTACAGATGTAAGGAATGAAACGCTTGCTTGGTATAGACCAAACTGATGTCACGTCGTCATGATTTTATTTCAGTAGTTTTTTTTTTTAGAGAAAATGAAAATTCTGATTTTAAAAGAATTATTTAAATTAATCTGGAATCATGCTGCATTCACAGTATCTGTCAAATAATTGCAATATGATTTCATGTTTCAATATTGTGTAACCCGAGTTTGGAGTGTTGGTTGTGAACATCCCCAGAAATTGCATGTCTGCAAGAGGGAATATGCACGACGTCTATGTGTATGTGTGGTTAAAAAGCAATTCTATATCTGTGGCCTAAGGGGCACTGTCTGAATGGCTTCCCTGTGACTTCACTTCTGTTCTCTCTGTACTCTTAAAACACCTGAAACCTGAAATTTGACACAGTGAGTCTCAAACACCTTTTGTCAAAACAGAAATAAATGGTAACCACAGGCTATCTGGATCCATCCAGAATTCTAAATTTACATTGTACACTTTCAAAAATGGTCAACAGAGATGAAGTTTAGTGTAAGTTCAATCAGGAAGACTTTTATTATATAATAATTATAATAATGCTCTATTAATTATTAATCAATTATAAGGCCACAACCTCTTTGAACCAATCACATCGTTATTGTCAAAAATTCAACCTGTTTCTTCCTCTCCTCCACCTCATTCACCAACAATCTTCATCACAACCATCTTGGACCTTCCAGTGAGCTCATCAGACGTCCTACTCTGCATCTATTCCATCCAGATCTACAGCCATTGCTCTTCACCCCTTCACCACCCCGTGTGTTGGCTCCATTGCGTTGATATTCCTGTACAGCTCATGGCATCACAACCCCCTTAAAACATGACATCACAAGCATCTCTTTCAATTTAGTCTATCCTGATTTAATTTTCAGTTATGCATTTTGTTGTTAATGAGTTTAAACAACCTAGTATTGTAATGTTACCCCGGAAAACATCTTTATACAGTATTAGTAATGAAAAAGACATATTATTTCACAAAAAAGGAGTTTCAGTCTGATGAAATGTTATCTTTGTTGGCTTCATGATGTGCAGTTCATCATGAATGAAAGATGATCTCACGGAGTTTACACGCAGCCTTCAACCTACATCCTGACTCCCTCATGGATTAAACTGGAATCCTGTTCTCTTATCAGAGAGAAGGAGTAGTAGTAGTCGTAAGGAGGAGAGATTTCTCCTACCACTCCCATACTTTTCTTTTAAAAAGACTAACACGCGGTCATGATCCGGTCTTCGATGAGATAGATTTGGATTATCTGAACCTCTCAAGCTGACTGGCTACTATTATAAACATGCATGTCTCAAGACAAAGACCATGAGGTGAAGGTGTTCTGTGTTTAATAATCACTACTGGATCTTAATTAATGGAATAGAACTTGTTGTGCAACATGTGAACATGTATAACTCCAAACTTCCCTGACTGACCCTGTAGTGTCATGAATGACAATTTCCATAGGAAGGGAAAAAAACAGGAAATGACCAGGAAATAACACTCTTGCAGGTTCTCACAGCAGACAGGTGTCTATCTGTGTATTATAGAAAATTAATACACTTTGTTGAATATAATACATGTATAATTTTTATGTAACAAATCTGTAAAATTATAAGAATGAATGCCTTTTTAGAATAGAGCTTCAACGTTTAGTCCATTAAAACCATAGTATTGACTATTAAATTAATCGTCCATATTATTTTCTGTTTCTGTTTCTATTTTATTCTTGGTTTCTTTACTTCTCTATGACAGTTAACTGGATATCTTTTGGTTGTGGACAAAAGAAGTCTTTTAAGGGGGCGTCATCTTGAGCTTTGTGAAACATTGATCAACATTTTGCACCATTTTCTGTCATTTTATAGACCAAACTAATTAATCAAAAGAGAAAATAATCGACAGATAAATCAACAATAAAAAAGAAGTTAGTTTGTAAGGCCTTATAGAAATAGTAATACAATCAGTAATAAAAAGACTAAGGGCTCTATTTTAGACTCAGCGCAAAGTGGCGCACAGCGCAGTGTTAGTGTCATTGCTAGTTTCAGACCAACGCAGTTGTCATTTTCAATGCAATAGCCACCTGTGCGCCCATGGGTGTGTTGGTCTTTGAATGAGGTGTGGTCAGGTGCCCTGATGGCGGATTGCCATCTTGAGGCAGCAGAAAGCAGCATGCTTTCAGTTATTTTAAACATTTCCATGAACGCAGTAATGTATGGTAAGAAATATCTTGGAACATTTAATCAACAAAACTGAAAGCTCTAGTTTTAAAATCTCCAAAGGAAACGAGTGAGGAGTGTTTAATAATCAATGAAGTTTATCAGCTGTTCCTCGTGCACAAATGTGCATGTTAATGAAGCGATTCACATATCGCTTCTGCTGCTGGAAGATCGCTGCAGGTAATGTCATTAATATTTTACTTATTAAGGTCCAAAGTCTCCCTCTCATCACACCAGTTAAAGATCAGGATGACACTTTTTGTGACTCTTCCTGCCTGATCCACCGACTGAGACTGGTGCACACACAGAGGGACGCACAGCAGCACTCCTCCTCCTCATACTCAGTTAAATATCACTATTTTTTCATATGCAGTCAAACAGAGTTTTTGATGGGACAGATGACTGTGAAATGGCGGGGCAGAGGGTCCAGCAGCTGCGGATCACATCCCTTTCCCTCACACCCATGACTAATTCACAGTCTAAATACAACCCCTTTGTGCTGTGCGCCACACTTGTGCCCAGATTATCCACCGTTTCACGAGCAAAATGGACTTGGACAAGCCGTACTGCAACAGCTCGCTGCGCTTTGGACCAGGTGCTATGGACCATCCAAAAACGGCCCTATGACTCAAACCTTTGTCAACCCTCTAAGCAGTCTCTTATTGCCCCCCTGCCACGATATGTTACAGCTTCAATCAGAGTTAAAGTATGCCCAACACAGTGCTGAACAGGAGTCTCTGTCTAGTTGATCACTGAGCTGAGTGAACGTAAGAGTCAGATTTCTTACCAAAAGTAATGATGAAATGGAATTTCAAAATTCCCCATCATCTGTTTCCTGGATGTTGTCTGTGTAACAGATTTCCATCTTGGTTGCGTAACAGCCCAGGTTCACAGCTGCTGTTCTGTGTTGAGATTTTAATGACCTGGACCTCAAGAGTAATAGTGTGCTGACATCCGTGCGTTCAGTCTGGAATTTTGTTTTGAAATTTGTGTGTACGCCCTCTGAACCCCAAGATTTGAAGCTAATCAAATTAGCTTCATTCTTTCTTATCATGCCTACATCTTAGCAAATTCAGGAGGTACAGTTCTTACAAAAGAAAGGTACAAATCGAAGCAGCAGAAGCATTGCATTTCCCAGAATCCAACTGGATAGCGTCCTTCTTCTATTACGTCAAAATATTTACCAAGCTCTGGATTTCTGCACACCATCAATAAATAACATTAGTGATTCTTCCATAATTCAGTTTTCAGCAACTGTCATAAGTAACAGGAACTGCCCGAGGAGCTTCTGGTGAATGTTATTCAGCCAGGTCTCTTCTGCCAGTATGACTCCTGCCTCTGGAGCAAAACCAGGAGCCCCCTCTGTGTTTCAAACGTTCTACAATTGCACAAGGAAAATAAAGTAAGACTAAATAACTTAATCTGAGTTTAATGTTTAATGAGGCTCAGTAAACACTGCAGGACACCAGAATGGGATTGAACACAGGCTCCCGGACCAATGTCAGTTTGAAGACAAGATGATCCAGTACGGAGTTGATTTACAGTGACTCTGGTCAGGACAGTAGCAGGGGCAGCGGAGGAATGAAAAGGTGGAGAGTGCATGTCTCACTGGAAGATTTTCATCTTACTCTGTGAAGTCAGGATTTATTTTGACCAAACCAGAGGCGATATGGAAAGACAAACCAAGACTGCATTGGTGGGTTTTATTTAGTTTATGTCGAGTTTGGATGAAGTGGCTTTTACAATGACTTAATGTAAAAGAGAGAAACTTGATTTAGGGTGGTATATGTTTGTACTTTTCTTGGAAAGGAAAATAGGAAAATAGGTGTAAAAATATTCATTTTCTCATGATTTTGTGAGTTTATTTTGTTGACTTAAAAGATTAAGTAACAAAGTCCCATTTGAAACTGTGGAGGCTATCAGACTATCACCTCCTACAGTATAAAAGGGTACGAGACTGTCATTGACATAAGGTCAAGGCTGCGTTTATTTCACAGTCTGTTGATTATGTTAGTTCAGTTTTCGATTCTAGTCATATCTTACAAATTGCCCCTTCTAGGTACTAGGGGTGGGAGAAAAAAATCGATTCACATAACTATTGCGATTTTTTGCTTTACAATTTTTTTTATCAAATTTTTGTTCAAAAATCGATTTTTTTCCAAATTTAAATGCTTCATTTTAGTCTATGTTTAAAAGCTGAGGTGAAAAGAAAAAAAGAAAAAAAATCTAGTAACGTGACATCATATCAGTTTGCGGAAAAACTTAAACAGAAAGCGGAGAAATTTTATTTTTAAAAAACAGAAAGCGGAGAATGGCGGATTACTTGCAAATAAGCACAGAGATAAAACCTCCACCATGACATTTTAAGTCAAAAAAGTGGACACATTTTGGATGTTTTGTTTTGAAGGGAAAAACAGAGCTTCTGTAATGCATACGTCGCGTGTGGGAACACAACAAACCTTATTGCCCACCTGGCAAGACACCATCCTGAGATAAATGCAGAGCTAATAGCCAAACGATCTGCAGCAGCAAGCCAGCAGACAAAGCAGCATTGTACAAACTACCCAGCAGTTCTAAAAAAACAAACCGCACAGCTAAATCAATCGCTGACTTTATTTGCAAAGACCTGCGGCCTTATAGTGTTGTGGAGAATACTGGATTCAGGAACTTTCAGCCGCACAGTTAGCCGGCTTTCTCCATGTCAAGTGCTACTCAACCTGGCCTCTCAGCGTGCCTTAAAGCTGCCGGCTGTAGCAAGATTAATCAGACGAGTATGGCGTGTGACACAGCACATCATGTTGCTGGAGCTCACAGTACATATTTTTTATATACTAATTTATTTTATTATTTTTTTTACCTCTTTTATATGCAGTCCAGGCTTTTGAAAAGAGAGTGTAAGTTCAAATGTAGGAGTTTAATTTAAAATGGTTCAAATATATTGCTGCTGAATAAATCTTAAAAAGTAGGTCACATGTGATGTACATTTTTGGGGGAAATATGGGTCCTGATATAGTGTGTAGACATCATCATCACTAAACTTTTCCACATGGTCTGGTGTTTAAAAAACAAACAAAAAATCGCAAAAATTGGCAATATTAAAGAATCGCAATTTAAATCGAATCGGCACCCAAAAAAAATCGTAAAAGAATCGAATCGGGAGAAAAGCATATCGTCCCAGCCCTACTAGGTACTGGCTTGTACCTTGGTATTGTTTCCTGTTACTTCAACACGGCTACACAAATTAATATTTTAATACAAACGATACTAAATGTCACATAGTCACAAACCCGCAAGACTGATCACGTTAAACATGCTAGCATTTGTCTTCCAACTGTTTCAACTCCTCTGACCACAACTAAAGGTTTCAACCTCAATTCCGGCAGCAGCAGACGCCTGTATTCAACGCAGAGCCTCTAATAAACCCACTGCACACACACCTGTCCAGCACCAAACGACAGTCAGACAGAGTTTGCAACAACCTGGTGTCATTTCACTCTGGAGCTGGTAGAGACCAAAACAGAGCAACAAGGAGACTGAATCATCACCAGGCTGCTTGACAATTACAAAGGCGAGGGTTGCTTGGCATCTGCTGGACGAGTAAAAAGGCGACAGTTTCCTTACAATTTCACCACAACAGCTTCATCAGATGATAATGTGTCCCTGTTGCTGCAGGTCTGCGTCACCCACGCCCAAAGATGAGAAAAAAGAAGAAGCTGTTCGCCTTCATTTCAGTGGAGCACATTCTATTTTCTTTTTCTGTTTCACTTCACAAATCCCTTTCCTTGTTACATGCTGTTGCTGTGTCGTGGTATAAAATGCCTATTCAATATTAAAATACTGTTTTTAACACAGGTTGTCATATTTAACAGAAATATGATTTTAAACACATGAGTTAAACCAGCTGAGACAAACTTGTGATATTTCTTAACATTTTTGTTTGTGTTATGTACTTTAAGTGTTTTCCATGCTTGATAGATAGATAGGTGGGGGGTTAAAGCTACAATAATGGTAATTACAGTTTAATGAGAATCACCTGTTGATGGCTCACAAAAGGCTCATTCGAAGCAATCCCGTCTTTCTTTTTAACGCGATGTGCTCACCTGTTGACCCGAGCTGCGAGTCGTCCAGTCTGGGCAGGGAGGAGGACTTCTTCTCAGCCAACCGCATCCGGACCTGCTCCCGGACCCTCCGCGCTTTAGCGCCCGGGTCCGCGGACGGCCCGTCCGAGGGAACCACATAGGCGGTGCAGGAGGAGTTGGGCTGCAGGGCGGACAGAAAACAGCCCTCCGCCACCGCTACGCTCATCATCCTAGCGGCAGACAAACACCTTTACCCGGGCACAGAGGAAGAAAAGCTGTGGACCGGACGGGACGGGCGCGGCTCCTGAACTGACCGGGTCTGTTGAGTGTCCGCTGCGAAATGGAGATCCGTCAGCAGCCCGAGTGTTTGTGGGCGGGACCTACAGAGTTAGGGGCAACCGAAATCCACCTATGACTGACAGGACAGGACAGGACAGGATGACCCTGTCTCTCTCTCTGTGTGCAATTAGGGCAACAGGGAGTTCTTTCCCACCCAGATTAAGTTTTATATCAACGTAAAGAGAAAATGTTGTTAATGGCCTTATCTGGTAAGATGCAAAAAAAAGAGAGATGATTTTAGGCACTTACAGTTAAAGGGACAGTTCACCCCAAAATCAACAACGCTGTAGCAGAGTCTGCATTTAGTGACTTTACTTACAATTAGTAAATACATCGATGGCGGTGGCTGCCATGCAAGGTGCCGACCAGCATCATTTTCAGGGGAATTGAACCAGCAACCTTCCGATAACAAGACGCTGGCTTTAGCCCGGAGCCACAGCCGTTGACGACTTAATTTCTTGTTTTACTGATTCTTCTTTTCATCATGATAGATAATATAAATAATCTATGGCTGAGATCTGCTGATTATTTATCCTTGATTAGGTCGAGAACAAGTTTTCATTTGCATTTACATTCAGTGCATTTAGCAGCTTATGCTTTTGTCCAAATCGACTTACAATAAGAACATCTGTCACATTTAAGCTCAACTATTCCCCAGTTCCACACTTAAGGTTTCCCTTTTCTGATTTCCATTGCCATTTAGAATTCCACTTTTACAAATGCTTTCAGTTTGAACATTTCTATTTCAGCTTTTACATTTTAAATTCCACTTCTACTCTGTTTACTCACTTTGTTAACTATGTGTAAAATTGCTGTTCAAGTCTCGTACTTTTTGGTGGATGGCCCATTATCTGCCATATATTGCTGTGACAAAGACTATTGCAGAAGTGAATGTTGGGTAGTCAACAGGCAAGACTGATGAAAGTCAGACGACCGGACTGATGACATTGTTATTCTTCACCTGTGTGGCGATTCTTTATCATATGTGATCACTGACATGTTCAAGACGATGTGATGTTGGCCTGAGGCTGGAAGCTGAACTACTAAAGTTTTTATATGAATGTATGACTTTGGTGACTCCCACTGGTACGATCAACAACTACACAGTGGCAGACAATGCACCCTGATGATTCTGTTAATAAGTTGTGCTCATGTTGATTTTGGCAAACCACTTTGTTATCATAAAGAGTGATTTGTACGGAAGCCAAGAGCGACAGTGAATGCAATCATTTTTAAAAAACTTTGTTATCTCGTGATCACAGGTTAATGATTTGGTTATCTCACAATAACAAAGCTTGTTATCTTTTGATAGAGGGTTTATTTATCTCATTATCTCTAGAAAGCGAAAGTCAGGTTTCTTGAGATAATCAGATAATTTATTGCAAGAAAAAGAAATTTTCTCTCTCAACCTTCAAGATCACTGTCACAACTGTGGGAGGATTCATAACTGCTTAAATGATGATAACTGATGATTTTTTTTTTTTTAATCTATGACTGAAAGACTTAATGGTTTCAACTTGAATCAGTTGCTACAGTTGTCAAGAAGACACCATCTTATAACATAATAAGCAAGAGGAGGAAATGACCTTTTGTTATATCCAAATAACGGGTTGATTATCTTGTTATCCTGAGATAACGCAGCTCGCTTTCGGTATGCAGATAATACACGATTATACTTTTCCATTAGGACAGATGACACTGATCAGTGAGTTAAACTTCAGGCATGTATCAAGGACATAAAAACATGGATGGCCTGCAATTTTCTACTTCTAAACTCAGACGAAAAAGAAGTTATAGCGCTGGGCACTAAACATTTTAAAGACATTATCTAATGATATAGCAACTCTGGATGACTCCAGCACCGCAGTAAGGAATCTGCAAGTTATCTTTGATCAGGATTTGTCCTTTAACTCCCACATAAAACAAATTTCAAAGTTTAAGAGTAGACTTAATACTTTCCTTTTTGATAAAGCTCACAGTTAGGAGCTGCACTGGCTCTCAGCTATGCTGCCATAGGTCTAGACTGGTGGGAGTTTTCCTACTGATGTACATTCACGTTTCATTATTACATGTTACTGACTTGGCTTCTTCTTTCTTCTTCTCTATGGATGGTCATCATCATCATCATCATTATCATGATTATCATTACTATTATTATTACTATACTTTTACTCTTAGTAATATTTATATCCAAATTAGTAAACTGTTATTACGGTGGCTTCTGTAATCCCCCCTCCTCTGGTCTCTCCCACTGCTTCTACCCCCTCTCACCCTCTCACCCTTCCCCCTTCTCCCTCTCCCTCTCCCTCTCCCTCTCCACCGCCTAATATTGAGTCCAGTTCTGCCTGATAGAAGGCAGTTTTTTTTGCCACTGTTGCCAAGTGCTTGCTCATGGGGGAAACGTTGGGTCTCTGTAAAAACATTAATCAAGGATTATGGTTTAGATCTGCTCAGAGAGTTGATCTTCATGTGAGCAAGTGGCTGCTCAGTGAATTCCTCTACGTTTGATTGAAAGTTATTCCCGTTGTCCTAAAAAGCATCTGTCATCAACACGAGTAAACCTTGACATCATGTTACGAGTCTGTATGTTACGCAAGATCTAAGAAAATAATCATACTTATCCCGCCCTAAAAGATTACTGGAACCAGCAACAGGGACCAGGAGGAGGGTGGGGTCAGGTTCAGAGGGTTTTCAGGTCATACTCAGCTGATGTGATGTTTCAGACAAACAACTACAATGTGATGTTATCTCAGAACCCTCCCGAAGTTCACTGAGGTGAAGCACGTGGTAAATAAAGAGCTCCTGAGAAGTGTAAATGTCCAACGGTTTTATGAAAATGTGTAAAAATTGTGCTTGTACCCTGCGCGGGAATCTGTTTTTGAAGAATGCTTTTCACCCCAATTGAATACACAAATACTACTGGTGAAGTTAGATAGTTATTCTCCAAATCCAATGTATTGTTCTATTCAAAATCAATATTTCAAATCAAGAGCATTGCGAAATAAGCACAGTTTTCCTGTAGATGGGGTGGTTGTTCTATGGCCCAGGAATGTGGAAATAACCTCATCACCTAAGGCTGACGTGAGAAATACTTAGGGGAGATTATGGCAGACAGTGTGAGGAGCAGTGATGTGCCAGGAGCAGAGAGGCTCGGGGGGGGATTCGTGCAGCCTGTCTCAGAAACAATCCTGCCAGTAATGAGACCATGAGGCTTTCACACAAACTTCCAGAGAAGCCACTGACCCTGAGACTGGGTGTGGATGTAATGAGGAGTGTGTCAGAGGGGCTTTTTTTAGTAACAGCACATACACAAACACACACACCCTCAAGATGACCTCTTACTTTAACCTCATAATAAGGAATGATCCCAAAGTGCTCAGATCTGTAGTGTAAAACTGAAATAAATGAATAAATGAGAAACAATTAAACCCACCTAATTAAAGCTGCTATTTGTAATTTCTGAGCCCATTCCCAGCTTTGGGTCCCCCAACTTCTTAAATACTGACACTTTGGGAATCAGACTGAAAAATCAACTATCTTACTTAATAAGCGCATGAACACAAAATATGATCAGTAAATTCAGTCCAACGAACTTTTCACTTATGGGATTATATTGTACTTTTTGGGTTAGTTACAGGCTACTTGTACTTTTGAAGTTCTTGGCTGCCAGTGTGGTAATGAAATCATTTAGTCCAAATTATTGTGTTTTTAAAATGTTTTATTTTTATCTTTATTTTATAGAGAGCAAAACATTCCTGAACAAACCTCCTAGCGAAAAACTGAAATGACTGAAAATAAAAGTCCGATAAAATAAGATAAGGAAGTAACAGAATACTAAAGAATACAACAAACAAAGAAATTAAACAAGACATTTTACAGAGAGAAGGACATTTGCAGCAGAGCAGGGTCAGTTATAGAAAAAACATGCCTGTGAGATTTAATGCAAAATTAATTTTAAATGAAAATTCCATTAACATATAATTTTTCAGAGTACAACTACTGTCATAACATTGCCATATTTTATAAAGACATTCAATGTGAAATGAGCTTTTTATTTTTGCTTTTAAAGTGTAACCTAAACCTGAAAATGAAATTGTAAACCTGATTATTGAGTTTGAAATGTGTCCAACTGTATCTTTTTTTGATAAAAAAAAAAATCAATGTTATCTGCCCATGGTCAGTTTCTTGATGGTTGACCTTGACAGGTTTTAGACAGGAGACGTGGGAGAATCTTGCCATTCTAAAAACTGCAATTGTGTGCCTGGTAGAAACCGGCACAAAAAATATTCTGCTACGATACATTAGAACCAGTGCCATTTTCAAAACCACCTTAAGGCTAAGATTATCTTTGTTATATTAAACAAAGTTACATGAAAAGCGCTTGACATGTTTGAGAGGTGTTGTTGAACAGGATTCTGTTCGTCATTTGTTTTAAACCTTGTTTACTTGTTTTCACTGCTGATGAGGCAGAGATAGTTTTCATCAGGATAGAGAGTGGGTGTTGGAATTCGGAGTATCCAGAACTGACGCTGACAGCTATTTGTCACACGGTGAGAAATTATGAATCTAACTGTGAGAAATGACTGCACGTGTAGAGATAAACTAGCAGCGTAAAGAGGGTGGGGCCGGGACAGTGTGCTAACTTTTGTCTTGGTTAGTTGCCAGTGTGAAAAATTAGACGATATTGTTACAGCACACAATTAAGAGTGGGAATATGGCATTGGTACACTTATAGTATATTCTAAATTCAAACAACCACATCCTGTGTCATACACGTCATACATTATAATCAGATAATTAACAAATTCTCCCGTAGGAAAAAAGAAGACATATATTCAAAATCAGTGCTGTACCTTGTTGGCCGCATCAATACAGATTTAAGGAATGAAATCAAAATGAAAAGTCTTAGATTTGATTCACTTGTATAAATCATTTGACATGTGTTTGCATTGTCAGAGAGCGTCCGACGAAGGATGGATTCAAGGGTTTGTAACTTCAAAAGCATTCCTGGCACAAGATGCATTGTTGAAGCTCACCTGGATCCAATTTGTCCACAGTCAAAAAAATCCATGGTTGCTCATGAGAGTCAGACAGGCCATCCTGCCTGACTCTTATGATAACATTCACTATAACAGGTTGCTAAGTACATTTTAACTTTTTTCTTTTAACCCTTTTCTTCAAAGCTAAGGATTGTGTTTGCCCCAATAATATCTCGAAGAGTAGTGATACCTTTATCCTCCCAAGCTTTGTTAGTAAATGACTTCCCCCCCAAGATAGAAGGAGATTATTGTTCCATAATGGCGAATATTTACACCATATACTTATTGTTTGGCTGATAGACATAGAAAAATGTCCCTCTTCAACTTTGTCAGTGCTATTAACTATTGCTCCATATTCTTCCATGAGGAAACTTTATCCTCCTCCATCCAGTAAGTAAGACTTTTCAATACAAACGCTGAGTGATACAGGTTGAAATTTGGAGGTGCTAATCCCCCTCTGTCTTTCGGAACTGAAGAGCTGACCACTTTATATTAGTTCTTTTACTGTTCCAAACATAGTCTTCAAGTGAGAAGTCCAATTTTTGTCAAAATCTTACTGGGGGTGTGATCATCTGGTATCATAGGTAATATGTTCATTTTAATGATATGAGCTTCACAACAAAACAGTGTTGCAGCATTCTTCTAAACAACTGAAGCAGATGAGGACTACAACCTCCCCCCCCCAAAAAAACAGCCCAAAGATATCACAAATGGATTTCATTTTTTACACCCTTTTCTAAATTGAAATCTTCACTGTAGCTGCAAAGCCTTAAGCATTTTATGTGCATCCGTGCGTTGTTCAGTTGTTGAGGAGAAAGCTTCACTACTTTCTGCTGTGAGCCTCCAAAAATGTTTGTGTGCTACCACTGATGAACGGACATCACACACAGACAGACACACAAAACACAAGTAAACACTTTCCTCTCCAAAATCATGGGATACTGTTTAAACTTTGTAAACATCAAAACTGACATTATCTATCATCACAACGCTTGGCCAAACTCAGCATTCTACTCTGAAGTGACTGTGAGCCTCAGTCATAAACGTTTTTCCTTAAAATGCTTCTAAAAATGATGTCTGTTAAAATCATTCATAAAAAACAAAGAGTAATAATACCACAGATCTGTTTCATACTAAAGGTAACACAAAGCTAACGTGTCAACAATTATATTGTAACTACCTTTAAATTAATTTCACTCTGAAATGTACCCTGCTGTGCACCTTAAAAAAGGGGAACTTAGGAAAATATAGAGCCCAAACACTTGACTTTGTCTCCATCTAGTGGTCAAAAAACCCCACTGACCCAGCTGTTTTAATTGAAAGAATGAGTTTCATTTTGAAAGCAAGAAAAGGCTGACCCTTCACTCTCAGGTCAAACTGAAATGCTGACACTCCCTGAGCTCAGCTGATTCACACTGACAAGAAGTGAGCGTGAGCAGCTTTCATCATTACGAGCTTGAGGATCCATGTTGCTGTTTAGTTCAGTGTTCAGGGTTACTCACATACAGAATGAGAGACATGTACCCTTTTTCTCAGACTCATAAGCTCTGTGTATGGTGTGAGCATAATTCACAATGAACAGTCAATAACAAGTGGTCCCAACAAAATGCCCCTCACCACATGAGAGCCTCGGTCTGAGGCGTTTCTCACTGGCAACACACTATAATAATCATCATAAATAAACTTTAAACTCATAGTTAATTAAACTTAATAGTTATTTCAGTTAACAAACAATGAAATGCTTTACAAACAATTTATAAAGCAATTGATTATTGTCAAGTTGTAAGTGATGTTTATACTTTTTAAACAGTAAATACATACTGTGTAGTTCATCTATGAACATTATTTGGATGGCCATTATAAAGCTGCAACTGACTTTTGTTAGATTTACGCATGATTCATAATGGCGTATGAAGCATTTCATTGTCTGTTAACAGTGAAATAAATTGTAGCTATGGTTTAATAAGCTAGGATAACTATATATATAAGTGTCACTAATCTGGACCTGAACAAATGTGATCTATGGACACAAAAGTGTTGAATGTGTGACCAGAATAGTGTTATTTGCAGAATATCATGAAATTGACCTTTGACTTTTTGAATATAAAATGTCATCACTTCATCATAATCCTAGTTGACATTTGTGTGAAATCCTATCATATTCAGCATATGAATTATTGAGTTTGTGTTTTTGTTTTGTGAGGTTAGTGACTTTTGACCGAATTCTAATCAGTTATTCTTTGAAGCCAATTGGAGGTCTGTGCCAAATTTATAAAAAATTCCAGAGATATCGTTTCCACAATGGGTCAGATGAATGGAAAACCCGAAAACATAATGCCTTCAGACACGGCTATCGCAGAAACAGACATATAAGGTTCAGGTCAGCTGACTGGATGGGAAATGAACCACTCACTGGCTGCAGTCATCTTTAACCTTCCTGTGTTCCCATTTTAAGTCAGTATCATCTTTTACATTTTTATTGTCTTCCACTTTTTTTTTATTAGTAACTCCCCCAAAAAAGAAGAAAGAAAAAGACAAGATCACCTGACTGTTTTATTTGTAAAATACATTTAATCCCTTTATATTTGGGCAAACCAAAGTCTACAAGGGTAGAGAGGGGTTAAGATTTAAGTGGCAGCGGGTCCTGAATGTCAGTTTCTAATTCAAAAGGCAACAACATGGACAACACTGTTGGACAAACACAGCTAGTGCCCTAATCATTGGGTAATACTGGACTCACTAATTCGGTCATATCTTTTAAATAATTCTGAGGTGCAACTAGCTGATGTGTTGAAGGTCTGACTTCCTCTCAGTCTGCACTGCCACGAAATCCTCCTCCATCTCTACCCAGACTCCTCTGACAACGTACCGGACAAAGATACCACAATACAAGAAGGGAAAAAAAAAAAAAAGGCATACATTGTCTTTCTACAGCCTTCATGATTTTCATTAGTACAATACTTCAGAGCTGTAAATATTACAAGACACTTTTACTGGTTCTCAGTTATGAAATGTTAGGAAGGTTACACAAGATGATATGATTTAATGTGAGCGTGTTCATGACCCGTGAAACTTGGAGCTTTGCAGTGGGTTCGCAGCCTCAGGGCAAAATATAGTTGAGCCTATCACGTGGTGGAGTAGATACTCTGCTGGACTGAACAAACAGCATGTGAAGTTTCCAGGTGGGAGCTTTCTGCCGGCCTGAACTTCAGCAGGCACTTGAAACTGATTTGTTGTCAACACTGTAGCTGTTGTGACTGTGCCGTTATATGCTAGTACAAATATCACTACCGCAAACAGCCTGAGACAGTTGAAAGAGAGTAGACACAACATCATGAACACTTCAAATCTAATGCAGCTCTGGAAAACACTAATTTATCCTACTGACAAATGTTTGATTTTTCATTTCAAGGTAAGACACATTGTTTTAAGGGGAGCTCTGTGCTGGAACTATAACTTTGTTGAATTCAGTGGCTTCCAGGAGTCTCTGCTGGCAGTCTGACCACCTCGCAGGGACAAGACTCCAGAGGTCAGGTCATTATAGATCCAGCTTGCACTTATTTTGACTCAATGTCACTGGTGTTCATGATATTGTGTCCGTCCCAGTTCTGTACGTGCACACAAACACGCTAGCTCAAACCGTTTTTGAGGTGCATACAGGGCCAAACCAACATCTAAGCAACAGAAGCGGGGGGGCAAGAAGCTTAGTGCAAACCACTGGGGGAGCTGCTTTTGTCCTGCTGCACAGGGAGCAGTTATTACATGACCGGGGACATTGTGTAGAGTTAGTAGGCTGTGAGGCTGGTGGGACAGGACAATGACACAACAAGATGTCAGATGAGACAGGACTAGACTCAACCAGGCAAGACGCCCCAGAACCGGAACACCAAACGAAGGATCTTTTTGTTGTTGCAGAGACAGGCTGGAGTTTCACCATGCCAATTTCCTCCAGAGCTGAACCACTAGGTACAGTTCTCTTTTAGATTTGTCTTAATCTTTCAAATCTACTTGCACAAAGATCACACCAAAAGGGTTTTCCAGATATATTTCAAACAGATTTCCGAGGCAAAACAATTTTGTTTCAGTCGCGCATTGCTAATTTAATTAAAAGGTTATTAGAATTACATGGAAGAAATAATACAATCAGACTTGCTCTGTATGCAAATTACCCTTTTTTTTCACCACACTATTCAAAATCTTTTGACAACAAAGGTGATGATTGAGAAGTGTAGGCTGTGGCAAACTTGCCAAGCTGAAGAAGTTTGTGTTTTTAGGTATCGTTTGTGATTACAGGACTAGATTCACCTTAATACAAGTTAATTCTGTCGAGGGAAATCTGACGACAACTACTGAAGAATTATTGATAAAAAAATTTGTCAAACAACTAAGCGCTCTTCTCACTCTTCTCACTTTTGGAAAAGTGATGAATGACAAACAACCAGAGACAAATCAACAGCCAGAACAACTGAGATTCCTTCGTTAGTCAGCTCCTGCAGGGTGTTCACCTGTATGGCATATATGGTGAGGCCAACACTAGTGCTTTAATAGTGCTGGTTATATACACCATCCTCTGGTTCAGTCTAGGGCAAGACAAACAAGCAGAGTGCAGGAAATATACAGAAGAAGGATGTACTGTAATATAATATCCATGCTCAGGCAGTCATAAAGCACTGTTAACATATATATCTATATACAGTTTATACATAAAACAGTGGAAAAACATGAATAAAACCAAGAATATAAGAGCATGTTCATAGGCAAGAAAGCATTAAACAATGAAAGAAAAGGATTAGAGCACCAGGACTGGTGAGTGTAACTCAGATGTGACACAGCGAAATCATATCTACATATCAGGTTAGGATAGCACTGGTTAAATATGCATAACAGCATGTGTGACTAACAAAAAAAATAGCTGACAGTGTAATGAAAACGCTCAATGGAGGATGATTTATGTTGTCTTCTCAAAGAGCTGACTAAGTCCAGCAAGCAATATATGTGACGTTTCCTGCTTATAAAAGGAAAAGAAAGAGAATGAGACACACACTGCAAGGTTGTCCTTCCCTCATGACGAGTAGACTGGCAGCCCATCGCTTTAGTACACCGGACTGTTCCGGATGCCACAGCACAACACCATGCTAAAGATCATCTCGAAGATCTGGGAGGATGAACACAAGGACAAGTGTTGGTTTCGTATTATTACACTGAAATGTTCTTTTAATCTTCAGATTTAACTATTCCCAACCAGTGCACTAATTACTCTGTTTGAGTGTTTGCTTAAATCTACAGTGACCAGCTGTTTTTAGGAGATTACTGATAAAAAAAACTTTTTTTTAAAGAAACTATATCTTGCCATTGACAAGGTAGTCAATTTACAATCTATTCAGAGACAAACTAATACTTTGATCTTTTTGTGAAATTTGTTGACAATAACTATCTAGAATAGCACGATTATCTGTAACAACTAACTGATTAGTCAATTTCTTATCAACTATTAATTTATCTCCAACTATTTTGATAATCGATTTTAGATTTTTTTAAACAATAGAGGTAAAAATTCTCTGATTCCAGCCTCTTTAACGTTTAGATTTTCTTTCCTCCACAGCAAACTTACTATCTTTGGCTTGTGGACACAACACGACATTTGAGGACGTCATTTTAAGATTTGGGAAACACTTATTGGCATTTGATTAATCAAGCAAATTATCAAGGGATTAATCTACAATAAAAATAATTGTTAGTTGCAGCCCTAAACCAGAACAGTAACTTCAAATGTCCAATGCACAGACAGGTGAACAGTACCAACACCAAAATAAACGTTTTTCAATAACTTTGATTGAGGAATATTAAAAAGTTAAATTCTAACTCAAACAGCCACACAAGCCTATTTAATTTGTACAAAGAAAAGAGTTAAGGCAGAGATACACCATGTTATTGAAAGATTTTATGTTTTTGTGATGTGTAGGTGTTCTCACCATAATAACTGCGACCACCAGAGCAGCGATACCAATCAGGTAAATCTTATCTGAAAACAACTCCTCGATCCTATCGTGGCAACTCTGCAAAGGAAAACAATCAACACATAGAATTTATATCTGCTCCAAAGTAGCAAGAACAACTTGATTGCCCTGTGAAATGATTTCGAAGTCAAGAGTAACAAAAGTGCTCTATTTGACTTTAGGTTTTCAGATTAAACTAATTTAACCAATCTGTTTCAGAATGTAACTGGCATTAATGCAAGAGCAATGCTAAAAATACTACAAAGTACAGTAATTTCTCTGGCTCTAGCAGGAACTGTATAAATGCTATAATAGCGTTATAATATTAACCTTCCTAGAGCTGATAAGCAAATGTAAGTGTATTAACTTGCAAAAACAGCATGGTGATTATATAAGAATAACCTGGTAAACAACCTGGTAAACAACAACAAACATTGTCAGTGTGGACATGCTTCAGTTTTCAGTTCAAAGAATGGTTGTGAATATGTACCAACCTACAACATGTATCAACTATTATCGTGCGATTGCTCATAAAATTCTACCCACAGGGCGTGCTGCAACAATATAACATGATAGTTCTTCAATTCTTTCACCTTTAAGAAACTTAAAATTGGTACACAGGTTCTCCATGGGCATGTGCATGACATTACAGCATAGTACTAACAGCGACAGATTTTATGTACCTGTTAGCAGTGGGTGTGGCTGAAACCTCTGAACTCAACAATAACTAGGGGTAACCCTAACAGCCAGGAACAGGGACTTGCCACAGTTTTTGTCCAACATGTAACTCTCAATGAAACCACAAAAAATGTTTTGTTATCTTTTACATGTCTGTTTGTGTATAGATTTAACACATAAGAGACAACATGTTAATTCATGTGTTTATGAGGTATTGGCACATTTCTGACACTGAACAGATCTAGACTAGCTGTTTCTCCCTGCTTCAATAGCCTACTTTTCACTACGCTATACCCGCCTCAGCTCTGTACTTAACATACAGGAAGCGGCATCAGTCTAACTAATCTAACTCACATTCCCTGGTGAACAGGTTGTTTAAAAAACGCGATGCCTGTTGTGTGAAAGGTTCATTCTGCTAAAGATTTCCACGACTCTTCATAGTGTTCAAGGTGTCATGTATAAGTGTTAGGGTATTGTGTAGACTTGTTATATTCTTTTCAAAATAATTACTTTTTTTATTAAAATATGTCAGAACAAACATACCACTGTGATGACGTGGTATTGAACAACCTTCTAAATAATGATACATATAAACATGGTCAGTTTGAACTTTATCTGATCTGAAATGTAACCTACTCACAATGACAAGAAAAGTCTTGCGTTTATCCAGTGAAAAAAACTCACCGACTGCCCAAGCTGTTAATGCATGACAGTGGTGATACAATTGTTGAGGTGAATAATTGCACTTACAACTAAGGTTCCAGAGCTGGGGCAGAGGTTGGTCAGGCCCAACTGGTCTGTAAGTTTTGTCAGCACAGAGGTCCCTTTGCCTTTACCACAGCAGTTCAGCTGAAACACAAAACAACACAGTGATTATCTCTGTCCTCTAAACACTAATTTCTAAAGTAACCTAAAAATGCAAATCATAAGGTTAAAAGGTTAATTAAGAGTTCAAGACAGATTTTAAAGTGACATCAATTGAATATGGCATGTGGCACAGCTGCATCATCTGTCCATTGTATTTAGTATACTGCTGGATTTTTATCATCTCTGTCAGAGGAGCAATGTATACATTTACTTCACAAGAGAGAAAGAGGAATTCCTGACCACACCTACTGTAAGGACACAACCACACAAAGGGTGAAAATCTGCAACTCTCCTCCAGTTAGTTAGAACTGAAGAAGCCTCTTGGATGAAGTGTGAAACGTCTTCAAGAAACTGAAACAAGTCCAGTTGCCTACGATACAGCACTTAGAATGCTGTCCCACAGCTTCTCTTCGGTTCAGTCGTAACATCAATGCAGAAGAGATGTGAGG
This sequence comes from Diplodus puntazzo, assembly GCA_963678695.2. NCBI lineage: Eukaryota > Metazoa > Chordata > Actinopteri > Spariformes > Sparidae > Diplodus > Diplodus puntazzo. The sequence continues at coordinate 26,421,003 of OZ023155.1, forward strand.
ACAAGAGAGGGGAAGATAAATCCGGATACAAGCGGCCGAAATGAGCTTTCTCCAAAGGGTGAGGAGGTCAGTCTTCTGCGGGGAGCTCGGAGTATAGCTGCTGCTCCTTCACGTTGAAAGGAGCCAGCTGAAGTGGTCTGGGCATCTTATTAGGATGCCTCCTGGGTGCCTCCCTTGGGAGGTTTACCAGGTACGACCAATTGGGAGGAGACCCTTGGACAGACCTAGAACTCGCTGGAGGGACTAAATATCCCACCTAACCTGGGAACACCTTGGGATCCCCCAGGAGTGGCTGGAAAGTGTTGCTGGGAAAAAGGAGGTCTGGAATACCCTTCTAAGCCTACTGCCTCCAAGACCTGACCCCGGATAAGCGGTAGATAATGGATGGATGGATGGATGGATGGATGGATACAGACAGCAAAATTGCTATTGCAATAATTGCTAAACATCGATGATGCCAAGACTAAGTCTTTCAACACTGCAAATGTAATTATCCATAGAAGTATAATAGGTATAATAGAACTGTTATACCGACAATTACGCTGAGTTTGTGGCAGCAAAAAGGGAAAAGGAGAAAACAACAAGTAACCAGCAGCGAAAAAAAAAAAAAAAAAAAATCACCAGCAGTCTCTTCTCCAGTCCTTAGATACAGCCAAGACCATCCAAATGCAAAAGGCATCACACAGAGCCTGATGACTTGACAGCTAGCCATTTACATTGGTGAAGTTGTCGGATGATTTTTGGACTATGCTGAGCCTCGCTACACAGTCCCTAGTTGGAGGTATTTTTCTGATGTGGTCTACCTGAATTGCAAGTGGTCATTTACAGCAACATTAAAAGGCTCACTGCTGATGTCACTTGGGTGAGTTTTACAACAGACATTTGGATGCCAAGTGTTAGCTCTGTTAGCATGCTGATCCTCACGGCACAATGGACAGATAAAAACCTTTAACTTTCAAAAGGCTGTCCTTCATTCACACGACAGCTAAAATTGCAACGGCCTTTGATGGCATGGTTGGAAAGTGGAAAATCCCTGGTACAGTTGTACAATACACTTTTCACATGTTCCCTGTGAACAGGGGTTATGTTTACATACTTCTTCACTTGTGAAATTGGCATCGATGTGGTTTATCGGCCAGTTGAGTTAAAATATTGGCATATTGGATATTGGCAAAAAAAAACAATATCGTGCATCCCCCGTGTGAAGCGAGGAAGAGGTGGGCTACATTTTTTAATGATGAATGATGGCATGCAGACCTTTTATATAGGGGGAGGGCCCCTACAACATACGTGTGGTCAGGGGCCAGTCTATGGACTGGTTGAATGTAATAAAGAGCTTCTGTTGAGGGCACGCAGGGGCGTTACCCCGAGTGAGACACTCACTCATGCTACTCAGAGAACTGGAGTTATGCAAATAAACTGAAAGTCTTAAAAAGGTTCCTGGATTGTACTTCAACATGTGTGTTGTTTATTCAATATGTAAATGATTGAACGAATCATCAAAAGAATGAAGACTCAAGCTGGTGGTTTTGATCAATGAATCACTGACTTAAGGCCGGTGATTATGCATATTTTTTACCTTGTGCCAAAATTCAACTGAATTTTTCTGATATAAGTATTATGTATGTAATGTACAGTCATACCGTCTCATGGAAGACCTTGAGCACTGAGGCAGCAGCCTTTGTCTTTTCCTGGTCACTGAGGGTTTGTACCATGGCTTTGTCATACACAGTGTCATAGAAATTAGTCATCTCCGTCGACACCTGAAACAGGGCAAAAGACACTGTTAGGTGCTCAGCCTCGAACTTAAAACGTACTTTGACCTGCTATCAAGCGCATCAGTCTCAAGTGTAAGGAAGAGACTCGACACAATAAACATCACACAAATTACATTTAAGACAAAGTAACAGGGCATTCAGTCTAAAGACATCTCTGTGTTAAAGAACTAAAGTTGTGTTTTAACCCAGAGGGTTTTTCAACAATGCTCGCTCATGTTCTGAAGTAATTTCCAGATTCCCCAGACTCAAAAATATATTCTTAATTTTGTATGATATAAGATCTTTAACCTATAGCCTGTTTCTCAAGTTGCATTTATATAGTCTATCTATACTCTATTTATATACCCTTTGTACAACACAAGAATATACGCACTTTGATTATATGAAAATATGTTGCTACTTAAATATAGACAAACATAATTTAAAATAAAACATGAGCACACACATTTGTAATTCTGTCTACCATCTTTGTTTAGATTAGCGAAATACAGTCATGAAGTGGGAAATGTGAACAAATATCTATCATTTGTTTATCTTATATTACAGTGGATGTAATATTTTTTGTTTAGAAGGTTAAGACTCTTTGAGGATTTAAGGATTAACCTTTAGAGTGGTACCTTCAAGTACCTTCAAGCTTCTGAGTTTTTCAACAGTCAATGGGTAATTGTAAAAAGACAAACAAAAAAAACCCATATACTTAAGATCTCCAGTGATGGTATATATGAGAGCCAAAACTGTGGCTAAGAGTGGATTAAGATAGTAGACACTATATGTCGGTAGTCATGATACCGATGGTTTGCATGCTACTACACATTTTTAACCGTTAAGTCTCACTTTCACAGCTTGATGTGGGAACCTTTCAGTCTAACGGCATATTAAAGTATATCTGAAAATGCAATTGACAAATATTGGTCTTTATTGGTATTTACTGAACTTTTGGGCTCAATGTTGCATGCCTATTTCAAACTCTAGAGTATGTTTGCAGTCTTACAGTGTCTTTGTGCATGAAGCCCCAGATTCCTGCTGCAACTTCACAGGCGAACAAGATGACCAGGCAGGCGAAGAACTGCAAGACAGAACAGAGACATTATATAGGTGGTCCATTTAAACATTCAGCTAATCGCTTAATGAGACAAAAGAAGATTTTATTAAGTTAAAGATGCCCTGTGGAGTTTTCTTGTATACAAACAAAAGTTATGTTGCATCACCAAAAACACAATGTGTACTATATCTTAAGACCCCATCAGGTCAAATTCAATATTAAAGTGTTTTTATCACATACGTCTCTCTCATCCATACACCAGTATCAAGCTAGAGGGTGTATTTATTTTTATTATTTAAATCCCAAGGATTTAAAAACAATGTTTGAGTCCTTTGAGTCCTGCTACATCTATTTTATAAAAAAAATGTTGATAATGAACTGCTGCTTTGTAGTCCAATGGTATGGCAACAGATACTTCTGTATTTTTTACCAGGTGGGAGCAGGGTGAACAATGACTAAAAAGTTGTTTTGTAGGTATTCGTAATGGTATATCAGAGTTTGTTTCCTGGCGAAAGTGAGAAAATGTTGATGACACAACCTGCAATTGGTGACAAAACTTTGTCTAATAAACACTTCTCAAATTTTTTATGATGCTACCATAGCTATAAAATATAACTTTGTGGTAAGGGGCATAAACCACATTTTGCACTATTGGCATCTGTAAACTGCAATGAATATCTGCAACAAGCATCTCTGTAGCACCTTTTGTAAGATAACATGAATGTATTTCCTTCCTCATAAAGCATTTGCTAAGGTTTTTTTTTAAATGCAGCAAGCCAGGCTTCCTCATGTGCAATAAAAGGACCCACCCACAGAAAAAAATATTCCATGGTGTTACTAGAGGTCTAAAACTCCACAGAGAACATTTGGTGTGACTGTAACTCACAGTTCCCAATAAACACTGGGACTCCTGGATGGCACCATAGCATCCAAGGAAACCAACCACCATCATCACTGCGCCGACAGCAATCAGGATGTGGACACCTGGTAAGACAGACAGACAGACAGAGAGACAGACAGTTAGACAGTATAGATTGATTAACATCCATGGAAACACACGTACATTAACAGGTAGAAATAAGAGGGCAGACTGGAGTGCCGTAGGGATATCCAGCATACTTGACCACATGATTTCAAAGATACTTCAAAGAGACAAACAAGTCAATGTTAACAGTTATCACAAGAATGGACACCACTAAAAGGCTTTCAAAGCACTGTGGTTATGAAGCTCTGCGAGTTTCCTCCACCCCATTTTAATGCACCCGTGTGGATGCAATAACACATGACGACCAGCAGAAGGCACAATCTTGCTTTTACGACCATGGAACAAATTGAGTAATGTCCTGGTGATGTTCACAGGAAGTTGTGTGATTTCTTGAGAAAAGTGTTGCTTCATAAAAAACACACATCATTTTTCATCATTGATTTCTATTTCATTAAGCACATCTCACCTCACAGTTTCAACAGAGACCTCCATGTGTTTCATGTGATATGCTGTATACTTGCAGGTTAATATTTAACTTTTTGGAGGACAGAGGGCATGCAGTATGGAAAGAAAGACAGGCGGGAATTTGCTTTCAACAGCCATTTCTCTGCTTTGCATCTCGCTCTTGGTTCTGTTAACCTCAGGAGGTGTGTGGTTGTAAATCCCAGCTGTGCACTGGCCTTTATAGTCTAACAGCTGAGAAAAGGAAGTAAAAAATGTGCTTTTAAGGTCAGGTCAAAGGTCCGGTGCAGGGTGAGTCAGAATGGGTAAAAGCTGGGTTGAAAGATGAGACTGGAAAGGAGGAGCATGCTTATACTACAGCTGTTGACTTTGGATTATAAATTAGTAAATTAACAACTTTTACAAATTTTCTAAACTCTAAACTTTCTAAATTTGGGAACCCTGTGAGGAAAAACAGCCCTTAATCCACAGAAAATCACTGCTTTTTGTTTTTTCTTTTAAAGACCAATCTGCTGTTTTTGCAAGTTTTAGTGCCATTAATACAAATGACTTAATCAAGACTTTCCTGTGTTTAGCTTGTTAAATATGTTTTTCCATATAGTAGTTAAATTTTGATTTGAGATTAGAGTGAGATCATATATTTCACTGATTGAATATTGGTCTTAACTGTGTGTAGACACGTTTGAGAAGTGAACTGTTAATTGGTGGTGCATTCATATGCAGATTAATGGTTCAGAAATGTAAGATATTAGCAATCACCCAATGTCCCGCCCACAAGACTATTTGATTTGTTACTCATCATAAGTAATGGCCTATCAACACTGAATAATGTGAATCTGCAAAGTAACTAGTAAGTTATCAAATAATGTAGGGGAATGTATGAAGTAGCAGAAAAGGAAAACACTGAAGTACAGTTACATTCTAAAACTGGTAATTCAAAATTTTCTAACCATGATTTCCTTTTGTACTGCTAATGTTTATCAGTTCCAAATATCTGTTATCAGTCCCCTTGATTACTTACAATCTGTATCCGTACCAGCCCTGAATGATACTTGGTAGATACTTAGTTTTTTTTACTACATAAGCCCACTGGGCACCAGCTGGGAGTGCACTTCTCTGTATTCAGCCCCAGTCTCATTACTCCTGCTTGTCAGCTCAGACATAATTCGATTCTGGACCACTAACGCTTCTGGTCCCGTAAGTCATATCCCCCATCCCCCTCTTCTTTTCTACCAAAAGAGCCACTCCCTCTCCCACACACCCACACACCCACCCACATATACACACACTCAGGCTAATTTATAAATCGATATCTTGGAGGCTGACCAAGTGCTCACTCCATCTTTTATATTGCGGCTTTCTAGTTTGACACAATCCCCCCCTCCCTCTTCAGATGCTGTATGGCAATCACAATCTCTCCCTGTCTTGTCACCGCCCATCTGTCTTTTCTATTTAATGCATTTGCTCATTTGAAATTATGCTCTCAATAATTCCATTTACTTAAATGTCTTTTCCTGTTTGTCTTGATTTAATTTACTCATGGATCCCCTTCCATTATGCTCTCTGTTTCCACTCTTCAGGCCTTCTGCATCTTCTTTGTATAGTCTGAGAAGGAGCGGATGGATTATGTGACTCTCAGCATTGCTGCAATGCCATGAGATGTGTCACGATCCCCTAAAATTTCATGGCTACAAATAAAAGGACCACATGATGTAATAGGTAGAAATAAGAAATGGTTGCTTAACTTAAAAGTCTCGTATTAGTTTAAAAAAAAATCAATCAAAGTGCTTGCCAAATGGCAGAGTAGTGTCTGAGTAGTAGATCTCTGTGCACCACTGTGCAAGATTGTTGATTTCCTTACATCATGAACTATCATCGTTGTTTGTAATGCAGCCAATGATTGTCATCATGATGTCATCCATATATTTCACAATAGAGTTCTCTCAATGTCTGGGGTTGCTGTCATGGATGTATGAATATAAGGTTTTTTTTGTACAAACCAAAGCATTAGACAAATATTATTTTGTAGGATATCCTCATGTGTCTTGTTGTGACTTTCCACTTCCTGTCTTGGTCTGTTTCCCCATCGTGCTCCTGCATTGTCTGTTCTCTGGTCCTGTTTGGTTCCCAGTGTTGCCTGGTTTGCACTTTTAGTTTTTGTATTTCTCTTTGCTTTTTCTTTCAATTTGCCCCTGCTGTTTCTTTTTTTTTTGTAGCATGCATTTTTTGACTTTAGACTGTCAGCTTTCCATTAAAGCTTGAACCCTATTTCTCTTTTATAATTGGCACAACCATGAGATTATTTATAGGGCTGGGACAACGCGTTGACGTAGTGATTGAGAACCCAGCCCCCTAAACATCCTGGAATGTGAAAGAGTTTGCGCTAAATTACATCATTACATAATCGCCATCAGTAAACAGGTCGCTGCGTGACTCCGTCACTCGCGGGGACGGAGGCTGTTTTCTGGGGAAAAGTTCACTGAAGTCTCGGTCAGGAGGGCCGACCATCGTGATGATTTATATCAGCACAACCACTTGAGTGAGTTAAAGGTTTTTGCCAGTGACAGACGCTGTTTTTCGGGCAGAAATGTGACGAAAAGTCAGTAGGACAGGCGGGAGGGCAGACGCTGCTCCGCCTACAACTGCAGTATTTTTTTCCTCAGATAAGTTACCAACGACAGTTACAGTTACTAGTTACTTTTGTTTGGTCATGTAACGTTAAATTAATCGTTAGATTAGTCGACTAATCAAAAAAATAATTCCTAGATTAATCGTTTGAAAAATAATCGGTTGGGACAGCTCTAATTATTTATGCCTAATGAGTTTGTTCATCCGCTGACAGCTCGAACGAACATATAGTAAAAGTGGTACCTCCCTAAAACGATTAAGTAAATAGAATATCGTACCTCCAGTGACATGGTTTTCTGATGGCCAAGTGGCAGAGAAAAACACATCTAAACTAGATCATTTTATTAGTTAGAACATCATTTTTGTATAAGCAAGTTACATTATTTTTATGTTCTTTGTCATGGTCTATCAGAAATCACAATCCAGCAGATGTCTGACATCAAGTGTAACACTGTAACAGTTCTTGCTCATCAATAATCACATCTGTGTTTTATTTTGTTCTCTATCAATACCTTACACTTCTTTGTGGTCCGAGAAATGTGAATTGCGAAGAACAGCGTATGACAGTGAACATGTGCAGCAACATGTGCATAGGTTCAAACAACAGTGAAATATGCACATCTCAAGTTCCAGTCTTGACCTGGACTGGTCTATTCAATTTCCAACAATTTGGTTTCATTTCCATCCAGTGCATCACTACAGACTGCAGCTCTAATGTAAAACAAGAGTCTTGTAACTTATATAAATAAACAAATCAAATTATTCTATTTGTTGAATGAAGGTCCTATTCATAGGAGAGCACACTTGCACAACTAAGGCAGGTATCATAGGCCAAAGTCAAACCCAGACCTAACAAACTAACATTTAACCATGTGTTAGTTTGAATCGACCTACATTCTTAATCTGAAATTACAGTCTGGGGACCGTTTGATTTTGTAAAAGTGCAGTTCATTAAGTTTTACAGGAAAACATGGACAAACTTGAAGTGATCATTCTGCTGTGGTTCAGTTGACTTTGGTTGTTTTAAGTTGGTATACTTCAGAGATTAGACATCAGTGATATCCAGGGATGGAAAATGAAAAAAACCTTACTATTTACCAAGAAACTGACTGTGTGTCTAATTCTGTAGATAGGCGGAACAAGGGTGGCCATTGGGTAATTGTGTCTGTGAGGGGGTGGGGTGAGAGAAAGGGGAGAAGCAGATGTAGGACTCCATATTGAAAATTTCCTGGCAGAGGGGGATGAAGACAGGAGAGGAGGGGAGGAAAAAAGAGCAGACGGAGATGGAGAGAGGGAGGGAGGGGAGAACTAGAGGAAAAATAAGGGTAAGCGAGACTGCGAACACTAACCATAACCAGATGGGGAAATGGGGGGGGAGCAACAGTGGAAAGAAACCGATTGGAGAGAAGGAGAGGAAAACTTTCACAGAAGAGGAGGAAGACGGGTGGGGTCGGTGAGGAGGAGTAGAAGGGTACGGAGAAGGGAGGGCCAGTGAGGAATTTTTTCCTACACTGACGAGGCTTTTTCTCCCCTCCTCGGGAATGAGAGGGAGGCTTTATGTAATGGGTAGGATGCAATCATTGAGAAAGTCCCCGAGTGGTTCCTCTGTGACTGCTGAGGCTTTTTTCATTGAACAACCGCAGCTATGTTGCTGCAGAGGACGGCACAAACAATGATCCAAAAACCCCTCCGTTTCTGTAGCTGTGTTTAAGATGTAGATGGGCGACTTTCTCCCATTTATTCTGTAATCATACAAACTCTGCATTTTTCGATCAACTCCCCTTTCATCTCCATTTTCAGACTCTTTCCTCACAAAGCAGATGACTCAGATTGTTCACGCAGATGGGAGGAAGAGACTGGCGTAATCTGAATAGATGCTGGTTACGGAGCTGGAGAGGTGAGAGTGACTAATTTCATGTGGGAGTGCAACTTTTTCGGAGTCATATGATGAGCTGTGAGTCCTCTATTAGTCCTGGTCACAAGTCGCTGGTGATCTGGGAGAGGCCGGACCGCCCCACTTTGTTGTAGTGTGCTTCACACCACTTTTATATTCTCACATGAAGGTTACTGAGGGTCAGCCCTGTACCAACTGTCCTGTACTGTATGTATGATTGCATGAAATAATACTACTGTACTCTAGTGCTGTCAAAATTATTACATTTTATTTGATGATTACACGTAATTGTGATACAAATAATTCATTAACATTTTTTTTGAGTATGATTTATTGTTTTTGTGTTTTGCATTTTGTGACACAGCGGTGTCGTTTAGCTTTGCAACTAGGCCTAAATCCATGTTAAATTAAATGGCTGTCATCAAAACTATGCTGTGGTTGGCTAATTCATCTTCATCTAGTTTTAAATAGCTTCTTCTGACACTATTCTGTGTACCTATTGTAGAGAAAAAATGGTTCAAGATAGTTAATGTCGAAGGCTGCTTGACTTTATTTTTAATACTTTCTATCCAACTCTGATTATGCTAATTGACCAATTAGGAAAGCTTGATGGAAGCACCGAAATACAACAAAATGCTCAAGTAGTACACTCACTTAAGTTTATTTTCCTTTTACCAGCGTTTATGGGACAAACAGAGGATGTAAACGTGGCTGTTGAATGAATAATGATGTGCTTATTTGTACTTTTATAATCAGCTGTTTCAATTAAATTGCACAATTGTACACCGGGTTTTTATAGACTGAAATGAAGTAGCAAAGGGCCTTTAGGTCTGTAAACTATTTGTAAATGCTGTTTAGAGGCTGTCAAACACTGATTCACACACATGGGAGGCCTACATCAAGAGATTTGTTAGTGGCACCTCTCAGTCATATTCTTGCTTCAGAAAGCAAGGAACATGGCCTCATTTCAATTAATTGGCACTACTGGTTTTTGTTTCCGACTACTCAGACATTCTTCCTTATGAGTCTGTGACAGTTTGGAAAGAACCAAAAGAACCACAACACATGCTTTCAGTGGAACAGAGATGGTAACATTAGTGGCCACAATACACTGTTAATATCATGTTACAGAATAGTTGATGATTTGTACTCTAACTACTCATCAAACTCTTCAGGTAAAGGAGATCTATAACTATTTGTTAACTTAATATTAATGAATATCACATCCATCTCAATCAATAGGGCCGCATTGCCTACAGGACATCCACTTACTCTGACCATTAATAGTTAATATGGACCTATCATTACATCACTTTAATTCCATTGCAGCCAGCAAAGAAACATCACTGTGATCGGGTTTTTAATAACATTAAAGACAGTGGTGCCAAAGTGCCAATACTTCAGACGTAGCCATACTGTTTTAAGAACACATTTACTACATGTATCACTGCATTTGTTTACGTAGTGTTCATCAAAGAAGTCTTTCCTCTGAGGTAATGAAAGGTAAAGTAGGTAAAGTAGGGTTAAACTGTGTCAACTCTGTTTGGCTTTGATATAAATTCATGGTATTTTACAGTGATCACATAATATGTGAGGATTTATGTACACAGGCGGGTTCACACCGTTCATACACTCTGATTTTATGATTTGAGAGGCTGCTTTCAGTTATTTTAAACATTCCATGAACCCAGGAATGTATGGTAACAAATTATTGTGGCGCATTTAATCAACAAAACTAAAAGCTCTAGTTTTAAACTCTCCAAAGGGAACGAGTCATGAGTGTTAAACAACCAATGAAGTTTATCAGCTGTTCCTCTTGCAAAAATGTGCATGTTAATGTAGAGATTCACATCATTTCTGCTGCTGGAGGATCGCTGCAGGTAATATTTTCTTCATTAAGGACATATCTCACCCTCTCATCTCACCAATTAACGGTTAGGATGACACTTTTTACAACCTGTCCTGCCTGATCCACAGACTGGGAATGGTGCACAAACAGAGAGACGCACAGCAGCACTCCTCCTCCTCCTCAGTTAAATATCAGTTCTTTGATATGCAGTCATGCATAGTTGTTGATGGGACAGATGATTGTAAAATGGCAGGCCAGACGGTCCAATAGCTGAGGACCACATACCTTTTACATCAGCAAGGACGAGTGCCACTAGACATAGATATGTTGCCCTGGTGCACCTGGCTCTTAAAGGGAATGGGAGATGCCACTATGATTGGTTTAATTTATGTTCAGCCCAAAACACACCGGTGACTAATTCAGAGTCTAAATACAACCCATTTGTGCCGTGTGCTGCACTTTGCGCCTAGATTATCTGAATGGACTTGGACACACCCTAAACGCACTAGCGCTTTGAGCTTTAGACAATGCACTATAGACTATGCGCTATATCTAAAAAGGACCATAACCCCAGTTAGCTGGGACAGAACAAGCAAGATACATACTGATGTAGAAGGTGCTGGGGGCATGGGCTCCGTCAAATTCCAGCTCCAGCAGGTTGCTGGTCTTGGGGTCATGTCTCAACCACAGGGCCACACCCAGGATCACACCTCCTGCAAGCTGCAACATAAAACACAACACATAGTTTCTTCAGTACATTTAATTTTGTTCAGTACACTGCACTTCACTGTGCTGATTACATAAGATATTGTTCCACATTTTGGAAATAAGCCTGTTCGCTTTCTTGCCACAAAGTAGATAAAGCATATCCCAGCAGCAGGTTAATGTAGCTTAGCACAAGACCGCAAGGGGGACACAGCCACCATGGCACACACCAGTATTAAAAAATCCAGCCACCAACATCTTTAAAGCTTACATTCTTAACACAGCTTATGTTTTTCAATGTCCTATACGCACACAAACAGTGATGTTAAAACAACAACAACTTTTAGGGAGAGTTGACTGCTTTAACTTTTTCTTGTTGAACAAAAGCTGGGCAGTTCAGACAATGCACAGAAATACTGGAGAAATGGACAAACTGGTACTATCATCATTTTAAAATTTGTGTTTGTGTATGGTTTAAAGAAATCAGACCTTAATATCTCATTTTAAAATAACATTATGATTAGAATATTGTGTTAGACTGTGATGTCATTATTTGGTCTCAACCATCAATATTTACTTTATATTATGCCAGCTACTCTCCCTGCCCTGTTGGCCTCTGCGTGCTCTCTGCCTCTCTGTCTTTACTCTGAATATACCAGTGAACATGCAAGACATAGTAAATCAGTGACTAGAAAGATGTTCATACACACAGTCTACATTAAGATTCTGTGATGCCATCATTCAGTCTGATTCTGTCATTGTTCAGGCAGCACTTCTCCCAAATCATTTTTACAACTTAAAAAACAGTTTCCTGAAATTTTACATATTGTTCATAGCAGACCAGCAAAAGCGTAAGTGAAAATAATTGTACAATCTGATAAGGCAACACAAATTCAGACAAATCATCAATGCTCAAAATTAAATGAGGTGTTTGCTGTTCTTCCCTGAAATCTTTGAAACAGATTTCAAAAAAAGAAGTCTAGTTTGTACTGTATGACCCACACAGCCTCAAAAAGTATCTACTGTCCTGTAAATCCCCCAAGCTCATAGTATCAGTGTGTTCACAAGCAAATGAGTGATTTCTGTTTTAAAGTCCAATGTGACAGTCTACTCTAAAATGAAAAATAAATAACCCTTTACTTGAACTATTTTCATTTTGTCTGGAAATGTACTGGTTCGGAATGACAAGCTGCAGATGTATGTTAGTGGTTTTGAAATCCCACCAATAACCCTTTTTCACTACTGCCATGTGTATTTTCTTAAAGGCAGAAGATGTCTTGTTCCTACATTTATCAACAATATATATCATTTATTTCACTTCCACTCCTGTAAGAAACATAGATCCGGGATTCCTTTCTATAGAATAATCATTGATTACTCACCAACACTCACAAAAAATGTATTAAAGCCATTAACTACTTTGTTAATATTATATTTTTCCTCTGTCTTATGAAATCTTTGTATGGTGTATTTTTCTTCTTGCAGGCCTTCTGTAATCCCCGGTGATCCATTGATGATCTCTTTATTGGTGTTTTTCTGCAATATTGTTTTGTGGGACAATTTGAATCATATAATGACTTGAATATTCTTAAGAATGTTTAATATGCACTGTCAATATCCTTTTCCTTATATAATGTTTCCCAATTCTGGGCCAGTAAATCTTTGAGTGCGTCCATTGATTCCTCTGTATTCTGGTTTCTTGTCCGGGTGCTCTTTCTTGTGTTTAATGTCATAGAATGTAAAAACTGGTAGAAGGTCACTGATATCGTTGATTAATAGTCTGCTCAGTGTATGGTTTTCTATGTCATTGGTGAATATGTTATCTATTAAAGTGGCACAGTGGGATGTTACTGCACTGGGTCTGGTCATTTTTGGAAATGGGCTCATACTGTACATTGTGACGATAAGTTCTTCAGTTATCTTTGTTTATTTGGATTCAACAGATCAATATTGAAATCCCCACAAAAGAAAAGTACTTTCTGCCTTATTTCTGAAAACATTTCCTCCATGCAGTCTCTGAAAGATTCTATACTAGACCCTGGTGCTCTATACATACACAACTAATTATCATATTTTTGTTTTTCTCTATGCAGATTTCCATTGTTAATCTCTCTCATAAATTGTCCACTATAGTTGTCATACGTTTAAACACTATAAAATTTATCTAATTTAATATTTTTCTTTTTATATAACTACATTCGTATCCATCTGATTCAAAGTTTCTTCCTTAATCAGGGTTGATCCAAGTTTCAGATATAACACTTCTGTTGAAAGTGTAAACTGACTTCACTATTCCTCGATGTTGTTGAAGTTTGCATACAGGCTTCTGCAGCTGAAGAGGATTATTGATAACCTGTTTACTGTCTTAATGGTTTAATTAGACTGTTCTTCTTTCGAGTAGCAGCTATTATCATTTATGTTACCGATTAAATTAATTGTCCAGATCGATATCATTTTACTTGGTCTGTTAGCTGTGTTGACTATCTTAGAATGCATTTTAATAATCTAGACAAATAACATTAATCATATCAAAATGAGGTGGTTACCTACCATTTGACCTTCCACTTCAGCTGACAGACAGTCATTATTCAGCTCAGCTCTCTGCCTCTGATTGGCTGGTACTTGTTGCCTTTCATTGAGTTGGTTAGATTTAGGCATGAAGACTGATTGATTGATTAGGGTTAAAATCTGGGTAAGCCAATCAGAAGCAGAACAGGTCCCTATGTGCGTAAGGAAAGCAAGTGAGGAAATATATTAAAGGGGGAAAATAAAAAAGGGGCAATTCATGACTCTCAGCATGTAAAATAGCAGGATTAGTTTGTGACCCGTGAAGATGCTCAATTGTGTGAGTCTCATGGTCAATGCGTGAGAGAGAACCGTTCACTTCCTCAGCTAACCAATTTCCTGCGGAAACCCTTCACAATGCATGTAGTGCACAGAGCAACCTTATTACTCAAATGTATTGTTCTTTAAGGTGGTTTACAATGACTTAAGCCTTCCTGAGCCTCTTTGTTTGGCTCGGGACAATTTAATCCTAAATATAACATGGAATAGCATACACCAAAGCAGACACATATGAACAAGAACGTAACAGCAGTAAAATAAACCACTGATGGCACTGCTCCACATGGGTTTGGGTATTTTATAAATCTCTTACTTTCCTACGTCCAAACTAGAGCATATAGCCAAAAACAAATTCTGAATAGAAGCAGCTAACATTAGTTTATCTGAATAGGTCTTAACCGACAGACTCAGCCACCCTTACTCCTCCTTATTCTCCTCCTTTAGTATGGTCCATTCCAGAGTTTCAGCCAGCTGATGCCTAGCAACTAGAACAACACCATAACTGGCATGAGTGCCGGAATTCAACACACACACACACACACACACACACACACACACACACACAGCGCGATAGAATGACTTGCTAACTGTAAGTGAACTCCCCACCTCCTTACCACGTGAATTACCACTGCGATGAGTCACTGCAATGCATAATGCTTAAGCATGATTAAAACAGATTTCTGAGAGGCTTTCATTTACAGACTTAGTATACATGATGAAAAAGGGGAATGACCCAAACAGAACAACATGGAAATCTCTGTTTCTTGTACTTGCCTGTGATGAAACAGAATACCATCGCGACAGATACCAGTAACTGCGCTCTGGAAAAGTCCTGGTTCCAGGTTAGCTACAGCGTCAGGGACAACCAAAGGGGTGTGACTCACAATTATTATTATTAGCCAGCGGTTTCAATGAGAAAGTAAAAAATGTGTTTATTACAAATCCATAAGACGGCCTTTGAGCCCAAATCATCGCATCTGGGATGTTTAAGTCAGAGGGACTGGCAGCTTTTGGAAAGGATCAGCCACAGAATTGTTTCAGACCAAGTTTTAAGAATCACTGGAACTACAATGTATCAGTCAAAACGGTAGCTAAAAGTAGTGGTTGACCAAAATGGCCTGGTCAATTATCTGTATCTGCTATTTTTGCTATTGTCAGTAGGAATTAAGTAATTTAAATTAAGTAATTTAAAACAGAATGCGATAATAGCGCATTACACAAATTCTTCTTAACAGTGTACATTTTTTGACGCGTGATTACCGCACACACGTTATGACCCTCGACCCCTTCATCGTTTGGGAAATCATGAAGCGATGCATCAGTAATGCTCTGGATGGCAGCAGAAACAAACCTCCTTGAGCAGAAATGGATAAAGCAAAGGGTCTTTTGAAAGGCAGGTTCAGCTTCAAAGCCCTGCCAGATGGTTTTCTCGATAAGAACAATGTTTTTTGCATTTACTGTCGATGTGAACTGAGTTACCACCGGAGTACGTCGAGTCTCAAACACCACTTGCTGACCAGGCACACATTGTTTACAATGTGAGAAGAATGCCATCAATGAAAATGCCCAGATAACGCACTTTGTTGTAACGTTAGCCTGTATATAGCCTGTCTGAAAGCAACAGCTTGCTCATATGAGTTTGTGTTTTTATATACCAAAAATAACGTATGCTACCGTTGAGTCTCTTTGAGCTAATTTGAATATGTTAGCAAAAGGTCAACATGTAAATCAGCAGGGGTGTCACGAGTGTAAGTCAGATATCAATCAAATGAGGTCACAATTTCAACCTTTGAAATTGAAGGTGGAATCAAGGATTTAGCCACGCTCCGATTGTCAGCATACCAAGTAGGGCTGCAGCTATCGATTCTTTTTGTAATCGATTAATCTAGCACTTTATCGATCGATTAATCGAGTAATCGGATTTTTTTTTTTTTCGTTTTTAAACAACCAAAACAAATAATGCATAACGAAAATGATGTGGCTGTAAAATGATCAAGCATTTCTCAAAAAAAAACAGAGGTATTCATTCCAACTCCAACATTTGGCTCCAAAACTAAGCCCATTTATTAAGTCTCAGTGCCAATAATTAAACAAGAATACAGATAAATCAACTTACTGTAAAACATGTATAACATGTAAAACTGTGAATACAAACTTAAATAGTAAAGGCCATTTGGCCTTGGTTTTGTTTTCTTCATACAACATTACAAAAAAAGGATTGCACCTGTAGGAATCATTTCAAAGTGACACAGACACATTGGAGGAGGCGGTGTAATGCACTCAAACAGAGTTTATAATCACAAAACAGCCAATGTGACACTTAATTCATGATCATGTCTGTATAAAGTGATGTTTATTTTTGCTCTTCTTCGGCGGCTGTTTCAGTGAGTTTTGGGCGCAGAGTGATGAGACATATACCTTTGAAATTTGTAGAGTCCCAGTTTTCATATGACATGCTGTATGTAGCATTAGCATGAAGTAGCGTAATCGCTAACGCCGATTTTTTCGGACATGCGCCATTAGCGTGTTTTTTCTATGTGCTCCTTTAGTTGCTTGGTGTTGGAATTGAGTTTCGATTAGGTGAAAATGATTATCATGAGCGTTTAGCCGAGCTTCTTCCCGTTAAGTTGGTGTGCTGCATTAATATGTTGCTACATGGTTAGCATGCTCTTATAGGGTGTATAATGCAACATGCGCAGCTCGGGTTGAAGAGGTTAAAAACATCAAAGCTAAACATCATATCTCGTCAAACCGCATCACGACATCACTACAAATACAGAGCTAAATTGTGCCAGCCAGCTAAATTCAAAATGTATGACGCGCTGGTGTGTTTCCTGAACAATGGTCCGTGTGGAACAATCAGATCCCTGCGCGTATAGTGCGCGTCATAGGAATTTAACGAGGCTTCGAGGCAGAGTTTTTGCCTCGAGGAATTTTTATAATCGAATTAATCGAGTAACTCGATGAATCGTTTCAGCCCTAATACCAAGAGGGAAAAAGCTACACACAGCATGACGTGGTGCGGCGAGTGGATTCAGATTGGATCCAGCACTGTGGCAAAAAAACTCAGATTTTCCCATTTCCATTTTAATGAGGGTATCTGTTTTGATTGCAGCAGTGTCTGCCGAAAAAAAATCTTTTGGAGAAACGCATCGTGTGCTTACTCACTCAGTTTTGCTTTGTGCCCCATTTTAAAAGTAGGACCAGCATGTTTAACCTACTGTGGCAGACAGAGCAGAACCGGTCAATAGCGGAACATGTTTTTTTAGCAGGTAGCCTAGGACTAGGGGTGTCACGATTCTCCAAATCCTCGATTTGATTACATTTTCAATTCTAATGTCACGGTTCGATTCGATTCTTGATTTTTACTTTTATTTCTTTAAAGCACAGGTTGCTATGCCATTTTTAGACTAGACTTTCATGCGATATAATATCTGACCTTTGTTCGCAATGTACCACACTACATTGTCAAATTTAAAACATTTATTAACAACATAATGTTACAATAACTTACATCTTCAGTCAATTGGAAACTTAAACAAAAAAACCTGCCATCTAGTTTCTGCAGAGCTTGCAAACTGTGGCTTTTTTGTCAACAACACGAATGTTGTCAACATAACTCACTGGAAATCCAAAATACTTCCACACTGACGACTTCAGTGAAAGACGAGGGGGTCCAAATTATGTCGATGGATCTCCTTCATCTGCAGTTGCCATTGTTGTAAGAGTGGCGTAGCCCCTTTCAAGAATAGGGCAATGCGTGAGGTGTGTGTGCGTAAGGTGCGTAAGATGCAAGTGGGCGAGTGAGAATGAAGGAGCGTGTGTACGTGCGGACAGTGAATGAGCGGGAGAGGAAGGAGAAGCGAAAGGAGTAGCAGTAGCAGTGACAGCAATAAAGTGTACAATATAGTCTGCAGTTTGGCTGTGAATGAAGGCGACGGCTCCTCAAGATACGGCAAAGCTCCCTGGTATTATTTCCCGACTAGCTTAACACGTGAAAGGGGGTTCACCCCGAAGGTTAACATAAACTTCAGCCCTGGAGGAAATCATCTCCCCTGTGCTTACCGACCACGAGCCGGGAGCCGAACAGGAATGGTGTAGCACCAAGCTATTGTTTGACTGGCTGTAGCTAATAGCTACTGCCTTAGCTAGTAGCTAAGTTAGAGGAGGTTGACACACAGCACTTCAACACGTGTGTTTTTTCCACTTGGCAAGCCGACCGGATGTGACATGGGGGCGTGGCAGCATTGACGTTTCCATTTTTTAATTTGAAGTTCGAGATTGTGACTTAATTTCGGTTGATTTCGATTTAAAATCGCAATTGTGACACCCTTACCTACAACATTACTTAGCACCCACCTACAATGCAGTACTGAGTTCCCTCTCCAGACAGCTTAAAGGTCCCATATTATGGTCATTTCTGCTTCTTGACATGGTTCCTTGATGTCTAAATGGAATGTTAGTAACATGCTTTGGTCGAAAAAAGCTGAAGCATTGAGCACAGCAGGGTTCTTGAAACACCAGTTTCACAGCCCTGCTCCAGGTGGCCTGTTTCAGTGCCTTTCCCTTTAAATGCTAATGAGCCACTGCGCGCCGCCCACGGTGCCGCCCACCTCCTCCTGCCTGCGGAAGACGTGAGGACGGCATCATGTGACCATGGTAACGGCGGAGTTTCTGGGAGTAATGGCTGCCGGACAACAGACTGCGGTCCGACCCAGAACAAGAGGCTCCAGAAGAAAGTAAGCAGCCAAGAATGAACATTGATGTTTCTCAGTGGTCAGTAGTTAAGTTTGTTACCTCGACATTGCTTTTATGTTACTGCAGATAACGAAAGTTTTACGGGCTTACTGGCCGTCTGCCCGCGTTGTTACAGCTAACAGCCCTCTTCTCCTCGAGTGTTTACATTATAAAGCTTAGCCAAACCTCGACTGGTGTTTACTGCTGTTAAGTTGTAGTAACGCGGATGCAATTTAGCAAAAGCAGTTGCAAGAGAAAAGTGTAACCCCATATTATTATTTACCTTTATGTAGCCTGGTAAGTTGATTGAGAACCTGCTCTTATTTGCAGTGACGACCTGTAATTAGCTACTGCCAGCAATTTTCAACTGTAGTTTTCAGTATGCCACAGTTGCCTCCAATCACCTTTCTACCAGCAGAATTGTTTTTTAACCATTTAAAACGGTTTATAAGCTTTATATATATTATCAAAGAAACAATGTGACATGATTAGTGATCATAGTTTCCAATGAATAATAAAAAATCGGCATAAAAACAGGTGTTCCTGTGGCTATTGTAAACAAATGCCTACAGAACCTGAGAATATCTGCTGTATGGAAATACCACAATTAAGTGTAAACACTGGGCAAACAAGGTTGTCATTTTGCTCTCTTTTCTCTAATCTATTGTCACTCACTTACCTTTCATAATTTCTAGGTTACACGAAGACTGCGGCAGCTTCCTGATACACCATCATGCATGGTGGACCACCCTGGCCTGTAACCTGTCTGCCTGAATGTATCTGCACTGCAACATGCACTGAACATTTATCGGGCAGACTATGAATCTTTACGTCTGAGGGGAATAGTGCAGTCAGCTTTTAGTCACATAAATACTATTAATTTATCGTAAAAGTGTTATGATTAAAAGTACATAACTGCTTCTTCTATCTTACATTGTTTATAGTTTATTATCTTTTACCTATTACCATGAAAATTACATATCAAACAATGAAAACACAGAACAGTTAGGAAAGATGTTTTAATTGTAAGAAACATTTGTAAACATGTGTTGACATGAATGAAATAATAAGAAGAAAATACATATCTGAAGTGAAACAGTTTGACTTTATATATTAACTTCAATATCAATATGAAAATTACAACAAAGAAAGTATCTAGTTGCCATGGGTGTAAACATTCAGTGCTGACTTTATATTGAATTGTGTTTAGCCAATATAGCCTACAGAAGCTTTGTAAGCTGGTGCTGGGGCTCTCTGGGGCGGAGAGTGAGAGTTGTGCTGCCTGTCTGTGTGGTCCGAGAGGTCTTCAGGGATTATGAGTTTCAGCACCTCCTTCACATATGGGGCAGGGTCCTGGAAAACCTTCTGGAAGATCAGGTCCAACAGAGCATCACCGCAGTCTGCAGTGCAATAAACAAATGCATGTTTACAGGAAAACTGCAGTAGAACCAAAAAGCCTTGTGCTGCAGTGTTGTAAAGTGTCTCTTATTTCTCCTAATTACTTCTCATTCATACATTCTCATTATTTATTTTGAAAACCATCTTAAAAGAATTCAGATTTTAAGTGTTTGTTTTCAACCTTTTGAGTGATGTCTGTGTGTCCATGTTTATTTTAATTTGAGAGGTTCAAATAAAAGATTGTAAAACTTACAGAATGTCGTGTCTGTCTTCACTGGTTTGGCTCTGCACTCTCCCTTCCAGGACTTTGGAAAGCTCAGTTTGAAAAGAGGATCCCCTGATGATGTGGTGGCTTGTCCCCTATCAGCATTCTTATTGTGATGCAGTGCAGCCAGTCAGAGTCTTGAACAGTAAAAAGACAAACATGAAAACAATTGCAAGAAATGGGCAAATGTTCTCAACAAGTAATCACAGTTTAATTTACCTGCACAGCATTCCCAGATATGGATAGGAGTAACACATGACAGCACTGTTACAGTATAATTCAAGCACTAAAGACTGCAACGCCTTACATTACTCTAATCCGACCACTTTATTTCAGTAACGAGTAATCTAGCGTTAATATTTCCAAACCAGTAATCACATTGAAGTTATTTATTGAAGTCACTGTGCGTTACAATTATTGTCATTTTCATTCGTAAAAATATATATTTTTGCTTTCTTCTTGTCTCTGGGAGTGATGTCACGTACGTCTCAAGTCACGTTTTAGCCATGAGGATAACTCACGTGTACACCACGCAGCAACACAAAAATGGAGGGAGGAGAGAGATGCGTGTTTCCTAGCTGGAAATATACTCATTATGCTGAGTTATTTAAAACAAAAAAGCACAAATGCTTGGTCAAGGGCCCAGCCCGACCCGGCTCGGGCAGAGAATCTAAGCTCTATGTAGCAGTCAACAGTACACTCGTATTGCCCCGGCCTATGCCAACATATTCCAGCTTAGAAAACATTTTCAAATGCATTATTTCACAAAATCCTGAAAGCTTAGACCCGGCGGAGGGTGTGTGTATGTACTGCTTGACTGACCGCGCCTCTGGGTTTGCATGTGGAGACCGTGTTGATCGCGAACTAGGGGCTCGCGGTTAGCATTAGCTTGAAAGCTCACGGTTAGCGTTAGCTGGTACTATGTGACACTGCTTGGTTAGTTCGTGTAAAATTGCTAAATAAACACAGCTAAATACTTGTACATGCAGACATTTCCCTGGGACACGCATTACATAGTGTGCAAGATCAGAAACGTACTACACACAATGATTCTGCTTTAGCACTAACGTTAACTTGTGTGGTCAGGGAAGCTAACGTTAGCGGTTAGCCGCTAACCTTAGCTTGTTCTCAATGGCAAAACACACAGTACATCAGGCACGAGTTCAGCCTAATCTACAGAAACACACAGCACATTATTTGTATACTTACATGTCCTTGGTCTGCATGTATTCCTTTGAGTAAAAGTCTGCCGACCACTCATGCCTTGTACTGGCCCAAGTTGGTGAAACAGTCAGTGTCAAAGTGGTTCGCACACACCAACAGTTTTTTGCCAACTTCAAAAATAAATCATAAAAATAAATTCAATCCATGCCGCTCTTTCGTCCTCTGCAGCTGTGAGACGATGGAGTGTGCTGTGCTGGTCCTTGCAGCCAACAACAGAGCATTTTTCCTTGAGTTTGGCCATGGTGATTTCAGTAGCGTAATGGCGGATCTCCGAGACCGGAGCTGTACCTGGTGGGTGGAGACACCGTGCGGTGAAGGGAGGGGCAGTGGGGTAGCCATATGCAAATGTGAGGCCGTCGACGTCGACAGCTGCAGCAAATTTGACTCGTGTATCTGGAAACTGCAGGCAAGACCCCTTTAGAAACCTGTATCTCACTCAAAAAAGCATGGATAGTCTTTTTTCAAAGTTTCTCGGCGTGTGGCAGCACCATAGACCCACAATAACACCCCAAATCCCAGAAAAAGTCAGTTTTTCATAATATGGGACCTTTAACAACCATTCACCCCTGGGCTCACCTATCCCTAGCAACCCACATGAAGGCTGGCTGGGTCAACGACCAACAGGTGGACCTAACAACTCTGAAAATCAAAGCTCACGCGTATCCTTAACGACTCTGTAAGGACACTCCCACACAAAGTTTAAAAGCCTGCAACTCCCCCCCCCAGTAACTTAGAACTGAACGAGCTTCTTGGATGAGAGGTGAGTCGAGTCCAGTTGGTTATCTAGCATGTTATTTCTTGACTGCATGTTCAGTGGAGTGAATCTAATGCAGCTGATTGTAAACCGTAGTTGCCGCAGTGAGGTCGCAGTTGCAGGGTCGTTAAGCTACTGGTTGGTGGAGCAGTGGCAGGGCAGCCCAGCGGCAGCTTGCCTATTATCCACCTAACAAGCACACACTGACAGTAAGGAGAAGCTCCAGAGGAAGAGTGTTCCCGACTGGAGCAGCAGGTCAGGAGAGAAGTTTAAGAGGCTGATGTGTCAATTAAAAACCAGACATTACCAGAGCTACAGTTTGAGACAAGTCTCATATTCAGATGCGCTGGATTGGTGACAATAGCAGCTCCTGCCAGCCAATCAGATGTGAACTAAGTCAGCCGCTAAGAACCTGCGCAGCTCAGGCAACCGATAACTAGGGCTGGGTATTGTTAAGAAGCTCACGATTCGATTCGATTTTGATTTCGATTCTTTAGCTCACAATTCGATTCAATATCGATTCAATTCAATATTGATATTATGCTTCCATATCGATTCAGTAATAAGTAATAATTAACTAATAATTCATTAGAGTACCTGTTGATAATTTTTTAATTAAAAAAAGTAATCTTTAATTATTAATCTTTCCTCTAGGAAGTTCTAGTTTGAATTGAAATGTAAACAAAGGCACACGATGTGTTTAGATATAAAATAGTGCAACCAGTCAAGCTGAAAAAGTGCCATTGTTTCTGGGACTGCAGGTACATTTTTGTCTGACATAAACAGACATAACCGCGGTCCCTCTGCCCTCCAGCAAGACGCGAGGGGTTAACACGTTGACACCGAACCCCTTCTCCCCTCGGAGGAGAGTGCAACCGGTGGGCGCACGGTGCAGCGGCCAGGGTGAGACCGGCTGCGCTGGGAGTTTACAGTTTCCTAAACAGCGGTGTGTCAGACATCGGCTACCCGCCTCCGCAGCTCCGATGGTGTTTCCGCGGCGCATCACCCTCGACCCTCGAGCGAGGTCGTGGTCGAGGCGCTTCCAGCTGCTGGAGGTGGGGACCGAGAGGTCCGACGAGGGACAGTGGGTGGTCGGGGGTCGCTGCTTGCCTGAATCGATTCAGAGGATTTTATGAATCGATATTGAATTGGGAAAAAATATATTGCAATGCATTGATGAATCGATATTTTTACCCACCCCTACCGATAACACCTCTCCAGCTTTCTATTTTTCAAATTTCCTTTTTTCTATTCAACAAATAGAACATTTTTCTATTTCTAATTTGGTGAATGGAAAATTTTACTGGTAAGCCTTTTAAAGGCCACACATCATCCTGCTAGCATCAAATTTCACTATCTACACGTTGAAATGATTGTGTGTGCAGGGGCGTAGCAAGCTTTTGAAAAGTGCAGGGGATGGATGTGGTGGTGGTGGTGTTTTTTTTAAAACAATTTTTTGGGGGGGGGGTAACGCTGTTATGATCACTTCACTGCTGAAAGAAAAGAGAGCAGGCTCACTGCCAGTTGCAGCTTCTTATCTTGATCTGCAGTCTTTGTTAATTTTTTGTCATGATTGTTGTTATTAGTACTTAGATTATCAAAAATCACAGTTGCATGTCAGGATCTGGTTATTATAGACAGAATCAATCCCGCTCAGTGAGGCGTCTATATGTCTAGGTGGATATGTGCCGGTGCCAACTATGAACCTAGTTATCGTAAATTACCAAATAATAGCCAGGTTTCAATTAACCGCAGTGTCCCCTTTAAATGCTGGGTGCAGGTGTATATTTTGATACATAACCGCCGGTTCCAAATAAATGTCGGGTCTAATTTTTTTTTTTTTAAATCAAGGAAGAAGACGTGACCACTGATGCTGCATGTTTTTCTTCTTCGCCTTTTTCACGTGTTGTGCTGCTTTCTGTCAGTCAATATCACATTGATGATCGCCATGGCTCCGGTGCAGTAAAAAAATAAAAAGTACGACTTGAAATTAAAACTTTCTGTCTTAAAATATGCAGAGAAAAACTCGGGAGAAGCAGCAGCTAGACGTTGCTCTGTCGACCAGAAGAGAGTTAGAGAAAAAATCAAACTGAGCTTCAGCGTCTGTCCGAGGAGGACAGCAACAGGGCGAGGCTGCCTGGTGGAGGGAGGAAGAAGGCTAGCGAGGAGCCTGAGATAAACATGCGGGGATGGGTTGGGCATGCCACGAGAGAGTGTCCCACAAAATGATCAGGATGATGGCGAAACAAATGTCCGTCACCGTGAGTGACAGCAGAGATGAGGAGTTTGCCGCGAGTGCTGGTTGGCTGAATCGTTTCCTCCGCCGCAACAGCTTCACTTGCAGACAACTATTGCCCAGAAGAATGCCAGAGAATTCACAGAGATGCTGGCGAAGTTTGTGACATTTTCATCCCGGATTTTTGTGAGGCGGAAATTAAACGCCTGCAGGGCTCCAGAGTGCGACCATTTTGGTCGCATATGCGACCAAAAATTTTAAGAGTGCACCTAAGGATTTTTCTAGGTCGCACCGGTGCATCTAAAAAATATAAATGTCCTTTGCAAGCACATCGTCTCTCTGTGTTCTCCTGTGACTGAACTGACAGTCATGGTAGAGCATTATCTCGGTCTAAACCGATAAGAGGCAGAGTTTGGGCGGAACTTTGCCTCAGATTGGCTGTGGTCACTGCTCTCCGATGTGTGTATTTAAAATTTGCGAGCGGTGCTAGCGACCTGAGCGCCACAGCAGCGGAAGGGGAAAAGAAAAGAAACAAAACGAGGCAAAATGAAGAGGGGCAGAAGTATTGAAAGTTTTTTCACTAAACAATCTAAGCCGACAACCACCCCTGCTGCCATTCCCTCGGTTCCTGCTGAGATGCCAAGCCCCGGTCCTTCGGCGGCATCAGACTCGGAACCAGAGGAGACAACCGAGTCAGAAGCCCTTTTTAGATAGAAAAGGCGGCACATTTGCTCCAACTCAAGGGCGGCAATTTGCCAGCCTGTCTTTCTAAAACCGAGGCGTAATATTCCTCCTTTTCCGAAAGCCGCCTCTGAGGTAGGCGTAAACATATGACGTGACGTGAAGCTGGAAGTTGGGCTGTGAACGGTGACATAGAATTTGTCTTCAAAATAAGAGCTTTACATTGCACCCCACTGGAGTTTAGAACTGGGTTCTTAGCGGGGGGCTTTTAATTTGAAAGTAGCGACCATCCTTAGCTTTCCGACATGACATCAAGCTAACACAACAAAACAAAGACCAAGGCTCCTGGATCTCAGCGACTGCTCAGTTGTTCATCTTAATGTCTGTGGATGAAGTAATGGACTGACTGCTGTGAGCAGCTGCTTCCTGGTTTTAAAACTTCTCGGTTGTGGGTCGCACAACAGTACAGGTCATTGACATCTCTGCCCAGCTCACCCACGGGCCGGCACATTTCCGCCTAGGTTTTAGATAGCAGTCGAGGCGTAAATAAGTGTACCCTCCGAGGCGGAAAATCGGCGACCACAACAGACCCCCACTTTGCCGGCCTCTGTCTAAAACCCGGCCCGGCCCCGAGACTCAAAGTAAAAACCTGAAAACGTATTCTTTCAGGCAGGACTGGTTGAAACAGTTTCCCTGGTTACGGTACGATAAAGGACGTAATATAATGCACTGTGTATACTGTCATGAGTGCGGTCAGAGTATGGCCGGTAATAGTGCATTTGTAAGCGGGTCAACAACGTTTCGTGTCGAAACTTAAAAAAAAACACAGCATGTCAAAAAAACACACTACATGCCGGGACCGGTGTGTGGAGAAAGTGGCCCCTCTCCCAGCTGCATTTCAGCGGCAGGCAGCAGCAATCAGGTCCTCTGAGGAATCAGAAATTATTATAAAATGTAATGTTGCATACAACATTGCCAAAGAGGAGCTGCCTAATAGTGAAACACCTTATTTTTCTTATGTCAATGTCCTTCAAATAAAGACAAGGATTTCTCAATATCTTAGTCTTGTTTGGAAATCATTCACGTTATATGAAAGTTGTGGAGCCAGAAAGGTCTCCTTATGGCGTTAAAATTCGAGTGCACCTAAATTTTGTGCCAGTGCACCTAAAAAAAAAAAGTTAGGCGCACCAGTGCAACCAATGCAAAAAGTTAGTCTAGAGCCCTGGCCTGTCCCAAATAAACACCTGGTCTGTTAAGTGATTGAAAAAAATAAACGCCCCGGCCAATATTTGGTATTTTATGGTAGTTCCCGCCTCATCAGCACGAGCTGAACAATAAATCTAACACAGCAAGAGAGGCGGGACTTAAGGCAGAACAGCCAATCATCAGCCGGTCAGTCCCAAAGTCGGTGTCATGTTTGAAGCAGCAACAGGAGAGGGAGGGGGAGAAGAGGCAGCCGCAGCAAGTGCAGACACAGAGCGGCCAGAGAAACTGAGCGACAGTAGTGAGGCATTTGTGCAAAACTGCGGAAAAACTGCAGAAAAAGTGTGGGTGTTGAACCCTCTCACCGGGAAAAGTGTGGGTGTTAAAACACCCACATCCCCCGCAGGTGCGACACCCTGTCTGTGTGCATAACAGTTCCCAGCATTTTTAGGAAATAACTGAGCACTGTTTAACCCTTTAAGAATGTATCATTTCATTTTTGTCTAAGAATTCAACTGGGTGTTTAGCCTGACTTATCATAACTGGAGTATTAGAGGAAATTTTGAATATTATATAGAAACATTTAGAACCAAAGCAATAACTAGGCTATATAAATTGATGGGCACTGGGATGTCTAGACAGTTTTTTGAGACACATTGTGTTGCACACAACGTTTCCCCTAATTCTGTACAGCTAAGACAAAGAGGGCCATCAGAGGAGCATTTTAAAATGGAAAGGACTCATTTGATAAATGAATAAGAACAGACCAATGTGTCACCTATTCATAAAAAAGTAAAGAAAACAGCACAGACCAAATACTGGATACTCACATTATCAAAACTGAGACAGCTGAGATAACTACTAACTTGTCTTCCTCTTGGCCTCAGATGCCAAAGACATTATCTCACCATATGTTGCCCATTCGACCACAGCCTTTGTTGCAACACATTCCAGGAAAACCCAGAAAAATGTCAAAACACATGGGCCACCCTCATCATGTTTACTACAACCCACTGACACCAAAGAGAGTGTACCTACAAGCTACAAGGCTGACAGTGTAGTGCAGTTGAGCTCCTTCTCAGCAAAACCTATAACCACGTAATAATGTTTAGCAAGTTTAAATGTGTTGTAAGAAAGTTATAGTAGCTTCGGCTAAACCTCACACTTTATGACTCTCATAATGGAAATTCAACATAGAGATGAGGTTTAAACTCCCTGCACAGCCTATGTTCCTCTGTCTCTTTCTCTCCAGTGTCTATTTCTGCCTGTTGCCCAGAGTACAGGGGTTGTAGAATGCTGGGCATGCTGGGGGAGGGAGAGTGGGGGTTTGGGTCTTCTCTGCAGTTCCCAAAAGACTCCTATCTATATACCACCACAGACACCCCCCCCCCAAAGTGCCCAATGCAATTTATGGAAACAAGGAGGTCCCCTTTTTAAAGAGCCAGCCTCCACAGTCAGTTCCTCTATGACCGCACATTACTGTTAAAGCGTCTCTTAAGACGGACTGAACTTGTCCACTTTGACAGATCCTTTCAGAGAGCCCTTTAGAACAGCCAATTAAACTAAAAGGACTAAAGTGGGATATGTGTTAAAGGGGAGGAGCAAGAGGGACGCTGTAATGCATTAAAAATCACATTGAAGTCACTTTTCAGGAGTGTTACCAGCACTTAACTTTAAATATATAAAAAGAGCAAAAAAGCTATTTACGACAATGGAGTCTTTTACACACTTTTTTGGCCCCAGTTCTGATTGGGGTCCATTTATATTGGGTATCTGTCAAATTACGTTAAGCTAAATGTTGATTGAATATGTATCTGACACACTGAATTAACAGCTGAAGCCTACTAAATCTGACACACCTTAAATGACACCAGTTTCTTGATCCAAGCACCAATCCTTTAGCTGGGCACAGACATCGGCAAAGCTGCTGTCCTACATGAATGGTTTGCACACTGCTTTCCTCTCATGATAATTAGCATATGAACTCAATCAGACCACATATCTATGAACTCAGCCATCATTTCTTATTTACTTTTTTCACCAAACTTTACACATATTTTAAGTTTGGTGACTGCATCATGGAAAGGTTGTCATCATGTGGTTGTTCTTGCTGCAACAGGAGTCTCTAAGGACACAGCTCGTCATTATGACACACTACTGACTCACAAGGTGAAAACAACCATACCAACCTACCAACCATGTAATAATACAAAAAAACTGTTAGCAGTGCCATTTAACTGACCAAATTAATACAGCACTTTTTCATTCATAATTCTCACGTTGTAAATACCATAATGTACTTTAAGAATAAAACATAAAAACACTGAAAAAAAGAATTGCTTAGTTGGACAAAAAAAAAAGTTACAGCAACAATCCCACACCACCACAGCCCCCTGCGCTGCTGTAACACTGGGCTCTTTTTGGTCAGGGTTCAGACTTAAAGCTTGTTTTCTCCTCCTGAACCGGGTTGCTCATAGTTCCACAAAACAATCTGTTGATATTCACCTCTATAGTAAAATATATAGAGTCCCACTTTTTGATTTGGGCTATGAATGCTGAATAAAAAATACAAAACAAAACAAGAAAGAAATGTACCAAGTGCATGAAGAACTGAACTTCCAGAGCTTCCAGAGAGCAGACTATCCAGCTGCTCTTACACAAGGAGAGTAAAAAACTAAACACCCACAAATGTTTCCATGATCCATCACCCAACACTGGGCCTTGACTCACCAAATGGAAACCACCATAGGTCCCCCCCTTCACACACACACACACACACGCACACACGGACTGGGTGGAGGATATAATCCAAACAAAGCAATTTTCCTAGCCCGTGCAAGTCTCCATTAGTTTAAGGCTCGTACTAAAAACGTAACCAGTTTATCGCGAGCCTCTGTTGTCTTCGAGCTTCTGACAGGGACACAAACTTTATTCAAAGTAATGACCCGTGCGTTGCAACTATGTCACGATACACCCAACTAACGACTGGGCTCGTCATCGTGGGGATACATATGTTTCTTTTAATGCCGATTTAACACCGGAGCTGACTCATTTACGTTGTTTAGTTTAATAATAAAACACGAGAATTATTCACCACCTAGTCATGGGTGGTTCCCGTTACGTAAACCAACGTTAAAAGCAAACGTGCCTCTTTTTTAAATATAAATTTGGTTACCCCTAAATTGGCCACAATCCCCCCCCTGGTGGCGGGAGGGCCGCCGCGCGGTTATTATGGCGTTATAGCGTTAATACGTTGAATATGAGAGGTGTGCCGTAAATGTCGTTGATTCATCACCGTTCATTCATAACGGACTCGCAGCCTAAACAAAACCAAACCGCTATCGGCAGAGAGGGGCTGGTACTGCGCACCGACGTGAACGCACAATGTGTGAAAAAAACAAAAACAAGACAAGGCTGCTTACCCAGAAGATGAAATTGAAGAAGAAGAGCATGTACTTGATGCATTTGGTGCAGCCTTCGACTCCCATGGTGGACCGTTAGACGAGATATTCGGCGCAGACTTTGTGAGGACGGCGGCCAGGTAGTGCGGCGTGTTGTTAGCTAAATCTCGAGTCGACTGGGAGACAGACTTCAGCTCGGAGAGCGAGACAACACCCAACTTCTCCCTCCCTCCCTCACGATTTGAGCACCCCATCATAATCCAGTCCAGGGCGACACAGTGGACTTCCTTTCGCCGCCTTCAAAATAAAACACAGATTTACTCACATATCTCCCCTCTGTACACTGATCTGAAAACTAAAAAATGTCTCTCTCACCATCCAGGCGGATTTGTATGAAAGCCTGCCACAGCCAACATAACCTAGTTCCAAGTACATTGGTGGTCAAAAGTTTACAAAATGTAGCCTATATCATGGCAGTCTTCGGTTCCAATGATTTCTACAGCTCTCATATTTCTGTGATGGAATGGGAGGAACACATACTACTTTGTCACAAAAAAAACAACCGAAAACATTATTTATTCTTGGTTCAATAATTAGTTTATTTTAGGTCTTCTGAAAATATGACCGAATCTACTCGCAAAAATAAAAATTAAACAAACAAACAAAAAAAACATACGTTAATTCTATCATGGCAGAGACAAAACTGTGTACTTAATACCTACAAACTGCTTTGAAATGGCCCCAAGTGACATTCCTGACTTGTTCAAATCAATAATGCCCTCTTTCAGATCAATGCTGAGCTCTTTAGGCTTTTCGATTGTAGTGTTTTTGGCTGTGTCTAATGGGTGTGTCAAACAAACACTATTAAAATGAGTCCAGACAAGTCATCAGCAGTTATAAATCATAATCACTCAGAAGAAGCTAAGGCCATGCTACAAAGAACATTTACTTTATAAAAAAAAATCTATTATCACCACAATTAATAATTCACAAAAAAAAAACAATATTTTAGATCCAGCAGATTCATTCACATTCACAGAAGACCTATGATAAATTCATTATTGAACCAAACTTCATGAATGTTTCTTGTGACAAAGTAGTGTGTTCCACTCATTTAAGAACAGTGAGAGCTGTAGAAATCATTGGAATTGAAGACTGCCATGACTTCCATCTTCTCTACAAGTTTGTGTGAACTTATGACCATAGCTGTATATCAAAAGGCTGAGGGAAGCCATGTGGAGTGATTGTAATCTCAGGCAATCGTTCCACCTGCTCCAAGTGCTAAAAATAGTTTCATGCAGTCTGTGCTTTCCTCAACTGCTGTTTATCCCTCCAGAAACTGTGGGCTCTATCCCTGGCTCTCTCCTGCAGAGCTTGCCAGCTCCAGCAACTGTCAGCTGGCTGATGCTAACATGGTCGCTCCTCAATCCAAATCACTGGTGTCTCTCCCTCAACTCTGGTTTGTTAGTTCAGTTAATTGCACAGCAGGCCAGTATTATTTGTCTAATATTTGCAATAAAAAATCTCCAAAAAGACCCCAACATCACAGACATGGCAGGGAGGTCAAGATCAGTGACTGGAATTATCTGAGGAGAATCCTGGCAAACAGCTTGCAGTTAGCTGTCACTCAAAGTTCCCACGTCCTTAATCCTTAAGGTGGCTAGTGTTTAGCATTTAGCTACTGTAGCTGTGTATTTACATTGCAAAGCAATACAGTAATTATTTTAAAGGAAAGCTTACAATTTGATATTGCATTGCAATAGCCTGTTCAAAGTGATCATATGCCAAACAACTAATCAGTGCTAATAATACTCTATGCTGATAGATAGATGAGTGATGAGAATATAGGACATGCTTTGAATTCCTTAGATATAACCATGCAGTGTTCTAAGCAGACCTGATGGCATGCAGCAGATGAGAAAAAAAGACTTGTACCTTGACTTGGACTAGAAAAAAATGACTTATGATTATCTCTGACATGTACGTACATGAATACATGAAATTTGTATTCAAAGATATGCTGATTAATTCTTTTATCAAAGAAGTTGACAAACGTTCTCTACAACATGTGTCCCTTACAAAACTTACTACTATCAACAACAAATCGGAACAGCCCGTCACAGACATAGAATTATAAAAAGCATCCCTGATGCAAAACAAGTCCAGTGGTTTCAGAACCCTATTCCATCATCTACATTTATTAAGCATGAATTGCCCTGTGAGCAACCCATTGCATCAAAAATATGGAGAAACACTTGCTTTTACTGGCTAGAAACAACTATTGTTCAGATTTTCTTTTACAAATTAGTTTTATTTTCAGTTGGATTTCATTCTACTTTCAAAGTTAGTTTTTGTGCAAGTTTTATGTGAGTCACTCAAATTTATTCTGCCTGTCGTAATGGTGAAACACAGTTTGTTGCATATTTGTACTTGACCTTCATTTTAATAAAGGTCTTTGAAGGAATCCCTGCTGACCACAAGAGACAGTGTAATTCAACTACAAAAAAAGAAACTCACGTTATACGTTACAATCAGTTTTGTCAGAGCAATTGCCTGTTTAGATGAGGTAAAACCTTACTGTTAGCTTGAAGATGATACGATTTTGCTGTTTTATCTCTATTTAGACATTAAAACCGCAAACTGGTAAATCAACCATATGTCACATCATTTAACGAAGGTGATTACTGATGGCAAGACAAAACTTCTCATTGCAACCTCTGCAAGCACAACAAGCACAGAAACACCAAAACACAAAATCCACCACAGAACACGACTGACTGTGACAAATAGAGTAATGTCAGTACGTTAGGGAGGACAGCCAACAGCTTTGGTAGAATGACCCAGTTCACCTGGTGGTGATGCTTTTATGTCTTTGTTTGCTGACATTAAAGATAAAAGAGAACACATGATAATGTTAATACTATCAAGGGACTTGCTGCTATGAGCACACTCTTATGAAAACAGATGGAACTAAATTTGCAGGTGTACTCTGATAACCCCAACAACTACCCAGTACAAAGAAGATTGTGAGAAAACCGGCTATTGGCAAATTTCTTTTCAAGTGCTTTGTGCAATCATCCTTTGTGTATCAGATCAAAGACAGACAGAAGCATGTTCAGACTTCTCTGACTGGGGCGCTGACTTACACATGGATGGAAAGTAGTTGAATGTGCATGCACGCACACACACATTGACAAATCACGTATCCTAGCCCCGGACCATAAACAACTAAATGTCTAACCCTAATTCTAACTATCCCTAAAAGTCTTAACCCTCAAACAGCCCTACAAATTGCCTGTCCAAAAAAATGTCCTCGCTGAAACTCAAATAAACTTAAATTGGTTCCCACAAACACAGCTGCATGCACACACACACACACACACACACACACACACACACACACACA
This sequence comes from Diplodus puntazzo, assembly GCA_963678695.2. Taxonomy (NCBI): domain Eukaryota; kingdom Metazoa; phylum Chordata; class Actinopteri; order Spariformes; family Sparidae; genus Diplodus; species Diplodus puntazzo. The sequence continues at coordinate 26,454,495 of OZ023155.1, forward strand.
CACACACACACACACACACACAGTGTGTATGAGTAGCATCAGTTTACCATTTCTGTCTTCACTGCTCATACTGTATACTTTAATTATCAACATTACAGTCATTTTATTAACAAGATCAATAGACGGCACACAATTAGGAAGAAGTTTTGATTGTGATCAAATTAGTTCATAATCATACAGATTAATCTGTAATGGAAATTAATTTCTAATTTATGTGTCATGATGGTTACAATATACATTTACATTTTTGAGGGATGTCTTAAACCTTTAAACACGTTCACAGCTTTCAAATTATATCCGAACTTCACCACATTTAACACATGAAAGCGCTGTTCTACACAAATTGCTTTTCTATTTGATACTCTTTTCTGGTTATAGTAATAATTTTATATTGTGTGTTGTGTTGCTGCAGTGCATTGCTTCTCCAGCTTGTCATCTTCAATCTAACCCTAGACTTTACTGTCACTGTCCAGCTGTGACTATATGAATAAAGCTGAAAGAATATGCAAATATAGCCCGCATATTTACATGACAACAGTCTGTTTAATGTACATTTGTGAAAAAAAGCGCTTTGTGGCAACGTGTAGATGGTCTAGAAGTTGACCCAAAAGCGGACATCAGACAGGGAGTGGATTCAAGGGTAATTTATTGAACACGATGAACGATAGGCAGGTGAAGGTGAAGAACTCTGACTCAGGCAGGAGATGAAGGGAGACTCACAGTGGTGCAGTTCATGTGCTCAGGGAAATCCAGAGAGTGGCAGAGGTGCTTGGAGGCTGGGTGGCATTTTACTGAGGAGTTGGACCAGGACAAGTTGAAAGTGGAGAAAAACAGGCAAAGCTAGATTGAGAGTAAAAACTACTAGAAACACTTGAGAGTCGAGAAATCACTAGAAACATTAGGTTGACCATGTGCAAACTGGAGCTGGCGATGACAATCTGGCAGCATGCAGAGAGGAGACCAGCGTGTAAGTAGGGAGGCCGATTACTCCCAAATGCACTGCAGTTGTGTGAGGTGGCAAACGCTCCGGCTAGCACGAAACCACACCCAGCCTCTCCCAGCACCTCTGACATACAAAACACAACAAAACACACAGAAACAAGTCCAAACCACGACATGCATTTTTATTGGATTAGTAGTTTATAAAGCCTGTTCCACATCCAGTTAACACGCGTATTGTAATCCATTGCAGCATGAGAATGTCAGGTGTTAACAACACCTCAGAATGCTCCATTAAAAGAGAAAAGGCACAAACAAATACGCAGCATTCAGTAGACATTAAATATCAGGATACATCATTACAGTGTGAATTGGTAGCTCTGGTCATGGACCTTCACATTGTGGCAACAAAGTTAGAACTTTATTGTACATTTATTTAAATAAATCACAACAATAGCGAGTTATGTAAGTAAGACATTTTCACTCCACATTTACAAAATCTTCTACAGTCATACATGACAGAGGAACCCTAACCCAAAATGAACTACTCTCAGGCCTGTGTCAAGAACTCCACTGTTTCTTTTCTGACCAACATCATTTCATGTTAATGGAATTGTTGCAATTAGTGGATTTGTGTGCTGCTTTTGTGTTGATTTCAAATAAGGCAAACTTTGACACATCTAACTATAAACCAAGGAATTTCTGCCTGTCTGTCTGTTATTTGCGTATCACGAGAACCGTTCATCCGATCTACCTCACACTTGGAGGGTGTGTTGCTGGGGAATCAAGCATTCTCTCTCATCTTAAATGTGCACACACTACAAAATTTTAAAACATAAAATCACATACTACAGATAAAGTTATCATATCAGAGTCAGCAATGCACCACCTCACATGATGCCTCTCATTAGATGTCATGGAGAAGCAGACGTAAACAAAATGGAGATTTGCGTGGTGCAGTAACTTGCTGTGGTAACACATTGCACTGACAAAAGAAACAAAAGTGGAAACATGTCTGGATGAGTGGGATGATGCGTCCAACACGGGCTCTGTATTATCCAGTCAGAACTGGAGGTTTTAAATTTCTGTGAACAGTATTATGCTAACTCACGTGAGCTTGAAGGGCTACAATGTTTACTGTTGCTTGGCAGCACTGTCAGCTGCTCTGGGATACTTCTGTCGTCGGTTGCTGTGGCCCTGCTTGGAAAGTACCAGTGTATCATCCAGATTTTAAAAAGTGAATAGCAACATTTCAGTCTGTGAACAGTTCAGGAAGCTTGAGATTTGATCTGTAAACCCCTCACACTACCAGATAATCTCAGCGGAACAGCACATTTTGAACAGACACTGTACTAGTAAATGTTATGTGTAATGGATTAATTCTAAACTGACCTTGGACCAGAGAGAACCCAAGACTCCAAAATGGTTGATGCAATTGTATAAACCTCCGATCATTTATTGAAGCGACACCAACATCTCTTCTTTTTTTCATCTTTATTTTGCTGCAAATTAAACTAGCGACAACTAAAGGTTGCCATTGCATGACCTGTAAGTCGCCCCTTCTAAATCGAGTTTTGTGACTTTATGACTACACGTAAACCCATCCTAGTTGTTTACTATTATTTTTTAATCAGCTGATGTGGACAAACAATCATTCATAGGACTAACATGCTAAGAAGAGAGCAACATAGCAGCTTCTCTTTTGTTGTTTAATGGCATTTGGTAAACAGCTTTCAGGTGCATTACCACTTTCTGATCAGCAGGGGGGCATGGAAAAACACTCCCACACTGCTGCACAACCCTGCGGCTAATTCTGACACCTGACTCTGTGTGAATGAGGCCTTAGTGTTGATTTGGTTTTACTTCTTTTTAATGCTCCAAGTTGGATCTAGATTACAGCACAGCTCCATGCAAATTATGTCCCAACTTTGTCCCCCCACCGCCCCCTTAGACTCTCAGACTCTGAGTCGGTTCAGCGCATCCTCTACAATGTCCAGCTCATGCCGGATGTCTTTCACCATACTGTTGATGCTGTCGGTGTCCTTCAGGACGTCCACGCCCTGGGTGTAGGGGTTGTAGTGTACTGTGAATGGACGCCGAATACTCTTGGCAAACTCCCTGTAAACACAGCACATTTATATGTCACCATTAGCAAGAACACTGTGATCTCCTTGGGCAAAACATTATTATAACTAAGCTAAGGTCCAGATGCTTGAAAGTGCTTGTTATCACAGCATGAAGACTTCTTTTGCTATGATACAGTAAATGCTGTTGGTAAAGATGCACTTATTCACTTAGTTTCGAGGAGTGAGATGAGAGGATTGACCACTCTCCTGTCTTTGCTGAGTTCAGAGCAAGAGTAGGCAGGTGATTAGCTGAGACTAGCAGCTAGCCTGGACCGAACTATATTCAAAACAATGCGCCAAAAACACTTCGGAAGCTCACTTTAAATGTAAAAAAGGACAATTAGTGGTTTGATGGGAGTTACACTGTGTCACTGTTTCTTGGCAAATAACAGCCTGGTAGCGAATTTTGGAATGATCCAAGCCAGCTGTTTATGCCCCGGATAGACAGCGCCACTCACCAGCTAGCAGACCGAATGATCAGGGGGTCCGTAACAACAACAACAACAACAATGATAATAATATCAACAACATCTGTACATAGAACACGTTTCACTGATTGAATGAAAAAAAAAAACCTTGACTTGGCATGCTTGATATAATTTGGCCCTTGGGGTACAATGCTCTGTACCTTATGCATGGAAAGTTATATTGATCCTTTCACTCACCTCTTAAAGGAAAGTGAATAATAATCAACATGTTTAACTATTGCTTTAGATTGCCATGGTGATTATTGGTAATCTGATAATATTACTACAGTGCTGGGAAATAAAAATAGTTCAGATTAGTTGTTAACTGAAACAAAGATGGCGTAAAAACATTCAGAGAATACAGTTATAATACACATAATATACACAATAAAGAAAGGAGTCTGTTTACTAACTGAAATTCCACTGACCTCATTTTGTTCTTGGCTTCCTCAAAACTCTCAGACACAAAGTAAACTTCTTGGAAAGTAGTTATCAGGCACTCCTGATTACAGGTCACCATCGGGTCAAATGGAAGGATATGAGGCTTGCCAGACAAAGCGTGCTAATAGAAGAAAAACGTGATATCGTCAGATTTACATTTTAGGCACAAGACACATTAACATATTGAGAGAATGCCTTCCTTAATCGGGCTGGGCAAGTAACATGGTTTTGACTAAGTGCATGTGAATGCTATAACTGGGTCACAGAAACCTGGAAGAGCACATACACAGAATAAAGAAGAAACAGTGGCGGTGAAAGATAACACAGATGTTCTAACTCAGCCAGTACTGGTTTATTCATTTATGTCAAGATCATAAATACTTTGCTTTATTCACAATCAACAGGCATGTGGTAACAAAGGATCTACAGTGTTATAAGGTCCAAGACTGTATATCCAAAATCATTTATAAATGGCCACGTTTTCACCAAACTCTTCTGAAATTTAAAGTATAGGTACAAAAACCAGCAACAGCTTTTCATATGGAATAAGCAACAACTGCACTGTACAAAAGGTGGACAGCAGGTCATATGTCACCTTGAGTTCACTGACTGAGGAGAGCAGTCCAGCTCCGTAGGCCTTTAGCCTGCCATCCTGCTTACAAAGGCCGAACTCCACTGTGAAGAAATAGCACTGGAACAAAACAGGTTGTAACTTTAAATGAATCCCAATCATACACAGCATGAGATTTCAAGTCAAAAATGTCGCAACAGAACGTGTGTGTTTTTGCACGTATGGTATAAGTATTTATTGGACTTATTTGTGTGTCTGACACCACAACATCAGGAATGAAGAAACTGAAGACTGCCGGCCCTATTTTCCAAAGTGTACATGAAATGGAGGGATGTAACGTCTCCTTCTTCCCCTGCATCCTTGTCAGAGGTATAACAAACTTTCCAAGGGTTGAATAATATGCTTGATGGTTTACAGGTTCAACAGATGTTGGCTGCAATTTAAAACACTAAGTACAAATGTATTATTTGGACTTATTTCCTGGTTTCTTTTCTTGCCTGATCCACAATTATTGTTCTCACCATGAGGTCACGCTGGCGCTGGTTGAGTGATGACAGTAGACTGCATCATAACCTTTATCAATGCCAAATTGATACTAATATTTGGAGCTATAATTTTAATCTTACATGATGTAGTAACTTTGCATGAATGGCTTTTTATTTCTCTTCTTTGGCAGCAAAGACATTACACGACCCTGTCATAACTATTATAATGCAACCTGTCCGGCAATCTGGACACTATATGGTTGACGAGAGTAACTCAACTGCTCCCAATACCATGAAGCACTTTTCTGCTACTGCAGCAGCATACTGGTAACTTCTTACTTGCCTCACACAACGGTAAGGACTCACTTCCCACAACAAACCGGGTACACTCTGTCATATTGAACCGTTACCCAAAAGGCCCCCTTTCTCAAAGGGGAGGCTTGGCCAGTCACACAAGTGTCCTATGCCATTACAATATCAAAGCAATTGATCCTTGAACCAGGACATAAATATGATGTATTGACAAAAACATATCGACTCTTTTAGTTTTTATGGTATTGTGTATGTGTGTGTGTGTGTGTGTGTGTGTGTATTTTCTCACTGTGGCCAGTTTCTGTACAGCATCATCTGAAGCTCCAAGCGATGCCAAACCAATCTCTTGGGAGAACTGGGCGAAGTTGGGCTCAGCAAGCAGAGGAACGTGACCCAGAAGCTCATGGCATGTGTCTCTGCGCACGCACGCACACACGCACGCACGCACGCGCACACACACACACACACACACACACACACACACTCAATCAATCAATCAAAAACATAGTATGACTGTGGAAGTCATGAGTGAAGGTGTATGCATCTGTACTCACGGTTCAGGTGTATACAAAGGCTCGGAGCTGTGGCGGACATATTGAGTGCAGTGGAATACTCTGAAGGCCAGGCCTGCTAGGAAGTCCCTGGGGGAGAGATACCCTGCTACTGGCCGAATGATGAAGCCTGAGTGCTCTAGACACACACACACACACACACACACGCACACACACACACGCGCGCACACACACACACACACACACACACACTTATGAATCTCTTTGTTTTCTGAGGGAGAGGTTGAAGACTTTGTGGAGCTGACATTCTTGTCATCCTCATCCTTATCATCAGATAAACTACTGCTAGGGCCACTTCTGCGTTAGCATAAGCATTCAAATGGCACGTGCAGTTTGTATCACATTGTTTGCTGAGACTTAGAACCGGCCAAACTGGCTAATGTTACAACAGCTACCCTTGAGGAAGTGTGAGACGTCCTCCAGCTGGGGGATGTTGTCTTCGCTGTAGTTACAGTATTTGGTCAGCAGAGGGAGGTTCCTCAGATACTCCTTGCAGGCATGACTGGGGTACAGCTTGTTGAGTTCCCTGTACACCACGCCCCAGGTACGCACCTCCTCTGTAGTAAAATCTATGCGATGTATAGGATCGCCACTGACAACAGAAAGAAAGGGTTGGTTGGTTTACTGATGTTTTCAACATAACATTTTATACAATATTAAATATAACTCTCACAAATCAAATATAAATATGGGAGAAAAAATATAGCCATGTTGTGTATCTAAAACACTGTGTAACTTTGAAATACGGTACTGGTCATCTCACCTCAGTAAGTAATTAAAATCACTACCTCTCTGTATTTTTATTCAATAATCTTCCAAAATCTTTCTGAACACACAAAAACCCCACAATTTGTTGTTTGTTCAGTTAGTTTAAATGGAGGTGACACTGACATACACACATAAAGCGTAATTAAAAGTCATTTTTCTGATAGGTCTCGTCTTGTTTATCATAAAGTTAATGAGTTCAATACATTGATCAATTTTCAAGTGTGAACACCTTTTGTTTCCTAAAATTGATTACAGTAATGTAAAATAAAACAGCTCTAAAACATATCTTCATTGTTTATTCGTCCTAATGAGAGCAGCAAGTTGCCTTTCATACCCCAACTCATTCCACTCAATTGTAATGACTACACAATAGCTGGATTAGTTGAACATCGTTCTGTTACCTGCAGGAGGAAGCGTCCATAAAAAGTCATTTATTTATAACAGTCAATGTGATTGAAACAGCTTATCTTACGATCACATTCAACCGCTTTCATTAGGCCTTCAGTGTTCAGCAGATTCAGTGTTGGCAAAGCCGTGTTCTGGGGCACTTAAGACTCTCTCCTCCAAGTCAGTTTTATTTACATAGCATCAGTTCACAACAAAAGTTATCTCATGACATTTTTCACTTGGAATATTAAATAATTAAAGTTTGTCACAGGTAACAATCAATAGTCTTTCGATATCGAGTGTTTGCTGATTCAGAAATGAAATTGATGTGACTTGATCGAGAGAAAAAAGCTCATCACATACAGAGTTGTTCCACAGAGGACTTCTTTTGTCATAAAATACTGTTTTTTGTGTGAAATGTGTCCTGTGAAATGTTTTTTTTTTTGTGTGAAATGGAGTTTGTTTTCTGAAACTTTTCCAGAATTTTGTTGTGTTTTGACCCTCAGGGCCACTGTACATCACAATTAAATAAACAATGCAACTTACTGTTTGTAGCTCATCGCCAAATCAGCAAAATATTTTCTTCTTTTACGGTATATGTTGTCTTTGAATCCCTGCAAAACATTACAATCATAATATCAGATAACATTATCACAGAACCTCATTATAAAAGTAAGGATAAATCTCTTAAGCTTTGGTTCTTGCATTTTAGACAATAAAGAACAGAGATACAGTTGATGGCAAAAATATTGCCACCCTTGCACATTCAAAGAAAAACTAACAATTGTCTGTAGTTGAACTTTAGTTGAAATTGTAGTATATTATTAGAATTGTGGAGTATCTGCTCTACAAAATTCTTATTTCACTTTTAATAATACATTAACTTAACCTAACTTGTTTTTGATCCAGACCTTAACCCTTTAAATCGCAAAATAATAGAAGACGTGATAATTATTGAAACCATTCATCCATCCATTGTGTTCTGTTTATCTGGGGTTGCATCGTGGTAGCAGCAGGCTTAGTCAGGTATTCCAGAGATGTCCTCCTCCCCAGCAACGCTCTTCAGCTCCTACTGATGAGTCTTCTCCAAGCCCCAAAAAACTCATGTGGACTGGATGGGCACGGGGAAAGAGTTAGTCTGCTGTTCTGCAACCAGGACCAAATCCACATTGTTCCTTCTGAATCTGAGATTCTGAATCCGAGCCGAAATGTCTGGTCATGTCTGGTCATGTCTGGGGTCAGTTACCTGAGGTCCATCTCTCCTTTCTGCCCCACTTTTCCCTTTCTACAGCACTATGGGCCTTAAACTTCTTGATAATATTGCACACGATTGACAGAGGAACATCAAGATGTTCATGCTCGGCCATGTTCTTCTCTTTTACCTCCTCAGTCACTTCTCTGCTTCTTCTCATGTTCTCCACATTCAGCTTTTTATAAAAACCAAAGTGCAAGGGTGCCAATATTTGTCACCACTCTGTAACAACTGTGTCCATCCTACTTACCGGATGATCTGCATCTAATTCACTTCCATACATCAAAACCCTCTTCACACACAAATCCAAATCAGAGATCTTCTTAGGGAACCAGGGCACATTCACCAGATCTAAAACACAATTCAGTTTCAATTCAGTTCATTCAAAATAAAATAAGTTCCGCTTTTGCACAAAATCAATTTAACGGCTAGAAAAACAGCCTTGTGAATTAGATTTGAACCATACCTATATGCTATTAATGTTGGTGCTTGTAGACAGGCCTAGATGATAGTATTTACTGCTATATCTTTATTTACATGAATAAAGATAACTTAATTATCACACATCAGGTAAGTCAAAAGGAAAGCATTGCCTACCATCATCAGGTAGAGTGGAGTTGTCAGATGGAGTGATCTCAACAATGTCTGCGTGTGTCCTCAGTAGCTGAGTCAGCTCCTTGAGCTGTGCATGGTCGGAGTCACAATCCACAAAGATCTCAAAGTCTGAATCCCTTCGTTTGGACTTGCGAGACTCAATATGAATGAGGTTGACATGTTTTTCCTGCACATACATAACATACATGATGTAGAAGACATTAAAAAAGCTTCCCTAAATCAAAAGCACAAGGACAAGATAATACCCCCCATATCAGCAATTTGGTTATAGATGACTAAGCATGCTATGGCATGCTTTTAAAACTTTAAATGAAACACGCACCTGGAAAAGCTTAAGTGCCCTGACAAGACCACCCACTTCATTTTTCAGTGAGAATATGATTGTTGCAACACTTTCCCGAGAGCTGGTGGGCCTTCCAGTGGAGATGCTCCTTTTGTCCTGGTTCTCGTCAATTTTATTGAATGTCACCTTATTCATTTTGGAAGAAAAAAACAACAATCATACATATAGGATGTCTCAGTGATTTCCCTGTGACCTGAAATAAATCAACAAACATGCCCCTAAACACTGATTGACTAACAGACACATGAAGCAGCGAGATAAAAACGTCAAAGAACTAGTGGACAAAGGCTGAGCGTTGCTTCACCTCATGTCCTCTGTGTGTCAGCAAAAAAGCTGCAAATAATACAGCCACGGACAACTAGCTCATGTGCTCTGTGCCTGCATGAGAGGAGGTGCCTCTCCATACCATCAGGTGGCGGTAGTTTGAATCCCTCATTCGAAAAGGGAAACTGGAACTATGGATCTGCAAACCATTGTTAAGATAAAGTAGCAAATTTTTCAGACCACTCACTTACATGGTCACTTCTAATAAACAATGCTTGTGATAAAACGTTGCAAATGGCACTGGCTCAAAATAAGGAGAAAACTCACTAGACGGGTGAAATCATGTGGTACAGATACATGTGCTTCAGAGAGAACCAGTCAGAAACTACTAAAGGACTGAGAGCTCAACACACAAAGACTTTTAAAAAGGTATTTCTCTCTTGTCTCCTGCACAGACCTGAGTGTCCATCCCCGGCGTTGTTTGGCTCAAAAAGGCACGATGAAAGTGACAAAGTAAATCAGCACAACATGGTTTGACTGGACATGGCCAAAAGAGCCAGTGGAAAAACCCCACTGGAAATAACCAGACAGCCTCAAAGAGCTTTCCCCTTCTTTTTTCCACTTTCTCTTCTTGTGCAGTGAGTTCCTAAGTTGAACAGCCAATCAGAGTGATGTTTTTCACAGACTTGCTCTGCAGGCAATTCAGTAAGCTCAATTTAGCCAGTAAGCCGCAGACTAGGTCTGACTAGCGCCTATGGTGCAGGACACACTGCAAAAACTACAGCCACAGACACTCAGTGGCAGCACAGAGACATTTTATCGACGGCCGGCTTTGGGCCTTTTTGCGTGAGGGCCCTTAAACCTACATTTCTACTTTGGAGCAGCAGCAACAATCTGTGATTGTTTTGTGTAGCTCTTCTTTGTGGTCTATCCCTCTGACAGAAAAAAGTGGTCATAAGCTAATCGCCTGTCTGGTGTTTGGTGTTGGGTAGGTAGTGTGCTGTGGGCTGTTCACTTAATACAGTGGAGCTGCAATAGAGCTGAGAGGAACTGCTGAGATCATGAAAGTTCTGTGTGGTTTGTCTATGCAAATGACTCCTTTCACATACAAAATGTATGGTTCCATAACAGCTGAACAATGTTGTAATTCAGAGTGCTATTACTATTTTGAAACTTAAATTGAATACTAGCATACTTGGAATGTGAGTGACGGGAGACGCCTGTGGAGGTAGACTTTGTGTTGAGACTGTTGTTTGTTTGGCAATGACTTTTAATATATACCAGGTGTGGCGTCGTAGGTGGGCCTGCTTGGACCTAGGCCCACACACGTGTGCACCCTAAATGGCCAGGAGAGCATATGTAGATTCCTGCCAACACTCCCAGTGGTTGCAGGAGTCTCCCTATTTTTAACCCTTACTCCCAGTGCTCCTGATTTGTAATCTCTCCCGCTAAACTCCCAATTTCATAATGATACAAATCAATTGGGAGTGTCTCAGTTTCTGTGTGGGATATATGCTGGGTATGTGGCAACCCATCCCGAAGAGGCAGAGATGACCCTGCCTGTGCCTGATGCGTGTCACTCGTTCCTGCGCTCACTCCAGCCCTCCCCTCTGCTCAGGTTGCTACTGAAAATGGATGAAACATGTCCCAAGAAGAACAAGGAATCCACTTTTAAATTCCACTCAGCTCAGTGCAAGACTTTCCCCTTTATTAACATTTGCCCCTGTCACACTTGCTCGTCCTACACGTGGCAGACTGTAGTACTGAATCAGTATTCTTCCTCATCTTCTTTTTGAGAGGTCTCACACACTCTCTTGCAACGTATGATGTATAATTTAGATGTTGACTTTTAATCGCTCTTCTCTCGAGACTAAAAGGACGCAGAAAACAATGTCGGCTAGTCAAGATGAGAGGGAGAGGATTTCTGCTCGACTTGACTGTGTTGAAAGCCTTTTGAGACCATTCAGAAATTAAAACTCTGAATTTTTATATTCACAACATTAATGAGGTAATAATACAAATAAGGTTGGTTAGTTTATTCAGTTCATTAGTTTGTTTTGGTATATATATATATATATATATATAAAAAAAATCAGTCATTCTCTTCTGATTCAAACTACCTCTCCATAACTACATAGTGCACCCTTTAAATAGGAGAGGTCACATCACAGTCGGTGTTTACAGGAGGGATGTAACACCAGAAAGGGTCCCTCTCTCTGCTGAGCATGTGTGATTGACAGAAGATGGGAGGGGGAAGAGCGAGGGCAGATTGTCCACTAGTTAATCAATCGCGGATGCCATCGTTCTCTCGGATCGATTTTAAAAACATTCTTTTATACAATGGTAAAATGAGTCGCCAAATATACTTGGGCATGCGTAAATATACCTTGTAGGGGTGGTGAAAAAAACAATTATTGATTAATGGCGATTATAATATTGACGATTATGAGTCGATTATTAAATTTCCAAAAATCGATTTAAAAAAAAAAAATGTAAAAAAAAATTTTTTTTTTTTTTTTTACAAAAAAAACTCAACTCTGCTCACAGGGTAGCAATAACGTGCGATGCCTGGACATCCAGAGCTACAGTCTCATACGTGACCGTTACAGCTCATTATGTCAGCAGTTAATGGAAGCTAATGTCCTACGTACTTCAGACGAAAGATATGGATGATAGCAACACAAGCGCAAATATGTGTGAGTTTCTTAAAGCAATGGCAGACGAGTGGGGAATAGAAAAACACGACCTGGTTCTCGTCACCAACAATGCTTCTAACATGAGTCTGGCTGCTGAGCTTGGCAACTTTCTTTTAACAGTGAAAGACTACATTTAAACAAAGTAAAAAAATAATAATTTTGATATTACAGTTACACTATACAATATTGAAGGTGCTGTGAGGTGTTACTCAAAAGAGAAGTAAAATAATTCAGCAGCTGACTGATGTTAAATGGAAGATCAATAGTCATTAATAATCGAAAATCGAATCGATTATCGTTAATAATCGAAAATCGATTTGTAATCGAATCGAGACTTCAATAATCGGAATCGAATCGGGAAATTCGGCTGATTAACCACCCCTAATACCTTGGTGGCCCACCTGAGTAAAGTCTATCTGGGGGGTCCGTGTATGTTTTGGTCATTCGATTTCCCTGTCAGAAACGGGTATTAAAAAACAAAAAACGAGTGGTTATTTGATTTTCGTTTTAAAATACCAAAATTAAAATTGAAATACAAGGCGATTTTCTTTTTCATGGTCAAAAGGGGTTGAGCGAAATTTAAAAAATGATTCGATTTTCATTTTCTATTTCATATAACAAAAAATAAAATCACTCGAAAACAGAAACGGGAAAAAGGCCTGTTTTTTCATATTCTGAGACCGGATGTTGTCATTTACAGGACGGTGCTGTGCAGGACAGGCTACGACCGTGACACATAGACATGAACTGCGGTCAAGCCGGCCGTCACGCTCCGTGGTCAAATCAGCCACACTTAAATTTCAAGTGTAGCCTACTCTCAACAGTACGGTAAATGCGGAGCAACAGTATTTACTTTCGGTTTTCAAAATAAAGGTATTATGAACAGTAAGCTATTATCCGAACCTACATTTAAAATTCAACATGTTACATTAAACCCACAAACGTAATAAAAATCTGCAGCAACCCAACAATGTAATACATTTTCCACAAACGTAAGAGCCGCTTCCTACTACAAACGTAACATGCTATTTCCTACACATGTAATAACTATTACATTTGCAATGATTTATTTGTGGGGACGTGAACATCTTTATCGTAATAACTTCCCACAAATGTAATAATACAATGAATGGTTGGGGTTGTTGTTTGTTTGTTTGCGTATCCACTTAATACTACTGACCGTGGGTGCAAAATCCAGCTGCTGACTCTCCGCTGTCACACAACAGATCCCCCCGTGACCAAAGTGTCAGTTGGACTTCAGAAGGGCCAGAATTCAACACTACTAGAACGGCCGTAAGCGGTCATTTGGACCGCTAGATTTAAACTCTGTCATCTGTCATGTAAATACCCAACTGAGTGATGAATGCGTTCATTGTGTCATGATATTTTTAGAAAAAAACAAAAAAATGAAATAACCCCAAAACTTATTTGACTTATTTGAATATGAAACATTTTAACACTTAATATATAATAAAACAATAATAATAATCGAAAAAGCTGGAAACGAGCTGATCTAAAACAAAGAGCCGTTGTGATCACTGGTCACAGTCTACAGATTACCTCCGCTCTCCTCACACAGTCACCACACACGGGCTTGTGGCATTTCAAGGGTCCGATGTTTGGTTCCGTTTGCAGCTCTTTTGGACCGGCACTGCCTCCGTGTCTGTGTCAGCGAAGATGGCCAGTGGTCTTCTATAACATCCTCGACCTGGCTGTGATCAATGCCCGCATCTTATTCAAGGAGTGCTCAAAGTGATCGAAACTGCTGTTTTTATTTGTTTTTAGATCAGCTCGTTTCCAGCTTTTTCGATTATTATTATTTATTTTATTATATATAACGTGTTACAATAAAATGTTTCATAATCAAATAAGTTACTTTTAATTGTTAATGTTCTTGTTCTGAGTTTTCTCTATTAAAATCTTGTGTACATAGCAATAATTACGGTTTACTATGATATCGATAAATATATAATTAAACTTGTTAAAACACTTTGGTGTTATTTTGTTTTTTAAAAAAATATCATGACGCAATGAATGCATTCATCACTCAGTTGGGTATTTACATGAGACATTATAGGGTTTAAATCACGCGGTCCAAATGACCGCTTACGGCCATTCTAGTGTTGAACTTAATGTTGAATTCTGGCCCCTCTGAAGTCCAACTGACACTTTGGTCCAATCAGAAACATATAATTTGACCCGATCTAACTCTAAGGTCGTGGAAAGTGTGCTGTTATACCTTAACCAAGTTATCGATCATTGAGATTAACTGGCTCAGATCTGACGGGAATTAACCTGGTAAACTGATTCAATTCACTCCCCAGCACACAAATTCACCCGCATTTTGGCGAGTGGCGGGTTTAATTTCCATCCCTGCTATAAACGCTGCAATGGCACTAAACAGTATGGGGGAAGAATAACACTGATGTTGAATTTGCAACAAATTATTCTGACTCTGCCCATATATGCCATGAGGAAAGCCAGGCCAGCTTCTGCGCAATTTGCGCAGAATTTCGCATTTGTGGCTGCTGGCCGTTCGACATGCAACCACATAAAAACCTTTCACCATTAGGCAATTATATTTGATTTTTTTTTTCAAGGCACAGAGATCCGGGGCTATTCCCAAAATATCCGGGGCTGTAGCCCCGAATGCCCAGGTCTAACGACGCGCCCACTTCTACACATCTGAGACTACAACTGTACTTGATATCAAGCATTTTTACTGCACTAATGTGCACTAATTGAGCAATGTGGTTTTACAGCACCTAAATATGGGACTATTATGTTGGCATTCCTCATGGTGCAGTAAAGATTCTTGATATCAAGTGTTTCTTTATTCATCATGGGTGCATGAAACACTTTAATGTAACATGTTGAATTTTAAATGTAGGTTCGGATAATAGCTTACTGTTCATAATACCTTTATTTGGAAAACCGACAGTAAATACGCTGTTTCTCCGCATTTACCATACTGCTGAGAATACTTGTATACTGGAAATTTAAGTGCGGCTGATTTGACCACGGAGCGTGACGGCCGGCTTGACCGCAGTTCATGTCCATGTGTCACGGTAGATTACCCCGCCGTAGCCTACTGTTTGTTCTGCACAGCATCGTCCTGTAAATGACAACATCCGGTCTCAGATATGAAAAAACAGGCCTTTTTCCCGTTTCTGTTTTCGAGTGATTTTATTTTTTGTTATATGAAATAGAAAATGAAAATCGAATCATTTTTTAAATTTCGCTCAACCCCTTTTGACCATGAAAAAGAAAATCGCCTTGTATTTCAATTTTAATTTTGGTATTTTAAAACGAAAATCAAATAACCACTCGTTTTTTGTTTTTTAATGCCCGTTTCTGACAGGGAAATCGAATGACCAAAAGATACACGGACCCTGGGGGAAACTCTGTACTATTCAGTTGGTGTTTGTAGTAGGCTAGAAATGATTTGCTATGGTGCTCAATATAAATTCAATCTAATCAGTCGAAGTTGAACCAAGTGATACCGAGTTCTCTAGCAGCAGAAGGGAACTGATGTTATTTTTTCTAGATTGTATGGTTTTTGTACCTTTTCTGCTGTCCCTGTTGGACATCCTCTGTCAGATTACTTGTAATTACAAGGTTGCTAAGTGGAGGAACAGATGGCACGACTGGCATTGTGACTTTTGCAGGTGACAATGTAATACAAATATCCCATTTCTTGTGAAGCACAGATCCTGAACCAGTGTTTCCCAAACGTGCTATGCAAACATTCTATTTTAATCAAGGTACTTCCCTATTTCACAACCATCTGTGTCCGCTCGGCCTCCTTTGTATCTTCTATCACTTCCCCTTTTACTTATCCCCTTTACATTTTTAGAAGCATTTTTGTTACATTTGTAGAAAATCTCTTGATAATCCTGCTAAACTTTGTCTCCACCTTGTGACAGTTAGCAGAATGATAAAAAACACGGTTGATGCATATTTTGTGATGTGTGCCTACAGGTGAACTCACTCCCATCCACTCAACTCAATGCACTCTTTTAACAGTATTAAAGAAACTCACAGTTTCAGTGCTTGTGCACAAACACTTGGAAATCTGGAGTACCTACCGACCAGCAAACTGTGAAATAAGACATTATTTCTGTGGGCTGCCACGGTCCAAAAACATGGGATTCAGCAAGCTATTCAGATTTTGGCCTCCTCCTTAGGTAAAGTGAAGGCTCATTTGAATAATAACCCTTCAGACTGATTATCTACACCCTCCTTTTGAAAATAACCTTTGCAAAGGTTCACCGTTGTTTTTCTCATATGTGCTGGACTGCTAGTGGTATCACGTTAAACATAAGAGTCAAACACAGCTGCTCTGTTGTTGGCTGCACAAAACAGCACATTTTTGTGAGGGAATGCACCACGGGATACTTTTTTAACAAGATGAGGGCACAAAGGTAAGCACGGCTGCTGCACTGTTTTTGGCTGCAAGAACATACACAAAAGCCTTTATTTGCTCTCATCTGAGCATGTCAGGACACAGTGGATTAACTTGATTTTTGATAGAAATATGATAGAAAAGTCCTAACAGAGACTGGAAAACAATTCAAGTGTGTGTATGTGCTTACTTGCAGACTGCTCCTCTAACTTCTAGCTTGTTGGATGTGTAAATTTTAGGATGCACTGCATTATCAATGAGGGACAGTAACAGTAGAGACTGAATGATCATTTGAAACCTGTTGTCACTGACCTGACTTAAAAAATGTTGCAATGTTTTATTTCAGCTTCACTGGTTATTGTGTAGGTCAGCCTGTTGACTCAGGCATTATCATGGTGCTTTGTGAAAGTGGCTACTCCCAGTTTGAGGAGGGGGTGTTGGACTAATACTGTAATGTTGAGAGATAGTCAAGGGAAGCTGTGTGAACATTAAGCCTAGTTCAAATTCATCTAAATAATGCAGGTTTGATACCAGAAACTGTGTGCTGCTTTCTGTTTGTAACGTAATGTAATCGCTAGCTCAGCTATCGTTAGCTTTATTTTATATGGAGTTTTGTCCCAGGATCTTTACTTGATAGACCTGCTTTGAAAATAAATATATAGCTACATACAAATAAATGGTCGGCTGCAGAAATGAATTTGCCTGGCCACTGCTTGTAACTATGATTAGCACCCAACATTTAGCTTGCAAACAGCATACAAAGACAGTTACAAAGTGCTGGACACTGTCAAGTTTTTTATCTATAATTAGAGGCTCTCTACTCAATGTCCCATCCTGCTTTAAACACGCTGTCATTCACCCCCTGTTCAAAAATTGAATCCACCCGTTCTTAATAACTATCTTCTAATATCAAAGCTCACATTTTGTAGTAGTTTTTACTCATCTCATCTTCTTTTAAATAAAATTCAATCAGGTTTGAGAACACACCACCTTCCTGAGGGTGACAAATGATCTGCTCCTTTCATAAGACTGTTATACTACTTTAATTCTTATAGATCTCTTGGCTGCCTTTGAGACAATTGATCACCACATCCTTTTGGACCACATAAAGCATGTTGTTGGATTCATGGACTGGCCCCTCAGTGGGTTCCCTCCTATCTCCAAGACCAGTGGAGGGAAACTTTTTTCTACAAAGAGCCATACTGACTTACAAAATGTAAGCAAAGGACTACAAATTGGGCTATTACATTGAATTATTAAACACACAGAATTAAACTAATTTGCAGTACCAAATGCCTCAGGCTAATATGAACTATTCAGTAAAAAACATATTGTCTTATATTTCATGTAAGAGACCACAGAAACTTATTTTCTGTTTTACAGATGTAACTGTAACTAACCTATGAGAACAAATTATAACTGTAAGATATTTATGAATGACAAAATGAAAAGCAATTCTTACCCCATGTAATTTAGCCTGAAGGGAACAGGTGAGACGGTCACCTCTCTTTGCAAAACCATCAAAGTTGAGCGTCATGTCTGATGTTGAAATGCATAGCGACCTTTGTTTATCAGTCGAAAAGTAGACAGCGCCCACTGTTGGAATCAGGCTAAATAGCTTTGATATCCTGTCAAGGCAAACTGTAAACTGCGAGTTTGTTGATCTGTTGCATGTCTGTCCCTCTTGGGAGAGGATCCCTCCTCTGTGGTTCTTCCTCTGGTCCCCCCCACCTTTTAAAATGTCTCAATATGGCAAGTTTTTCCTCACTTGAATCATGGGTCTAAAGACAGAGAATGTCGTTCACTGTACAGATTGCAAAGCCCACTAAGGCAATGTGATTGTGATTCTGGGCTATATAAATATAATTAATTTGACCATAGTCGTTTGCCTCAAGATTAATTTACATGCTGCCCCTTTTACTTTTTGGGGAGATTGTTTTGTTTATTTGAGGAGATCACAGGCCAGATTGAGATGGAACCTGGGCTGTATTTTTCCCATGTGGGTCCAAGTAGAGTACAGTAAAGGTGAATGTCTTTTACTTTTCTAAGCAGATTGAAGGGTCTGGATCATCTGTTAGATTCAGAATGGTTTCTTGGTTATTGTTAATCTCTGCTGTGTAGCATAATTAAAGTTGCCTAAATTTTCTTCCTCAACAGACTTTTCCAAATCAAGAGCCAATGGGCCAGTCCAGCCACACCTGAAACTCTTTCCCAGGACACTCCAAGTCAATAGACGAAGAAACTTCCAAGCCTTATGGTACACTATACACCCATGGCTAGAATAGTCTGAACACTGTTACACAAACAAGTGAAGTTTACTTTTTCAATGCTAGTTCAGTGGGCAGGTCATAGGGTTTTTGAAACAGACCTCAAATGAAAAATTTGAGACCACTTCTACTGTCAGGGCTATTGTCATTACTTTCAAATGTTCTTGAAGCTTTTTGAGATGTGACATTTATTCTGAAACATGAATGATTGGTTATATGCTGATTATGATATATTGGTAACCTACTGTATAGTTTAAACAGACTTTGATAAAACTATGCGTCTGTCTGTGTCTCTGTATCCTCGATGATACAGTGATAGAGAATGAGCTCATCGTGCTGCTGAGCACCATAAGCGGAGCTGAACATCTGCTCTCAGAACAGTAGTAATACTCTAACTGCCAGGATTTCTAGGAGGGACACCACTCACAGGCGATCCACCTCAGCTGCAGAGTACCTGTCCATCTGTCTCTGGTGAATGGCAGTTTCATAATTGTTGTGTTCAAATCATAAACTTACAACATGGACTCAAAATAAGATCAGATTGCTCTGTGATTTCAAGAAATTGATCAAAATGATGCATAAATAACTACATTATGAAGACAATTTTGAAAGTATCAATAGATGTTTTGTCCGGTCTCTCAGCAAACAACTTGTAAATTGTTTGTTTTCTAAAAGGAATTCAGGACGATCAGGGCTCTCCTTCACACGTCTTGCCCTGCACATTAGCTTGCTCAAGTATCAAACTTTGACCAAGGAAAAGTGCACTTTTCACAAAATTGCATTCTAGATGGCTTTAGGTCCTCAGCTGCAGTAAACTAAATAGTGTGTACCTGCAAATGTCAATTTTAGATGTCGGTGGGTTCCTTACTTTTCTTCTGTTCAAGTTTATTAACTGCGTCTCTCGCTCATACAATGTAGCACAATCTGCCAGCCGCTGTCAATCAAACAAGACACCTACATGCCCCGCCACCCGGCTCAGATTTCCTTTATTTTCCTGTTACTATTAACATATAAAAATAACTTGACCTTATTTTTACTACAAAAAAAATGACTACATATGAATTCAGTTGGACAGGTTATATCAAGTTAACATCTTAAACTACTTAAAACTGCTGCTAAAAATTGCCCATTCTGTTCATAGGTGAGGCTTTTCAAATAAACACAGAACAAAAGCATCATGAGTGTGACTTACTTCATTGTTGAGCTGCTTCTCCCCATAAGCAGAGTTTACCGAGTCGAAAGACGTTCCTCTGCATGGCCCCTTTTCGTCGGATTTCTTGGCATACATGCCTAGATCAGTAGCAGTTAGAAACTAGTTGAAATGAAGCCAGTCTCTCTCAGCAGTTGAAGATTTACGGTCACCCACAGTACAAGTTTACATGTGCACTGTCAACCAGAGCAAAATGCTGTGGTATTTATGAAGCTGTAGTGGAAGGGAGGGTGCATGGTGAGAGGGAGAAGCCATTTCTTCAGCAGGAGGGAGATTAGGAAGGGTCACAATTAACATCACATGGCCTGACATGCACACCACACAACAGGCTGTAATATAACAACCAGCCATGAAGTACTTATTCAGTTATTTGTCAGTATATTAAGAATATAGAATATAGGCTTTACATATTTAAAGGCCATTCCTTTTCCAAATTATGAGCTACAGGAAATAAATCAGAGACAAATAGGGTAGAAAAACCTAACAGCAACAATTCCATAAACATAAAACATAAAACCAACCATTCAAAGAAGGTAAGAGCAAGGTAAAGCAGTAAGAACAAACCGTGACAACAGAAAGTGTGAATGCAAATTAAATTAATCTTTGAGTTGATGCAAAGTGGTTGCCAACTTCAGTATGGAAAAAAGGGCCACTTTGCCAGTGGCCCCATGCCTGAATCCTATGCACCCAAGTGTTCACCCTATTTCATGCATACATTTCAGACATTAAAAAAATCTTTTTTTATATATATATATATATAGTGTCCAACACCTTTCAGGAGGGATGCTAGCCTATACTTTGAAAGATGAAATTTCACCAAATGAGTTAGTGATTCAATTTCTCTCCCACACATACCGCAAAAAAAGGCTCTGAAAGTTAAATGTCCAATTCCATTATCATTTTCATCTCCATATTGTGATAAAATGACACCTCTCACAAATTACACACCTGTTTCTTTACTTCCACAATTCTCCAAAATTTGAGAAAGTTTTTAATGACAGACTGGATAAATGTGTTAATAAACACAAATGACTAACTGTCAGTCAATACAGACTCAGCCCAAACAATTCAACATCATTGGTATTAATTTAATTATTTGAGGAAATCAGAAACTCCACAGATCATAAGTAACATGCTATTTCTGGACCTTAAAAAGGATTTGACACAATGGATCATACAATACTGATTAGTAAACTGGAACGATATGGCAGCAGGGACATAGTACTGAATTGGGTAGGAAGTTATGTAAGTGGCAGGCAACAAATTGTGAAGTTGGGAGAGTTTTCTTTTCTCTTTCTCTTTCTTTTTCTTCTCGTGTTTGGAAATTGCTTTTGTCGTCCCTTGAGGGTTGGTGTTGGGTCCCAAACTGTTTATTTTCTACATTAATGACATACGTATGATATCCAAAACACTGAAGATCATATTACTGGCTGATGACTCAAATACATTTTGTTTGGGTGAGAATCTACAACAGTTACAAGAGGCGATCACTACAGAAATGGGAGAATTAAAAAAGTGGCTTGATAGAAGTAAATCATCATTAAATTTGAATGAAACAAAAAAATAATTGGTAAAACAACTGGTAAAGCAAATACTCAAGTACAGATACAAATCGATGGTGTCATCACTAAAAGTTATTGTGTGGAGGTCTGGGAGATTATATATATACATATATATATATATATATATATATATATATATATATATATATATATATATATATATATATATACACACACTGCATTCATATACGGATGGCGGTGGCTGCCATACAAGGTGCCGACCAGCAGATTTGGAGCAATTTGGGGTTCAGAATCTTGCCCAAGCCGTCCTTATATACTGTATGTATCTGAACAATCTGGAGGACTGTTGAGCAGTCTCATGAGATATGTTACATTCATTTAATAGCAAGAAAACAACACGTTTCAATCTGTACAAGTTGTTTTTATTCATTTATGCGCTTACCTATCAATACTGATGGAAAGTTTTACTGTGTGATGACTTTGCTTAATTAGTTGTCTTTGTGCTTATTATTTCCATGATACTGTAGCTCCTCAGCTTTAATGTGTGACTCATAAATGTACAACGGTCTCCATGGTGTGGTAATGATGCTGCTGGTATGAGCGACTTAACATGTTTACAAGCTTTTACCATCAGTGGCAACATTAGGGGTAAAATTAATGAGGTTTTCCTACCGGAATAAATTGACTAATGAGTGAATCAGACATTCTCACGGGATAGCCTAGGGTTTGTAGCTGCTTTTATCTATTGCCTTTACATGTCAGTGGTGCTTATAAACGGCATTTGTTTGCAACCTGCAAGTTTGTACATTTTGATATTTATTATAATTTTTAATCAAATTCGATGTTGATTGCCACCAGAGAGAAAAAAACCATGTGCTTGTTTTATATTCCTAGCAGAATCGGGATTCCACTTGTTCACATAACAAGACTTAGGATATGGCTCAGTTATTTGCTCTCACGTGATGAATGTGGGTTTCTGAAATGGTCTGTGGTGAAGTAATGATGTATGTTCACTAGCAAAGGGGGTAGGCCACACAGATTTTAATGGTTTAATAGTCACAGAATGCATCACAGATGTTCTTATATTTTTAAGACACAAGTGTCAAAGTCAGACTTAAAAAGTCTTGTTTGTACTTCTCCACTCGCACAATGTAGTGTGATGTATATCAGAGCTGAGCAGATGACCTATCACCCCAAACCCCAAATATGTATTATATAGCTTACTGAATGACCACTTCATTTGTCAGTGCATTCCAACATTCTAATTTAAAATCATGGCCTTTTAAAATCAAACATACATACAAACAAACAAACAATGTATATTTGAACAAAGAAAACAAATATGACTCAGATGCTTTAGTTGTTAGTTCCTAGTTAGTAGTTTAGTAGCCTACATGGGAAACAGTAATAAAGACATTAATCAGTTGTAGTTGTTGTTGTTCACTCTTTTTTTCTTTATTAGACCCCTCTTTCAAATATTCCAACATGTTTCACATATTTCCAACCCAGTCTTTTTACAAACCCCTTTTACAAAACTTTTCCTGTTAAATTTGGCTGCAGAGCATGGGTTTGTCACTGACATATGAAAAATGACCCAGCTACTTATAACTCCTTTTTAAGAGGAGGAACATATGGGTTTGATTTAAGAAAGATCGAACATCCTGTGATTCATGTGGTAGACTACACATAAACAGGCTGCCAGGGGAGAGGCACTAGGATACAAATGAGCTACAGCAGTAATTTATATTTATTTCTCGTAATAATACATTTTGCCTAGATGTGGCACATTTCATACAACAGGGCAACTCAATGTCATTTTAGTAACCTAACCCTTTAGTAACACATAATGTATTATGAGCATTTGAATACTGAATACATTATTAAAACATTGTGCGGTATACCACTTGACATTTAATCAATACAAATGTGTTACTCGTGCATATAATTCTTATATCACAGCAGTCAATAACAATGTGATACATGATACATCATCAAACAAGAAACACCACACACACACAGACTCACGCACACACACAATGCACACCAATACAATAAGAGGGATAACAGAGTGCTAGTAGATGCTAAATGGTGCCAAAGAGTTCCATAAGTTGCCACTGCTGTCTCTGTACCTCTCAGTGCCAGCTGGAGGATCACGCTGGCTTGGCCCTCTGCCACTCTGTCTGTCTGCTCTCTCTAGCCCAGAGACACAGCTGTCAGGGCCTGGGGTCGGTGCGTTTAAAGGGAAAACTACACTGGCTCTGCGTAGAGCACAGTGTTCCCATACATTGATATTTTACAGGGAGAATGAACCGATAGAGTCTGCACTGGTTATCTGATTTTTGTTGATTGGAATACGACAACTTCAGCATTAAAGGCCACACCGGCAGCTAACCAGCTGCGTGGCAGATGTAACAATCTCTGTGTGAAGGAAGAGATACCCTTGTATTTTTAGCAGACTAGCTGTCCACATAGGCCACCAAAGACTTGCATTTCACTCTCGAAATACATGTGCAAACACGGTAAGTGTATTTTTATGATGTCAAGTCTATTCTATGTTTTTTTGTTTTATGCACATAACAGCAGTGATTGTCTGTTGGGGTCTGAGAGCAGCCAAAAAATCTAGGTGACTTAAAAACTTACACCACGCCTGAGGACATCCTGTGAAGACACATAGCAGTTCTGCTATGCAGGTGTCATGATTAAAATCTCCAGTTAATACAATGCTGAAGTTACAGGACTGATGTGGGATTGGACAGTTTGGTCATCATTTCCCTATCTAAAATAAACCTCTTTGCCAAGAGGCCCCTTTCACTCCAGGGCCCTGGGCATGTGCCCACTTGGCCCACACAGTAATCCATCTATGATGACTAATTGTAATTATAGCAGGAGACAGGAAGTCTCTATCTGGTTCTTTAATTTTGTCTGAAACAGTAGCCTGTTTCTTGGAGGCCTCATCTGAGACCTGGCATGTATAAACACATTAACAACCGGATCTGACCGTCAAAAGCCCTCTTAGAAAGGAAATGACTGATGCAGGTTCGCTAGTAACAAGTTATCTGTGGCCAGGATCTTCTGACAGTTAAGTAGCATGATGAAAACTGGGGTTAGAGTGTGATCCATCTGCTCTCTGTTGATAAAATTAGAGTGTCCAGGCCTTTGTATTGCACTGACAGGTATTGTCCAATGCGTTCTACTGCTGTATCGCCTCTGTACAGGGTAATTCTGCAACCACACATGTTTATTTTGGTTACTTTATGTTATTATATAGACCCACGTGTGAAACTCAATTTGACAGTGGATGGTTACAGTACCTCCATTTTATGATGCCCATAGAAAAAACTATTTGGTACCCTAGATTTTGTATCTGCTGAGTAATGTATCCCTAATTAGAATACATTAAGTTAAAATAGAGTGAATATAAATTAATAAATGATATTTAACACTTTTAAGACATTAAAGAGTACAAGAAAAATACAGTACAAATGATTTTAACAAGTATTTACAGACAAAGATATAGATACAAGCCTGACCATTCAAAGTAGTGAATCTAAATCAATTCTAAAACTCACCCACCCACTTGAATCAGTGATGGAAGATGCATTTAGATGCTTTACTTGAGCAGTGATGTCTCTAGGTATGCATCCTGCATCTCTGGCACATTTAATTCGGAAAAAACACAGCAAACTCACTATCTATATGTTGATGAGACAAAAAAAGAAAAAAAAAACATCCTCTGGCCACCATTTCCTACAATCTTTGCACTAACTGTGTGCATAGTCTCAATCGGGTCATGCTACTTTCTGTTGTAGCAAGACCACTCCTTGTCACATATTTCAATTCAACAATCAAAGCTATAAAATTGGTAAATAATCTCACTAGGACACTGTCAAGAGTGATCCACACTGATAGATTTTGTATATGTTGGTGATGATGGATGATGCTTTACTTCCAGAGAACCACTATTTTGTTTATGTGAATTTTTTAGACACGTGTATTGTGATGATGTCATAGGGCTGTAATCGACTCGGGATTTTATCAGTCGAAGCAGATATGGATGTTTAACAAAAAGAGTCAACTATTCGTTTTTTGTTTTTTTTTTCAGTTCAGTACAGCACTACATTTCCAGCGGCTTACATGCATGTGTTTTACCTGTGGCCCAAGACTCACAACTTAATAGCTGCCCTGGTCATTTGTGATGTGAAAACATCAAATTTCCATACAGTCACAGAAAGTAAATCTGCGCGTCAATCACTTCATCTTCTCAAGCAAAATATCAATTCCACACTGAAAAAACTTGACTATAAGTAAAAGTCCTGTATTAAAAATTGTATTAAAGTATGTAAATATTATCAGTAAAATTTACTAAAAGTATAAAATCAATTACTACTCTACTATTTAGTGGAGTAAAAAGTATTCGCCGAGTAGAACTATTATGTTGCATTGGATGTAAATACTGTCGTAAAGTGCCTGCCATTATTTTTTCATTTCACTGTCCTGATTTGTTGCAGGTGGCAGGTTCTGACAGCTGGAAGGGGGTGCTGTTCAGTTCTGTTCTGTTTTATTTGATCCAGACATATATGGCTGGAAATGTAGTGTGTCGCTACTTTGTTATTGAGGATCAACAGACTTGCTTCAGCTGGTACAGAGTGACCTGTGGCTACTGCCATCCCGATCAGACCTCCTGATGCAGGTAGCTGGGCAGATTTGGCACCCCACCCGAATCCGTCTCTTAACAGTTAAATGAGACTGTGTGCGAAACACTGAACAATGCTAGAGCCCCATCCACTCAAGGTAACTAGAAACATTTGCATTTCCTGCAAAAATACAGTGTGAATGCTTGCAGCTGAAGTGATTTCAGAAAAACTGTCTTTTAACTGCACAGGTCCCTCACTCAACTAAATAAAGAGAAATTTCCCACAAAGCAACGTTACAGAATGAAACTAAGGTAACGTAGTAACTGTAACTGACTTTGGCAACGAGGAAAAAAATACCGCAGCTGTACGTAGAGAAGCATCTGTCCTCGCGCCTGTCCTACTGACTCCTCGTCATATTTCTGCCCGAAAAACAGCGTCTGTCACAGGCAAAAAACTTTAACTCACCGAGTGTTTGTGATGAAAATAAATCTCTGCGACGGTCAGCCCTCCTGACTGAGACTTCAGTGAACTTTCCCCCGGAAAACAGCCTCCGTCCTCGTGAGTGACAGAGTCAGACACCGTCCTGTTCACTGATGGTGATTATGTAATTATGTAATTTAGAGCGAAAAACGTAACTTCGGTGGGACAGGATCTCAATCACGACACATTAAAACAGCATCCACATGATTATAACTTATCCGGGGGTTTAGATTGACAGGGGGACGCCTGAGAAACACCTTGAAAACACACAGACGTCATCATCATGACGTGTACCGTCACGTCTCTTTAGGAGCCGCAGCACCGGCTTTCTGTGTGAATTACACAGTCGTTCGTCTTTACTCCAGTGGTGCTTCGCTCTGTGTGAACAACCAACGGTGAAGAATTGGTGAACCACTGCTGTGGTGTTAATGTGGTGTTACTTACAGCTCATAGGGCTAGATCTGGACTGGAAGTTGTGTCGCGATTCTGCTTTCTCACACCGTGAGACAGGTTCGTAGATCTGAGTGTAGCGATTTAGGTTTTGATACGCGTGTTGTTACAGCCTTAGTTTATATAATCCTATAATTTGCCTTTCCATGGGATCGCGGAGTGTTGCTGCTGGAGCCAATCCCAGCCTTGTCTCAGGGCGAGAGCAGGGTACTCCCTAGACAAGTCGCCAGCTCATCGCAGGACCCTCACTGATGAGCGACGTGGGGTTCAGTATCTCGCTCAAGGACACTTCGACATGCAGCTCGGCCCAGCCCGGAGCCGGGATTTGAACCAGCGACCTTCCGATCACTAGTCGACCTGCCATTAAACTTAAGTTATTTTACGTATTCCCACAATCATAAAGGAACAATCTTGTCAGCCTGTGTGTTGGTAATAAGGTCATTTTGAAATAAAATAAAATCAGTTTTAGTAAGCATTGCAGGAGCCATCACTCCATCTTCCTCATCACCACAGCTGTTAGGCCCAGAAGAAGAGATCCTGAGGGCTGGCAACCCTGTGGGGAGGAGATAGAGAGGAGCCCTTGAAGATCAGAAGTTGAAGTAGGGGGCATCGAGTTAGAGAGCGAACAATGAAGGCGCTGGAGTTTTGACGATCTGATCAGCGGGGGGGGTCTGTCAACCTGACCAATAGTAGCTCAAACGTGAATTTTGCACCTAGGTGTTTCGAATGGTGAATGCTGGGACAATGAGTTCAGCTCAGAGTCCATTTTGAAATGCACAATGAATGACTTGATCTGTGGGTCCCAACAAAAGTTAGTTTTCACTTAGCGCCGAAGCTAATGGGACTTACAAATTACTGTAGGAAAGAGCGCTAACAGTTAGCAAGTGTTGCTAGCTGCAAATTATGCCATAAATACTACTAAGCAACTGTTAACACACACTTCAAACAATCCTTACCCATGGTTCATAGTGGTAGTCAGTTATGCTCTTCCGGTTGAACTGGTTGAACTCTGTGTTTACGCTAGCGTAGCTGTCATGCTCGCTCTAAGAAACGACTGGACAAAAAGAAAGTGACAAAATGGACAAAAATTGGAGGTGGAAACACAGTACGGTGGAGTCGTGGAGACAGTTGGCTGCTCGTGCATTGCCGTGGGAAGTCATGTAGTCATGCAGCCGCTATTCTGTGGAAGGTATTCATAAACCAAAATATTTATTTTAGTCTCAAAGCCGCAAGCCACGCTATTCCCCGTTTCTCCTTCCTTGGCATGGCGTGCAGGGCGTAGGGCGCAAGGCACGGACATATTTGTCGAAGTTGTTCATGTTCTACACAAGAAGTTTCTGAAAAAACCTTACATTACCTTACACACCTGAGCTCATTTTAAAAACAACGCTACTTGTTTTGGGCTAGCTTGGCGGCAGCAGCAGTCAGTCATGCAGTTGCAAGGCGGGTGGGGGAAAAAATCGATTCACATAAGAATCGGGATTCTAATCATCCACAATTCCGAATCGATTCATAAACTTCAAAAATCGATTTTTTATTAATGTTCCCCCGTCTCTCTGTGCGCCCACATGGGCTTCCGTACACAGCGTTGCAGCAAGGGTTAGAGTTTAGAACTGGGTTCTTAGCGGGGGGCTTTTAATTTGAAAGTAGCGACCGTTCCTTGCTAGCCGCTACAACAAGTGAAGACAGCTTCAGAGACCGAGGAGACGCTAGCATCTCCTGGATCTCAGCAGCTGTCCAGTTGCTCATCTTGACGTCCGCGGATGAAGTGATGGACCGACTGCTGTGATCAGCTGTTTCCTGGTTTTAAAACTCCTCAGCTGTGGGGCGCACAACAGTGCCGGTCATCCACACCCCCGCCCATCTCACGCAATTTCCAGCATAACGACGTCTCGGATTTAGATCGGAATGGAGTTGGATAAAAGTGTACCCTCTGAGGTGGAAAATTGGCGGACCAGGACAGACCCCCAATTTACCGGCTTCTGTCTAAATCCGCGGACCGAGCCGCAAAAAGGACAGTGAAATTGGCGGCTTGCTGCCCAGTATATAAGCGGCTATTAACTATGCAAACAAGGGCAGCCATGCACTGCAGGCACGATGTCAAACAGAAGTGCACAAAAATAAGGTGCAGGTCATAACATCCACACACAGTGTAGCCAGCACCTTCCTTCCAAGCAGAGAGACAGCAACTTTTTCAAAACCCATATTCATCTAGTCAAAACACACTCTTTAAGGGCTTGCTTTTTTCATTCTGCAGCAGATTGCGCTATTAAAGTTGTGCTGTTGCGCATTTCATGGAGGAAGTTCTCATTTCTTAAATAGCATAATGACCATAGATAGATGTTACCTTTTGTCTTAAGTTTGCCTTTGTGTGATTACATCATTGGAATCACTTTATTTAAATCAATTTTTGAATCGAGAATCAGTTGAATCGAGAATCGATTTTGAATCGAATCGTGAGACACCCAAAGATTTACAACCCTACAAGGCACCCTCAACCAGAAAATCGAAAATCGAAAAATCAGAAATGTGATGAAAGGAGCAGTATGACAGACTTTTCCACTTCTAACTGCAAAATTTTGTCCCTCGCGTAAGTTGCCAAAGACACTACCAGTGACTACGTTACTGCTGTTTGGCCCTGTAACATTGCTGTGTGGGACATCTCTCTCGTGTTTCTCATGTCCTATGTTTTTTGGAGTGAAGGACCTGTGTAGTTATCAGACCGTGAACACCATCAAACCGACACGCCCCGGATCTGTGTCTCCGGCTTATCTATTCACACAGACACTGGCTCACCTCTGCTGCGGCTCTGATATTACCTCCGGAGGCACATTCCCGCCTTCCCGCACACAAGTGGAGAGACAAGATTCAAATTGATTGAAGGCAGTGTGTGTGTGAATGTAAACAGAGAGTGATAGAGGTAAAGAGAAAATAAAAGAGACAAGGAAAGAAACGACTGAAATATAAATTTAACCTGAAACAGATTAAAGTTTATAAACCGTTAAACTTACTAGAAAGAGCTTAACATCAGTCCAACAATCAGAACAGAGGAATAACATGATTGGAAGATCAGTCTAACACCTAAATTCCACCAGATCTGTTTTGTCAGTCTGTACTCCGCCACGGCAGTGTAGCTGATACGTTTCGCTCCAGTTGATGTGTTTACTTTCACTGACTCCGCCTGTGTTATATATCTACTCTGTCCACACCCTTATGGAACAGATACACAAGGCATTATTTCTGCCGGATGCAGGAGCAAGGTACATCAATTCAGTCAAATTCATTTACTTTTTATATTAATTTTCAGACTAAAACACTCTGTGTTAACCCCAGCACAAAAATCTAAAAAAAGCCAAGCACTCCTTCTAATCCCTCGGTGGGGAACACTAACCTTTTGTCTGTTAGTTGTTGGGTTTATAACACATGCATAGAACTGCAGTCGTGCGTCTTTCCGTAATTATCACGGGAACTTCTCTTGCAACTCCAGCTGTCTGCCAGTGCTGCGCCATGCTGCACTCAAAACGCAGCTGGTGGGGGCTGACTGACGAGGGAGCATAGAGCAAAACTGCAGCTGTGATGTTCCGCAACGTACGTGCAACAAGCGGTCAGGCTGGAAATTGCTGTGTCATTGAGAGAAATGTGGAGAAAACTGAAAATCTCCACTTAAAGTAGGCAGATAAACTGCTACTAATACTGCTGCTTCCAGTGATGGGAGCACTAGAGTGACAGACAAAACTGTACCGCCTGCTCTTCTCGAGAAATTGAGGCTCAAAATGAAAACTGCTGCTCATGGGGGCGAGTACTTGTTGCTCCAGGACAGGGGCATTCAACTAAAGTTCAAAAAGTTCCAGTCAGTGTTGCAACTTAGCGATTTTGTCTCTTTATTTGGCAAGTTTTCAGACCCCTTTAGCGACTCTTCTTCAAAAAAGCGACTAGCAACAAATTAAGTGACTATTTCTGGTGTTATTGGAGACTTCTCTGACGTGAAAGCGTGTATCATTCAATGAACAGCAGGTGCTGCTGTGGGCCCCTCCCCCGTCCCAAAGCACTCATAGACGGTCCTTGTTCAGCAGTTTCTCCCAGCTGCAGTCTGAGCTGGAGGAGATGTTCACCTCTCTGTGTCCAGACTGCGAAATCACGCATGCGCCGCTGGCTGATGTAAATGTAAAAATGTTTGTCTAAACTAAATCACTGCACTAATAAGTTTAGTTTTAGTTCTAAACATTATAAGGGTGTTTTTAGTAACTTTTTGTCTCTCCCAGGACGTTATTCCTCTCTCCTACAGCGCATTACAATAGGCTATATGCACACAGTGGTGTTGATGTAGTTCTGGTAAAATCTCAGCCAGCTACTCCACTTCCGCTCTACTTCCGCTATCCGTACTGTTTATAGGATTTTTGGTGAAATCGCGACATCGTCTCAGAAACACAAATATAAATTTCAACGTACAGATAGCACGACAGCTGAACATTGTTGTGTGCCTTTGTGCCAAGCCTCCAAACTTAAAACGTTTCCCTCTGATTCGGAAACCAGGCAAAAATGGATTGTCGCTATCTGGAGGGATAACTTCACAGTTAGCCACCATACCCGCGTCTGTAGCTAGCATTTCAAAAAAGAGGATGTTCGTGAGTCAGGGTCCGACACAGGTTGGCGACTGTTAAAGGGATAGTTAAAGTGATTGAATATTTTTATTGAAATACATTCACTTTGTTCAATTTAGCTGGTACTCAGATTTTTTTTGCTCACCCACCTGTCAGTTCTGCTCATTTACCTTTATATAACAATTACTTTAGTTTATACAAAACACAACCTTCCAATGCTAATAATTTCTTTATTAGTGAGAAAAATTAGATGAAGGATGAAGAAGCAGAGGGAGTTAGCAGATAATTACAATAGTTACAGTAGTATAGTTACAATAAGTTATTTCAAATCAAACATCCAAAAAGATGCAAACAGCATTTATAACAACAAATATTAGTGCTCTACAGAAATGACAGATAAATATTTAACATCCACAAATTAAAATTATATACACTACCACTGACTATCCCTGTAACAAATTAAGCTGAGTAAGGCAGCGTGCAGGCCAGTTCTCTACTGCAGGGAAGCATAGAGATAAAAAAAGAAAAGAAAAAGGAAATGGTCTGTTTTCTCCTTGATTGTTGCTGTGATTTCCTTGTTTCTGGTAATTCTCTGAATGAACATGTCTTCCTGTGTGTAGACAACAATCTGTGAAAATACACATCTGTTACAATACATACTGCAAGTACAGTTAAACATTACAATGTTTTTTTAATAAACACTTCATTAGTGAACTTTTGTTACAAAGTAGAATACATGATTACAGTGAGAAAAATATGAATTAGACAAATTAACCAAATAATTACAGTTTATATGCACTAATATGTAAATCTAAAACTGTAACCAAGTCATTACTAATCTAACTTTTTACTTATTCAAAATTATAAGTTCACAGAACATGTGTACAAGAAATTACAGAACTATAGAACTATAGAAATATAGTTTCTGTGAATCCCAATACTTTTACAGGTTTTTATACACTAGTGCTATGGGGTATCATACAAATATATATTTAATGTAGCCTTCAACAGTATCAGATTTATAACACTGTCTCCTGCTCTGCTTCCTCGGCGGCTCCTGAGGTGGGTTGGACCAGGAAGGAGCCATGTGGCAGTTCTTGAAACCCCACCAAGCTGCCGGTTGAGCCGCATGAAAACTCAGCTGAGGTGGCAGTGGAGGAGGAGAAGGAGCAGGAGGAGCAGGGGGGCGAGACGCAACCACAACGGCTGCTGTGGGGCGTCTTTGCCTCTGTCGCTGGTCCCGGCGGTCCCACCAGTGACCGGAGGAGCGCTGAGGGCGTGCATCATGTTGAACACGGACCACGTGCATCTTGATTCTCTCGGCCTCCTCTGATGTCTTCTGCATATGGTTCACCACAGATTGGAGGTGGGGACCGAACAGACCCTCCAGGCTGATGGGGCCCTCCAGGAGCTCTTTTTTCATGGAGTCCGGGATGGAGGAGGACAGGTGCAGCCAGATATTTCTGTGAATTAAATGCTGCCACGCTGCGATGCGGGCGGTGGACACAGCGATGGAGGCGGCTTTACCAAGCTTCTCTGCCCGTTCGGACAGGAGCTCTGGTTCGGCGGCAATCTTAGTCATCGAGTACGGCAGCAGCGCGATGTTGTTGGCTGCTGCAGAGGTTTGAAAAGCGCACTGATGAGACCTGTCGGCAAATCTCGCCGCCGATTGGTCTCTGCTTTACAATCTGTCCCTCTCACTATCTTCTGTGCCCACCTGCTTCAAGACCACCACCATCGTGCCCCTCCTTAAGAAAAACACCATAACCTGCTTAAATGACTATCGTCCCATCGCACTCACTTGAATTGTGATGAAGTGTTTTGAGAGGATAATCATGACCCACATTAAAAAGACCATCCCGGACACGCTGGACTACCCTACAGTTTGCGTATCGTTGGAACCGCTCCACTGATGATGCAGTAAACACCGCCATCCACACAGCTCTCACACATCTGGAGAACAAGGACACGTATGTTCGAATGCTGTTTATCGACTACAGCTCAGCATACAACACGGTCCTCCAAACCAAACTGACTGAGAAGCTCCTCATCCTTGGACTGACACCTTC
Source organism: Diplodus puntazzo (assembly GCA_963678695.2). Taxonomy (NCBI): domain Eukaryota; kingdom Metazoa; phylum Chordata; class Actinopteri; order Spariformes; family Sparidae; genus Diplodus; species Diplodus puntazzo. The sequence continues at coordinate 26,488,372 of OZ023155.1, forward strand.
CCTCTGCAGCTGGGTCCTGGACTTCCTCACAGACAGGCCCCGGACAGTCAGAGTTGGTACCCAGACATCAGGCACAAGGACGCTGAGCACAGGGACCCCCCAGGGCTGTGTGCCGAGGCTGTGCAACACCACCATCATCAAGTTTGCGGATGACACAACAGTCATCGTACTGATCACTGGTGGGGCGGAGACAGACTATAGGGAGGAGGTGGCTCAGCTGGTGTCCTGGTGCCACACAAATAATCTCTCCTTAAATGCAGAGAAGACTAAGGAGATGATTATCGACCCGAGGAGGAGGAGAGACCAGCACAGCCCACTTCACATCAGTGAGACACAGGTAGAGAGGGTGAAAACCTTTAAATTCCTCGGCACCCACATCAGCGAGGACCTCTCCTTGTCACACAACACCCAGCACATTGCCAGGAAGTCTGAGCAGCGGCTGTACTTCTTAGAAAAGCTGAGGAAATTTGGTCTGTCCACCAAACTCCTCAGCAACTTCTACAGATGTACAGTGGAGAGCATCCTGACCAACTCCATCACAGTGTGGTTTGGAAACTGCACAGTACAGGCCATCAGGCTGCTGAATGACTCCGTCTCATGACAACTCTGTATACTTACAATATAATCACTGTTTGCACTATGCTCAATACTGTGAACTATATTTAGATAGTATCTATCTATCTACTTGCACTGTGTACATTCAATATCCAAGGTATTCTATATATCTCTATGTCTTTCAGTGCCTCTGCTGAATGCGAACTTTGCACATGCAAACATGCCTGTCACTTATACATCTTCTCATAAGTATATTGTATATTTTATATTTTATATTTTTGTGTTTCTATATTTTGTGTGTCGGGAAACTTGCAAATTAAGAATTTCATTGCCTGGTGTAAACTATGTGTATATGACTATAATAAAACATCTTGAATCTTGAATCTTGAAGTCCTGGGCATCGTCCAGGGGGTAGATGTCGAGGACGGGGAACACCTCCTTGGCAGCAGCGAAGGCGTCCGCTCTCCGCCGCAGGAAGGATTTTACAATATGGGCATACCGCCTGAGGAGTCAGTGCCACACCAGCGTGCTCCGGCCCGAGGCACGACTCACAGTGGGCGTGCATGTCGTAACTCATTACGTAGCCCGTCTGGCAGACCGGACACACTCGGATGCCGCTGCATGAAGACATTCTCTAGATCGTGCTGCATGTATCATAGCTGAAGAAAAATGGGAGCAGATGGCCCGGTTTCACCCCAATTTATACACAGGGTGAGACCGGAGGTGAAGCCCACAGTTGGGGGGCGTGGACTAAAATTCTTTCAGTGCTGCGTGTGTGCGCGAGGGATAATCCCACTAGCGATAGCCTTAAAGGGCGAAGCCTATACGATATAGGACCTGTCTGTCTCATGAACTAGCCTGCACTGAAACTGCCGGAGGTGAACTTTCCCTTAAGCTCAAACTGAGGCTTTTCCTCATGGATCTGTAGCACTCAGATCTAATCTATACTTCCCCTGTTGAATCCTTGTTTGAAACCGAGATTGACAATGGCGTTAGTAAAACTGTTACAGCGATTGACGCGCAGACACATAGCATTAGCAGTAGCTTATCATGGTAGCACTGGCTAGTACAAAAACATGCTAACTTGCCATATTGTGGATATAGCTTGAAACGTAAAGTTTGAAGCCCATCTCCTTTTTGGTGACCGAGGTATCGCACGCTTCTTGTATGATGCGACCATCATCGTTGACAGTTATTAAGAACGCCATCACTTCGCTGTTTGTGTCTGTCTTTTTAGTAGCAATGCCGCAGTGCGAAAGTGAGTGTGCATATAGCCAGTAATGCAAATTAAGCGATGACATCATTTAGCGACTTCTAGCGTCTTTTAGGACAATCAATCGCGACTTTCCTTACTGATGGGTTGGCAACAGTGGGTCCAGTTAGAACAAAATTCCTTAAAGTGAAACTCGCGCCAAAATGCAACCTAGGCTTTTTTTTGTGTATATGAGTCAAATCTTCGTGTAAAAGCATAATTACGACGAAAGAGGCACTTTTAAGATTTACCGTATTTTCATTTTCGGGTCAAACTCATTTTAAATGAGAGTGCTTGGGGCAAATTAGCGATAGCATCAAAATCACAATTTTTAAGACACTAAGAAGGCTCGACACAACACGAAACTTTGCTTGTAGTATCACCAGGGTCTCTACACCTGAACTCGAGCATTGAAAACATTGTTTGTGTACACAGAGTTTTCTGAAAAGAATGTTTTGGACAACTCACCTTAGCAGATGTTTCTTCTGTCCTGCCAGCCAGAGGTATCGATCTCCAAATGCAACATAACATGGAGGACAGTTAAGGTGGACCGCTCCTAAAGCTTAGTTCCATATAAATGCACGGATAATTCATTGTTTAGTCGTTAGCGAAAAACAATATAGACCTTGAAGTTGAAAAAGGAGCCTCATATGAGAAATAATACTAAAATCAAAAGCCGGAAACGTCACGTGAGATATCGCGTGGATAGTTGTTGCCGGTAGACAGTAGCGTTCCACCTTAACACAGATGTGTGTGTGTGTGTGTGTGTGTTACATGTGCTGGCTGTGCTGCTTTTCTCTCTCTCTCTCCCTCTCCCTCTGTTTCAGGTAGCACCCTCCTCCCTCTTCATCTGAGCACACCTGAGAGTAATTGGTGCTCTAGAGTGGGGGATGTGATAAAATGGCAGAGAGTACAGGAGCAAGGGGGAGATCACACACAGCAGCAGCACACCTGTGAGGAGGGTTTTTTCCCTCACCCTTTTTGCTCTGTTGTTCCGAGCAGGTTTGGTTAAAACCTCCAAGCACTTAAGGTGCTGGGGTTTTTGTGGACTAAGTTTGTTGTGTTCCTTTTTGGGCTGGAGATTGCCAGTAGTTCAGTTATTTCGTCTCTTTTGTTTTAGGTTTAGCTTTTCCCTTTGGTAGTTTAGGGGGAGGTGCAGGAACGATGGCTCACTGCGCGACTGGTCATCTTCTCATCTTTTGTTCTTTTTGGCCGGGATCTTTTGAGAACTGCTTAATGAAGCTTGTTTAATTGTTTGCATTGAGTGTGGTGTCTTTAATATGTTGCTTCCTCCGACCCCTTTGAGCCCAGTTTAGATTGTCTAATGGAGGCCCTAACAGTGTGTATGTGCGTCCTCTGAATGATATGATCATCAAAACCAACTACTCTCGAGATGATGTGGAATTTCTTCAGTGGCATGGTGCCACGAAAATTTGCCCTCCCAGACTGAGTATGCCATATGCTAGACATAGCCTCTTTACTGGACTGGTAGACACCAGCAAGAATCAAAAGACCCAGGTATCCCTGTAGATCTGTTTTATCCATCTTCTTCCAGTTGTCACCATACACACGACGCCCCTCCTTGTTGGTCTCGTCCAGCACTATCTTTTTAATTTTCTCTGGCATAAACAACTCAGATGAAGACTTCATGCTATCAGCACAAGAAACAGCATACCTTGTTGGCCCTCGGGGGCTCCTCTCCCTCTCTGCACCCAACAGAAGCCGTCGGTCACTTGGAGGAATGGAGGACCAGAAAACATTTCCGTCTTTGTATTGTAAAACATTTTCAATTTCAGCAGGCTCCTCTTCATTACTTGATTGCTCTTCGTCAGTTGGAGCAAAATCTTAATTTTGAGTGATGATCTCTTCCTCTGAGACTTCCTCCTCTTCTAAGCCTCCACAGGGCTAAAAATTAGTTCAAGAACCTGTGATCTAGTGTAGGTCCTCTTCATCATGATGTCTCGGAGTAAAATGTGAAATGGATGCTATACACTCATATTTTATGTTTATTGTTATCTTGTCCTCAATTGGAGAAAGGTATATAAAAAGTGCGAAATGAACATTTTACAAATGTGTCGTTTGTGTGTTGTCTGGAGGCTCAATGCAATGCAATGCCCAGTGTGTGTGTGTGTGTGTGTGTGTGTGTGTGTGTGTGTGTGTGTGTGTGTGTGTGTGTGTGTGTGTGTGTGTGTGTGTGTGTGTGTGTGTGTGTGTGTGTGTGTGTGTGTGTGTGTGTGTGTGTGTGTGTGTGTGTGTGTGTGCGCGCGATGAAATCAGGTTTACATATCTGTAGCTTTGAAGTTTTGTGTGTGTGTGTGTTTGAATGAGTGAGTGTTAGAGGTCACTGCATGTGTGTGTTTATGTTCATTGTGCTAGAAAGCAAAATAGTGTGTCAAATCAAATAAAGAAAGAACAATTCAAAAACGTTTAGACAATATTTATTATCACTTTACATTTAATTATACAGACAAATAATACTGTGGATATGTACTATTTTCTTCCCTTTTTAAGAAAAAGAAAGCCTGCATTTAAAATGTAGTTTTAATACACCTAAAAAAAATTTAAAATTCCATCCATTCATCTTTGTTCGCCTGTCTGGGTTCAGGTTTTGGTGGCAGAAGGCTTAGCGGATTTGTCGACGTCCCTTCATCACAGCAGTCATTAACTCACTCTGATCGACATTTACTCATATTTTAACACTCCATTCATAGAGAAATTGATTTTATTTTTGAAAACCTTATAAAATGTCACTTTTTCTTGTATGGTTCAAATATAAACCTCGAAGGTTGTGTCCACTGTCGAGTGCAGACTGGTATTATTTTGAGCCTTGAGGTGTGTCACACTGACGCCGTCTCCAACTTGCTGCTTTTGGACCACCACCTCCTTCCAGAGGTACACCTCCACCCTGCCAGTACCCTGTTAAACATAGGGGAATCTTCAACAATAAAACTTTAATACTACCTCTTACTTTTCCTCTCCCGCGTTCTTTCCTCTTTTCTCTATCTCCCCATCTATCTTTTCCTGCTCCTGTTCCTCGTTCTTTCTCCTCCTCTTCCTCCCGTACCTCATCTTCATCTATCACCTACTCCTCCTCTTCTCCCTCTTCTGTCCCCTTCCTTCTCCTCCCTCAAGCTACCTGTCCATGAACGCCTAATTATGTATGAACTGATCCAGCATCAGTTCCTCTCAATTTTTCTGTGGAAACAGCATGCACAACATCTTACCTACAGTTCGGATATGGGTTAGACACAGACACACACACACCATTTGTTTTTCCTGTTCTCTTCTGGTTTCTTCTCTTCTTCCTCCTCTTTCTCTCCTTCTGTCTTCCTCTCCCTTCCTTTTCCGCATCTCCTCTGCCTGCCTTCTACTGCCTGATCTCCATGTCCTACTTCTTTCTTTTCATCCTCCCTCTTTCATTCCGCCTCTCTCTATTTCCCCTTCATCTTCTTTTGTCCCTCTGCCCCTTTGTCTTCCCCATCTCCTCTTCCTCCTCCCCATCTCTACCTGCCCATGAACCATCCCTGTGTTTTTACAGCTTACCTGCAGCAGTGACTTTCCAAGAGGGGGAAGAAGTCCTTCCCGGACACAACTTCAATTACCGGTGACGTTGGAATGACAAGATGAATACATTTCAATTTCACGTCTTTTACAATTATATTCCAAACTCAAGTTTATATCATTATGATAGTACTTTGAATTGTAAAAAGAAGTTTTGGTCTTGTCAACTAACAGACAATCACCTTCTGAACACATAGGTTATTAGTATATAAAAAAAACATGTGGTACAGGAGTAAATGGAAAGCGCCCCCACAGTACTATAGACCCTCACTGCCACTTTACAATCTTAATACTAGAATCAATGAAAAAACTTGCCTCCACCACCTGGCCCTCCACAGTCATGGGGCTCTGCGAGGTGTGACACTCACTCAGGGGAGTGACATGTTATGCGGGGTGCAGCACGGTCTCTGCCTCGTGATGTAGGTCTTTCCTGAAATCCATGTCGGTGGTACGGCTTCCTGTGACATTGATGAAATATGGGGGTTAATTTCCCCTGATGCTGTAGCCTCTGATTATGTATGTGTTACCATCTTTCATTTTGGTGCCGAATTGTTCAAATTGGGTCAGTTTGGTACATGTTTGGCCATCGGTTGGCTGGCTGAACCGTGTTTTGGGAAAATTCCCATGATATGATTTTCGGGCTGTCTATCATTTTTATTACAGCAATCTTTAGAGGTGGTGGCCTGAAATATTGATTTTCTAATTTCGTCCACAGGCGGTTTTTGAGCGCCATTCTGAAACGACAAAAAACAAAAACACACACAGACATACGTGGTTTTTAAGTGTCAACAACCCAACTGAAAATGGAAGGCCAATTATAGTCCGTCTGCTAACTACGCACAAGCACACTCTTGAATAGTAACACATACCTATCAGAGCTATGGAGAAGAACATTTTGTATGCTACATTGCCTAGTAATGCTTCATTGGGTTGTGAAAAATAGGGAGATTTTTTTCATCGGTGCTGGCCCAAGAAACAAGGTTCTTTTGCCAGGTGTGCGTATAACTTGTCATCATTTCTTGCCTTTTATTTATTACTACACTGGCTGGCTCTAACCCAGGGGAAGGTCTCGGTCCACGCTGTGTTAAATCTGGACGCATATTTCTTTTTTTCTTTTTCAGTTTTTCTTTCTTTGAGTATCAGGTATCACTTTTTCTCTGACTCTATTTATCTGTCCTAACGCTGAACTAATGGGTAGAAACCACCAGCGAGTGACTTCTTCTTGTTATTATTTTCCGGCAGTGGCAACGCTACTTGGCGTATCACTGCCTCCAGCGAGTGACCGAGCCTGGTAACCTAACAACACTAGGGGGGTCCGGGCCATGCCCCCCCCCGAAAGAAAATTTTGAAAAATAACCCTTTAAATGGTGACTACTGGTGAGATTTTTGAAAAAAAAATTCATTTTCAGAATTTCAGAATCAAAATCTAAAACACTACACAAAATAGTGTAGAAGTTGACATAGCTGCTTGAAAACATGTTGAGCATTAGAGAACTTTTTTTTTTACAATTATTTCCTTTATTATTATATATTTTTTATGGGAACAGAATCTGTTTCAGAAGTCAGTGGGCCACATGACATGGAAGATATTGAGAAAAAAGTCATAATTTCTGCATATTAATATTCATATAAAATAGAGGAAGTACTAAAATACAATAAAAAGAGCTGTGTCTCATTCGTCCAGTTTACTAATACAATCTGCTGCTGGTTTGGAGTCACTGGGCAACTTGACATGGAAGATTTTGAAAAACTGCATTTATTTTGTAGTAATATATTTATACCAAGTAATTTAATGACGGTCCCTAAATCAGTTTCCAGCGATTCAGCGTGAGACTCTGGGAGGTGAGCTTACTGTCCTCCTGCTGCTAACACTGGGCGAACCTCAGTAAAGTCGTGGCTGGACCCAAGTGAATATCCGCCGAATATTCAACCTGAAACTAACTTCACCCTGGTTCGATGAGTCGCCTGTTGCAGCCTTTGAATAGGATGACGAGGATTTCAGTCACTTACCTTAAACGATGACTAATAGAAATCATACAAATAGCAGTAATGACAATAATAATCGATTTCAAGATAACTTAGGGTGTAGTGCTTTCACTGTGTACAACTTAAATTTGCCATTCGCCCGCGGTATAAAACCTATAACAATCACGTCTTTTTTTTTGCGGCGGCAGCGCTGAAAATCCAACAGCAGAATTCACATAGGGGAAACACTGATATATCAGATAACCTTCCACAAAGATTGCAGGCTCTTTGGTGGAGCTCTGCTTTGAATAAAGTTCCGTTGTGACAAATGAATGGACTACTTGCAGAGTGACATGAAGACATGAATCAGATGCACAAAAAACGTTGACAGTGGTGGCCGGTCATTATGTTTACCAATACCAGACCCGTGCCTTGCGATTACGGAAGAATCACTCCCCTGCACATACGCACAGGCAGGCCAGGGTTGCCAGATACTGAGACAAATATCCCCCACAATCTTACTTGTTTCCTTCACTGTAAAATCGGGAGATTAATGGGAGAAATTGCTAACCGTGAGCATCGCTGGAGATAGGGTTAAAATCGGGAGTCTCCCGCGTGAATCGGGAGGGTTGGCAACCCTGCAACACATGTATATCCAAATAACAAGATATACTATACTGAAGGATATATTACCATTTAAAGCTGTCTACAGCTGGACCAGTTTCCTTAGAAATAGACCACATTATATAATTAACCACTCTTTATGACTTCCTCCTTGAACCAGCACCTTATCGTGGTGGAGGGGTTTGAGCATCTGAATGATCCTAGGAGCCATGTTGTCTGGGGCTTAATGCCCCTGGTAGGATCTCCCAAGGCAAACAGGTCCTAGGTTACGGGTCAGACTAAGAGCGGTTCCAAAGCCTCTGATGAAAAAGATGACAAAAAGGAAGTTTATGTCGCCCGGAATGGCGTCACCAGGGCCCCACCCTAGAGCCAGGCCTGGGGTTGGGGCTCGCAGACGAGCGCCTTGTGACCAAGCGCCGTGGACCTGGCCGGGCGCAGCCCGAACAAGAAACGTGGGCCCACCCTCCAGTAGGCTCACCACCCACAGGAGGGTTCAGAAGGGGCTGGTGCTTTGTGATTTGGGTGGCGGTCGTGGGTGGGGGCCCCGACAACCCAATCCCCGGACGGTGACTCTAGCTGTGGGGACATGGAATGTCACCTCACTGGGACACCTCAAAGAGCCTGAGCTAGTGCGGGAGGTTGAGCGGTACCGGCTAGAGATAGTTGGGCTCACCTCCACGCACAGTCTGGGCTCTGGAACCCAACTCCTTGAGAGAGGCTGGACTCTCTTCTACTCTGGAGTTGCTCGTGGTGAGAGGCAACGAGCTGGTGTGGGCTTGCTTATAGCTCCCCAGCTCAGCCGCCATGTGTTGGAGTTCACCCCGAGTGGGGTGAACTCCAACACATGGCCCGAAGGCGCCTCCCTGCGCCTCGGGTCAGGGATAGGTCTCTCACTGTTGTTTCGGCTTACGGGTCGAACAGCAGTGTAGAGTACCTGGCCTTCTTGGAGGCCCTGGGAGGGGTATTGGAAAGTGCCCCAACTGGGGACTCCTACGTTCTACTGGGGGACTTCAACACTAACGTGGGCAGTGACAGCGGTACCTGGAGAGGTGTGATTGGGAGGAACGGCCTCTCCGATCTGAACCCGAGTGGTGTTTTGTTACTGGACTTCTGTGCTGGTCACAGTTTGTCCATAACAAACACCATGTTCAAGCATTTGTGCACATGGCAACAGGATGCCCTAGGCCGGAGGTCAATGACCGACTTTGTAGTCGTGTCATCTGACCTCCAGCCATATGTCTTGGACACTCGGGTGAAGAGAGGGGCTGAGCTGTCAATTGATCACCACCTGGTGGTGAGTCGGATTCGCTGGCAGGGGAGGAAGCTGGACAGACCTGGCAGACCCAAAGGCATTATGAGGGTCTGCTGGGAATGTCTGGCCGAACCCTCTGTCAGGGAGGTCCTTAACTCCCACCTCCAGGAGAGCTTTGACCAGATCCCAAGGTAGGCTGGGGACATTGAGTCCGAATGGGCCATGTTCTCCATTTCCATTGTTGACGTGGCTGTCCGGAGCTGTGGCCGTAAGGTCTCCGGTGCCTGTCGTGGCGGCAATCCCTGGACCCGATGGTGGACTACGGAAGTAAGGGATGCTGTCAAGCTGAAGAAGGAGCCCTATCGAGCCTGGTTGGCTCGGGGGACTCCTGAGGCAGCTGATGGGTACCGGCAGGCCAAGCGTGTGGCAGCATGTGCGATTGCGGAAGCAAAAACTCGGGTCTGGGAAAAGTTTGGTGAGGCCATGGAGGACGACTACCGGTCAGCCTCGAAGAAATTCTGGCAAACCATCAGGCGCCTAAGGAGGGGGAAGCATATCTCCACCAAAACTATTTACAGTGAAGATGGGTAGCTGTTGACCTCGACTGGGGACATTGTCGGGCGGTGGAAGGAATACCTCGAGGTTCTCCTAAATCCCACTGACACGCCTTCCATAGAGGAAGCAGAGGCTGGGGACTCAGAGGTTGACTAATTCATCACTCAAGCCGAAGTCACTGAGGTAGTTCAGAAGCTCCTCAGTGGTAAGGCACCGGGGGTGGATGAGATCCGCCCTGAGTACCTCAAGTCTCTGGATGTTGTGGGGCTGTCTTGGCTGACACGTCTCTGCAGCATTGCGAGTCAGTTTGCACAACCAGTCCACATGTGTTTTGTGGACTTGGAGAAAGCATTCGACCGTGTCCCTTTTTTTTATGGACAGAATTTCTAGGCGCAGCCAGGGGCTGGAGGGGGTCTGGTTCAGGAGCCACTGGATTTCATCTCTGCTTTTCGCGGATCATCTCTGATGTTGTCTTGTTGGCTCCTTGGAGCCAGGACCTCCAGCATGTCCTGGGGCAGTTTGCAGCCGAATGTGAAGCGGCTGGGATGAGAATCAGCACCTCCAAGTCCGAGGCCATTCTTCTTGACAGGAAAAAGGTGGCCTGCTCGCTCTGGGTAGGAGGAGAGCTCCTGCCTCAAGTGGAGGAATTTAAGTATCTTGGGATCTTGTTCACGAGTGAGGGAACGATGGAGCGCGAGATTGACAGGCAGATCAGTGCAGCAGCTTCAGTAATGCAGTTGTTGTATCGGTCTGTCGTGGTGAAGACAGAGGTGAGCCAAAAGGCGAATTACCAAATTACTCGATGTACCCGTCAATCCATGTTCCTACCTTCACCTATGGCCATGAACTTTGGGTCATGACCGAAAGAATAAGATACCGGATACAAGCGGCTGAAATGAGTTTCCTCCTCAGGGTGGTGGGGTGCTCCCTTAGAGATCGGGTGAGGAGCTCTGTCACCCAGGAGGAGCTCGGAGTAGAGCCGCTGCTCCTCCACATTGAGAGGAGCCAGCTGAGGTGGCTACGGCATCTGTATCGGATGCCCCCGGGACGCCTCGCTCGGGAGGTGTTCCTGGCATGTCCCGTCGGGAGGAGACCCCGAGGAAGACCCGGGACACGCTGGACTGACTATGTCGCTCGGCTGGCCTGGGAACGCCTTGGGATCCTCCCGGAAGAGCTGGAGGAAGTGTCTGGCGAGAGGAAAGCCTGGGTGTCCCTGCTCAGACAGCTGCCCCCGCGACCTGGCCCCGGATAAAGTGGAAGAAGATGGATGGATGGATGGCACTCTCTATGATTACATGTGAAAATATGCAGGCAGGAGACATCACATTTATAAAGTTATTAAGTACACATTTTGTATTTGTGTAAAAAATATTGGTGTGGACATTTTAGCCATCGTTTGAGATTGGTATGGACATTCTACGCCTATGTGAATAAACTCAAAAATTAGGTAATTCACACAATACTGTTAAAAACGGCGGAATGTTTCGATAGTTACAACGCGGACACATTGCAGGCACTGCACAGTTTGTGGTCAGAAACGGACTCGTCCCTGCCTGGTCACGAATTCACAGCCACAGTTTCTCAACGGTTGAGCGCATGCACACTGAGGAGATTCGAGGTTACCTCTATTTGGAACCCCCAACACGATGTAACAACGTTATGTCCACCTGCCACATGTATAAGGTACTTGCCTGCAGGCTCTATTTCAGGGGCAGAAGATCTCGTGTTGCCTTCTCCCTCCAGATGCTTCATTTTTTCTAATGTCCCAAAAAAAGATACCCGCCCCTCTGAACCGTTTTCACATAAAGTGAAGACAACAGGGTCTTATAGAGCTACTTGTATTCCTGTTCACCTCAATGGTTCAACATAATTTCAAAGTCAGGATGTGGGAGAATGCAAAAAATAAAATATTGATTATTGATCGCTGCTGAGTCAGTCTAAAATGTGGAAATAGATACTTTTTTTTTTCATTTTGTCAAAGTCTTCAAAAATAACTTTTCATACAAGTCTTCACAATAAACAACTGAAAAAAGTGTGTTGCAGCTGATTGGTACAATTAAGGACCTTTCAGCTGAGAGTGATCATCTGCGTGTCAACAGCACTTTAAGTATCCGGCTGTCAGCCAGAGCCGGCGTGCTATGCTCATGACACCAGCCTCCGCAGACAGCCTGTGCCCGTAGAGTACTTCCGCCTCTGTGGCATGCCTGTTTACAGGATTTGTTTTCATCCCTGGCGAGACACAATGTCGTCAGACATACGTCACACAACTGGGGGTGGTGTGCGTGACACTTGCCCGCAGAATCATCTCACTCCAAATTATTTATTAGTTCCACACGTATTTATAGACCTCTAGCATCGTCCTCATATCACTCATGGTGCCAACTTCTTTTTTTTTATGGCAATTATTATACCTGACACACAGTCAAAACCAATACCCCCTTGCCACACAGTTTATACATTTGAAATTGCTCTACTTTTCTAATTATTGGCCTCCATTTGGCTGAGATGGCCTAAAAAGAATTCTCATTAAGTATCCATAGAACGTGCATTTTTTAAATTCCAACCTGTGATTGGTCGCACTTGTGGATCTTATTTATAGCATTTTATCACAAAAACATCAGATGTCATGATGCTGATGATTTATTATTGATATCGTTGCGATTATTTGTTTTCAGTATTAATATTATTATTGGTCAGTCATGTTCTGATTGGTGAAGCAGGATATAGCCTAAAGCACAGTCATTCAAGCCAAAGCAGGAGGCGCCTGTCATCCCGCTACTGTCAGATATCTTTGTAACAAGTGTTTGATAACTACATATATACAGATATTGTGTGTATATTGGCAAATACTGTATATATACTATATATATCTATATTTTATATATTTATATACACAAATATATGAAAAAAAAGCAGTAGAAAAACAATATAAACAATATTAATCACAGATACAAAGCTTGACTAGCAGCAGGGTGTAGGTACAGGCATTCAAGGCACATGATGCCTTGGGCCTCCTTTCTAGTTGGGTGCCCTGACAGAGGGGTAGAGAACATCATCTGCCCATATTAAATAATTTAAACATATATTTTTAAACATTTTAAAAAGATAAAAATATATTTTTAAATGTATTTAAATGTTTGTACGTATTTGTTGAAATGTATTTATGAAATCTTTTTAAAACACGAAAAACGTAAATAGGTTTACCTCATTGAAAGTCAGGAGAGAGCATCTGTAAATTTAAGTTTGAAATTTAAATAAAGATATTTATGTATGATATATTAAATTATAAATATTAGTATCTAAAGTAAAGACACATTGAATGAAATGTGTAATACATTTAGGCTAATTGAAGGATAAAATATTGGGCAGTACTTTTCTTTTAAACAGGTGATGAAGCAATTGCACATGAGTACCACAATATAAACAGTTGAGCCAAAATAGATGCTTATCTAAATTAATGAGCATTATAAAATCATGTAGCAGGTCATTTGGTTTGTCAAATATCAAGATGTGCATGCAGAGGCAGCAAAATTAACTGCAAATTGTCTGCCTAGGCTCATCTATGCAATTATTCCAGCCCTGGCCACACCTAACCTAAAGTGAAAAGAAGTGAAAAAGAATAAAGTGTGTATGTTGGTGTTGTACCATGGTCTGAGTCAAAGCCAATTAATAATACAATCAAAAAAAGGAGAAACAAAAATATGTTTATGTCACATTTATATTATAATGGATTTTTTTTTTTTTTTATCCTTTTGGTGGAGACTGGAGGGATTACTCAATTTTCGTATGGTCACCAATCTTTTGTCTGCTACAGTCAGGCGTTTATTTTTCACGTGACTGAAAACTATTCAAATGACTGTTGAACACATTTCGGCTTTCGAGCATCAACACGGCTGTGGCTGCTGTTTTTATGTCTGCAAAGGCACCTCCTGTTTTCGGTGATTAGGTTGATCCACCTGAAGTAAAAACCGGTTAAGGTTGTTGTTGTGAAACGACACGTGAATGGGACGCAGCCCTGCTTTCGGTTGAAGTTGATGCCAACGTCGCTGATGTAGCTCCAGAGATGTTTTGGACGCAGCCGCAGTTTGTCTGGTTCCTGTCTCCGTCTCAGTCAGTCACATATCGGGGCTCCCTGCACTCCCCGCACTCGCTAGCTGGTTAGCAGACTTTGAAATAAAGTAACCTCTTACAAATTAGGCTATTTTAAACCCAGAAGAGAAAACGTCACATTAACAGGGAGCGAACAAAATGCCTGCGGTCTCTAAAGGGGATGGGATGCGTGGCCTGGCCGTGTTCATCTCTGACATTAGGAACTGTAAGTTTGTTGATCTCACTCATAGCCAAATACTTTGTTGGCTCGTAACAAGCTTGTTCGCTGGTGTAACGCTGGACAGCATTAGCGACCCGACGGGAACATGTGCAGAAGTGTCTCCATTCCCCCCTCACTCACAATTTTGGCAACTTTCAGGTGTTAAAGTGGATTTAGACTACCGCTCAGCTGGCTAGCCCTGCACTAGCTACGTTAGCTGCTAGCTTCCAGTTGCTAATGTCATGTCAAAGGGCGTGGACCGCACCGCTAGCTGGAGATAATGCAAAACAGTTTTATCAGTCAGATCTGTAGCATCTCATTTGTGAACAGCTGATGGTTTTCAGATTACGTTGTGAGGATTATTTCAGGTAATGTCAAAAAGCGGTTCACAGTTAGGATCCGAAACGAATACAGTGTAAATTGATATAGAGAGACATTGTTTTTAAGTCATACAAATCCTTCATTAAATGAATTATAAAAGGGCTGCTAGAACTTTTCAGTACTGGATGCCACTTCCCTTTTGGATAAAATCACCAGGATCACTGGTTCAGTGAGTTATCTGCAACTGCCATGAAATGAAACTCGTCTCATTTCCTTTCCAGGGGTAGCACTCTGAAGATTTCTCTATATCATTGCGCAACATTACATTGTCTTGCAAAGTAAACACGTATATTTTGCAATTTCTCTATGACAGTCAAAGATTGTAGCTTTGAATGGCAGCCCTGCTTAAAAATGACCAGGATCTCTACAGATAGTATACATCAGACTTGAACTTTGGCTGTATGAGCAAACTCAAGCTGAGTGATTTTAGAACAGTCCCAGAAACAGTGCACATTCTGTATAGAAAGAAGATCTGCTGGTATCGGTTTATTTGATATTTGCACTTTTGTGTTGCCTGTGTAGTATTCCAAACTGTATTTCCTTAAATCTATTACAAAGAAAATTGTGTGAGATCCACTTTCTCCAGTTGTCATTTTCCCAGTGTTCCACCACCCTCTATATTTTGATTACTGTTACTCAGAAAATAAAATATGTGATATAATATGAAAAAATACCCTCATTTCTTGGTTAATGAACATTGATTTTTTCAAAAAGCCCAAGTATAGTCTTATCCCGAGTAGACTTAATATCTGTATTAATATAACGGTGAACCAAGAAAAATTTTTTTGGAGAGCTCCAAATGTAGTTTTGACCATTTTAAAAGACATAAGAACATCATTATGGTCAAACTGATATCCTATCTCTCTGATACCTCTGTCGTGCCATAAACACAAACATTCCTCTTAACCCCTGATAGGAAGTTCCTGTTATATATAAGTAGAGTTAAATATGATGGAGGTGTTGTTTTTGCTAGTAAAGTTTATAATTCCTGCTAAACCTTAATAGAATGTGTGAGTATAGGATTGTTGACTTCCCTAGAGTGTGATCTCTTGATACATGTGAGCTCTCCTAGAAATACAAAAGGATCCCATAGCCAGGCCTCCAGAGGATCTGGTCCACCCTTGAGTTAGCATGGAACCCATTCATAGATAATTCGACTGGCAGGCCAAATTTTAATAGATAACATATGGGATTGCTAAACCCCCCTTTTATCTTTGTGTAAGTGCAAAGTCTTCATATTTAATCTGGAATTGCCATTTTATTTAAACATTCCTTGGATAGTTCGTAATATGTAATGGTAACATCTTCTGAGGATAAAGAAGACGAGGTAATCTGTTAATTTTTATTGAGTTGATCCTACCTACCTGTGACTGGTAAATCAGGCCATCTTGCAAGGTCATCTCTGATGTTTTTAAAGCCTTATGGAAGTTAAAATAATTATATTATTATTATTAAGGGTTATGGAGATCCCCAAGTTTGCGCATCCTGAGGTAGACCATAAAAATGGAAAAAATCCTATAGACTGATTTTTTAAAATTGCTTTTATATCCTGATATACAGGGGTGTAGTGTTATATTTGACAACAACATTGTGGACTTCTACTTTTTAAGCTATTTAAAACATTGACAGGATGTTCTGCTGCCTAGTTGACTGCAGCAGGTAGGCTGATAGTTCATTCAAAGCTGCTGCTGTGCACTGTTACACTAAAATATCACAGCAGAAACTCCTGATTGACGTTGTGCACAATATCCTGGACATGTCATGTTTTAAATGAATATAGGTTGAGTTTGTTGGCTCAGCTCCTAAACACAGTTTCTCTTTCTGTTCTTGTGCTGTAACTCTTAGTTATTGTTCTAAGTGTGTAGGTCAGGTGAAATGCAGCACCTCTGCCCTCGCACACACAATGAATGGTAGGATGATACTATACTTTATGTAAAAGAAGAACAGTATACCTGACTGACCCATTCTCTTCTGAGTTTTTCATGCTCCTTATCATTGCAGTGGGTCTCCTGTGTTAATGCTTTGTTTGCTGTTTCTTTCTTAAACCGTGATAGAATTTGTTTGTTTTTAATCATATGATATAACCCTTTGGCATTTAATGAAATATGTTTAGTTTTACTTGTTGCGTTGAATAATTAACCAATAGTATGACTAGCATGTGCATTTGTCTTGGAAGTGAGTGAAAGAGAGATGCAGCATAATTTTAACAGTATATCTCTTTATTAAACACAGCTGTTTGCAGGATGCGTAGTGAAATAATGTATGTATTTCAGGCTTTGTAAGATCAATAACCATTATATAACTGTGGTGAAAGAAGTCAACTTTGTTTTGGTGCTACAGAGCAGCCAATCTTCTTAGGGTTTTAGACTCCTCAATTCATCCTCACCACTCTGCTCTAGAAAGCAGTTGCCATTTTACTTATTCGACAGGCATTAAGAATAACATTATAACTATAGTGAATTTGCCAGTCTTTATGCTGATTCGATTGTTGGGTTATGTAGGTCATATAGATTGGTGTAGCGAAGACACACTTTTGTAGGCTAACTCGGAAGTTAGCATCGCCCCGATTCCCTCCACTAAAAGCCTATGGGACTTTTCAAGTGGACTTTGGAATATCGCCGAAAATAAGCCCTGTAGCTTTATGTTTATGATACTTACGTGTTATCTTCAGCAAAATAATCTCCACAGATGAACACCACTTTTGTGATAAAAAATGTAAATGAAATTACTAGAAGTTAAAAGCTAATGTTAGGCTACAAACAAACTACATTGCAATCGCATGACTTAAAGTGAAACTCTCGCCAAAAAGCAACCAAGGCTTTATTTGCGATTGAATATTAGTGTAAAAGCATAATTACGACGAATGAGATTTACCGTAGTTTCGTTTTTGGGTAAGCTAATTTTCAATGGGGTGCAGGGGCACATTTTTACGCTAGCATCAAAATTTTAAATTTTTAAAACACTAAGAATGCTCAACACAACATGAAACTTTGCTCGTAGTATCACCAGGGTCTCTACACATGAACACGATTGAGGTTTTTGGACAACTCACGTTAGCAGTAGCACATCCGGCGTGCCGCCATCATGGCAGGAGAGTAATGGTCGACCGCAGGAGAGTAATGGTGGACCGCTCCTCAAGCCTGCCTGTTAGGTCGCACTCGGGGAACAATACTTTTTGTCTGTCATGATGGCGGCGCCGTTCACAAAACCTTCTTTTTATTTTAGTAAACTCTGTTAGTTTCACTTTAAACGTTAACAAACCTAACAATGTATTTTATGTAGCAGAGCAAAACGTGTAAATCTTAATCCAATAATAACCACAGACCTTATTTTAATTCATTTAACCAAAAATCTATACAAAAAAAAAATGATAAACTATTTTGAGATGAGGGGGCCAAATGTACAATAATGCTAAAGAGGCATCAGTATTAAATTAAGACTGTTTCATGACAGTTAAAAAGTCATTGTAGTACGTTTAACTGCATTTTGCAATAACTTAACTTGTGAGTAATTCAACTAAATCAATTTTTGCATTGTGAATCGAGTAGTTGAATTGCATCCCCACTCCCCGTCTTGTGTAGTTAATTACTGAAACGACCAATGACTTTGGGCTATATTGTGTTTTTATTCTTCTTCTGCTGTAAATGAGCCTTTCATCCTGACCAATGTGAAGAAATGCCAAGGTAAATGCATTCATAGGTGTCGATTTGTCATATGTATTGCTTTTTATGTGCACATGATCAGAGAAGTTGTTGCATTCGATTTTATAAGCTACCTAGCTAACTGAGAAACCCTTCGTGGTGCAATACCCCCACCTTGACTTGTTTCTGGAAATCCATTTCTCACTGATGGAAATCGTATACAAAACCTAAGCTGACATTTCCTTGCACTTTCCCATGAACTGGGGGGTGTTTTATTGTTTGGGGTTTATATATGACCTGTGAACAAGTGGATACATTTTGTGGTATTTATTGCTGGCATGTGGCTTTTTTTATATTATGTTTTCATATAATTTCCTATCATGTACGTTGTCAGATTGATAATTTTCACAAAGTAGGCTTGACTATTTTTCAGTAAACCCAGCCACGTTTCTCCCTTGGGAAGCTTTGCTATACAGCAGTTCAACATCTTCCATTGTGAAGTAATTAGTAGCTATGCTTTCAAAGTAGATTCCCACACACAGATAATTATAGACTCCATTGTGACCACTCACAAACACACACAAATATCACATGTTCACTATGTATTTCTATAGGGCGGAGCTGTTGCCCAACAAGTTGCCTAACATTTCAATTCCTCCATTAGCGTTCACTTATGTCCCATTACAATACATGTTATACATGTAAAAAGTGGTGATTAAGGTACTGACTCTGTGTTAGTTTCTCACCAGAATTGTGCTGAATATTGTAAACAGTTCTACGCAAACAAAGTAGCAAACAAACAAAGCACCGC
The DNA here is from genome assembly GCA_963678695.2 of Diplodus puntazzo. Taxonomy (NCBI): domain Eukaryota; kingdom Metazoa; phylum Chordata; class Actinopteri; order Spariformes; family Sparidae; genus Diplodus; species Diplodus puntazzo. Next base: position 26,507,278 of record OZ023155.1, read on the forward strand.
ACTCACCAAAGGAAAACAAATTCAGAGATTATTTTGAGTTGACTTTCACATGCCATAATTATAACTTATGATATTGCAATTAGGACAAAACATAGATGCAGTTATTATATAAATGTCTTGTAATTATAGGTTCTTTATCCCACAATTATGACAATACTGACAACTTATGATAATAACATCTTAAAGGATAATTGTGAGATAATGATTCCAGGACAACATGAAGCGTTGAGAAGATAAGAGAATAGCGATAGCTTATGAATGTTTCTTCCTTGGTTTGGAAGATGTTATTGACTAACAATGATATGTTTCTGTGAACGACTCAACCATTGTTATTTATTGGGAATGTCAGGTCACAACCACACACACAAAGCTCACACTTATTTACTTATGGTCTTGTTAGTCCACCAGTCACAGCTGCTATAAATCATTTCACAGGTTTGAGCAGAATATACTCACAGTGTACAAAATCAATGTTACCTTTCTCTTAATGCTAACTTAACCTCTGCACTGAAGAGGTTGTTGGAATAAGGCCCACTCAGATGAAAGAGAGAGGACCCTCTTTGGAACTGTTAATTTATACCTACCTTACCTTCATTCATAATTGGAATTAACTTCCGCCTGGTCTGCCGACTCTGTTTTTTTGCTGTGACATGCAGATGGTAGGGTCAAAATCTGGTTAAAGCAACATGAAAGCATGGATTCACCCTGTCTTGTATCAATGGTTCAGGCCTAATGAGTGTAGTTTGCAGCTTTTTATAAAAACACATGAAAGAGCCATAATGTTTCATTGAGTGACGTGTTTTCTTTATGATGAAAACAAGAAGTGTTTTTTTTTATTTCTCACATCTTGTCAAAAAGGAGCAGATGGGTGTATACAAGGAAAATAGATGGCTTATTCAATCTTACCACTTGATCACAGCATCACATAACGCGCATCATATCTTGATCTATTTACAGGTAAAAGTAAAGAGGCTGAAATTAAGAGGATTAACAAAGAGCTCGCCAATATCCGTTCCAAATTTAAAGGTAGGTGAACAATCCTGACAAACCAGGCTAATAGTCAGTGATCGGGAATGGACAACTGACTGTAGCACCTGATGTATTATTGACTATAATAAAAACCTTTCCTTTGCATGACACGAGTTTTCCAGTAGCTGCTAATCCACTTTGCTAACTTATCACGTGACCTTGTCCCAGCTTCGCACTTTTTCAGTTTCTCCACAGTTTTTAAATGGCTGTTGCTTTGTCTGCACCGTGAGAGATGTCTTATGTTGGTGATGTTTCTTTTGCCACCTGTTCCTCCCTGTCTATAATTAGCTTGCTCCAGAATGAAGCTGCCTCCTCTGTCCATAGTGACCAGCATGTTGGCCTATGTTCATTGTGGCATATTCCCTATGTGTTCTCCTGTCCCTGCATTATGCCAAGGTTTTACCTTACCTCAACAATCTCTACAACTACTGAAAAGTCTCACATGCCCAAGACATGTGTGTCCTGGGCATAATTGAAAACTAGGAAACATAGGAAGTAAAAAGCTCCCCATAATCAAGTCCATTTAATGATAATGAAACACACAAATTCGACCCGTCACTGCAATGTCAAGAAACATCCTACAGTGAAAACAAATTTCAACTGAAGATAGAAGGAAGGTTTGTTGAACTTTGTTTCCTTAAAACCCGTCTTTTGGCCTTCAGTTGGTTTCTGTGTCAGCCTGACCAAACATTTTTTCAACATGTTACCATGTGCATCTTGGTGAGTGTTTTTTACAGACTTAAATGTGCAATATGTAATCTGTTAAAAAGACTAAACAATGTGTTCAGTTGGAAGCACTCAAAAAAAATTGCGGGACGAGCTGTTCATGTTTTGGCAAGCTCCTTGATTGTCTCATGGGCCTATCACAGTGCTATTTGTACAGTGCTCGCTTCTGGGTTCAGTGCAGTTATAGCATCGCTAAGCCCAACCTGACTCAACTTTGGGCTCATGCTTACCAAGTGGTGCACTGAGCCTTGCTTGATGCAGCAAAAAGCCACCATGGTGTGGCACAAACCTTTGGAAAAAAAGTGTCATAGCGTTGTGTCTGAAAGGACCTTCAGCCGTGCTCTTCAGAGTATACATTTTCCTCTAATTTGTGAATTTGGTCTCACATCTATGTGCATGGAAAGTGGACGTTTCCCTTGTATATGATCATTTATTTTGCTAGAAAGCCTAAAAGAAATCTGGTGACATTATTTAAAGATGGACAAAGGTTAGAAATCAAACAGTCATGCTGGCTGAGTGGATCTTGAACAGGATTTCATGAAGGTGCCGCCATCAAGATAGTAGTTTTTAAGGGCACAGCACATTGGAAATCACCCTGAAGAATTGTGATTTGTTATATTTTGGCAATGTAAATGAAACGTGACTTAGTTCACAGTGTGACACAGATCAACTTGGCTCTGTTTGCTTCTCCAAAGCACTGACCCTGCTTCTGTAAACTGGCAAGCTTTTTCACCAGATGCTGTAGAGATGCTCTGTGATAGGTTTTATGACTAAACTTTGACCAGGAAGCACACTTTTTATTTCTTTGATTGTTAAAGTGAGTTTATACAGGTAAAACTTTAGACTCATGCTACAGGAGTTGAGTGTGGTGTAGCTGCCCTGCAACTGCACTTGACTGTACTGTAACTGGGTGGAGGCCATAATATTATTGTCAATCTCATAATTTTGGCAACATGGATTAGAGAAAAAAGTATATGAAAACAAAATATCTATGGATAAGGCAAAACATGAACCATGAGAACATAACCAATTAAAGTCTGACATCGGCCAACTCTGAATCTACTCTGAAAATCCTTTTCAATGTGTTTTTCATTCCAAAATGGAGTATTTGGATGTAAAAATTGGGGTCAAATTCCACCCTCCCTGTTTCCCCATTACTCACAAGTTTGGTATATGATGACTAGACACATTGTTTGAAATCTCTGCTTTTTTTTTTTTTTACTTCATGTAAACATTCAAATCCATTTTGGGTGTGTGGGTGTGGATGTGTGTGTGTATTTGTGCATGTGTGTATAGGAGACAAGGCTCTAGATGGCTACAGCAAAAAGAAGTACGTCTGCAAGCTGCTGTTCATTTTTCTCCTGGGCCATGATATTGATTTTGGTCACATGGAGGCTGTCAACCTCCTCAGCTCCAACAAGTACACAGAGAAACAAATTGTAAGTTTGCCCTTATGTCCATCCAGTGTCTAAAGCTGAGAGCTTGTTGATCATTTACGTTACAAACATAATTGTAAGGGTTGGGACTAAACTGTGTACAAGATATACAGTATTGTTTCTCCTTTATATGGTGGGATTGCACTAAAAGCATTCCTCCCATGTCTCCTTGCAGGGTTACCTATTCATCTCAGTGTTGGTGAACTCTAACAGTGACCTGATCCGTCTAATCAATAACGCCATTAAGAATGACTTGGGCAGCCGCAACCCCACCTTCATGAACCTGGCCCTGCACTGCATAGCTAATGTGGGCAGCAGGGAAATGGCTGAGGCTTTTGCTTCTGAAATTCCCAGCATCCTGGTGGCAGGGTCTGTACATAAACCCTAATCTTTAATTTTTTCAAAATTAATCTTCTTCAGTCTTCACCTTCTTGTATCCAGTTTTGATTCTGTGTGGTATTAATGTAGTTCTGTCATATATAGAAGTTTTTTGGTCTTGCAAAGACAAATTGAGTGATGTAGAGCTGGCCAAATATAGCTTTGGAGCTGAAAAAAACAACTTTTTAACATATTTTGACTGATTTTTTATAAAATGGATTATTTTAATTTTCTTGAAGCTTTTCTATGTTAAAGTGTTAATGTTCATTACATTCAGTGTGTGAATTTTTGAAAAAAGATAATCCTTCCTTCTTTTAGCTGTAATAATACATTCAGTTGCTTCATTTCGTTTCGTATTTGTACTGAGTTGACTTCAAGGTTTTTTGTATTTGTGATACCTATTAAACTTTTTTTTTATATGGTTCAGGGAATTTGCCTGTGATTGTCGCTGATAGACATGTTTCCTCCGATGAGGATTATTTGAATTGTATATTGTGTATGAACTGGGTTGTGATGACTGAAGTGTGTATTGTGCTTGCTTCTATCAGGGATACCATGGACAGCGTGAAGCAGAGTGCAGCACTATGTCTGCTACGACTCAACAGGACATCTGCTGACCTGGTGCCAATGGGTGAATGGACAGCCCGAGTGGTCCATCTCCTTAATGATCAGCACCTGGTAGGACTGTACCCATGTCCCAGTTCCATACTGCATACTGATTAGTGTCCTCACTTTGGAAAAGCTTATGTACCTCAAGACATGAGGCATCCACCTTTAGACATATTTTACAACACTGCCGATAGACAAACAACAGAACATGAGAAAAGTACTCATAGCTCCACCAATCAGGACTTTGGAGAGAATCAACACTAAATAACACTGAAATTAATGAGCATTAGAATCAATAAGGTAAAGTCCAGGTAAATACAAAAAACAGAATAAGATGCAGTGAGTGCTAGCTGCTCAGATGGTGGTGAAAAATCTCTGTAAAAAACTTTTATGATCTACATGTAGTACCTACTTTACAATTAGTGTGTAGTATGTTTAGTGTGGCCCACTCACTTGCTCTAACGTCTGTGCACCTGAAACGGACCTAGGATAATGAAATATTGTGTCAGGATGGTCAGTGGTTTAAAAGGTGTATCTGTCTGTTTCCAGGGAGTAGTAACTGCAGCCACCAGCCTCATCACCACTCTGGCCCAGAAGAGTCCAGATGACTTCAAAACATCCATCTCACTGGCTGTGGCCAGGCTAAGTAGGGTGGGTGTCTTTCTGTAACTTTATACTGAGGTAAAAGATCAAATCTGATCTCACCATCTCTTGATGTGTGCTCTTGTTGTTGCTTTTGTACAGATAGTGACGTCTGCATCCATCGATCTCCAGGATTACACATACTACTTTGTTGCTGCGCCATGGTTGTCTGTCAAATTGCTGCGCCTGCTACAGTGCTACCCTCCACCTGGTATGGTACAGTACTGTCATGTGTTTATGGAGGATAAATTATGTACCAGTGCAGAAAAGTACAGTCCCATCGCCTGATAGATAATTAGTGGAACACATTTATTGTTGCCTACATGTAGTTTGTACATAATTTAGGAAGAGATATTTTATGTTCACAGCAACAATATCTCAAAGACCACTCTCAGGATTGATATTCATGGTGCTAAAATGATCATTCCCAACCGCGGGGCTGTAATGCTAGTTGTAAATTATGTAGCCTATCAAACCAATGTGGTACCAAATAACACTGCAACAATCAGGAGTACTTACAAGCTGGTACAAATCGACAGGAGGCCTACATTAAATAGCAGAGGTTGCATCAGAGTCAGTGTGTTTATAGGAGGGATGTAATACAAGAGAAAAATATATCTCGCTCTCTCATCCACTACTTAATCGATCATAGATGTCGATGTTGTCTTGGACGGATTTCCAAAAACAAAGACATCCTAGAATGCTTTGCCTAATATTGGGCAGCCATTAGTTTGCCCGGGTATTAAGATGAATGAGCGAGGAGGTGGATGGGATAGGGGAGTGTTGTCAAATGCCTGAAATGAGAGGCTGGCAGCAGCAGAGAGGGGTGCGGTTTTAAGTTTGTCAGCAGAGATATGACTGGCTGATAGCATTCGTGGCAGAATCTGGTTGGTTAAATGGAGAGTGAGAAAATGAATGGCCATGGTCAGGTGAATTGAGGGAGAGAGGTGAATAAAAAGAAAGTCTTCTTGATTGAACTTAATCGCTCTTCTTTCCCACAAATCCTCCAGAGCTTATAATTAAGGTATAATTAAACAGTTTTGAAAAAATAATTGTATTATTTTCTTTCTTTTATCAGTGAAATAAGATATATATGTATCTTCAAGTACAGAACAGGAATTCAGTTGATTCTTTGCCTGTGTCATTATTTCAGAAAAGCAGCACTTGTTGTTATTGAATTGAGTTGAATTTTTTAAAATATTATTTAAACCTTTTATTTATTTATGTATTTATTTTTATCACACATGCTGGCTGGATCCACTCCAATGAGTTGACTACTCGACTGCTGCTGACATGTAGCCATATTTTAAGTCATTATCATTATTATCATTATGCCATATTTTTTTAGGACAGTTTAGAGCATTGAACAACCTGCACTAAAGCTGGAGAGGAAAACTGTGTGGATAGATAACTCTACCCCCAATCACAAATTGTCCTTTTTACATGTCTGTTCATGTACAGGTTCAATAAACAGGTAGGCATGTTATTTCCTCTTTGGAAAGATCCATTGTGTGTACTTCTACTGCCAGTCATTACACTAAACTGAATTGAGGGTTAGAATATGGAACAAAAAAAGGTTGCATGAAGTGATTTTTGACAGAAGGTAATTAGTTCCAAAGTAGAAAGGCAAAAATACCAAAAATCTACAGTACAGTAATGATCCTTGATATATTAGTTTATCTCATTCTTTTAGATAATGAGGTTGCACAAATATTGCTTGTGCTAACATTGAGCAGAAAACCAGCAACATATGGCTTCCCATTGAAGTCTGTAATGTCTTTGCTTGTAATGTGGCACTACATAGAATGATTCGATTCATTGTTAATATAAAAATGCATGAAGGCCTTAGAATAACAGTGAATTGAAGTGATAATGTTGACAAGAGTTGAAATAAAGGTCATGAGGTGCTAAGAACATAGTCTTTGTTGCCGCAGAGGATGCAGCACTGCGAAGTCGTCTGACAGAGTGTCTGGAAACCATCCTCAATAAAGCCCAGGAGCCGCCCAAGTCCAAGAAGGTCCAGCACTCCAATGCAAAGAATGCTGTTCTGTTTGAAGCCATCTCACTCATCATCCACCATGACAGGTTGGTTATATTCGCTCTGATGAGCATTCTGCCGGTCATTGAATTACAGTGGTGTTCTGGAAAAGGAAAATCGAGAAATCCTGATAAATCTCCAAGGGAATTTTAATATCGCATCACTGAATAGGCATAGTAAACACCAGACTACATTAAAAACACCAAGAACACTTAGCTCTGACTAACATGCTTTATCTTTAGACTCTGGATGGTTATTGGATGTTGAAATGTGTGTTGGCAGTGTGACCCTACTGCTGGTTGTTATGTCTTGTTTCTCAGTGAGCCCACCCTGTTGGTACGAGCCTGCAACCAGTTAGGCCAGTTTCTGCAGCACAGAGAAACCAACCTCCGTTACTTGGCTCTGGAGAGCATGTGCACACTGGCCAGTTCTGAGTTTTCTCATGAGACAGTAAAGACGCACATAGAAACTGTGATCAATGCTTTAAAGGTGAGTCCTTCAACAGACAGTAGAACTTGATGGTTTTTCTTCCATGTTTCTTTTAACCATCTGACCAGTGGGAAGCTATGGAGTCCGAAATGTGCTGCTTTTTCACCTTTTCAGTGGTTATTTATGATCATTTAATGACAGACAGAGATTCTCGCTCTATTGTTACATTTATAATCATACAAGAGAACCCACAATGTGGTTGTCTGTGACACCAGTGAACCTTGATATTACTCCAGGTCCTTTTTTATGAATATTTCCAGACAAAAGTTCTCACTTTAAGACCAAATAGATCAATTAAATGCCCACAGGACATGGATACACCTTATTTATACGGATATATTATACAGTATATAACTAATATTATAGATTGATTTATCAGTGTCTCACCATCAGCTCATCTGTATTCCATACTAAAGTACTTTAAAAAATTCTCTTCATTCATAATACTTATGATTAATACCTGTTGTGGAAATTCTCCTTTGTGAGGTAGAGAGTTGCCAAGTCTCTGAAGAACTTCAGACTTCATCGTATAAATCAAATCTCTTTAATAAAAACACGCAGCGTGGAGGGAAGGCTCAAGCATTCTCTCCCGAACTCTAAAATGTTACCCCTTAAGTATAGAAACAGAGAGGAGGTTACCTTCATTTACAACAGTCATAAAACATTTTCTTTACATAACAATGACTCTTTGATGTTTGGGTGTATCCTGTCTTCCCAGGACGGTGCTTCTTTGATGCAACAGATGTCATCTTATCTACACTTCTGTATATTCTTGTGTGCCCCCACCTGTGGCTGTTCTGACACCTCAAGCAACATGACATTCTCCCTTCCTCCTTCTGTCCTTACAGCACATTTGATCACTAACAGGAAGACTATGTAATTTTCTTACATACCAGAATATAGATATTTATGTTTTACTGCAATAGTCGTTGGGACAAATTCGCTAGGAGGAGAGAGAGAGAGAGATAATAAAGCTCTCAGAGGATCAGTTTGGCTTGCACACATGAGTCAGTAGTTTTGAATATTAAATATAACAATTCATAAATGGCAAAACATGCACACACAACACATGCATAAGTACATAGGCTAATGCCATGGTCACTGGCTACGTTTATATGCACCCTAATTTTCTGCTATTATACTAAATATGTCAAAATTCAGAGTTTGTCACAGGTCATAATTTTCCAGTTAATATTTTGGATATACCAGTACTTTTTTCTAGTTTTGTAGCACTTTGTGGACATGTATACAGCGCATTTGGAATGTATGCCTAGATTGGGGTTTTACGACAGTTTTCAACACACAGCCTTTTTCGGAAGAAAGTCCAATAAAATGCAAGGTAGAGATGCATGCACCGAAGAAAAGCCTACATTTTTTGTCAGGAAGAGAAACAGACCTACTTTTAAACATTGTGAAAGTCTTGGATATCAACAGATTTTTGCATATGTGTAAATATCACAATGCTGACTTCTTCAAGAAGATGGTCGAACAGTGTGCATCATTACGTAATCGGAGTATGCACAGCTGAGTGTACACAGGAATACTTGTGGAATATCTCAAACCAGAATATTGTGCGCATGTAATTTTTTGAAGACTACATTAATGAGCTTAATAGAGGGCAGGCTTATGTGGCATAGCTGCTGTCTCCATAGTTTGTGCCACACTTCTCCCTTCATAACAATGTTTGTATAGCGGCCTACAGTGGAATTTAAGTAGCTGATACAGTTGATGAATTTATCTGTTATTTCATATATTCTGTTCATGTTTGTTTTGTTACAGACAGAGCGAGATGTGAGTGTTCGCCAGCGGGCTGTTGATCTGCTCTATGCCATGTGTGACCGTAGCAACGCCAAGCAGATTGTGGCAGAGATGCTGAGCTATCTGGAGACTGCCGACTACTCAATCAGAGAGGAGATAGTGGGTCATCAGCACAGGCATGTTCACCTTTACATCATCTGTGTGTTGCTCTTGCCCTAAGCCAGTTGTTTGTCTTTCTCAGGTGCTCAAGGTGGCTATCCTGGCAGAAAAATATGCTGTGGACTACACCTGGTACGTGGATACGATCCTCAACCTAATCCGCATCGCCGGTGACTATGTCAGTGAGGAAGTGTGGTATCGTGTCATCCAGATAGTCATAAATCGAGAAGATGTCCAAGGCTATGCTGCCAAGACTGTCTTTGAGGTGAGCATTAAGATTTATCATTACTGTCAGTGTGCATACTCGGCATCTGCCACATCAGTAAAATGTAGGCCACCGGTCCCTGCAAAGGTTTTGTATGGCGCCAAGAGGACTAATTGTAGGCTCAAGGCTCTGACAAACCAAATTGACAACATTTTCCATTCCAAACTTTACTGCAAATAATGGTGTGCAAATCTCTTCCATGTTGTTCCTAATCTACTGCTGTCATGCTTTGTGACCACTTACAGGCACTACAGGCTCCTGCCTGCCACGAGAACCTGGTTAAGGTGGGGGGTTATATCCTGGGGGAGTTCGGGAATCTAATTGCTGGGGACTCACGCTCCAGGTACAGACAGCATCCATTGCTCTGAAAATGTTATCATATTTGCCTAACTCCCAGGTCAGGTCTTAAAAAATGCCCATTTGTGTCATCCTCTCTTTCAGCCCTCTGGTCCAGTTCAACCTTTTACACTCCAAGTTCCATCTGTGCTCTGTGCCAACTCGGGCGCTGTTGCTGTCTGCCTACATCAAGTTCATTAACTTGTTTCCAGAAGTGAAGGCCACCATCCAAGATGTCCTGCGCTCAGACAGCCAGCTCCGCAACTCTGACGTGGAGCTTCAGCAGAGAGCTGTCGAGTACCTGAGGCTCAGCTGCATCGCCAGCACTGACATACTGGTTAGTGAATCTGTCGGTGCGTTTACATGCACAGCTTAGTCGGATTACAGCCATAGTTCGACTATGCTTCTCAATCAGACAACTGCAATTGTCCGAGTATACATGCCGGTGAGAAAATCGAATTACTGGCCGAAGCATGTCATACCCGGCTACGATAGGTGGCGCTGTACCCATTTCAACTAGTGATAATAGAGCCACCTCCGGCTGACCTCTTTACGTCACCAGCTGCCTCTGCATTCAAGAAAAATGCCGTACAAATAGTGAGGAGAAGCTACATCTTTGTACATTTCGTATATGGTGTACATGATAATTACACAAACTAGATGCACAATGGCGCTCTTGCTTGCGGTTATTTCGGAGGAAAGCCACCGCCACCCTTCTACTTCCGGCTCACGGCCCCGGGAAAAAAGTCCCGAGCCTGTGCAGAATGCAAAATCCGATCCGATCTGATGGAACGTGTATATGCAGTAGTAATGCGACTATCAATCGAATAATCTAGGTGTGTTAATCCGACTATGAGAAATCCGATTTGGTCCGATTTTAGTCAGACTAAGGCCTTTACATGCATCTTAAAAATCCGATCATAGTCGGACTAACCCAATAATTCGGGTTTCTTGAGTGTCGTGTAAACGCACTGTGTGTGAACAACTGACACCAGGCTTTCAACTCCCTGCAGACACAGATCACAGTGAGAACTGATGTGATTCAGTTTTCATCTGGTGAATTGTTTCAGTTTTGGTTCTGCTGCTTCAGTCACTTGGTTGCCTTTTGTTGTTCAGCTTGGGCCACCTATATAAGCCATAATTCCATGTTGTGATCATAAAATTACTTATTTTAGAAATAAGTCACAAAGAACTCCTATACACCCTATTAAATAAGTCAAAACTTTGTACTTATTTCCCCTCTCATCTCCCCCTTCATGTTTTTCCTCCTTTGACTGGTGCCATTTGGAACAACACTAATCATTTAAGCACTCTGATGTGGTAGGACTACATGTTGTATGTACTAGTTTGTATTGGGCATTCATTGGCAGTAACAGTAAAGTACAAAAGCCTTAGCACTACTAATTTGGGAACTGCTGCACTATGATGGACTTTTATGATACATTTTTTGTTAGAGATGTGTGTTTTCCCTAAGCATGTAGAAGGCTTTGATGATGGTATTTGGTGGTCCTCCCTCAAGAAAATGTTATATTTATCACAGAATTTAGCCCAAATTATACCATTAATATTACCTGTCTCTGCACAAACATTTGGAAAAGCTAGAACAGATAATAAATGCTTAACACTGAGCCTAATGATAAACTACAACCGTTAGATCTGTCAGTTAGTTGGCCTAGATGGTGCCCAAAATGGTTTGGATGTTGCGCCTCAGGCCCGAAGATATGGCCCATTTCGTCAATATTCAACACATGTTGTATCATACGTCTAAGACTTTATTCAATTACTAATAACTGAGAATCACCATTGGATATTTCACAGTGATGTAGTAGCGGTCTGTAATGCCCAGGCCTTAAGCTTTACAGCATTGTCTTGCTCTTTCTGTCCCTCCACAGGCCACAGTCTTAGAAGAGATGCCCCCATTCCCAGAGAGAGAGTCCTCAATCCTGGCCAAACTGAAGAAGAAGAAAGGCCCAGGCAACCTGCCCGACATCGACGATGCCCGAAGGAACGTCAACGGCAGCACTGAGCACAGCGAGAACACTGAAGCCACAAAAAAGGTAATTACGCCGTAGTGCTATAATAGATAGCTGAACATTGTGGTCAGTAAATCTTGGACATTTGTTCATATAATCCCAACTCAGGAAAACTTTAGGGATTTTATGCAGTGTGTTGAGCTTTTTGGCCTTTGCCTTTATTTTCTTCCACGTATTGCATTTCCTTGATCTTTACCTTCGCTTGTCTTATCTCCTCCCTTCCCTATTTTCACCTCTCTATTCTTCCTTTCCTCTTCCTGTCTATCTCTTTCCTTTATCCATCAGTCTTCTCCTTCTCTGGTGGCAGACCTTCTCCCTACCAACAGACCTCGCCCTGCCTCCTCTAGTCCCATCATGCGCTCTGCTGGGACCATGGTATATTGGAAGCTAGAACATCACCTAGTATAGTGAATTACATGCTGTAATTATTAATTGGCACTGTAGTGGCAGCTACTTTTGTCTCATTACGTGTCTGTGTGACCTTTTATAATCATGAATTTGTATTATTAATTAATTGTATACCCAGTAAGGCCATGTGTTTACATAGTGTTTTTTTCTGGCTGTGCCCTTGGGAGTGCTGAGATGAAGCGCTTGTGCACAGAGAGCAAAAACGCTGCATGTTGGTTTTGATTGACAGCTGCTAATGCTATGGTAACAGAGGGCTGACAATGCGTTTATTGATAAAAGCACAATACTCATTAGCATCATTCAGTGTACAGACATTCTGCTCCCACAAATTGACTTTTCTCTCTCTGTTACGAGAGTTTCCGTCTGACAAAGCTCAGGATTGAAAAACACAGCCAGAGCAAGCTTCACCTCCATTTTCTCGATTACCAGGGTGAACAGGGGATGATTCTGACTGATTTAATAAATGATTGGCTTTCTTAAAAAAGAGCGGACGTGATGTCACCAACACCGTTCTGAAAAGGTGAGATTTTCAACAACACAAAAAAGGCAGAGTGCTCTGACAAAAGATGCTGAGCACAGGACTTTTAAGGCAGCCACAAGTGGACACAAAGGCTCCTTCATTAGAAACAAAAAGACTGGTGCTCAGAAAAAACACAATGTGAACGCGGGCCCTAATACATACTAACATCAATGTTAGCCTCTTCAACAGGCTAAAACCAATGCTAGCTTCTCCAGTAAGCTAACATAGGTGTTAGCTTCTCGGACAGGCTGTTAGCTTCTCCATACGTTATAGTTTGAGCCATAACAGTGTTCATGGTGTTCTCCATTTTCATCGTCATTGCAATAGAGATGTAACAACAGTGGTGCTGACACTTTTGGCGGTTACTTTGAATTGAGGACAGGGTTCAGTTTTTGGTGTTCTCTGTATGTCAGAACAGATTATGTTTACTGATGTTTCTCTCCCAGGGTACCACGCACCCCTTCACGGACCTGCTCAATCTAAACTCCACCCCTTCTGCAGGAGCCAGTCTGCTGGTTGATGTCTTTTCTGAAAACCCAGCTCCTGCATCTGTAGAAGTGTGTGAGGAGAACTTTCTCAGGTGGGACCATACTGTGAGCTTGGTTGATGAAATAAGAAGAAAAATAGAGGTTAGAGCTACTTGCAAGTAGTTCCACATACTCTACAGTAAACCACATTCCGTAAAATATTAAAGGAGCACTCCAGCGATTTGGTAATGAAACCATCAGAAAGATGAACAAAAGAACGGTCAAAAACAGAAATTTAGAGGCAGAGGTATCATGACTTTTAATCTCTTTTATGGACCTAACTCAAAATACTGTGAGTTTTGCATTTTGAATGAATTACTGAGTGTAACAGTAACAGTGTCCAAAAAGGAGTAGGTAGAAGTAAAACTTATATATCCTTACCCCTCTCTCACTTTTCTCTTTTTAACTCATATATTATTTCAACAAATTCTCAATCCCGATTTTCAATTGTGGACCCGTTCGTCTCATTAGCCCCATTCACACTGTCCGTTCAGTGCAGGAATCATGCGCCGATTCTCCGCATCGCCATGTGTGTGAAAGTTAAGATGCGGGGGACAGTTTCGCTGTGGCTCTGATGCGCTCGATGTCTGTGTGAATGGAAAAGCCAGAGACGCGGATCAGGGGTGTGTCGGCCTGATGGTATTCACAGTGTGGCAGCTAGACGGATGCTCCACTCATCAAATAAAAATAGAAATGTCCCATTAAAGAAATGTTTCAGGGCTAAACAACAGTAATGTGGCAACTGGTAGTTTCTTTGGCAATTTATATGAGGAAAGAAATACTGCAGTTACACGTGGAAAAGCCTCAGTCATCCTGTCTGTCCTACTGACTCTTCGTCACAGTTCTGCTCAAAAATCAGCATCTCTCTAGAAAACAGCGTCCCTCTCCGAGTGAGAGTCAGGCAACATCCTGTTACTGATGGTGATTACGTAATTATGTGATTTAGAGCAAAAAACTTTATTTTGTCACTTTTTTCAATGCATAGTGGGTCAGGATCTCGATCACAACACATTATAGCAGCATCCATACGATTATAAACAGTCAGCCGATACACAATTTAGATTAACCGGTGGACACCGGGGTAAACAAATGAAAAAAAAAAAACCCACAAAGATCTCAACTTCATGATGTGTACCGTCAAACCTGTTTTATATCCGCAACACCGGCCTGCTGTAAGAATTAACACACTGTTGCGGCTTTATGCCAGAGCTGCTTAGTTCGGTGTGAACGCTGCGGAGATTAAGCGGAGTCTCTGTGTGAAAAGGGCTTTTGATTAGACTCTCTTGAGATGAAACCCTCTGAGGCCCCCTGTGCCTTGTTTTGCGCTTTTATTGAAATCACCTGAAAATGTTCTGTGTTTGTCAGAAACCAAGCAAATGGGTCTAAGTGCGAACTTTCACCCAAAGTGAATTTAGCTAATTATCTTGTATAAATATAAGATTGACATTATTATATACTATTAATATATTAAACACAAATGGAAGTTCTTGTACATTTGTAATTGTGTGCTTGTAAATTCCAGGTTTGTATGTAAGAACAATGGTGTCATCTTTGAGAACCAGCTTTTGCAGATTGGACTGAAGTCTGAGTACAGGCAGAACCTGGGTGAGCAGCTTTATAATACTATTTGTCCCAGTATGCTTGACTTCTGCAGAGACTTCTCACAAGCTAGGGATAGGGAATAATAGAAGATGGGATCAGTAAATCTAATATTAAGTTAATATTGTTGATGCAATTCAGACCGGATTAGTTCAAAGATAAGGAACTCAAACTGTCCTACAGGTCGCATCTATGTGTTCTACGGCAACAAGACTTCCACCCAGTTCCTCAGCTTCTCCACGTCAGTAGCCAGCAATGACATGCTCAAGACTCATATCCTTTGCACAGGAAGCGCTGGAGTTTGCACAAGTAATTAAATCAACAAGTGCTACCACTGCCTCCCAGCCATGGAGCCTTTTGCACTTCTGTTCTGCAGGACCACTGCACCTGCATACCATTCAGACTGTCAAGAAAAAGTTTTTTAAGTTCGGCCTACTAGTGTACTAGTCATTTATGTTTCTATAGAGTCCTTGACAATTGTCTCCACAGTTGAATGTCCATGCGAAGACAGTAGACCCCTTAATAGACGGTGGGGCTCAGGTCCAGCAGATGCTCAACATTGAGTGCGTGTCAGATTTCACAGATGCACCGGTACTCAACATCCAGTTTAGGTTGGTGTCTGAATCCACACTTCATATAAACTCTTATATGCTATGCTTTACTGTATATGCTAATTACACTCTATGTGTGAACAGATATGGTGGAACTCTTCAGAACATTGCAGTGAAACTCCCTGTGATGCTGAATAAGTTCTTTCAGCCCACAGAGATGACATCCCAAGACTTCTTCCAACGCTGGAAACAGCTTGGAGCGTAAGATCACTTCTACGTTCTCGATACACCTCGTCCTGTCAACATTAACTGATGTCCCTGCGTTTGTCTCTGTCAGAAAAGGCAGAAATCACTACAGTGCTCAGAGCCTCTAAAGATCCAGTGTGTAGGATTTAGTGGCGTTACAACCAACTGAAATGGTATTAGGTCATACATAAAACAAACAGAATAAGGTTCATATGGGTTGTATATATTGCAGTGTTTGTAGTGGACAGCATTCTGTAGTAACGTGTGCCTCTTATTTTGCCCTGCCCCCCTCTCAGTAATGAGTAACTCTCTTTTTCTTGGCCTTCTTTCTTAGTCCTGAACAAGAGGTCCAGAAAATCTTCAAAGCCAAACACCCAATGGACACAGACGTTACCAAGGCCAAGGTAAGAAATCAGTTCTTCAAGGGAAACTGCCCCACATGAAGACATTAACCAGCTCTTTGTGAAAACAACATAGAGACAGGAGGTTTTTTGATGGCTGACTTTGGTGGTTACTGCTCCATTATTAAATTGCTGATACATTAAGGATGTGGCAAAGTATGTTTATTTTATTCATCCATGCCTCATTTGTGAAGTGTAAATCATTCTCCAAACATTCCCAGCGGTCTTCTGGAATATTTTTGGTCTAAAATGACGTAATGAATTTAAAGCAGATTTTCTGGAAAATGATGAAGCAGTTTTTGACTTTCTGTTATTTTGCACAGTAGTCTTTAAACTCTGGGAAAACAATTGATTGTCGATGGAACTTACAGAAAGCTGCATATAGCTAATTAGTTCCCATTAGATAAAGTGTCTTTGGAATGAATGCAGATTGTTTGATTTGATTAACTATCTGCGTCACCATGGGTGATTTATGACAATGTGACAAAACAGTCTAGACTTGAGGCTGCCTTTCAGTCCTACGTCAGCCCTGCTTGAAAGAGTAAATGGAGCAAATCTGTCAGGGCAGCCAGTGCAGGAGTTGCTGGCAAAACAGTCACAATGCGACAATATCAAGAAAAGTGTTGCAATAACCAATCGCATACAAAATAAGCTAGCAGGAACGTGTACTTACATGTAATATGAATGCTCTATTTCTGCTGATTACCTCGCGGCTGTTGCAATGAATTATAAAGTAGTTGCTGCCATTAGGACATGTCAGAAAACACAACATGTCACAAAACACGTTTCAGAAAACACAACAGCATTTCAGAAAAATTATTTCAACACGTTTCAAGTGTTGTGTTTTCTGAAATGCTGTATTTCCTGAAATGTGTTGTGTTTTTACCCCTCTGAGCCACCGTACGTTAAAGCCAGCACTATCCCACCAGCGCAGGCCTATACACCGTTTTAAGGCAGGGCTGAATCCCCACTAACTCACTTGTATCTGCTACAGCATTAGCAGCAAGTGTTTCATTAATTGACATGTTACTGCAGATGTTAAAATTATTTTGAGCACTTTTCCATCTTGTTGGCTTAAAAGATAGAAAACAATTAAGTTAAACCTGGAACACTAAAATACTTTGTAAAATGCTGGCAAGAAGATTAGATCCATACCTTCCTAAACTTATACATAACGATCAGAATGGGTTTGTAAGAAATCGTCAAGGTTTCCATAACATCAGAAGAGTCCTCAATATATTACATGAAAAAGCTGGTGATAAAGATACAGCGTTGCTGTCATTGGATGCCCAACAGGCATTTGACAGAATAGAATGGCGCTATCTTTTTAAATTGCTACCGCGATTCGGATTTGGAGAGAGATTCCTTAGATGGATTCATGTTCTCTATACAAATCCAGTAGCAGAGATTCTGACCAATAGTGTTGTCTCAAAACCATTCAACTTACAGCGTTCAACCCGACAAGGCTGTCCACTGTCACCGATGCTATTCACTTTAGCTATCGAACCACTCGCTATGGCCGTCAGGGTCCATGATGGCCTCGCGGGCATCCGGATAGACAAACAAGAACATAGGATATCTTTATATGCCGATGACGTCATTCTTTTTCTGACCAGGCTTAAGGATAGTATCCCAAATCTAATAACATTAATCCAAAAATTTGGAGAGTTCTCTGGATATAAAATAAATTTCTCTAAGTCATCAATTTTATTTCTAAACAAAAATGAACGCTTGACACCAATTATACAAACACCGTTTACAAATGCAGAAAATGGTTTTACTTATTTAGGTGTTAAAATTACACCTGAAATTAAAGCTATTGTACCCTCAAATTATGACTCACTAACAGAAAGCATAACAAATACATTAAACCGCTTGACAGTGATGCCAATTTCAATGATCGGCCGTGTTAATATAATAAAAATGGATATACTCCCAAAATTCCTGTATCTTTTTCAATCAATCCCACTCCCACTACCAAAGTGTTTTTTTGATAAAATTAATAATATACTTGCTAAATTCATTTGGAACAATAAAAAAGCTAGACTGCGATTGAAGCTGCTTTACTTGCCGTATGAGAGAGGTGGCCTTCGTCTTCCAAATCTGCGCTGGTATTACCAATCTGCTCAATTACACTCTGCCTCATTCTATTTTAGCTCAGACATTCCCCCAGCTTGGGTAAGTATTGAGCAAACAACTGCATCAGAACTACCCCTCAAGCTGTATATATATTCAGCTGATATTAAAACATTGAAAAAAAAGACAAGGAATCCTTTTCTTAAAAATGTCATTGACATCTGGTATCGTGTACACCAACATATTGGAGGCATCCCTGCTTTATCTCGTTTCTCTCCTATATGGGGAAATAATGACTTTAAACCAGGTAGAGGTGATGGTGGTTTCAAACTTTGGGCAACCAAAGGTGTGCAATGTGTAGGGAACCTATATAGAAATGGCAAACTACTTACCTTTGAGCAAATATGTAAGGAACATGATATACCAAAAAAACATTTTTTCAAATATTTGCAACTGAAACATTTTATATCTTCAAAAAATAAAGACCTAATGTCTGAGCCACCTTTGACAAATCTTGAGAACCTAATCACTACAAATCTAGCTAAAAGGGGTCTAGTATCTTTGTTTTACGGGACCTTGATATCTCATGAAAAGGAATCATCCAAAGATCGCTTAGAAGCATGGAAAGCCGATATTGGGGAGGATATATATGAAGAAGACTGGGAAATGGCGTGCTCAAAGGCACAGCAAAATACAATTAATACAAGTTTGAAATTGCTACAATATAAATGGCTAATGCGAACTTATATTACCCCAGTAAAATTAAATAAAATCTGTCCTAATATTCCAGATATTTGCTGTAAATGTTTAGAGGAAAGAGGAACACTGTTCCATTGTGTTTGGGAATGCTCAAAAATACAATCATTTTGGCAGAGTGTGATGGGGGCCATTTCCCAGATGGTGGGTAAGAATGTTCCCCTGCAAGCCAAACTCTGCATCTTGGGCATATACCCTAAAAATTTGGGCGTCAGTTCTAAACAATCAGTATTGATTGACTTTGGACTTCTTCAAGCTAGAAGACTGATCGCTCTTTTCTGGAAAAATATACAACTGCCCTCTGTAAAGTTATGGTTGAAGGAAATTGCAACATATCTGGCACTGGAAAGACTTACATATATTGTTAGAGGGAAAAGAAAACAGTTTGTTAAAGTATGGAAACCGTTTTTGGAATTCTTGGAGGATGAGAATCTTGTAATAACTTGAGACCTTTAAGTTATCACTGCTGCTGCTTTTTCAGTTATTTGTTTTCTTATGTATGTGTTTTTTTTTTTTTTTTTTTTTTTTTTTTTTTTTTTTTTTTTGTTGTTTTTTTTGTTGTTTTTTTTCCTCATTTTATTTATTTGTTTGTCTGTCTGTTTGTTTACTTATGTTACCGCTGCAATCCTTTTTATTGTATGGTACATCTATGCATTATCACTATTGCTGTGGTAATTGTTATCTGTATGTTTTTCTCAAATGTAAAACTCAATAAAATATTGTTTAAAAAAAAAAGTTAAACCTGGAGTCAAGGTTGTTTTGTCGCCTGTTGTTTCCAAGGTCAAGACTGAACTTTCGAACTAAACTGTTAAGCAGACATGCATGAGAACTACAAGGAAGGGAAAACAGTCACTGTGTTCTAAACAACCCAGATTCCTAAAAAGTTAAATCAACGGAATGCAGTCATTTACAAACAAACAACTGACAGCTATGAGAGTCAGATTGTGTAAGCTAGTGTGTAGAGGTCAGGGAATTAAAATGGTGCCTTTTGATGTGTTCTATGATTTTCTGTTTTAACCTTTTACGTTTTTGTAATCAATTGTGCTTTTCTGTGTACATGTAATCATAATTGGTCTTTTACCTTCTCTTGTGTACATTCTTCTACAGATCTTAGGTTTTGGTGTAGCTCTGCTGGACGGGGTGGATCCCAATCCTGCAAACTTTGTCGGAGCTGGAGTCATTCACTCCAAGTGCACTCAGGTGGGCTGCCTCCTCAGGCTGGAGCCCAACACGCAAGCACAGGTAAAGGTAAAGAAACGCACACGCACACACACGCACAGGTTTATCCCTGTATTGACCTGTGATATGGCCTGTGTAACTGTGTCTTCTCCGTTTTAGATGTACCGCCTCACCCTTCGGACCAGCAAAGACTCTGTGTCCCAGAGGCTGTGTGACCTTCTCTCTGAACAGTTTTAGACTCAACTCCCTGTAGCTTCACTTCAGATTGGTTTGATTTATTGTACAGTGTAAATTGTTTTTTTTTTTTTTTTATTTTATTTTACTTACTCTACATGTAAATGACTTGAAATGTATTCTGCTCACATAGCTTTACTAATACATCACTGCTTTAAGCCCACCTTGTTCTCTGTGGACAGTTTAGAGAGGCTCTGAATTCTTCTCTGTAGTGTGCTGCAGTGCCTGTTCTGAACATTTTGTGTTGTTGCTGCTTGGTACTGCCTTTCTTACAAACACTTTGAAGAGATGGTTAGGAAGTGTTCATGAGATTAAAGGGACATTTGGGTATTTTTCAAACCTGGGTTTACATATTTTGGTGTATAAGTCATTCTTTCCTACCAAAACAAAAGTTTCACGATCGGTCAAGTAGATCAGCTCTAAGACTAAGGACCAGGTTAAAAAATACCAGAATTCCCCTTTTACTTAGTTAAAATTCTCAATGAGATTGTAAGCTTACCAATGAACTGAGTTGTTCTGATAGCCTTTATATGAGAAATGTATTCTTGTAGTGTTTCAAACAAATGTTGCACAGAACTTAGAAGCTTTCCTGAACTTCTCACCACTTTTTGCACTTGTTAGGTAAAAAAAAAAAAATCACATAAGTAGATAAAATAGATTTAAATAAGATAATTTTGACTCTGATGTCAGAATTATTACTTTTTCACAAATTTTACACATCTGTCATCTCAGGACGCAAAGAAAAGGTTTGCTTTGTGGTATTTTTAGCAAAAAATAGACTTTGGATGCGCCAGTTATGGTTCTGTGTTTTTCTTTAAGGCACAAATTTTACACAGAATTCAGACACACAAATGAAATAGCGGAAAGTCAATCAACAACACTAGGTAGCAAATGTGTATCATTTTCTGATGGTGATGAAATTGCCAGAATAATTTTTTTGCACATCCGTGCCTGTAAACTTTTGTTACTCCTAAGATAGCAGAAACAGCCTTTGAGTAGACAAGAGTAATATTCTATGTGTAAAGCACTGCCACGCTGTCACACTACTTTCAATGAAATGCACCCACAGAGCACTGCCAAACTGATATTTCTATATTTCAGTGACATATGGTGTCTTTTCTATTTTAACTAATATAAACGCCTAGCTGTAGCTTTATATATAATGGACAGATATGAGAGTGATGTTGATCCTCTTGTCTAAATAGCCACTTGACAATAAGCATGTTCTTTTCAGTACTATGGAAAAGACAAATGGGTATATGTTTACTGTCAAAGGTGTGACTGGACAAAGAGGACAAAGCCAAAGAGAATTGGCACCCAAATCTGCTCTTCTTCTCAACTGCACAGGGCTTTTTTTTTTTTTTTTGTTTTTTAAAAGCATCTTTCAAGTCTGCAACTTAACTGTTCTGGGCTCAGAGTGTACACTCCCATTAGAGACTTTTCAAGATACAGCAGGCAGCAAAAAGGCTTTAGACAGAGCTAACAGGAGAGTAAATATTCGAGTTCGATTAGCTAGGCTGCTCAAAACACCCAGTAAATGCTAATGTTGCTCTGAATTTACTGAATGTGTAACGAAGCTACTGTTTTGTTATCTTTGTTATGGTCTCTGTGTGATTTGCCATGTTTGTGTTAATTTCAGTTGCTCCCAAGTGGCCAACAAATCTGTTACAGCGATTCTCTTGTTTTTTTAGCCTTGCTTTTGTTCATCCAGTATACTTGCTGTATGGTTTGCTGCTCTGTACTTCCCTCTGCTGTTACATACATAAACTCAGCTGGTGCACAGCTTTACAGTCCAAATGGGGCCACCAAAATACAAGCACCAAAAGGTTTGATCAGTCGAGCCCCATCCTAACCTCTAGCCCCTCGGTTTCTGTCATTAACCTAATTGGAGCTGTAATTTTAATTGTTTACTTACTCGCTGACTATGATAATTCACACCATCAAAGCAACTGAGAGTCATTACTATGGAATAGGATTGGGGCCACTGTGAAAAATGTGAGAGAAGTTTTCCACAGAATGCTCACACTGTAGAACGAATTACAATGTTTGCAATAACTTCAGACAGAAAAAACGTAACATAACACACTAGACTATTATTTTATTTCAGTGTATATTTCAAAGTGATTTTAAATGCATGTTTGATGTCGTCATATCTTAATAACTCAAAGAAAGTGACAGCTTGAGTTTACCCAACACTACTGAGATATTGCACAGTGTAATGGCTGGAGAAATAACACCATTCATTTATAGGTTATCTTCACTATGCCATTCTGTCTGCAACTGGGCTGGGATTCTGCCCCAAAAATGGTTGGATGATGGCATAAAGGAAGTGTGTCTGCCACTGTGCAACCAAAACAGAATGTGGCTGTTTTTTTCCCCAGCAGCAACTCACAGAATTCTGGGAAAATTTGGTGATTAGATTCAGAATTCTATTTACTTTTTTCTCAGAATTCTGACTTTTTTTTTTTAAAAAAAAGGATTCACAGTGGCCCCTGGCATATACTGTATATTTTTCAGGGCTCCTTGGATTCTAACATAAAGCAGGATTTAAGTGGAGACAGGGTTTAGCTCATGCTAAATTATACTGTAGATATGTGGGCCATATCTGTGACATGAAGACATAGTTTGTGTCATTTTCACAAAAACTTAACAATGCTGTTGTTTCTTGTGCCTTCTAAGAAGTGTTCGGTCAGGATTGTGCTGCATTTGAAAAAAGGAAAAGGTGTTGTGAAAATATTGTTGTTTACATGGAATGGCATTTCAGCATCCACATCCAAAAAGGTTTTTTACGAATAAAGAAATGTGCTTGCTTTTGAATGAACATTTTTTAATGTTTTACAGTATAATTGTACAATGTTTTAACACTCAGTTCTGGTTGAGTCACGCCCCCTGGTGGCTCTCAGATATGTGTGTATCATTTCTATCTCTGCTTTGCATCACCTGTTATATTTGAACGAATATCCACTGCTGAAGGTACTAATGACATTTCAACACCAGTGATTTTATACCAAGGCTGACACATTAACAGATATAGTCTCATAGTTAATGCGCGAGAGACATACCTAACATTTTCTGTTTTTTCACAACACAGGTGCCATCATGATTTTACCTTGTTGATGTGAAAGACTGCATGTAGAAGCTTTTATAGTTGTTGAATAATAAAAAAAATATAATTGTTAGAATAATGAGGTATACTTGATATGTTTTTTCTAACCACTGCCCTACCACCCTGTGCTCTGGTCTGAAACGGGTTGATTTTGTAAGATCCAGAAACGTTTGTTACATCTACACCATGTTCGTTGTCACCATGCGGTTATTGTAATATAGACATTTGTCTCTTTCCTCCCATCTCTGAGTCATATTTTGTTACATTTTACACAGGTTAGTGTCTCTATGACACACAAGCTGTGTGTTCTCAGGAAACTGACTCGTCATGTTTAAAAAGGGTGAGGCAGAACGTTGGAATAAGGTTCAAGTGTGAGTGCAATGTGCTTCCATATTGAGTCAATGGTAAGTAATCTGGGGAAAGAACAAAAAAAACAAATACAAGCTGATTTTTCAAAGAAAAATAAATCATGACCACTTCATGATGCTTGTTGATTGCTTTGATGGTGTCCCACTTTTCTTTTTCCTTCTTAACTGTATTTGTAAGGATGGAGCACTCAACTGGAATGTATATTTGCTGCATAAAAAAAAAAAAAAAAAAACATCCAAGACTCAAAATTTCTACTTGCCACCTCAGTATTTAATCATCGGTTTCACTGTATGTTCGGCATATTATCTTTATAACTAACCTACCATGAATCATTTTATAATTTCGAACAAAAGAATTACCCAGTGCAGGATTTATACAGTTTTATATTATCTTACAACCCTATCTCTCATTTCCTAGGCAGTAATGGGCTTCTTTGGAATAGACTACAGTATATATAGTAACTGTTTTACTACAGGGGCTTGGACAAATTTAATATGACAACATGTATGTTTTAAATTTTAAATATGAAAGGTTAATTAGAAAGTTATGGGCTGAATAAAAACAAGTTTGAGCATGGAAGATCATAACTGACCTTTGGAGGCAGTATGTTAAAATCATCTGAGCTCATTCAGTTGTCGCAGCAGTTCTTGCTTACAGATTTATGTGCATTTTTCAAAATGTGCAATGTAACAATCCAGAAAACTTTAAATGATAAAAGAATTACAAAAGGAGACAATTAAAAACCACAATAGCTTCCAATGTTTACTTTAATTGTAATTTACAAGCAGTGGTATACAACAATCAGCCATAACATTGAAACTACTGAATGACAAATGTCATGTCTGCAACGGTGTTTGGTTGGGTGGGTCATGTCAAGTGGCATACACGTGAATGGCAGGACTCAAGATTTCCCAGCACAATGTGCATTGTAATGAGATGATCATTGTTACTCAGTTCACTTGTCGGTGGTTTTAATGTTCTGGCTGATAGGTGTATTAAAACACCCTGATACAGAGTGTGGGAATAAAGATATGATATTCTAATCCTGAATAAATGACTTCATAGGCATAAGAAAAAAAACATCAGATTATCATACAAAACATTATTTGTAAATCCTTTACTATCCATCCATTATTGAGTAACACAGGTAGATGACTACCTGATGACTGTCCATCCATCCATCCATCCATCCATCCATCTATCCATCCATGGATGGATGGACAGTCATCTGGATGACTGTCCCGTGATTTGTAAAGTCTAGTATAAAGTATAAAAATATGTTGTGCTTGGCAGCCGGGACCATCCTGAAAAGTCCATGTGTAACCATGACTCAGTCCTGATAACGCACCTCTGCTCTAAGTTCCTTTGTGATGTAGTTCAGCAGCGCAGCAGTGACCTGCTGCTGAAGGGTGGCATTGCCCATCACGAGGGCGATGAGCTGGGCCGCATCCATCCAGTCCAGGTTGCCTAAGACAGCCACAACGTCATTATAGAGCTTCTTTTGCTGGTTAGATGGCAGTTCCATCAGGATTTGAGGCAGAGGCCTGAACTGGCCGCTGGTCAGCCAGCTGCCCAAGAGACCGCCGACTGCTCCACCTGGTACAGAGAGGGTAGTTACAGGTTCAGTATGAATCAATTGTAGGTTTCCACTGAATGATGCCTCAGCTTGATACTCTGACGATTCCTTTGTCTTCATCCAAATCATAAATAATCCACAGGACTGCTCGTTAAAGTTCAACAGTTTACTTCTGTGTGATACAGAAAATTGTCCATTACTATTAATGACAGAAGCAAAAAAATGTTTCACTGCTAGAGGTCAAAAGAGAGTCTGTCCCCACTCTCTGCCTGAATGCATGCGGACTTACTACCTGGAAATCAAAACTATTCTCACCAGACTTTCAAAATAAAATAGTGCAGTTACTAGAAACTGATAATCATCAATGCCTACATCCTAGCTATTACAAATGCAATTTAAGTGAGATTTTACACATTTTTAAACTGAACTATCCACACATTTTAACACATTTTAAGTTTAACTAAATTGCATCACTGTTATTATGAACTGTGAAAAATCAATGTGCAAAATTATATATATTATTCGTACTTGCTTCTTACTCATGTAAATTTTTGTTATTCAAATTAACTTAAATTATTAAATGTAAATTACTGAATCGCAAATAGTAAATAGTATAGTTTACCAATGTATGAGGTAAACCTGTATCAATGACGGCTGAACACACAATTTATACTCTAAAAAGGTATTATCTGTGAATGATCTGATGATGATTAAAAACCCATATAATTCTGATAGTTTGGAGCAGTGTAATGTAATGTGGCTATGACTGTGTAAGTGCGTAAAGGCAAATATCTTGTGAGTTCTGAAAGTTACATCAAATTACTGTAATGCGGCCTTTAAAACCACGGAAAAGACACTGGTTAATTCATATTGCAAAATAATGATATCCAAAATCTAAGATCATATTCCCACATCACTCGCTGTGTCTCCCAGCACAGTCTCAAGAGCAGGAGGGGATACCAGGAGACCAGCCATTACACAAGGAGAGCTGGACAGGGCCTCAACCCAGCAGCAGGACCGGTACCTGCTCCTTTGTGTAAGGAGGACTCTGAGAAGCACTGCCACAGCCCTACAAAATGACCTCAGGCAGGATACTGGTGTGCATGTTTTCAACCGAACCGTCAGAAACATACTCCAAACTCCCTGACTGCTGTGAGGTACCCGGATTAAATCCTTAGAGCGATTGTGAGACCTTACCCTGGGTTCCTCCTGGTGCAGGTCAATGCCCGACCTCATGTGGCCAGAGTGTGTAGGCAGTTCCTGGATGACAGATGCATTGATGCTATTGACTGGCCCTCTTGTTACCCTGACCTAAATCAAATTGAGTGCCTATGGGACTTTATGTATCTGTGCATCCGACGATGCCAGGTACCGCCACAGACTGGCGTCCCACAGGGACACCGTCCACCGACTCATCAGTAGCATGCCCAGACGATGTTGGGAGTGCATACTGGCATGCGGGGGCCATACACACTACTGTGTCACATTATGAGTTAGATCAGCCTGTTATTTCAATTATTACTTTGATTTTGAATCCAGCTCTCAGTGGGTTGATGGTTTTGATTGACATGTCATTTTGTTCTCATCAAATATAAAATGTACATCAGTAAAGATTTTCTACTTGAACAATTTGATCATCAAGATCTGAGGTGTGATTAAAGCTTTCCCTTTATTCTTTTCAGCAGTTATATCAATATATTACCCAGCCCTACTCTGTAGCGTGCAAGGTTTTGTATTTTCCTTCAGGGGAGGGGACCCTACATATCTCAAAGCCCCCAGTCAGTGTAGACTGTATTAGGACCTGTTGATCAGGCAGCTGTAATGTCTCCTTCAGCAATAGGTTTTAGAATCACACATTTTCATCTGAGTATTCATTCTTACCAACAGCAATCCCTGCAGGTCCGCCAACCAGCCCGCCTATAAAGGCAGTTCCTCCTGCCACCACTGCGCCTTTGGTGGAGTTTTTCACCGCGACCTTGATCTGATCGTGAGCTGATATTTCATAGCACAGACGCATGACATCATCCACTCGTGGAGCCATCCCTGCATTGAGACACTGGCATGATAGGAAAGAGAGGACAGTCAACTCTACTTTAAGGTCTTACCTAAAATACAAAAGAACACTCTTTAAGCCTTGGTTCAGACTAGAAGAAGCCCTAATGCAAGCTATATTGTAAGTAAGTGGGGCAAATTCAAATAATCCAGCCTGCAGTCCTGCAACTTTGATGTTTCATGTTTCATGTTTGCCATCCCAGGACACAATGCATACATTCTGTATGTTATTGTTTATGCAGCAGTCTACAGCTTCATGTTAGGCAGACCTAGACTAACTGGATTGGTTATAAACCAGGAAGAAGAAAAGGTGCATCAGGTAGGGTTTTGGAAATATGGTTTCACTTTTACTTCAGGTTCAACATAGCCTTAACAGCTTTTAAAATAACAACAACAACAACAACAACAATATTAACAATAATAATGCATAATTAGATATAGCCTATGTCACTGTGAACTAAATTTCACCAATATGTTTGAACAAATCTAGATTTTTAATAAAATGACGTAATGCTTTAACAACGTGTACGCTGAATGCCAACTTTGCTATCTTAAAAAATCTCAGTGCAAAATGTAACTGATACTTACGATTGGCAACATATTTTTTTAACAACAAGGTTTATAAATGAAGTGGGGCCTGAAAGTTTTATTTGTTAACTTGGCAGTCGAGGAAAGTACTGGCATAAACTTTGAAGGTCCATATAAACTAACTTAATATATACTAATTAAGCACAAGTATAGTCTTTAAAGTGGTTTCAGACAAGATAAAGTAAATATATAGAGGCCATTGGGTTTAGTCAACGATGGCTAGATTCAAATTTAACACTACTCCAAGTTTCGTTTGTATTCTATTCCTAACAAAACATAACTTAAAGAACCTTGAGTTCATTTCTTCTCCTGTTTTTATGGTGAGATTTTAGACTTTGACAAGTGTCTACCTGTTGCAATTACTTTCAGTCTTACCTTTAATCCTCCCCCGAATGAGCAAAGAGATGTTTGTTCCTCACATGCATTCGGCTTTGCTCAAAAAGGTACATTTGCAATGTATGATGGGAATCAGCAGTCGCCTACTTCCTGCTTGACACAATATATCAGAGAGTATATAACAAAGAATCGACACAAGATGATTATTTCAACAAAACCCATAAAACGCATAGACATATGCCAGTCTATACTGATTTCCGGTGTAAAATATGTTGGCTAAATCAATGAAACAATAAAAACGTCTATCCTGACATAGTTCTTCCTTTCCTACTCAGGTTACACTGCGCAGTTAAAGTCAACACAAACACAAACAGCATCTTCGTGAGCAGGACAAGGAAAATCGAGACTTACATGAGCTGAGACGGTAATTGCACGGCTTTATCCAATTTATTGATTGAACATGCATGAGAATCAAAGATTGGCTTCAGAATGGCTCTATTTAGTTCTGTTTTCTAGGAATTTTTTTGTTTTGTTTACCCTTAGACAACTTTAAAACTGCGCCTAGGCTCACTGAAATGCCTGTAAGTAGCCTGCGCGTGCGCACAGAGCAAGGCAATGGCTGGTGTGTGGAGTAGGTTATATCTGGAACTGAAGTAGTGTTCCAATAAAATCTGAGAGTTGTACATGGGATCAGCGTGTTTGGCATTACTTTGTCCATAGTCTCCACGCTCATATCTGTTTAACCATAAACATAGTAACTGAGTTTATTGGAACGGTAATGCATAACATAGGCTACATTAGCCAGCTGTTCAGAATTCAGCAGCAAACGGAGAGTTTAGCACTAGCAATCCATGGTAGGACTTATAGTACATTATGCTGTTTTCTGACTCCAGGTGTTATGCCGAGAAGTGCCTGCATGCCGGGATCTGCATGCCGCTCGCAGCCTGTGGGGGATGCAGCATTCGGCAGAACTGGTTTTGAAGTTGCCAAGATATGCATCCCTGGCTGCTTAAGACAGATACACTGCTACATGTATGGAGTCCATGTTCATATGTATAAACAGTGGCGCCGCCAGGATTCAGTTGCAAAGTACGCACAGAAACGGCAAATACAAACACTCTTAATTACAATTTCTGTAACCTCATAACAGTTTATTTATATTAAAATGGACTCCATACATGTAGCAGTGTATCTGTCTTAAGCAGCCAGGGATGCATATCTTGGCAACTTCAAAACCAGTTCTGCCGAATACTGCATCCCCACAGGCTGCGAGCGGCATGCAGATCCGGGCATGCAGGCACTTCTCGGCATAACACCTGTTTGGAGTTATGAGTTGTGATGACGACCCAGCCGCGTACATGGCGTTAAACTGTCACATATGTAAGGAACAGGGACAGTGGGTTTGTTTATTCGTGACGTAGGGACTGACGCAAGCTCACCCCGCCTCACTGGGCGGGATTTGGTGACGTTTGAGGACACGATGAGGACTCCTGCCGATAAACAACTTTGAGATCAAAACAATCTCTGAAGAACAGACAGCAGCGTAGCGTAGCTGGTTCATCTCTGTACACCGTCCACACCCGAAGAAAACCGCCTTTTGTATAACTTTATTTGAACAGGTGAGTCAGCATGTGAATTGCTATGTTTTGCTTACTGACTGGACTTTTTGAGACTTGGATTTCCTTTTTCTTTTGTTCTCTTACTACAATCCTCTTGGCGATTTGGCGTCTTCGCAGTCCTTGCCTGCTCGTTATTTGAACTGAATATCGTGTATATTGTATTGTAAAGTATGTCCTATCAGGACTACATTCTCCACTGGACAAAGACAAACTAATTCGAGTAATTCCAAGAAATGAAGCAGCACGAATCTAGGTAGACAGTCATCTTATTTTTTTTCTCTCTGTTGAAAATCTATAAAGATAATAGGCCTGTTGAGATTGTGCCAGGGACAGAGTTTGTTGCAGTCATCTGGCTGCACGGTGTCTGTGTTGACAGGGAGGGGTCCGGTGACACCAAATTCTGGGCAGACACTGACAAGTGAGCAGGAAGGCATCCAGACACGGGGGAAAACACGGCTCTATTTATGGCTTTATGTTTGTCTTAAACAGCAACAGCAGACACTAGCCAATTCATGTAATATAAATATAGTATATCATAGAATATTATAGCTATAATATATTTTGGGATATACCTAAGGATATTTTGAACAGCTGAGGGGAACAAGGTGTTCTGTAGTTGTTTTTGAGATCTGCTGAAAGAAGGATTTCATAAATGAATGTTGTACCGACATGACACCTTCACATAATGATCACTTCTTTAAATACTTTTTTAAAAACATATTTTAACAGTAAGATTTCTCAATTTTAGTGTTGTTAAGATAATTAAATAATGTGTAATATTACATTATCTTTAGCCCAGAATAACACGGAAACCTGTACCAAGGAATAACAAACAAACAGGTTTCCTGTAATACCAGGGTAAGGTTATAGGGCGATCGGTCAGCTGCCTTCATAAGTAAAAGTTACCTCCCTTCTTCATGAAACTTGTCTAAACAGATGACATAATATCGCTGCAATCGGTGTAATTCCAGCCTCTCCGTGTTCTCTCAGCTGATTCTGTTCTAATTTGACCCTCACGTCACGGCGACGTACTAATTCAGGCTGCTCAGGTTTCTGAGCCGCGCAATGGAAGGACTTGTTGGTACAAAGCAGTTCTCTGGTATGTAAGGAAGGCAGGGGGTGTTTCTTGGGACAGCCGCTAGGGGGAGCCATTTATATGGTTTATGTGTGAAAGAGGCTCAAGGTTGGTGGAAAAAACTAACAACTTTTGTGTTTAAAAATATTAATTTAATGTCATCAGCTGACACAAAACTTTCACTCCTCTGCAGATTGATTCTATTCTTTTAAACGTACCTGCTTGCTGTTATTTTACAGATTGCAACAGAGGGAGAATGATGATCGGAAAGATTCTGTCACACCTGCTTGGGAGCGCCGGCGATGACCTCGAGGCAGCAGACGACCCGTATGAGGAGCTGATTGAGTTTGAAGAAGGAGAATGGGTCATTGTTAATCTGCCAGGTGAGAGACAGATCCTGCCAGAGGTTCATAAATATGTTATACACACTGGTGAGGCTTAAAACGTTCTCGGCTCAGGGAGGGTGCTGCTTACACTGGGATGAAAACTGATCTGGTTGAATTCTGATGTTCCTTTTACAGAGAGCGGCCCGCTATCGGCCCCTGAGGTGGACCCTCTGGAGAACCTGCTGATTGAGCATCCCAGCATGTCTGTCTACCAGATAAGACGCAGGATGAGTGGAGTGGAGGAGGACGAGGAGCTGGGCTTTGATGAAGATGAAGAGGACAACTCCAGGTTAGTTTTCACCTACAGCTCCGGCCTACACATGCACATTTGTTTAAAAAAAAACAAAAAAAACACAAACTGAATTTACATCAGTGTTTGTAATGTAAGTGAACATGTATTATCATCCTTTGAGAGTCCTAAAGAGAGGCCAGAACAGCTTTTGGGGCATAAAACTGGTAACTACAAAGTAATTACAATAGTTGCCGCATTACTTGTGAGGTTGTACTTCCAAGATGGAGAGTCACTCACAACCTGTTGTGTTTTCAAGCCTGTACTACTATAGTGTAGTAGTACTCTGTATACAATGACTCAGACAAAAAGGAATGCAGTGTTTTGACTGAGACAATGTGATCTAAGTTGGGGTCACCTTCACTGATTAATCACTTATGTGTGGGAGGCAGCCCCGATATTAAGTGCTGTCCACAGTGACTGGCTTGGAGAACTTCTTGCTTTGACCTACACAGGTAAACACTTGGTCCTCCAGGATTCCTACATCCTTTCTTTCCATGGGACGGTCAGCTCAGGCATGATGATGTTCCTTGTGCTTTTGAAACAGTTTAGTAAATGTCCTGGGGGAAGATGATGACCTTCCCCAACACCAGATGCACATAGTTATGTAGTGGTCTTTTATAGAGACCAGTCCAATGCACACCTGTGTACAAATCATGTTGTTTTATCAGCCTCTTGATATGTATAAATAAGCACTTTTACTCAAATGTCAAACTAATACTTCAAAGGAGGAGAGGTCCTGGAGGAAGGTCAAGGTTTTCAAGTCAAGAATCAACTTTCATGTTTAGCTAACAAAAACATTGGGCTGACAAGTATTTCTGCGACTTAGAATCTTATTGATGATATTAACTTACTAACCTCTTGAGAAATGACAACCATCCAAAACCTTGCAATAGTGTCCTCACATTTGTGGTCTAAATCTTACATTTGGTTCTCACAGAATAGAAGAGGCATTCACACAGAGCTGGTGTATAGTTATACGTATCTCTCTTAACACTTCATCTGTGTCCGTCCAGGCCAGTGGCAGTGAGGCGGCACATATCCTGGCGTCTGGCTGCCTGGGGAATTCCTCTACCCTGCGACATCCAGCTGCTGGCTGTCCAACGGGCCAGGACCCAGGCTGAGTGGAAGAAGCTGAGCCGCGGCGCGCTCCACAGGCAGAACCTGGCTAAGACCCGATTCTCCCCGGCAGAGAAACGCTACGGCCACTTCAAGCAGCCCTGCCAGCGCCTCTACAACTACTAAAGAGGAGGGAATGGAAGCGCCGGCGAGAGGGTGTGTGTCTCAAGCCCAGTGTGCAAACACAGTGCCTTGACTCGAAAATTACTCAGGTTTTCCACCACTGTTGCGCATCACACATATCCACCAAGGGCTAAGCATTTGAGATTCACCACTTCCTGGTGCTTTATAATCTGCTACATGAACCACAGCGACACAAGTTTCTATTTTGATGTTAATATCGCCTCTGCACTGTAAACTCTCATGTCAGAAACCACTGACTACAACAAACCTTGATCTCCTGACATCTTGAATGACACAGTTGTTCCCTTAGGTTGGAAAGCAGTAGTAACACACACAGTTACTTTCAAATTAAAGCATTTGTGCACCATTCAATGAGAACAGTTGAGTTGTTTGATTTTTTTTTTTAGGCTGATTAGATATATGTAGGGGTAGGGTGTGTGAAAGTTTGATGTTGTTACTGTCACAATGTGTGACACTGATCCAAATATGGAAAATTCAAACCTGTAGAATAATTTGCTGGGAATTATGATGCTGTTGGATAATGGAACATTTGGATCTGTAATTCCTTGGTTGTGTTCAGTATGTATTATGCTATGTGCCTTAGCTTAGACGTTCATGTAATGAGTGTGTTAAAGTGTATTTCATACCAAATTGACCTGTACAGTATTCATGGTGTTTAAAGACATAATGATACTCTGTGAATTTCCTAAGATAAATGTTCCTTTAGTTTCTTATCGAGTCTCAAGGAATAAAACAAAACCACTGTTCATGTTTTGTACTGAGTCTACCATTTTGTAATTTTTCAGCTTGTTCTCACAATTTCACAAGTTGTTCATTTTAGACTCACGTGTGTAAATACAGTTGAATATTATGTTTTTTTATTGATGCATATTTATAAAATGTACAAAAAAACTGCAAATAAATATTGTTTTCTTAAGGTGGTGGCTGTATGTGTTTTAATGTGGCATTACATACAGTTATTATGCATGGAATTAAACATGTGTGAGGCACTGGGGTGATGAGAGAAAACCTCTCATTTTACAAGGTCACATCTCTTCGCCATGAACCTCTTCACTCGCTCTGGGTCAACAGCGTTGGCCCAGTGGCCACCCTTCTTGAAATGAGAACCGATGATCATCCCATTTGCATCAAGGTAGCCCTCAATGTTGTCATAGGTCACTCCAGAACCTATAAGCACTGGGATTCTCACAGATTGCGAAACGTCTGCAAAAAAAAGCAAAGAAAAACACACTCTTTATGGGCACACAAATCCCTGAGATGAAAAAAATAATTTGTTCCCGAATGCTAATGTTGAAGTAACAGTTCATCCACAAATGACAATTCAGTCATTATCTACACAGCCTCATGTCGATTGATGGTTGACAAGCGAGGTTTCATGGTCCACAAAACATTTCTGGAGCTTCACAGCAAAACAGTGTTGCGGCATTCACCAAAACAGCTTGCATTTAAAACATAAAACAAACATTAAACGGTCCCATACCACATGTCTGATATGTCTCCGGCAGCCCAAAGATCCCAAATTGATATGAAAAGATGTTCAACATACCCTTCGATGGGCAGTCAGGCTGCACACTTATGCTTTTGGTTCAGCAAGCTCCAGTGGAGATTTCGGCTTTAAAAAGGTTGTTATTAACATCTTTTCAACTCAGTTCAGGATGTCGGGGCTTTCAGAGGCTTAGATTATCCCAGACAATCTAAATGGAGCCTTTCTTTTTGTTTTAAAATAAATCCCTATCTGCTTCGGTAGCCGCAACATTGTTTTGCGGGGAAGCTCAAAAATGTTTTTGTGGGCCAGAAAACTTCACCCGACTTTCGGTCAGCATTGGGTCAAGTAGATAATGACTGAATTTTTATTTTCTGGGTGAACATTTCCTTTAAAAATGAGGTTGGTAAGATTATAGAAACCAGCAAGTGCAAGATAAATTGTATACAGTGTCCGGCTGCAAAAAAATCTCACTCCGTCCCTTCAGAGCCACTCTTCCTGAACACATGAACACACACTGCCTGACTGCAGCGACGCAGACTGCCCCCTAGCTCTCACTGGCAGCCAGGGAAATGTGTTAGTAGCTAGTTTGTCATTCTCAACAAGCTTGCTTAGCTTCTTCAGTCTAATAAATACATATATGAACAACTCTGACAAAAATCATATCAAAATCATACAGACACAAGCAAGATAACTGTCACGAGTGAACCTCAGTTAAAAAAAAAACACAATGCGACAGTTAGTCCTTACTGCTGTGGGTGTGTGCTTTGTGCTAACTGGGTTGGTTGACTGAGGCGCTGTGTGCTTTGTGCTACTTGGTTAGCGGCTGCTGCATCTCACTCATTGGCTCAGGGCCAGTGTACTGTGAGTGCGGCAAATCCTTGTCATCGCTAACCGTATCCAACTACCTCACGTCTCACATGGAAGAAAACACTTGACATTATCATAACGTACATAAACAATGCACATGGCTATTTTTAGTACTCGTTGGCTGTCAAGCTAGTGTTAGCACTGGAACATTTTGGCTACATTTTCTCATCCAGTGTTGTGTGCCTAGCTTGTTGATGACCCAACAATTAATCCACCAAGCCTTGTGGAAGACTCTGGCCACGT
Source organism: Diplodus puntazzo (assembly GCA_963678695.2). Taxonomy (NCBI): domain Eukaryota; kingdom Metazoa; phylum Chordata; class Actinopteri; order Spariformes; family Sparidae; genus Diplodus; species Diplodus puntazzo. The sequence continues at coordinate 26,542,928 of OZ023155.1, forward strand.
GCAATGAATGCAGCGTGACAGCCACAGATAATGATTTTTGATTTTCTTTGATTTTTTTAGTATTTGACAGAACATTAGATTTACTGATTGCTGTCGGGATGTTAAGATATTTTCTACAAATACAACAACAAAAAACACTTCTACAATAACTTACCAACCCCAGCTTTAATGAATGTCAACCACAGTGTCTGGCAAAATGGTGAGAGGGGACTAGTCCAAGAGAGGCTGTGACACAGTTAACTCTGGAGGCAGTGGAGGCAACACGCTGGCACACTGGCATGTGAGCTCCAGTGTCATTCTGTCTGTCTGTCTGCTGCTTGCATGTTTGTGTTAGCAAGAGAGAGTGCACGTGTGAGATTGGGGTAAAGTGTGTGTGTCTGTTCCTGTGTGTGACAGCACACTCACGTGTATGAACCTGAGGCTGTGTGCCTGTTTAGCTCTAAGTATTTACAAGCTTTATTGTATGTCGTGTTGGAGACACTGCTTAAAATAGAAGCCCCTGTCTTGCTATGAGAGGGATATATTCCAGACTTCAGACCCAGTGGCACTCATTGGCAACAAACCTGGGTGCCTTTTGTCACAGCTTCCTTGTCTACTGATTAAGTCAATGATGGAAAAAAATGCTCCATTATGGGTAAAAATCCTGTATTTAATATTCTACTTAAAAGGACAGTTCATCCAAAAAATCAAACATCATTTCAGGAGGGTCACAGCAAAACATTGTCACAGCATTCTCCTGAACAACTGAAGTAAATGGGGACTTGCTATGAAATGTTAAAAAAAAACAACTAAAAACACAAAATGGCTCCATAAACTCATACCGCATAGTCCAACTCCCCAGAAGCCCTGAGATCCCAAACTGAATGGAAAGATGTAATTTACACCCTTGTGTGGTCACAAGTGGTCACACAAGCTCAACCCTGCATTGAGGGTATAAGTAACATCTTTACGAATTAATCTGGCCTCCTGGATTGGTTTAGTAGAATGCTGCAAGGTTGTAAAGCTCCAGAAATGTCTCGTGAACAACAAAACTTTGCCTGACTTTCCACTGGCATGATGGTGAGTAGATATTGACATAATTAGTATTTTTGGGTGAACTCTTCCTTTAAGTACAAGTGAGCTAGTACCAGGTAAACGTAGTTAAGAATCAAAAGTGCAGGTACTCATGCACAGTCATGGTCAGAAGTTTACATACACTTGTAAAGAACATGTATCATGGCAGTCTTAACTTTGAATGATTTTATACAACACTCAGTTTTCTTTGATGGAATCAGTGAAATACTTTACATGGTCTCTCTTCTTTACCCACTGAGCTCTCACAGGGTTATGTGAGGGTATCCTCCAGTGCAGCAGGGGTTGTAGCCGATTCTGTGGTCTGTCCAGGGACCATGGTCTCTGGCACGGACCAGTGGTCACCACCACTAGGGGCGCTAGAGACACTGGTCCTGACCAGCTCATCAATGGCACGGACCAGCTGGTCTCTGGCACGGACCAGTGGTCCCTACCACTAGGGGCGCTAAAGTTACTGGTCCTGACCAGCTGCACAGTGGTCTGCCCTGTGGTCCCTGTGGTCTGTGAAGTGACTTTAGTATTTTCTCCCCTTTCTAGTCGTTTGGGCAGCACTGTTAGCTGGATTAATGTCAAAGATCATAATATTTTGTCTATAAAATACACTTTTTTCAGAATTATTATGATTAGTATTGTTATTATTACTGATTTTGAAGATCCCTGTGGTCAGGACCAGCTGGTCTCTCGCATGGACCAGTGGTCACTACCACTAGGGGCGCTAAAGTTACTGGTCCTGACCAGCTGCACAGTGGTCTGCCCTGAGGTCCCTGTGGTCTGTGAAGTGACTTTAGTATTTTCTACCCTTTCTAGTCGTTTGGGCAGCACTGTTAGCTGGATTAATGTCAAAAATCATAATATTTTGTCTATAAAATACACTTTTTTCAGAATTATTATGATTAGTATTGTTATTATTACTGATTATGAAGATCCCTGTGGTCAGGACCAGCTGGTCTCTGGCACGGCAACATAGTCTCCCGAGGCCGAGTGACCGCTGTCGTCTCCTGTGCAGACACCCCTGGGCGTGGAGCCTTCTGCGTTCGTGCGTGTGTGTGTGTGTGTGTGTGAAGGGGGCGACTTCATGAAGACACAAAATCTTGATTAGTTTGAAATAAATTACGGATAACAGTTGACGCACTATTTTATACAGTCTATGGTGACGTTAACGTATAGCGGAGTCGCGGAACGCGTTCGTCTCCATAGCAACGGTGGCTGAGGCTCATGGGTAATTTAGCCTTCCCTGTCCGAGGAAGTGAAAGAGAAGTGACCCTTTTGAGAAAAATAATGTTTTATTCGCGATGTCATGGAGAAGTACTACAATACCCACAATCCCATAGTGTAACAGCGACGTCTCTGATTGGTGGAGCTCGCTGTTACCATGGAAATGTTTACCAAACCCGCAAATTTCATGTTAGCTAGTTACTGCTATCACTGAATTCTACGATCGTTTACCACAGAGCGACCATGACTACACTTTCTGACCTACTGCGTTTATTTAGTGATGAGGAGAAAAGTTTATTAAGGGTTCACCCGAACATGAAATTTGCGGGTTCGGTAAACATTTACATGGTAACAGCGTCCCTCTTTAGACGCCGCGGTGATCACTTGCTCTGAGCGTCACATATCGCCGGGGAGGGGATTGCATTGGAATCAACTGAGATCCCTCTGCGTCGTAATAGGGCGCTGAGGAGCACCTTGGGCGTCAGTACACAACGCGAAAGGGCCCTGACCAAGCGTCCGTTTATGATGCGTCGGGAGTGAGACTGTGTTGCCGTGCTGACCACAGGGATCTTCATAATCAGTAATAATAACAATACTAATCATAATAATTCTGAAAAAAGTGTATTTTATAGACAAAATATTATGATCTTTGACATTAATCCAGCTAACAGTGCTGCCCAAACGACTAGAAAATACTTAATTTTTAACTTAATAATTTAAATAATTTCCCAGTCTGGGATCATTAAAGTATTTCTATCTATCTATCTATCTAGTAAGGGGAGAAAATACTAAAGTCACTTCACAGACCACAGGGACCACAGGGCAGACCACTGTGCAGCTGGTCAGGACCAGTAACTTTAGCGCCCCTAGTGGTAGGGACCACTGGTCCATGCCAGAGACCAGCTGGTCCGTGCCATTGATGAGCTGGTCAGGACCAGTGTCTCTAGCGCCCCTAGTGGTGGTGACCACTGGTCCGTGCCAGAGACCATGGTCCCTGGACAGACCACAGAATCAGCTACAACCCCCTCTCCTCCAGTGGACAGACACGGAAGTGACTTAAAATGAATTACACAGTAAATATACAGTATAAGGCTATGGTACTGTGGGGAATTAGTTAGCATCTACTTCCTGGTTTTAGGAAGTGTGGAGCTATTGAGGAATTACCTCTGAGCTCCCGCTGGTCAGCCTGCATTCCCGTTGCCGCTCCTGTGATGATGACTCCGTCAGAGAGGAAAAACTCTGCTGCACGCGCCGTCTCTTCAATGCTCATGTCTGATGTCAGGGCATGGGAGCTGGGAAAACACACATACACGGTTAAACTACATAGACATTAAAATGAATTGACTGACGAACAACTTCGACCAAGAACAACAAGGCATCAATCTAAACCCTGATAGTCCTTCAAACTTCCTAACCTATGACATACTTTATTTCAGAATACAAAGTAGGAGTTCTTTGTGAGTTTGAGCTCTTTGGGAATATTCAGTGACAACATACAAGATAATAGTTCCCCTCAGAATCGGAGAAAGCTGGTCTGGGCTTGAATTTACTAAACTTTACTTTACATTCACTCTAACACTCTTCACTTTTTTCTCTAAAAGGAGGAATAAACGATGTACTGATCAGAGACAAGGGTTTTACCTACATCTGCCATACAGTTTGTTTTTCTTTCCTTACATTGTAATAAGTGATATGTTCTCTAACATACCTATATGAATTACACTTTTTATTAAATTAATTTCAACTGTGTGAAATCCCTGATATTTCTGTTAGCCTACACCTTAATGCATGATGTCTTACATTTCTAAAATACATAAATAGACATATAAATGATGGGTAAAATATTAGCACATAAAATATAATAAGGGGAATTGAAGTGCAGGCAATAAAGATGCATCGAAACTGATCTGATACAAAATGCCAGCTTTTTTCTTATCATTTGCAACAGCAGTTGAAATTATAAGGCGAAAATAACATGGTGTCATTTTAATCTTCTTTGGATAGAGGACAGTGTGGAGACAGACAGACAGGTATTCAGAGCGCAGTATGACATGTTTCTAAGGTCCTCTGTTGGAATCAAACGTAGGACGTTGTGGTTAAAGGGCATGTGCCTTACTCTCTTTAAGATAGGTATCATTTTGTTAAGCCACCCAAAAACTATTCAAATGAATCCTCATTAATCATAGTTGTATTCAGACATGGTGTCTCGTCATTGTCAAATGTGCTTTTAGGTTTTTCATGCATTTCATTGGCTCAACGGGTTCTCCTTTCTATTCAGACTGTATAGATGGTGATCTCACCTGTGCTTCTTCTTGATGTCGGTGAATATCCGCACATGGTCAGCCCCGATCTGTTTGCGATATCTGAGTAAGTCGCCAGCGCAGGCATTCAGGAGGCCCTCGTCAGCCACGTGAGAGAAGACAAAACCCTCAGCCCGGATGAAATCCAGACCTATGACCATACAGTGACATCACAATGGTTTACTGACTGGTAGCCTCTGTGTCAAATACAGGTAGGTTTTGGCTAAATCTGACAGTGGGCAGTTTCTAACAGCTCAGTTCACTGATAACCACACCTTAAGTTAGAAAGGGCTATGTAGTGTTTTGTACGAAAATCTGTTTGCAATCAGGCCACGACAACATATTATGGAAGACCTCTGTTCTGCTCTGTCCCAAAAGCTACGACTGCCAACGAGTATCATCTCATATACAGCCGAACAATGATGTGATTTATGAAAATACTGAACCTGAAGCCATAGCTACAGCCAGTGCCTGCTGGTTAGCTGAAGACAGTATTTGCACTCCAAGCGGCAGTGATGGACAGACGCCTCTCACAGCAGTGCATACTGCCGTCATACAGGCAACCACCTCAGGGCCCACAGAGAAGGAGTAGGGGATATCATGCATGTTCTCAATGATCACAGCATCCTGAAAGAGGAGTTCACATGAAGCATTTACTGGCTTGCCTGGAAAGCATTAAAATGTGTGAGGAGTTCACACAATGTGCAATAACCTACAATCCCTGCATCGCGGTAGATCGCTGCCTCCTTGCATGCTTCTTCAGTGATTTGGGACATTTTCATACAACCCAGGGGGGTGCCTGAGGCAGACAGGAGAAACCTGGTTACACACAGTGTGACTTTACTTGACTATCTACATTTAATTTCACTTAACACATCTGCTTCGCTACTATATTCCACCCAACTATGTTCATTTGACAGTTACTTGTTTTTTTAAGTATTTTTTTTTGGCCTTTATTGATAGTGCAGCTGAAGAGGTGACAGGACACAGAATGAGAGAGAGCAGGAGTGACACACAGCAAATGGACCCAGGCCGGGAGTCGAACCCAGGTCCACTGCAGCGAGGACAAAGCCTGCTCTACCAACTGAGCCAAATGGTTCCCTCATAGTTACTTGTTTGTTATGTAAACAAATTAAAAATATCCAACAGTAAAGTAGTTTGAAGTAGTTTCACTTAGACTGTAACAACAAACATGCTTCTTACTTGCACATGAATGCATGGGCACAAATAATCGATTATACAACAATCACAGTCACTGGGGCCATTTCTCTGGCACTGATTACTTCTGATGCTTTTGACAGATTTTGTTAAAACACACTGCACGATGACTTCGGCAAGATGGCAGCACAGCTGTAATGGAATACAGTGTGGTAGGCCTACAGCTACTTTTAGGTAAGCAAAAGAAATGAATACTTCCTCCACCGCTGAAAACTTTTTGGAGGGCACAGATTCGAAAAAACTTTTATTTTTTACCTGGTAAGGCTTTAACATGGATCATTCCAATAACCACGGATTTTAGGCGCCCAAAAAGCTTCAAAAACGTCATGTTTTGCGGCGAAATTCAGGGACAGGAAAAATATCTCGTATTTTTTTGTAAGCGTCGGGTCACGTGACTGGCCAAAGGTCATTTTTGCTTTATCAAACAAAAACAACACAAGGTGAATCCTCTTCAAAATCCATATTAAGTTTCAACTGATGTGTATCTTACGCTACCCGAACAGCTGTATGAAACAGTCACTACGCAGCACAGAGAGTTTGTTTAAAGACAAGTGAATGGCTCTGATTCGGCGAACCCATGCGGGAAATGGGCGCCGGCAGAAGCAGCAGCAGGCTAACATAGGTCATTTTTCGCTAAATAACAGATGCGCCCAGGGTGACAGCGAGCGACAATGATATATAGAGTTCACAGACCGGAGAGGTGCAGTTACATCCCAATACTTGCGTCGCGTTGTGTTTTATTTTAGGTTTAAATCCAAAGGACGGCGGCTTTGTTTACATCTGACAGACTAGCCACGCGGTGCCTGGGCACTTCCGCTTTGGGAAGTCCGCCCCCGCAGCTGTCACTAACAGCAGTCACGCCTCCCGTTTATTAAACTTAATTTTCCTTTTCTTCAGCGCTGTAAAGACCGACTTTATCAAACACGCGTGCTCTGCCTCTGCCTACTGGTGTGAAACTGTGGCGAATGGAGAAGAAATTAATCTATAAAGAGGCGGCGAAGATGGACGTTTAGCGCCAAGTTAAACCTACTCCCCCCCCTGACGTTGATGCTTCAAGTCATCTGTTCCCTGCAAGGCGCCAGCTCAGAGGAACTAGCCCGGCCTGGATTCGCACACACACCCAGAGCACCTCCCGGCCAGAACAACCGACGGCGAAGTTAGACGATATTAATTTATTTTTTTAGACTGGGATAAGAGTGAACTTCAAGGGCAGAGTCTTGAGGTGAGTGGTTGAAACGGAACTTCGAGTGAGTTTAGCTAGCTTCTGCTGCAACTTTTGTTGCTATGCTGAGTTCAATGCTGCCTACACCGGAACAAGATGGACAAAAGATAATTAATTTAATCTTTATGTGGACGCTCATATTTAAACGTCGTTTGGGTTAACTTGGTGTTGGGTGTTGCTTTTACTCTTAAATGGTGAATTGAGAAAATAGGCGCCCTAGCTGTGCCTGCCTTGCGGCCATTATGTGGCAAGCCAGCTGTCCAAACATATTGGGGGGAAATAATCAGGTTCCCCTCAGAAATACACAAAATGACTAAGTTAGGCAGTTAATATAGCGTCTGTTGTGTATTGACGCCTATTTTCACGAACATACTTGCATTGAGTGGCACTTTTTAGCGACTTTTAACATTGCGTACCGTTTCCATTTCCCCGCGCCAGGCTGAGTTGGGCTTTGTCAGAAGGAGGGAGTTCAGAGTGGGGGTTGGGAGTGATTGAATGTGTTTTCTTAAACCCCAAAATTACAACTTGAAACCATTTATCATTCACAGGTTTACTCCACAACGGACACACATCCCTCTGAGTATAATGCGGGGACAACGGTGAGTTTAATATCCGTCTATCTGTTGCAGATTTAAGCGCGTCAATCAAAGTGTGTGACGACAGAAAGAAAAGTTGATGGAGCTTTAGCCATCCGGGTAGTTAGCTAGTAGCTATAGGACCTTATTTTGACCATATGAACATGGTTATCCAGGCTTCTTCAAATGTTTTATGTTGACTCTGAAAGCTTACAGCCACGTTTATGTTGTTCGTTGTTACAGGGAAGAGACACAACCTAAGTCTGTTGCTCCCGATGTGCCCAAGGAAACTACAGTGCGACCGAGAAAGAGGAAGGCAGATGTTGCCATTGTGAGTAGTCTGAAAGGCTTGAAGACTAGCCTATAGGTGGCCTTTGCTCAATTTTCAGCTGCTGCTAGTTTGCAAATGTTGGCCTAGTTGAACAGCCAAAATGTGAAACTGCTGTCACATACATTTATCAGTCCTGGCAAATCAGTAGAAAAGTGTAAGTATTGATGCAGCTGATATTGTGGATTGTTTTTTGTTTTTATTGGTGCTTGCAAAGCAAAACATCCCCAGTGGACAGAATTCTGTTTCTACCTTACACCATGTCTTATCTGCAGTTGAAATAAATGAGATTGAACCAGCCCTGTGCTGCTGGTGAACTGAATCACTTACAAGTTTTCCATCATTGATCCTCAGTATTTACAAGATCTGGATGATGAGGAGGTTGCAGAGATGACAAAGAAGAAGCAGCGCGAGTGTGAGGTAGACATGGTTATCTTTTAACACTTTAAGTCAAAATATGGTCCACGCTTAACCCAGTTCTGTTAATGTATCTGTGGCCCAGTCACTGAGCCTCAACCCTCATATTTTCTTTGTGTCGTCTCTCTGCTCTCCCTCTTCCTGTGAAGCCGGGCTGGAGTCCTGATCCTGGCTATACAAGTCCACACAGGTGGATTCCCACACCTGATCAAGAAGAGGACCAACCAGTCACCCTGATAAATGCAGGATTCCCCCACTATAACTTTAACAACATATTTACAACACCTGTGCATTGTGCACCACTACCTGCACTGTGGTGAGTACTGTTGTTTATCTTAGGTTAGATGCTATGTCCTGTAGCCACTTGTGCCCTCTCTTGTATCTGAGCACATACTCATGAGTTTTGAATTCAAGATATCCTAAACCAAGGTCACAATGTCTAGGCTTTTTGCCTATGTCTTCTTTTGCGGTTCTGTTGCAGCTAATAGTTTTTCTCCTTCACCTTTAATCACCATAAGTTGTCAGGCCTGGCAGGGGCTGCCTTCATACGTACATGCTGGTGAAAAGCATGCGAAAGGGAACTCTGTTTGGATTTTGAGAAGTTGTAGCATTTATTAACCAAAAACAACAAAACCATACTGTTTCGTTCACTGCTATACTGCTAACTTCTTAGTCACTGTCTCACTCAAGCTGTCGATACTCGTTAACGTTTTGCACACAATCTGCACACTGAGTTACTCTACAGGAGTTCACTACTTGTAAAACACATTCAAGCAAAAAATGAATATCTTTAAACTACACTTTTAAACAATTTGCCGATGCCTAGGCCCAGTGGAGCCTCTTGGGCTGCAGGGCTTTCAGTACCCTGGCAGAAACCATGCTACTGTCCTCACTAGAGCTGCAGCCCAGAAAAGCCCTGTAGGAACTAGATAGTGTTCATTCAGTTTAACTATTGATCCTTAGGTTTATGTATCTGTCCAAGGAAAATTAACTTAAAATGAATTTGTAGCAGCTTTGCACATATTGCAAAACAAAGGGGGCGAGTCAAGAGATACCATTGTTTCCATCTCTTTTTTTGTTACCAGTTGGGCCAGTAAGGATGTGGTATGGAACAACATGTTGGAGAAGGATAAGACCTACACCAGGGATGTCCACATGATGGAGAACCATCCTCATCTGCAGCCAAAGATGAGGGCAATTCTCCTTGACTGGCTCATGGAGGTATGTAAAATATCTTGGTGACCAGTATAATGCCGCTTTTGTTGTCACACCAAAGCATACATTTGGAAAGAAAAAGTACTAAATAATAAGCTGCAATGACTGGTGATATCTCATGTCTCTGAAAGAAGCCAATCTCTCATTTGGGTTAATCACATTCTATAAAGACCCCATCTTCTTTCACCTTTAAGATTTTAGCTCTTATCAAAATATTCCCATTATTATTTTGCTGTTTCAAGTTTCCCCATAATGGAACTAATAACGGATTATTTCAATAGCAGTGACCTGTATATTAGAGCAGGATGATTCTTGAGCAACTGAAACTGAAAACAATACAAAGCAGCTCCATCAAGTTCAAGCCAGAATGCCAGTATATTAAATGTTTGTTTGTGCTGAACATTGACTGATTTATCACAACTGGAATAATGATTCCCACAGATCCACCCAACATGATGAAACAGGCTTCATATTACACTGAAAGCAGGAGAGATGGAGAAGGACAAGAGGATGTTTTTATTGCAAATAAATCCTGTTTCAACTAACATTCCATACTGTCAAACACTAGGACAGAAGTCACTCCCTGTCAAAAATTCACAATTTTCAGCTTCTTGTGCCTTTTAACCACTTATTTGTTCTTGGTTGTATATTATTGTGAAGCATTGTGTGGAAATCAAACTCATTCATGCCATTTTCCTTTTTTGAAATGAAATATAAATCAGGTGTGACACTAGATAAGCACAGATGGAGATGGCTCTGGTCTAATTGATAGCAACACATCAATGGAATGGATGTTGTTCCGTCATTATTGTGAACTTTTTTGACATCCTCTGATGACCATAGTTCCTCAGCTAAACAAACCTACAAGTGGATATGGATTGGAAGTAATGAGAGGCCACATCAGTGAAGTGATGGTGTGTTTGTGTTCATGTTTTAGGTGAGTGAAGTGTACAAACTGCACAGGGAGACTTATCACCTCGCACAGGACTACTTTGATCGCTTCATGGCCACGCAGAGAAACGTGTTCAAATCAACACTGCAGCTCATAGGCATCACTTGTCTCTTCATCGCTGCTAAAGTAGAGGTAAGATGAGTTGACTCTACAGGATGTTTTGTCATGTAGTCTGTAGTTCTTTGTAGTCTTTTGTTGTGGGTTTCCGCAAATCATCCTGCCGCTTCAGCATTTGAAAAGATGTTTTTGTATGATTAGTTATTATAATGCTTCCCTTGTTTCTGTGTCCCACAGGAGATGTATCCTCCAAAAGTCCACCAGTTTGCCTATGTTACAGATGAAGCCTGCACTGAAGATGAGATTCTCAGCATGGAAATTATTATTATGAAGGTAAAAAAACATGCACACACTACTCATTGTTCCATGACACATCCGTAAGTGCTGGTCTGCATTTGTCTGAGTATGATATACCCAATCTACCCTGTCCAGGGGTTTGATGAAACTTGGTGTTGATTGGCCCTTAGTTACTGAATCGCAGCATTTTTCATGATTTTATCGCATGTCTGTCGTAAAGGAAGTACAACCCTGGAACTGTGAAAGAGCTTGATTTTTATCCAGATTTAAGTCGTAGTATTTCTGCTGGTGAAGATTTTACATCTCCAACACTGCTCTCTTTTTCTTTTTTTCTTATCTAGGAGCTGAATTGGAGTCTCAGCCCACAGACTCCCATATCCTGGCTCAATGTTTACATGCAGGTGGCCTACCTGAAGGAGACAGACGAGCTGCTCATTCCCAGATACCCCCAGGCTACCTTCACACAAATCGCAGAGGTAGTGTGTGTGTGTCCTTACTAATGCATTGCTATATCGTTTGGGTTCTTCATTAAGGCTGCTGTAAACGTCATCGTTTTAGTGGACTTCCTGTCTGTTTTAGAGTTAGCTATCTCCTCCCACCTCTCTACGCCACCATATGAAAGTGCAGCAGTGATCGCCAGAAACAGGAGGTTCCTGTCCCTTTTCAATATGGCCGAATAATGTGTCTGCTGTGATTTTTGACGGTGGCTATTGCACATTTAACTGGAGGCTGGACAGTTAAATTATGTTTATGTTTTTTATTGTTCTCGGAACGTATAAGTTATATTAGAACTGTTAGACAAAAGTGCAGGCAGCACCATGCAGTTCAGTTTGAATGAATCTGAAAGAAGTTTTGATTTTATTCAATCAAAAACCAAAACAAACATGAACATACTGCTGTGAGAAGCAGATATGATGGTTTACGCAGTGTAATTGTCCAGCATAGATCGAAGTAGGAAAGGGATCAGCTCTGCATGCGTGCTGTGAGCTGTGCTCAGTGTCCCTCCACAACCTGCGATTAGTAATATTTACATAATTACCAAAGATGACCGCTTGTTTGGAGGTATGTCCCGGAGTTTAATTCCAGTTGGTTTTCCTTTTTTTTTCTCTCCTAGTTGTTGGACCTGTGTATGCTAGATGTGCGTTGCCTTGAGTTTTCTAATGGCATCCTTGCTGCTTCAGCCCTGTTTCACTTCTCTTCCCTGGAGCTGGTGGAGAATGTCTCAGGTAAAAATCGCAGTACAAATAAATGGGTTTTTATTATTGATAATGTTTTCGTGCTGTAACCCTGGTTGTGTCGTCTTGATTTCCCCCTTCTGTCCACGCAGCTCTGAAGAGGGTGGAGGTAGAGGAGTGTGTGAGGTGGATGGTACCTTTTGCCATGGCGCTGCGGGAGGTTGGAGGGTCACCCATGAAAACATTCACAGGAATCCCTGCAGATGACATGCACAACATCCAGACCCATGCCTCCTACGTTACATGGCTGGTAAGTGGAATTAATGTAATGAGAAGAAAATGATGATTTTTCTCCGCTTTAAAAAAATCAAAACATTTAGAAGTCATCAGTTTTGTTGGTGCAAATACGGCTGGAAATTGTGCTGTCCTCTTGTTAAAAATATCTTCTGGTTTTTCACACTTACAAAGGACGATACTCCATCTTGAACAGTGGTCTCTGGCTCGGCAACTGCCTTGCCTAGCTGTAACTTAATGTAAATGTGATGTGATACATATGACCAGTAAAAACTTTAACCCATCCATATTTTGCTAAATGTTGAAATGCCAACATTTCATTCTGGCCCCAGTATTCTGGCAAAATGAGCATAGTAGGCCTTATTCTACTGCTTTCTGGCAACAGGACAGTGATTATGTGTTTTTCTGCTGTACACAGGAAAAGGCCCACTCTTACCAGGATGTGGAGTTGGAGCGTCATGGCAACTGTCCTGTCCCTTCAGGCGTCCTGACTCCCCCTCTGAGTATTGAGAAAACTGAAGCGTTGGTCCGAGTGGATGCTACAGTGCTGAAAATCAGACCGAGGATGCGTACACCATCCCCACAACGGCCTCTTCCAAAGTAGTGGAACGAACAAGGAATCTGACAAGACAACAGCTGTAAACAGAAGAAAAACAATTTGAATGCGTTGACTCTGAACAGCGACTCTGCAGTAACGGCACACTCATGTATCATTGGATTTACAGTTGGAAGTCATTGATGGAAATGGTATTTTCTCCTTTCAAAGTCATGCAGATTTCTTTGTTCCAGGTGCTTTCAAATGTCTTTGTAGTGGGTGCACGCACTGACTTTGGCTAAATTTGGGAAACACTGATGCACAGTGAGTAAATGGTTTGGATGGTCCCTGATGTTGCCTATTTAACCTTCCAGTTTGGATGAAAACACAAAGCAAGAGACTGTTTGGGATGGGACGGCTCGAGGTTTTTGTTTTTGAACAGCGTTGCACCCAAATGCTTGCATTAATTGGCCACCACACTTGACAGTAAGTGGTTGCCATTCTTCTTTTCTATGCAGAGGCCAAATTGAATGGACATTTTATGGAGTCTACTTAATTTAGTGTGCATGTGTGTGTCTGTGGGGTGATTGCTGGTTTTAATCTATTAGTGGCGTCATTTGCCCAAAAACTATTCCTAGAGTCATATTTGGCTCTATGTGCTGCTATAAAAGTGGGCTATTCATGATGGAGGGTAAAGACTGTATGTATGGGTGTGTGTTTGTGTGTATGAAATGGTGTGTTATTCTAGTTTTTGGTTCTACTCTTGCCATCTTATTGGACAACATGACCATGTTTTGCTTGGGGACCAGTAGCTTGGCTACCTAAATGGGCAAGTGAACCAGCCAGGCTTCAGAAGCTAAAATGTTGATTGTATTTAACTTTTATTTTAATCCCCCCACACACCACCAAAATGTAAGATTTCTATTTGACATTTTAAATAAAATGCTGCTACATGTTTTTCATTGAAGACAGTTTCTGAGGACTCCTTTTTTGCTTTATGGACTAAACTATTCTGACAATTGTTGATGAGGGTTCATCCAGGTCATAGTAAAACTAAGTGCTGTATCGTAGGCAACTGGACTTTCTCCACTTTCTTGAAGACGTTTCACCTCATCAAAGAAGCTTCAGTTCAGAATTGTTGAAGCCTCTTGGATTAGAGGAGACGCATATTGTTGCATACGATTCTAGCACTTGGTATTTTTGACAAATGTTAAATATTGTTTAAATATTATTGGCAAAAAGATGTAAGTGGGAATCCCTCCATTTAGTCTTTTCTGTACTTTAATAAATCAGATTCACTCTGTTAATGACATTACATGTCCACTAGATGTCAGTGTGATCCTTTCTGTTGGAATTATTGTATTGTATTGCACATATACCATCATTAAAGTAGTAGACTAGCAGTACAGTGACAACATCACATATCAGAAACAAAGACACCAACACCAAGTTCCCAATCGGCTCATACCGTGATTTAAAAAAAACTAAAAACTCGTAAAGCTGTAAAGCTCTAAGTCAATCAAAACAAGTTCAAGTGAAGTCTTTCTGTGTCTGTATGAATAAAACTATACATAACTGAACCTTTAGTTTGTCATAGTTCTAAGATCTTGGAATTAAAACCCAGTGCCGTGCAGAACATTTTAGTCAAGGTTAGGTCTTGGTCCCAGTTGGTTCAGAGAACTCCAGACGTCTCCTCAGTTAGTGAAGGAGCAGCAGAGGCAGCCGCTAGACATGCTCTTTAATGGTATATTGTATGCTCTTTAATGTAATATTGTAAATTGATGAAAGATCTGTTCAGCAATAAAAACAATATTGACAAGTTGCATCACATACCTTCACCAAGACCCAACAGTTCAATCAAGCCTCATCCCATATCAAACTCAGAACTGTATCACCAAAGTTGACACCACCCATAATAACAATAATATGTTTTACCACAATTTAAGGTCACCAGATCCACATCAACCTGTACTCACTCATACAGTAGATACACACCAAGTAATACATCTGATTTTTTTCATCAAGGATCCTTGCATCATTCCCTGAAAAATTAGTGAAAATGTAAAAAACAGCAAATACCCTATCTCACAATGTTTTAAGAAAGTGAGAAAAGAAATTCCTGGATCCACATCAAAAGTCCTGCCCTACAGGTTCCTGACAGGGACAAAAGTAAGTTGTGTAAGAGTTTCTTGAAAAGTGGGAAGTAGGTTAGAAAAATCATTTTGCTTTTGCATGTTTTCTGTTAGCGCTCTGGTCTGGACAAAGACCTGACAAACACAGGGACAATTTACAACACTAAATCTGAGTCTTTCATTTCCAACAGGATTCCTGACGGTATGCTTTATATTCCATCACTGCACCTCAGAATAACACAACATTTGTAATGCTTATAAATGCAACTTGGTCAGATAGACCTAACCAGACATGAATGGCCTCTATTGCCTGTGTTTTGGCAGCAGAAACAGTTCAGTTTGACATGAACTTTTACTCTTTCATGTGTGTTTGTCTTTTTCTATTTAAACTGACCATATTGTATAGGCCTACATGTCATCTCAGTGAATGTATCTTCTGCTGTGACTTCAACAAAATTATCCTGAGGATGTATCTTTCATCTAATAGAGATATTAAGTACTTCATTCATTGTTGGTGATGTTGCTTGTTGCTGGATTGATGAACCGAGAGATTACAGAGCCGGTTGATAACCAGCTTTCTGATGCAAGATCACTAATGACAGGCTCAGTAAAGCCAGGAAACCTTGTCAGGTTAATTTTCAGGTTTTGCTTAAGCCCAGGCTTAATCATTTTATTACTGTAACAGAAATCACCTGAGTGTGGTCCCATTTGATATGTCAAACTTATTTTGTGGAGTGTTGCCTGTATTATCTATGCTTTAATAATTTTCAGCACATATTATACTAAGAAATCTCACACTGAGTTATGCAGATCTTGAACACCCAATGTCGTGTGACAAAGGGAGCACAACAACAGAGTGATCTAGATCAGTGTGGTTGAATATGTCTTCTTTGATGTCAAAGCCTGACCTCATCTCTGGGCTGCAGCATCAAATGTAGTTCAACCCTGCTTTGTCTATTGGGGTTTTGTTGTTTTTGCATAATAACGACTAAAGTACAGAAAACTTAAAAAGGCAAAATCATGGGGTCAAGTTCTTTTCAGCTTTTACAGAGGAGCAACAGAAAGCATCCTGACAGGCAAGATCAAAAACTTGCATCATTCGTCTGAGGCAAAGGACCGGACGGCTCCACAGTGGGTGATTAAAACAGCCCAGAACATCTACTGAGCATCAGTGACATCAATGTAGTGCAATGTCTGCACAGAGCCCAAAGGAAACTAAAAGACAACACCCACCCAGCCACAGCCTGCTCACCCTGCTGCCATCTGACAAATGATACAGGGGCACTTGCTGCCATAGCATGACACTACAGAGCAGTTTCAGGCCTGAGGTTGTGAGACTTCTGATCCCATCCTCGACACTTCACCATCAATAGTTCATTTTCCTTACTTTATAAATATTCACCAATTACTCTGCGTATTTTTTAATGTATTGTATAATGTACAGCTATGTATACTGTATATATACTGTACTTTCATTGTAAAATCTGGTACCTCGCTAGGTGCCTCGCTGGGGCAGGGCCTTACTGTGCAGAGTTTGCGTGTTCTCCCTGTGTCTGCGTGGGTTCCCTCCTGATACTCCAGCTTTCTTCCAAAGTGCACATCCATATCCACAGTCCACAATCACGTGAGGTTTATTGGTCGCTCTCTAATGAATGGTTGCCCGTCGCTACATGTCAGATGTGATGAGCTGGAGACTTGTCCGGGGTGTACCCTGCCGCTTGCCCAGTGTCAGCTGGGATCAGCTCCATCTCTGCTGTGACCTTGCAAAGGACAAGCGTGCACACAGGTGAACACTCTTGAATCTTCATAAAATATACATTTTATATTAAAGGTGCACTATGTAGTTTTTGGGAAGGAATTTCAATTTAGAGGAGAATGATCTTCATTGACTGATTATTTTTCTGCTTAAACAAACTCATTGTTTTCATGACTGAATAAACAAACTGAGCTTAAAGGACAACATCATTTAACTGTTTTTACTGTGTTTATATTTGGCGGACCCTGCCATCTTTCTAGCTCCTCTGAGAACAGCTTGTTTATGGAAAAAATAAAAATTTCTGAGTTTGTGTTATTACCTCATCTATATTGCAGTTATCAAAATTCAGCTTTTGAATTCTACACTTCTACAAAGTGCCCCTTTAATGTCTTGGGTGTGTACTTTTAAATTATGAAATAAATCAAACTTGATTTTAACCAGTTAGAATAACTCTGAGATGGCTTTATCTGCTTAAACATAATTACATATAATACAATTTACATGTCTAATATAACATTTTCATATTGCATTGTATGAGTGTTGTAATAAGGACTTCATTCATCAGGCAATCCCTGTTTAATTGTATTGTTGTCTGCCTTTAAGTGCCTTTTATGTAATCTAAACAGGTAGAGGACACTGCTTCAATGCTCACACGTCTCTGTATCATGTGTTTTAATACTACACTGTTTGTGCTGTCACAAACAGCGTAGTAACCTGACCCATCCATGCTTTTATTTATTAAATATAGATAGAGGATACTGCCACCTAATACATTATGAATCGTTTTTATTTGTCATGTTTCTACCATTTCACTGTATGCCAACGGTGACAAATAAAGTGCCTTAATCCAAATTTTAGACTGAAGACTTCTTTAACGCTCCTTTCTTTGTTGTTGGCAGCCCCACAGGAACCAGCTCTGCATTGGAGTAGCCACACAGAAGCCAGACCAGCCACCGCGCTAAAGTTCATGTTAACTACCAGCTCAGATCTAGACTTGTTTGTCTCCGGTGGTTAGTTTCTTCTCTGTATGTTGAAACTGCCAATGCCAAACAACACGTTTGCTCTAGCTGAGCAGAGTTAGAACCAGGCCACGCGTCCCCCAGGGCCTTGCCACCATCCCATGTAAACAAGTTGCTGCAGTGTATACTAGCAGACACTTTGATGTCACCAGCTGACTTAGTTTCTATTCTCTTACTGTTAAATATTTTATCGACTAAGGCTAATTCACAACAGTGGAGTGAGATATTGACTATACAGAGGCTGCGACTGCTGTCTCTCTTTCAAAACCTCAAAGGGATACGTTTATTTTTACAGTGTACGGTTATCAGAAACATGACAGCAGCACATACTGTACCAAAATGATTTCCAGTTGATTAATTAGAATTTCTGAAGGGCTGGTGATTGTTTAGGGGCTTCTAGGAACCCTGAAGTACCCTTAGACTATGAGAAACTGTGTTGAAATACAGTACTCAGGGACTTGTGATGTTCATGCCTGCCTGTGTGTCTGCCTCCCTCTTGTGGCCACTCTAATAACATGCAGGACCACTTGACGAACCACGGATCCCCTCACATCGAGCCTCATGCTCCCTCCTCTGAGATGACACATGAAACGAAAACGCCTCGTGCCTGAGAGAGAAATGTACCTTTTTAGCATGACTTAAACCAGACACCTCCATGACAAAGTTAACGTAAATGGACATTTTAACAAGGGGGGGCACACTAATTGCTGGCTGATTTTTAACTGGCTTAATTCTCCCTCTACCGAGTACAGTTTGCCCCCCTGCACGACTTGTTTCCAATGAGAGCGCAAAATCTAAAACAGAGATCACAAGTCGTGAAAATTGTCAGCACGCTCCACGAAACCACCGTTTTTTCATAAAATTCGGAGGCATTTTTTGCGGCGCTTTACTTCTTTTTGTGTTTTATGTTGCTATTAGGCTGGTAGAGGACTGTGTGAAGCACTCAGCTTCACATTTTGTTGCCCCTGCATTGTTTATCCTTAAATAAGAAGGTGCTGTAGGCCTACATACAAATGATGATAAGCTCACTCTGAAGAAATGGAGCTACAAAATTTTATAATGTGTTGTCTTTCAGTCCCTGGGGTCTCTTGTTTTGAATGAGTATGTAAACTGTGTATGCATCTATTTCATTAGGCTTACTTTTTTACTTTCAGATGTGTAGTTAGAGGCATACTTTGAAGGAATCTTGCTTAAAAATGTCTAAAAACATTTTGTTGATTTGTGTACTCAAAGTCATGATATGTTCCGTTTGGTTGGCTGTCGCTACGTCTTGGTTAGGGAAATTGGTGGACAAGATTAATTTTAACATGAATAGAACTTGTTTAACGGTGTATAAACCAACTGTGAAGCGAGTTTGACCGCAGGGACCATTTGAGTAACTCGTTTTTACACATTTTACGACATTATTATTATCCAGGTGTTTGTTTCTGTAGAGGATCTGGCTCTGCACCTCACTCTCTAGCCGGCTCTAAGCAGCTGGGCAGCAGGTCATGCCTGGCCCTCCACACAACACCTGGTCAGCATCTTTTGTTTCATCTCAGCAGAGCGCCTCCTAGCTGCAGAAGTTATATACTGTACGTTATAACCTGTGTAAAACCCGGCAACTACATCACCCACTGTGCAACTTAGTCACTAAGTGATGTCATTGTCCTTTAAGGCAAACGTTGCCATCTGGGCAATTCCCCCGAGCAGTTATATCGGGCTAGTAAGACCAGGCTCCTATCTAGATCAATAAGCAGAGAGCCAGAACATACATAAAAACTGCATGTGTAGAAGGTACAGGTCTGCTTTCAATCCCCAGAGTCAAAACTAAACGTGGAGAAGCAGCGTTCAGTTATTATGCGCCACATATCTGGAACAAACTCCCAGAATACTGCAGGTCTGCTCCAACTCTCAGCTGTTTTTAAATCAAGGCTGAAGACCATTCTGTTTGCCACAGCCTTTCACTGAAGCAATTTTTAAGGCTTTAAACTGCACTGTGAATTTTATTTTCTAGTCTTGTCTCTTTTAAACCTATTCTATCATTAGCCTACTTTCCTATTTCTGTTTCTGTTCTAATGTTTTTTTTCTTGATGTCTTCCTACTTGTTTTTAATGTATTTTAAATGCAATTTCGAATGTCTTTTAATACCATGTTATGCCCGTGTAAAGCACTTTGAGTTGCCTTGGCTCAATACACAGTACTGCATCGTGATGCTAGCTCGTTCTACCAGAGCCCTAAAAAGTGCAATGGCTTTTGGGGAAGGGACGCAATATGTGTCATACAACTGCCACCACTGGTGTTATGGACGTCTCTGTTCAAAATGCCTTAAGTTGTCTGTCTCTTTCTTATAATGTATCTGGTGACATCACTGGATGCAATTTATTAGATCACGTGCAGCTTCCTCTGGAGTCACAAAAGGCTTTATTATTATTATTTTTTTTTTTACATGTGTGCAGGAGCACTCATCAAGACCTGTAAATAGAATTTAGTGTGTGAAACTGGTGAAGTTACCCTTTAAGGATGGTTCCCTTTTCATCAAATGTCAATGAGTCATGAGCTAGTATCCTGGACTGAAACTTGCAAGTCCAATATCAGCTGTATAAAAGGCCCATTACATTGTACTGTATATATACAGAGTTTCTACTCTTTTTTTGTACTACAGTTTAAGGTTTTTTATATGTGAGATTCTTTGAAGAAAAATTAAGTCTCATTAGGTGAAAAACTGATTAAATCCATCATGCACTGTGTAGCCTTTTGTGATTCATAGTGTAGAATTCATGTTAAAATGTCAGATTTACAACAGCTCAAAGAGGAGCAGATACTACAATCAGGCTTTACTGCTGTTCTCAAGTATTCAACGATATCTGTCAGTGAGAAGATGTATCTCTACAGAGCAAGGGTTAGATTACTCGCGTTTTCATTAACTGATAATTATTATTTTCATCTGTCCCACCACTTAAATTAACCCTGCTTAATGCAATTATTGAAAATTAAATCACACAATAGAGTATGCAAACCAACAAGCATATGCAGTCACAGCACAATATTCTGACATCATACAAATATAAACATACACAATGCCTTAGGAAATCTTCAATAATGGAAATTAAATAAATATACACACACCTCACAACTACAAACCAAATAGGTGACATTAATGCATCAGTCCATGGCAGTTAAATCTATAAAACTAACTTCTACCATAAGAGGTATGTACTTTCTGACGACAAGGAACGCTTCTGATTGGATGTATACATTGTCCATCTTTTCAGACCATCATCAGACTGTAAACTCAAACTAGTAATGTCTGTATTCCTTGCGGTTCTGACACAGACGTGTATGAGCTGTTGTGTGGGTAATGCTTCTCTCTGGGTCACTCAACCTCCAGAGTGTCTATTGGCTAGTTGGGTAGAGTGGACAGGTCGATAGGGCAACCAGTTAGGCAGGTATTGCGAGAAATGTAGTGGGATCCATTATAGCGCATATGTAAATGGTGTCTTTGTTTCCTGTTAAAAAGAAGGAAAGAGCATCTGTCCAATCAGCAACACTCTTTGTCCATATAGAGTACCTTCTTCTTCTTTGACATTTTATTCTGCTGCTTGTTCAGTTTACAATATGCAAAGATTCTTTCATCTTCATCCACAGCATCTCCCAGGTTTTAATGTTTTAGATCTAGACAAAGATGAGAATAACCACTGATAAAGTGTTACTACAATTTATTCAAGTACAGAGGTACTTCAGTATTTCTGTTTTCTGTTACTTTATACTTCCACTCCACTACATGTATTTGATAACTTCAGTTACTAGTTACTTTGTAGATTCAGATGTGTTATGCAGGTTCATCTGGAGCCACAAAAGGCTTTTTACTACTTTTTCACATTTGCAGTAGTCCTCAAGACCTGTAAACACATCTTAATTTGTGAAACTGGTGGAGTTACCCTTTAATCACATTACTTCCTGTATGGAGAGGGTTGCAAATATATAGCAGATCTCACTAAGAGATGACACCATACTCTAGCTCTTTAACACTTAATTCAGGGTAGGTGGTTTAAAAACAAAAAGATATATCTATAAACTATAAAGATATAGATAAAGATAACAAGCATATAGCACACTGCTGCGCCCACTTCCAATCTGACAGCTCCCTGATTCACTTCCTGGTTATTAGTCAGTCCACTGGCGGCTGTCCAAATTTCCCTCAACTTCCTGCATTAATATGCATTTTTATGGCAATGTTCATAGAGGATACTGTGGTATAGGTAATGATCAATGAATACACTTGGGTACTGGTGTTGACCAGCACACTGCCGGTACAGTGTTACATTACATTACATTACATGTTCTATGTACCAGGGTGGAGAGACATTAAAGTATAAATGACTTGAATAAATACAGATGAAAGCTGTACGTCATTGTTTTTGGGGTTCCAATGGCATCAACTGTTTCAAATAATGTTAATTCGTGGATTTAATCTAGATCAGTACGTGGGTCTGTGGCAGACCCAGAACTTCAAAAAAAAAAAAAAAATTCTTGGCAAAGTGCTCCATTCTCATGTTTTTTTTGATAAAAGAAGTATCTGTATCTTCTCTTATAATTTAGACTGAAGGGGACATATTTGGAATAGATCTTAGAGCTGTATGGCACAATAGAGCATGTGTGGATTAGGCCTATTTAATAATGCGAGCACAAAGGCACTCTGTTCTTTTAAGTCTTTATGGGATTTCATAATGTGTGTTTGTGTGTGTATGTGAGTGCGTTGCGTGCGTGTTAGACATGAGAGGCCGTTTCCTGTCGATACTACTCCACACATCCCCGGTTCCTTTTCCATTGTAATTCCTTTAATTAAAGTGATTTTATTCACAGGCACACAGCTGGCACCGGCTACTTTCCATTAGCCATCTGAGTGGACGCCTCGTTCGGAGGGAGGACCCGCACTGGGGCTGCTTCCTATGGAGCACACAATACTATTTTCATCTCCCAGCTGAGTTTGTTGTGTGTTTTGAATTTATTAATCATTGATTTTAATGTGCTGCCTCTTGACAGTGGCAGCTACCCACACATTAATTAATTCCTGCTTTCCAGCCTTACAAAATGGCATTTAAAAACAATGAGAGGTCGGCTGGTGTTTCCTCTGACCTATAAATGGAAGGTGTCAAAAAGCAAAATGTCAAAATTTGCTTTTATTTGTTCTTCCCTTGGCAGATTTTATTGCCTCCTTTTATTTGATAGAGCAAGATAGAAACAAGGTTATTTTAGGTCTATTGAAATTATGTGTAAATACAGTTGTGTCACCTTTAATATTCCGCTCATCTTTTTGGAAGGCTGTGAAATGCAATAATGTCTCTTTTGTCGGGCATGTTTCCCTCAGTGCACCTGCTTTGCATACGGCATCTGCCAGGAGCACTCTCAAAGGAACTGTGGGTCTTAAGTTGAGGATAAAGGTGCATTGCCATCAACAATAGGTAGTCTGTGTTTATCCTTTGAGGTCTTAAACAAGTATGTGTACAAAGATTTGCCTTCCGTGAATTGTTGGAAATAGAAAAAGGGAGATTAGATCTTAAATTAAGCATATGGTGCTAGAATCTGAATGGTGTTGGGATTTGAATGTATTTATGGAAGTATATTCTTTTTTTATTTATTGAGCAGACCTGAATTGTTCATCCATTTAAATGAGTGACTGGTCTGTGTGTTTGGAGAGATAAAAGCTCGCTCTCATAATCCTTATTGACACTCTGGGATGCGTAAAGACAGCTATTGCTAAGTCCCTGCAGTGCCCTGCCCCATGGAAAGGGCCTCATCCCTATTCACAGTGGGTTGTTTAAAGCTAAAGATTTCCTGACAGATTGCTCTCAACAGATTGATTAGCACATGTTGTGAGAAAGACAACTACCCAAACTGGGTTTGTGAATGTCTCGCACATTTGCATGTGCGTTTGTGGGTGCACACTGGTGCTGCTGTGTGTGCATGCAACCCGGGAGTAAGGGGGAGTCGTGGAGTGCTTATCGCACGCTTCAAAAAGCATTCCTGCTATAATTAAAAAAGCAAACAACCACAGTCGTAACCTGATGGCATTTAGTGGGAGCCCCGTCGAGCTTCGGCACAAAACCGCGAACAGTGCTGACAGCTGCAAAAGATAATACACCCGCTCTTCTCAGCTCACCTCTATCATATTCGAAACGGCTGTTACGTAGAAAGAGAAGAGGTAAATAGATACTGTGTTCACACACACACACATTTTCATAAAATGTGCTTATGCTTCACAAACCTATAGTATACTGTGGCTGATCTGTGTGAATCGTAGCACAAAGACCATCCGATACACTCAGATTTGTGAGGTCATGAACCACTTTTAGAAACAGCAATAAAATAATCAGGCAAATTGGTTTGATACGGAATCAGTGACTTCATTCAGCGTTCACACATCCACACTGCTGTTCTTTGGTACAGATACGAGGCCTCTGGCTCCGCCTAGCCTCAAAGTAAAAATAATCATTCCCATGCAAATGCACTGTTTGACATGTTCAATTAGACCCTTGTGAAGAAAACGATTGGCGCTTTGAAGAGAGACAGTTCCCACTGTTAGTGCACCTATGAAGCCCTAAAGCTGCTTGGCCTTTCTCCCCCTCCTCTCTCTCGTTGTCCTCCCCGTTCCAGCCTCCCCTTCCTGTGCCTGGCCTCTAAAGGGAGAGAGAAAGAGAGATCCATCGATCAGGGCGATCGTTGAGCACCCGCCCCGCCTCCTGCCTCCTGCCTCGCATTGTTTTTATCTCATCTCTCAACCCTGTTGCCATGGCACTGAAGATGGCACTTCAACCCTTGTGCTTAATGATCTCTTGGATGATAGCCTACTTGTCAGGCATTCATGCCCTGTTCTGTTGAAATGCAAGACAGAGAGGAATGAGCTGCTGCTGCTCTGAAGCGGGAGGGGTGGTTATTTGAACATTTTATTCTGAGCTTAACTGGTAGTGAACATAGCGTTATGGGTTATTTACCAAATGAGCTTTCTTTAACAGCTGTTTTGTTTCCTCTTCCTGGCCAGCTGAGTGGTGTTCTCAGAGATGGACATTGAGAAAGACAGAGAAGCCAATTTGCATTCATTTAGTGACTCCTTTTGTTTTGCAGCATTACTTTAAAAGCCATCCCTTTTTCTGGCAGTTCAGTGCTGGGTGAACGATTACTCATATAAATAGCTGCCATTGATTTGACTAAGAGAATGCTTTGTGTCATTATGAAGGCAGAAAATCCTAATTTGGAAATTGGAACACAAAAAAAAAAGCGCTGAGCATTCAATTCATATCCATAATCCACAACATTGCATGAAATCAGGGGTGTCGCGTTACAATGCTTGATTTTAGTCATCGCTGTGATGGAGACAAAGGTAGCGCCTGGAGCCATCATGGCGGTGCTACTCAGTAAGGGAATGTGTCATTTTATTATGTTTTATCTGGCAGCCTCCCTCTGTGCTTTGCTGTGTGAAAGGCCTGTGTCGGGAACGTGCAGGGGTTGTAATCCTGGCAGACTGAGGTTAAAGACACTAGCTATCTTCATGAATCTCCGACAAAAAAAGTGAATAATTAACAGTAAATGTGTTCAAATGTGAATGCAGTCGGGCCTAATCACGTATAACTTGAGGGAGATGATGTGTGCAACAATGCCCCCACCCCCTGTTATTTAAATATGGATTCAGGCGTCTCACTCAGTCAAACACATTAGTGACTGCTTATTGATTGAGATTCTTGGAAAAGAAGAGATATGCCGGCTCGTCAGCGTTTGAAATGAAACTGTTCGATCATATCTGACCTATTATTCATGTGTGGCAGGTTACAGTTGTTCATTTAGTCTTGGCGTGATTCCCCTTTGCATTCTTCAGGAATTCACTCAGAATGATCACTTTGATTGGTTCATGATGATCAAAATGTGACTATTATAAACAAATAAATGAATAAATAAAATTAAAGAATGAACAGGGAGAAGGTTTTAATGTAGAATCTTTCATATGTCCTCAGCTTAAGAACCTGATGTCTTTTAGGTTTTAGTTAGGTGTGTCGACACTTTGAGTCAAATATAACACATTAAATGAGTTAGCTAGTGTTTTGTCTCCTGAACACAGACAGGCAGCATTATAAAGCGACTTAATCTTCTCCACCCTTACAGAACAGAACACAATGAAAAACACACTCTTGGTTTTATCTGCTTTTATCCCCCTTTGTGCCGAAGAGCTTTAAAGAATCAGCGTCTTTATCTCTCCCCCACTCCCCATAATGCAATAGGGCAAATGCTTCCTGTGTGTCATAAATAACGTATTGAATGGTCCAATTGAATTAAACTAAAAGATCTGGGAAGAAAATGGGAAGTACTCTCACTTTTTCTCTCTCATTTTTGACGGCGGGCATTGCTGTAAATTGACACTGAAATGGTCCGTCTCGCCTCAGCCGCCCTCCCTTAACACCCCCCGCCCCCCCTCCCCTTGCTGGCTCCATACGCCCCCTCAGCGCAGTCGGAGAACGTGCATATTAACGGGCACTGGATAAAGTGTGTTGAAATGGGACAGAAATGCAGTAAATGAGATATCCATTGTCTCGCAGATAGCATTTTCCCTCATCAAGCGGCTGGCTTGATCTCCTCCCCTACTGACACCTGATGGGTTTATGACGTAGCCACTCCAAATTAACTGACCTTGGCCTTGCTGTCAGCGTGCATGCACACACACACACACACACACACACACACACACACACACACACACACACACACACACACACACACAGTACCCAAGAAAATACCCGAACTCTGTGCAATTTAGCAGTTTTTTTTCACAGCATAATTGATTCACAAAATCTCTGAAGTGGCATTCGTTGTCAGAGTGACAAAGTCACATAAAGTCAGACTGGATGATGGCAGGAGAAAAGGTGTAACTGGGTATCTTGGACAAAAGGCAATGGGAATCAGGGGAACCAGGAGGCAAGGCTTAAGGGTAAAACAGGTCTAGAGGGCATGGCAGGTGGCAGGGCCAAACAGTGAAGGAGGTATGGGGGTTGACCAGAAGACTGAGACAAGGGGCAGAAAAAGTCTTGAGGGCAACCTTGGGGCATGGGCAAAGGGTAGAGCAGGTCTGGAGGGTGACGGGAGGAGACAGAGGAAACATTTACATACGTTTGTAAAGAATATCACAGAAGTCCTCCGTTCCAATGATTTCTACAGCTCTCATGTTTCTGTGATGGAATGAGTCGAATACACAGTACTTTGTCACAAAAAACATTCCTGAAGTTTGCTTCAAATCTGAATTTATCATGGGTCCTCTGAAAATGTGACCAAATCTGCTGGCTTAAAAATGTACATACAGTACCTTGAACAATCAATTTCTGGGACTGTAAGTATAAAGTGCATGGCAAAGTCGTGTATCTGCCATGATGCATATCCAAATTCAGGAAAACCTAAAATCATCAGTCAGAAGATTGAGTTTTGGGTGCAGTTGAGTGTTATAACAGGACAGTGATCCCACACACACAACAAAATTGGTAAAGGAATGGCTAAATAAGGCTAGAATTGAGGTTCTGGAATGGCTTTCCAAAGTCCTGACTTCAACCCCATCAAGGACATTTGGACTGTGCTGAAGAAACAAGTCCGTGCTAAGAACTTCACAAATTTGGTTAAACTTCACCGCTTCTGTCAAGAGGAGTGATAAAAATTCCGCCAGAGGCCTGCCCTGCACTTGAGGTGTAAATGACCATGAGACATTGAACCATACATTAGAATGACTGTATGTTTATTTTCAATCCAGCAGATTTAGTCATATTTTTCTTAATGTGTTTAATGACAAAGTAGTACATGCTCATTCCATCACAGAAAAATGAGAGCTGTAGAAGTCATTGGAACTGAAGACTGCTGTGATATACATTTTACGTGTATGTAAACCTTTGACACTGACTGTCCAGAAAAGAAAGTGGGCAGTCTATTTCCTCCCAAGGGGAATCCCTTATTTCTGCAGGGAGAGGCTGAGTTGTGCAGCTTTTCCTCTCAACCTGCAACGTGTTGAGAGGAACACGTGTAAGTAAACACGAGTCCATGGGTCGTCCAGCAAGATTTAAGATTGTGGCCTAGGTTAAGGTAAAATCCAAACATCTGGGTGCTTCCTCTTCGTAAATGCTGCACAGGAGAATGCGAGTGCTTTCAGCAACGCCTTACGTGGGACTGGGGTGAGTTGTGGGCATGCAGCAGTACTTAAAGGGGCACTATGCAACAATATTCGCAAAAATTACCCTAACTATGCAGGCTGAAAGTCATTCTGAATGTTCTTTGACACTTTCTGGGTCGTTTGGTCATTGCTACGACTCCCCCTAGCGCTTCTGGGCGGAGAAACGGAACATGCAACTTGCTGCCACCGATCCGAGGTAAATCCGGAAGTTAGCCGGCGGAAGTATCCCGCCGTCCCTCGAAAATGTAGTCAGATTGTAGTTTCGAAACTGCTTTACGGCAAACACATCCCCAAACATGCAACCGGGTAGATATAAACTACCAGTTGCAATGCAATTGTTGTATTCATCATGGATCAGTCGACTAAAAAGAGACCCAGGAAGCCACAGTCGGAGGAACAGAAGAAGAAGAAAAAGGAGCTTGACAAAAAAAAGAGACCAGACACGAGTAAACATAGGACGAGCTTTTGAGGAGTCCAAGACGGACGCCGACTTGGCCGTGTTGCTGTTGAAATTGTAAGAGGATGAACTTTGTCTTTGCAACGTGACTTGATAGTCTTTTGAGCAATGTTATTGCTGGACTGTTTTATTGTGAGCCCTGTATGTGTTCAGCTTGGTTTCTTGATGGCTCGCTCGATAGTTAGCGGGTGTTTAGCGTAGCAGTCACTTGCTACCAAACACGTTTGTTTGCGTTCTGAATCCAGGTTCTCGTTGGTATTTAGATATCTAGTTCGGTCTTTGAATGTCGCATGATTTGCGCCTGTATCATGCGATATGTCCGGTCGAACATGAACAAGTGCACTAATGCAGTGCCAGACATGACTCGCTGTTTAGCCGGCCGGCTTCTTAGAAAACAGATGCACATGGTAACGTAGCTGCTAGGTGGGCGGGGGAGGCTCGTCAACAAGTCTTTTCGACCGTGTATCTGCGCCAAAGCAGTAGGGCGAGCCCTGTAGCGAAAAACGTATGCACAAATCTGGTGCAAAGCTAGAAAACGGCGAAGGAATCTGGTCTGGAAACTGCTGCTGCATAGTCCGGCTTTAAACTCTGCTGAGATCAAAGCTGTTGCATCAGGACTGTGTGTTCAGGTGCTCTTTCGGCCAATGGGAGAAGAGACCTTTAAATCAGGAGGAAGTAAACAACTAGTTGTGACTTACTGGACGGCTGGGGTTGGCGCAGTCACCTTTGTTTCAGGCTTTGTTAGTGCGTCCCCCAATGGTAAGCTTTGGTTTTACATGGAGGTCTCTCTATTATTAGGACACTGTGTCAGGTCCAGACAACACAGCTTGGGTCACCGCTGCACATTGTTCTTAAACCTCATGGACATTTCACCACAGGCTTGTATGCATGCCAAAAAACACATACCCATACATAACCAGTAGAGTAATCACTTGGGTCAAGTTAAGACTTTGCTCAGAGAAAAGATAATTTCCATGCCAAGGTAATGTTTTATAAATAACAGCTTATCCAAGTTTTTCTGCATCATTCGTACTAGAGATCAACATAAAAATCGTAAGCCTGTTTTATGAAGTCTGGCCAATGCCAAAACTACTCTGACATTAAGATCAGTTTAACACTGTCTATAAATTGCGAAGACCTTGTGGGACTCTTTATTCCTCAGCTCAGGGAAAGACAAGGAAATGCAGTGCTGTGGCATTTCCCCATTGATACCTGTGAAATGTAGGTTAGATGTTTCGTGGAACTTGCATCAGTGTTTAGTGATTGTCATTTCTACTTTGGCGCGGCAATATGGGGATTCTCTTCCTTCGAGTGGCAACTGTCAGGGAATATTTTGGTGTGTGTGAAAAAGAGAGATGCCTTGAATACACATGCTATTAATAATTAACTATGTGCTTTATTCCCCTTTGAAAGTTATTATGCAGAATTAATATTTCATATGGGTACAGGCTGTACATGACAACTGTGCTAAGACAAAGGATAGTAATGGCACAAAGTTTGACAAGTCTGTCTGGGCTTGCTCTAAAATCATTGGCCTTCATCTTATATTTAGTATTCTAGAGACGCCATGAGATGAATCTCTATTTTTGTTCACTTTCTTATTCATGAATTCTTCTTTCCCACCCTATGTGCAAAATATAAGAAGTGCTCCATTTTGAATGCACAGTGGTAGGCTTCCCCTCTGGAGATGGTAACTGTCATTAGCCCATCAGGATCTGGAAGCTCTTGTGATCCACATCAGCCCTTAACACTTGGACCCTGAAGAGATTTAAAAGATCCTCAGAGAGAAGAAGCATCAGGTCAATGGCAAGTGCGTCCTCTTTCCTCATGTGGCACTTGAGGGACGTTCTGCCAGCCCATTATGTCCTGGGTCTGCAGTGTCTATTTTTCTTTAGCATGAATAGCAGCCTTCTATCAGTTAATCTGTTGGTTTGTCTTTCTGTCTTTGCAGCATTTTCTGATCTTTTGAATATATGTTCACCATTTGAGATAAAACATAATGATTCTGTTTTGACTTGACTGCATTTGTTATCTTTGCACATCATTATTAAACAATTGTTTAAGTAGCTCCGCAGTTAAATTTTGTAGCTGGCCAGTGCATTATTGTCAGCTCCAGGGAATAGCATGCTTGGACTGAGTTAGCTATTACTTACTGACTTTTTGGTCCTATACTAGGGGTTGGCAACCTAAACGATGGACACGCAGATGCACAGGACAGACTAATCCTCTTCCTTGGTGTCTCGCTGTGCACATGCCATTTTGGCAAAGATAACTGCAACTGATTGAAATTCCTCATCATCACTTTTTCTGTTAAATATCACTGGGGCTCTTTCTTTCCATCTCATCCTTACCCAATGATTCTACTGGGCATGTGTCTGTTACAGCTAGATTCCACCTGATACGCGTCCGACTCCGCTCTGTCACGGCTCTGCCACTGCAGCAGAGGGAAGAGGTTTCACTCTAGTCTATGTGTTTACTTCCACTCTGCTGCGTTGCGTATCTGCTCCACCCCAGCTCTGGCAGTCCTGACCCTGCCGTAGCACGATGCAGCAATTCAGCCAAATTCAGCACAGAGCAGACAGGAATTCACACACAAAAACATCTGGTTAATTTTCAAAATAAAACACTCTGTGTTGACACCAGCACAAAAATCTCATAAAAAGAGAAAAATACAAGCACTTTGGTTGGGAACACATCATTTTGTTGTGCTTATAACACAAACCTATAACTGCGGTTGTGTGTGGTGATGTAATTATCGCGGTAACTCCTCGGTCTCGCAACTCCAGCTGTCCAACAGTGCTGCGCCGTGCCCAGCTGGTGGGGTCGCTGGACATCAGATGAAGGAGCAAAACCGTACCTGAACCGGAACTCAGCGGACATGCATGCAGTGAAATTAGAGTTATCTTGTGTGTGCCGCTGTTTGGTTCAGTCCTCTACGCAACATTAAACACCACTGGGAGCATTTCAGAAGCAGAGCGGCATGCCTGCCTGATGTTTTTGACTTGCACAGATTGTGTTTATTCCGTTGTGTTTTTATTGTTAATATTTCAGACCTTGTTGTGCTGAAGATCCTGGCCTTCACACAGTGTTTTCTTTTGAAAAGTGCCTGGGCGCATCATGCTGCGCCTGACATTCTGTCAATCCTCCTGTCCTCTCCACTATCCTCCCGCACAATGCCATAGTTAACATGGCCAACCTGTTCAACTACCCTGTACGGTCCTAGCCACTTTGGAGCTAGTTTCGCAGTGAATTACTTTTTCTGGTTTCGAGTATGGGTGTGAATGAAGCCATACTCTGTCCATTTCCTGTAACTGTGGGTCTCTGTGGGTTTTGTCATTATTTATTTTTTGGCATTCACTGCTTTTGGTTAGATTGATATGTGTTGTGGAATTTGGGCTCGCTTGACCATTCAGGAGAGACGAAGAAGACTCAGAGACACCGATGACTTACCTTGAGATAGTTTATAGAACATGGACATGGAGGAGCAACATAAAATCATGTCTGTCTGCACAAAGTGTTGCCATAATAATCCTCCTGAGTCTTCCCCAATGTCTTCAGGAGGCAGTGCTTCCATTCATGGTTATCTGTTAGATATGCTACAACATAGCAAGGGGGTGATGCAGAGTCTCTCCCCTGTAGCCAGAGGACTAAAGGCCCCCACACACCGCCCAGACATCCAACTGCCTTATCCGACCACTCTCTGACCACTCCATTGCCTCTCGTCTGACCCGTTCGGCACAAAAGTTGCATTGAAACACACCACTTCGACGTGCTGCCTACTCCACAGTAGCGTGTAAATTCTGCGCTTGCGCGAGATGCAATAAGCATCTGGCGCTTGTGTTGTGAGTTGTAAACGAGAGGCTTATGCACGCAACTCTCTTTACTTTCGCTCGAAACGAAACTTAACTTTCAGATAAAAACAGCTGCATACTAAACATACAGTGAGGCATTACCAAACGAACACAAATGAATTCGTCCATAATAACAGCTAGTCTCGTGCCAGTACTGCAAAGCATGAAAACGAGGAATGACGGAACGGAGTCCATAGAAAAACAAAGCGCACACAGTATTCCGCCCTCCCACACACCGCGCTGATTCGCTAGCACACCACCAATCAGAACGGCCATTCAGCTGGCACACAACCAATCAGAGAATCCAATGGCTCAGACATCCGACAGCCCTCCTCCTCAGACTTCGCATTCTCAGTCGGAGCAGACAACGTCCGAACGGCTCCGAAAGCTTCAGACGCAGCTGAACGCACTGGACAGAAATGTTCCCCACCTCGTCCGAGTCTCTCCAAACGCTTCAGACGTCCAACGGTTGGGTCGGTGTGTTGCTGCCTTAAGAGGTACACTAGGTCAGAGACACTTGATCTGCAAACATAGATAGAAGGTCTCCTTAGCTTAGCCTTGGCTTGGTTCGTCAGACATCTGTTCTGTAGACATATCCACAGTAGATTTGAATATCTAGGTTGCAGAGACTATGAGAAGATTGCTCGTAGAGCGGTTGTCACTATCATTATCCAGACTTTAACATCAGTACAAGACACGTATGACCTCCTATTGTTTGGACATAATGTCCTTGGAGAATCATAAAATTCCTCCACAATATGTACAAAAGTCTGTGTGTCCCTGAATTTTTTTCACTGTCCTGAAATCTACCGAATCCAGTGTGGTATCCCTTGCCTGAAGCAGTGTATCTGCTAGTTCTTGGATTCCGGACAGAGTTAAGAGCAAAACAGAATTGAGACAGGTGTGAATTAAAGCTTTTGTGGGTATCTCCGACATAGGAGGCCGTCATGGTTTTAGTGTGCCGTTGATCCTTTCTGTTGGTTTGTGGGTGGTAGGCACAGGTAATTTTTGCACAAGACTGGATTTCTCACAGGTGGCTCTGAAGATTGAGGAGGTGAACTGGGGTCCTTAATCAGATAAGAAGAAGTCTGGGAGACCCTCCAGGTGAGGACTTCTTGGGTGAGGATTTTTGATATTGTCTACGATGTAACTTTCCTCAGGGTGTATAACTCCACCCAGCGAGTTGAGTAGTCCACAAATACCAGTAAGTTAACATTAGCCTTGGAGCTCCTGTGAAAGGGCCCCTTTAAATCCACTCCCAGCATCTCCTAGCGCTTGGTCAAAGCTGTCTGCTGATGCTTTCCTGCAACCCGTCAGTGCTCAGGTGTGTACTGCTGGCACACTTGACCTTCCCAGACATAATTCTCTACATCCAAGCTCATCCCCAGCAAAAAGGGTCAGTGCTATATTGGAGGAAAAAACAGAGCCTATCAATGAGTTCAGTACTGCCTAGAAGTTTGGCAGGGGATAAGTGTAAATATAGATTACAGCGTTCAGCTTAATGTTTTTCACACAGAACCTGGATCTACTCAGTATAAACGTCCGAGACAGAAGGATGAGTTGCGGGTCTGGGGTCGATGGCCGAATAGTCTCTGAACCGATAGCCCCATTCACACTGCCCTTTGAGTGCAGGGATCCTGCGTCAATTCTCCGCATCCTCCACTGTGTGGAAGTCTCAGAGGCAGCGAGGGGTGAAATTTCACTCCGCCGCTGATGCGCCTCCGAAGGTAGTATCAGAGGCGCAGTTTTGGCGAGCCTAACCAGTGTGAATGGATAAGCTGATGGCGCGGTGCGGGGGCACATCGGTCTGATAACTACACAGGTCCTTCACTCAACAAAATAAAAGAGAAATGTCCCACAAAGCAATGTTACATGACCAAACAACAGTAACGTAGTAACTGTAACTGTCTTTGGCAACTTATACATGGAGAAGCATCTGTCCTCCCGCCTGTCCTACCACCTGTCCTACTGACTGCTCATCACATTTCTGCCTGAAAAACAGTGTCTGCCACTGGCAAAAAACTTTAACTTACCAAGTGTCAAAAAAAATGACATGACCATGACAGTCAGCCCTCCTGACCGAGACTTCGGTGAACTTTCCCCCAGAAAACAGCGTCCCTCCTATCAAGTTGGAAAGTCAGACAGCGGCCAGTTTACTGATGGCGATTATGTAATTATGTAACACACAGAAACACACTAAAACAGCATCCGTATGATTAGAAACAGTCAACGGGTACATAGATTAACACGTAGACACCGGGAGAAACACGTTGAAAAAACCACACAGACATCATCATCATGACATGTACGTCACGCCTCTTCAGGCTCCGTGGCGCCTGCTTGCTGTGTGAATTACACATCGGTTCGTCTTTACGCTGGAGTTGCTTGGCTCTGTGTGAAAAGGCCTACAATGTGCCATGTCCAACAACCACTTCCATTCCTCTGATGCTTCGTAAGTCAAGGCCTTAGACTCTGTGAAGAAAGGATCACCACTGGCAGAGAACATGTGAGTTCATGAAGCTGCAATGTAACCTACTGCCATCGGAGTGGCCATCTCCCTCCCCCATCAGCCAAATAAAGAGGCTCTCTAACCCAGGAATTCAAATTCACACCCTCCTCCTTTATGGCTAGCCACAACTGTTCATTTAAAAGAGTGTAAGATGAACCTGAATTTACCATAGCTTCTGCCTTCACTGAACCACTGGTTACAGGAACAGACCAGCTGGTGAGACAGATGTCTTGATGAGGAGAAGAGGAACTGTGCTATCCCCAGCTGCAGATATGAGATACTATGGATGGTGGGATTGCTATGGAGGTGCATTATTTTGGGTTGGAAAAAAAAAGTGGTCTTCCATTATTATTGCGTGGTGGGTGGTATATTGTACACAAACTATATAATACACTACTAGACTAGTGGGACAACTGTAGATCAGGCGGTACAGTGAGTCATCCAGTAATCGCAAGTTAGCTGGTTCGATCTCCCGGATTGCCACCTGGACATCGAAGTATCCTTAAAAAAGATAATGAACTCAGCATTTCTCCTGATGAGCCTCTGCCATCACTGTGTAACTCTGACTGGCACCAAAGCATACATCAACCGCTACATGAGAAGTGGCAGCCCAGATGGGACATCAAATCTGATTAAACAATGGGCAAAGCAAAGAGTGATTGTGAAGTATTTCAGGTTAAAATGAAAGAAGTCATTGGAAATTAGCCTCCTTCAGAGTAAACTGATGATCAACAATAGTTTGTCCATCACAGGCTGCTTTGAAGCTTCATCACAGGCTTGTACCTTTTGTTGCTTAATGAAAGTTCACAGATGAACAAGGTGGACAAGAGTTGAGGCATGACACCCAGGCTGCATGCACAGTAAAGGCATTACTCCCATGTAGTTTGGCATCTCTGCTCCCTCCCTGCAGAAAAGTAATTTCTGAACACTGATGTGTAGAGTGTAATTCTGCAACTGAGATTTTAGAAGAAGTTTTAGATTAACATGAGGAAAAATTCTATTTGGAATACCATTCATTGTAAGAACAGCCTTTTCATGCTGCAGTTGTCACTGATTTTCAAAGTGTAACAGCTGTTACCATTGCACTGTACCTTAACAAAATTAGTCAAACAGTCTGAATATCAGAGTATAGCAAATACATTCAATTATACTGTGCTGTCTAAAAGCTATATACTGCTTAAGTGTAAAGTATTGCGAGTGCAATATGTTCCTTTTTTTTTGTACATCTTTTGTCGCAACATTTCTTTCTCCCCCTTGCTCTCCCTCCTCTCTTGTCTGACTCTCTTGTCTCATGATATGCCACAGAGAGACACAATTATCCACTTCATTTGAGTCATGGTGCTAATGGTTGAAACTGGCCTCTTGGGGGATGGGGGGTGGGGGGGCAGGTACCAGTAATTGTAAATGGTGTAATGAGTGTGGAATGGCCACAATGTAGCGCACCGCTATTACAGGTGACCCACTCCTGCCCCCCTCCTCCCCTCAACATCACACTGACAACAAGTGAGCCCCCCCCTCTCTCCTTCAGGGTTCAGCTGAGACAGAGGAAATATTAGTCTCACAGACCATTACTCCCAAGTGGTTTGGCGATTGCTCCTTCTTGCCTCCTTCTGCGGATGGCCCCCTCACCTCCTGTTTCACTTCTGGCCTAATCTGACATTTGATTTTTCTCCCTAACTTTTGTCTTTTTCCTGACAGATCAAAATAACCCTGTGGTCTTAGGCTGGATTCAGTATTTGTATAAAGGCATTAAGCAATGATAGGACATAAAGCCCTTCATCTTGCCCCCAACACCCCATTTTGTCTGACATTCATTTAGTTTCATGTTTTGTGAAGATATCTGTTTCTATGATTTCAGTAATTAATTTGATTGGTCTGACAACTGTTGTATCTACACGTTCTGCTTCAACCTACTGTACCTGTGTTCTCACTGTGAGTTTTACTTCAAAATAAAGTTAATTTCCCTAAACCCTTGGCTTAGTTACAGCCTGTCTAATTGTCGAAGATGTAGTGATGTCACCAAGTTCGCAGGTGTCAGCAAATTACTTAAGCGAGTACAACGTTAACAAAACAGAAAACATGTCTGAAGCTACAAGTGTAAGAAACAGGTCTAAGCTGCTATTAACAAGTAGCCTACCTTAGTTATCTGTGGAGCTAAGTGGCCCTAATAGCTAAAGAGATATACTTCCTATTTGAGTATTTATTTCAGCCAAACCAGAGGAAATTGTGAAAAGACAAACCTAGACTGTGCAGATGAGTTTTATTTAGTCTATGTCGAGTTTCAATGAAGTATGTTTTCGATGAGTTAATGCAGTCATTAAGCTTGTCTTAGTTGAGTGAAAGAGATAGACTTGAATTAAGACAGTGTATGGCTATATTTGCAAGAACCCCGCACATTGCACATTTGCACGAACACATTTATTACATATTGCACACATCATGTACACACAAGGACAGTTACTGTATATAGTATGTTTATTTTTATTCTAATAGTTTTGATTATATTTGATTCAAATTGTTATTTTATTCTTTCCAATATCTCCTTATTATTGTCTCTGTCTTTTGAGACTTTCTTGTGCTGCTACTTATTTCCCTCTTTCCCTCTGTACTGCTGTGTTACCTGTGAATTTCCCCCAAGGGGATCAATAAAGGAACATCTTATCTTATTTTCCAGTGTAGTCGGGAAAATATGTGTAAATTTTCCCTCTCCTGGCATTTTGTGAGTCAATTTTGTTTTCTTATTAGACTAAGCAGTGAACTCGTCACTTTTACATCTCCCAGCCAGTGGCGTAACTAACTGACGCCGTCAGGGGCCCATGAAGGAAGAAAAAATAAGAAAGAACTGTCCAGAATTGCCACAGGCCCCTATTTTTGTGAATGAAATAGCTGTGGGCTGGTTGGTAAGGTAACGCTGAGTGGCCTTGAAGCCTGTCAGTCATGTTGAGTCGCATCTCGTCACCTCTCTGCTGTGTCTGCAGCTGAGCACTGTGGACCGAGCCGATGCATGTCTCTGTCCCCGGGCCGGGAGAGTTATCATACCGTATAATAACAAATAATAGCCAGGGCGTTTATTTGTTTCAATCACTGAACAGACCAGGCGCCAATTTGGGACAGGTCTTTAATTCCTTCCTCTGAAAAATCCAGGATGAAAATGTCACAAACTTCGCCAGCTTCTCTGTGAATTCTCTGACATCTTTCCTACCTTAGTTAGCTGTGGAGCTAAGTGGCCCTAATAGCTAAAGTGAGGTGAAGTTGTTGCGGCGGAGGAAGCGATTTATCCAACCAGCACTCGCTGCAAACTCCTCATCTCTGCTGTCACTAACGGTGGCGGACATTTGTCTCTCCATCGCCCTGATCATTTCGCGGGACACTCTCGTGGCATGCCCGTTTGCTGATAACTCATCCCCACATGTTTGTCTCAAGCTCCTCGCTAGCCTTCTTCCTCCCTCCACCAGGCAGCCTGGCCCTGTTGCTGTCCTCCTCGGACAGACGCTGAAGCTCAGTTTGATTTTTTCGCCAATCTCTCACTCTCTTGGGGTCGACAGAGAAACTTCTAGCGGCTGCTTCTCCCGAGTTTTCCTCTGCATATTTTACGACAGAAAGTTTGAATTTCAAGTCGTACTTTTTCTTTTTTTGCTGCAACGGAGCCATGGCGATCATCAATGGGATATTGACTGACAGAAGGCAGCACAACACGTAAAAAAGACGAAGAAGATAAACGTGCAGTGTCAGCGGTCGTGTCTCCTTCCTTGATTTAAAAAAAACTATAAATTAGATCCGACATTTATTTGGAACCGGCAGTTATGTAGGCTATCAGAATATACACCCAGCTGTTAAAGGGAAACCTGCGGTTATTTGGTAATATAGCCAACGGTAGTTACCAAGGCAAGGCGCAGCAGAATAAATAAATAAAGAAAAAAAAAAAGAAAAAAACGGCCGTCCATCGGCCCATTATTGATCGGCCCACCGGGAAAAATCCCGGCACTCCCGATGACCAGTCCACTCCTGCAATAGCAGTTCTCTTGAGTTGCTGTGCGTGTGTGTATGTGTGTTTGCGCGTGCGTGTGCTTGTGTTTAGGGGCACAAAAAAAATATTTGCACCGGGGCCCATCACCATGATGTTACGCTACTGCTCCCAGCTAAAACTATGGGGGCTATCAGACTCAGGCACAAAGTGGTATTATGAGGCAGGATGGGACAGGGCTAGCTGGTTAGCATGCTTACTTAAGTAGACATCTCTGCAACACAGTACATGGTTGTCTTTGACATGCTGTCAACACAGTTGTTTCTTTACTCTCTGCTGGTGTCAGCTCATTTGTTGAATTTTTTAAACTAAAATCCTGGCTATATCTTATATTATTTATTTGTCATCAAACTTGTTTTACTACTATTACCATTACTACTCATGAAATAGCTAGTTGGTCCCCTAGTTAGTACCCACCATAGCTATAAGTGAATACAAAACTGCTCTCCGCTGTGGCCATGTTTTACATTCTTTCACTAACTGTAACAGAGAGACATTTTTTTTGGTCTAATTTCTGCCCTCTGCAAAAAGGTTTGCAGTCCTCACAGTGTATCTCTGTGGTTGCTGTAGCCCTGAAGTGTACTTACATTATCTGAGGACACGCATGTCAGTTAGCCTTGGTGGCTCTGTATGCGCATAACTATAACTCAACTTTCAATTGTGTTGCAATTCCCGCCAGTTACAGACAGAGGACAGTAAAGGTAATATATAACTTAGTTCCTGTTACTCTCTCAATCACATAAACGGCAGCTGTTTAGGTGGTGAGAAATAAAAGAGGAGGAGGAAGAAGAAGATGAGGAAGAGGTGCTGTTCCTCTCCGGTGGGCGATGACATCCCAGCACCTGCGCGGAGACAGGTGAGCGAGCGCACTGACTTTCCCCAATTATCACAAGTGACACAGTGTCAGCGAATTACCTCCCTGCTCACCGACGCCTGGAGTGCTTGGGAGCAGCGGGAGGCCCGACAAACCTCAGGCAACATTTGTCGAAGAGAGCTGCCTGGCTGCCTGTGGAGGAGCAACACACACACACACACACACACACAGTAATTTCTACTCCTTCTCATACTCACAAGATGAGAGCACTATTCTATTCTCCCATTTCACACATGCGCGCGCACACACACACGCACACACACACACATTCCTCTCCCGATGAAGTGTGCGATGAGCTCCTTGTCATGGATTCCTGCTTTTTCAGAGTGTGGGAGCAATATCTGCTTGCCTTAAATGTCCTCCATTAATTTGCTGTCTGCCACTCACCCCTCCACTCCAGTCCAACCTTTCTCCCTATTGTAAGAGGCATCACTGTCAACTTAAGTCTTAAGTCT
Organism: Diplodus puntazzo; assembly: GCA_963678695.2. Lineage (NCBI taxonomy): Eukaryota > Metazoa > Chordata > Actinopteri > Spariformes > Sparidae > Diplodus > Diplodus puntazzo. Next base: position 26,583,053 of record OZ023155.1, read on the forward strand.
CTTTCTGGCTCTTTTGATTTTGTTCAACAAGCTGAGTAGTTTTACTGAATGATACTGTGGAAGCAGGAGCCCCACCTGAAGTGTACTCCCCTTTCAGTCCAATTTACCTCATTGTGCTGTATGACTTATGGCCATCACTTATCAAAACACTCATGGGTGAATAGGCCATCTGAAATACTATATAACTTCTTCTGACAGTAATCTAGTTGTGATGCCTTTAAACATCACTTATACTATGAAAAAAGCCATTCCTTTTATTTCCAGTGAAAAATGCAGTATTTCTAGATTACACTTTTAATTGAGAAATATGCACTTTATTTCTATAATTCTCACTCAGTAAATCGGGCCCACAGATGATTTTTTACTTCTTCTGTTGATTTCCGACGGCTAGTGTAACCCGGATGTTAATTGCCATTATTTCGCCAATTTTAAAGGTCCCATATTGTACTGCTTTTCATCAATTTCACACAGCTGTCAGAGGTCCAACAACACTGTATTCGAAATGTATTGCTCCAAACCCATCCGTGGTCCTGAATTTCAGCTGTCTATAAGTCTCTCAAGTGAGCTCTACTGAGCTCTACTGAGAGCATGCTTTTTCTGTGCCTGCACCTTTAAATACTAATGAGCTCCGTCTGTCAACGCCTGCCTTGCCTGCTACACGCCCCTCTCATTGAGAGGATGCCACTTAAGCTAGCGGTAGCATGTGCTAATGTTTACGTGGATGTATCGCTATGGCTCGCGGAGATGGTTCAACCATACCAGTTTGACCCTGAATCGGACCCAAAAGGAGAGGCTCCTGAAGAAGTACAGACTCTGCAGCTGCAGCAGGACGTTTCAGAATGGTTAGTGTGTCTGAATAATGTTAGTTTGCTCGTATGTGTTGTTACAGTTACTATTAGGGATGTCCTGATCCGATCACGTGATCGGAAATCGGGGCTGATCACGTGGTTTCAGACTTGATAGGAATCAGACATTACATCCCGATCAGGGATCGGATATATATATGTATATTTATTCTCATTATTTTTATCAGATCTATAATATTTCTAAACAAATGGGAAAAATAACGGCTAGTAGTATTTACTACCGTTATGTGGTGGTACACAGTCAGACCGTCTCAACTCCACACAGAAACAACGCATGCGGCATGACATCATTTTGCTGCAGTGACACTATTGGATGAGTGCCATAAAGCGAAGCAGAACACGGCAGAAGCTTGAAGCTGGGGGCGCGAATATGTTTGCGGTGTGGAGGTATTGTAACGTGGGTGGTGAAGAGGAAGGTTATGGTCTGCTTTCAATGGCGGTAGCTCCGGTTAGCTTAAAGACACGGCAGACAACATGTGGGATTTCCGCACGTACTTTTATTCCACTATACAGACCATACCAAGCCAGGTCTCTACGGCACTAGTTATTACATGCATACATGCACAAACACTGGCCGAGGGTCCTACACCAACGCATCACAAAATAAAATAAAATAAAATGGGGTCTGTGGGCGGCATCTTTGTGCATGATGGAGCGGAAGGAACCTGCTCTTCTTCTATGTACTCCGACTGTTACAGTATTTTTAAAGTGGATGACAAAAACATTGCGATTGCAAACTGTGAGATATGCAAACTTGGGATTTCAAGAGGTGGCTTTATACACTGTGGCACTTTTATTTGCTTATTTGTTTACATGACTGCCGGGATTTTTAAGTTGAGCTGCTGTTCGTTTTTATATTAGACATTTTTATTTAATATGTACTGTTCCACTAAACTCCAATGTGAAGAATTTATTTTACTTGTTATTACTTGATTGTTCAAGCTACCTCACAGAAGTGCTCCTTTTATAAGTGTTAAATGAAAAAATAAGGTGAATAAGATAAAAAGTAAGGGACATCCTGGATCTGTTTCTTCGCTCTTCTTCATTTTTTAAATGTATTATAGAAGTATTGGATCGGGGCTCAGTATCGGCAGATACTCAAAATCAAATGACTCGGACAAAAAACTTGATCGGGACATCCCTAGTTACTATCATGTAGCTAATGCTAGCTCCTGCTAATGGTAAAGGTAACTTATAGTTCTTCACATTATATTGAATTTACCCTGTTACAAAGCAGCATGAACACATCTTCAAATTTGAGGCACTGTGCAGTCCTCCGTGATCTGCAGTTTTCCGTCACAAACGAGAGTCTCCCAATTGGGGGACTTTGAGAGGGAAGACCTACAACAGGTAACATCTAAAACCAGCTAGCGAAAGCTGTGTTTGTCTCCAACACAGTTTCCAGACTCTTGGACACTGTTCGCATCGTCTCTGTCTCCAGTCTGCACATGTTTCCAGACTTTTTACTGTGACAACCAAACTCCATCGTAATATCATTAACATCAAACTTGCTTCAAATGCCATTGCATAGCGGACCGAAGCAGAGCTAACTAATTGGACAATTTCAAGCTGACTTCACCATACTCGTGGGCAACTGTAAATACTATCAAAACATGGCGACACTTACCTGTGGCTCGGGTGCAGTTACTGGGTCCGGTATGGGTGGGACTGATTTTACGAGGGTCGGTGTCGAGGCAAAGCCAGCTTTGTACTGACCCTCGTTACTGAAGCAGTCCGATGTGAAATGGTTAGCACACACAAGCTAACACGAACCGTAGCTGGCACGTTGTCATTAAAAATAAAAAGCAACCACTGTCTCTTCTGTTGTTCTGTAGCTGGGACAGAATATAGGCACTGATGTTGATTTATACAACCAATAACAGAGCAATTTGCATGTCTAGCTCAGAGCGACGACATTGCGAAACACTGCTATCTTACTGCTGGACACACCGAACTTCACCTCGGGGATGATGATCATCACGCAGAGGAGGCCGACCTATGAAAATCTCTCCTTTTGTTAGGTAACGAAAGGAGCTGAATCTGAACAGCCTGTAGGAGCGCCGTTCTACCAGTGGGTGGGCTGCAGAGACCATGCAGGAATTGTTTGCTTTCCTCATTCTGGGAGTTGGTAGGCTCAGGGAGGAGGAGAGACCAGAGAAAATGTGTTTTTTATGATATGGAATCTTTAAATTTATAAATTTCAAACCTTACCACAATGTGAGAGTAAAATAGGCACTTGGTAAATATATATATATATATATATATATATATATATATATATATATATATATATATATATAAATATATATATTTTAATTTAATCAGTACAGTAAATGATTTGTGTCAGCATACCCGGAAGTATGCTCCTTACTGTCGAGTTAAATGATATCTAAAAATTTCTCAACACAAAAATGCCTAAGTGTTCTTGATCAATCGACTATACGAATAGGTCAATAATAGGTTAATGGTCAAGTGTGTGTGCCTGTGTGTGTGTGTTCAGTTCCAATGATTTCTACAGATCTCATTTTTCTGTGATGACATGGGAGGAACACATACTACTTTGTCACAAAAAAAACATTCATGAAGTTTGCTTTAAATCTGAATATTTTATGGTTCTTGAAAATGTGACCAAATCTACTGGGTCAAAAATATAAATACATCAAATTGAATGACCAATTTTGGAGATTATAAAAGTAGTAGTTATAGTTGTGTTAATCAAATTTTCATTGTAGCATGGCCTCTTAACTTCTTATGAGTGATTATGATTGATAACTGCTGATGACTTCTCTGGGCCCATTTTAATAGGGCTTGTTTGATACACCCATTAGATACAGCCACAAACACTACAATGCGAAAGTCTATAGAGCTCAGCATTGATCTGAGAGAGCACATTATTGATTTGAAAAAGTGAGGAAAGTCACTTGGAGCCATTTCAAAACAGTTGCAGGTCCCAAGATCAACTGTACAAACAACTGTACTGTAAGTAACAAGTGCATGGCACAGTAGTGTCACTGCCACGATCAGGAAGAAATCACAATCTATCACCTGCTGCTGAGAGAAAATTGGTCAGGATAGTCAAGAGTCAACGAAAAAACACCAAAAAGCAAGTCCACAATGAATGAGAAGCTACTGGAAGACAGGTGTAAGTGTCCACAATCAAGTGTGTTTTGCATCAACTTGGGCTGAGATGCTGTCGTGCAAGACAGAAGCTTTTGCTCCAGACAAAGCACCTTTAAGCTTGACTGAATTTTGCTGCTTATCACATTGACAAAGAAAAAACCTTCTGGATGAAGACTATGTGGTCATATGAAACAAAAATTAAGTTGTTTGGTGAATATGACCGGCAGTATGATTGGAGGCAAGAAGGTGAGGCCATTTACCTGAAGAAATAGGGTTGGGCGATGTCTGCTGAATTGGCAAATGACAATGTCCACAGTAATCACAGTGATGGACGGTGACATCATTTCAAGGAGCGTGTCTCCTCAGTGTTAACTTAAGGCAGCAAGAAAACTGTGTATAAGCTAGGAAAACTGTGTATAAAATTGGCATGGAGATGTAATGTTGAGCATCAACATACTACTTTTCATTTCCTCTCCTCACATATCACAAACAACATCAACTTTTGCCCTGCGGCAACTCTGAAACGACTACTACTGAATTGTGCTCTCTGGTGGGGAGCCTTTTCAATCACAATGTTACGATTGTCAGGGATTATCAGAAGATGGCTGACGGCATTGTTCATCAGCCCAACAGTAAATTGAAAACCACAAATAAAGGCCATAGAGGAGGCGGCCTACAACATTACTTATTATCCACCTTAAATGCAGTGCTGTGTTTCCTCCACAGACAGCTGAACAACCATTCGCAACTAGGCTCACCTAGCCCTAGCAACCCACATGAAGGACGGTTGAGTCAACGATGCACAGATGGCCCTTATGCCTCCGAAAATCAGAGATCACAATTGTCCTTAATGATTTTTTAAGGACACTCACAGAGTTAAAAAAGCCTGCCAACTCCTCTCCAGTAAGTTAAAACTGAAGAAATCTCTTGGATGAGAGGTGAAACATCTTCAAGAAACTGAAATACGTCCAGTTGCCTACTATACAACACTTTGAATTACCTGGATGACTGAGAACCTTCATCAACACATTGCTTACCATTTTGGGTATGAATATGAAAAAACATGCAGATAGCTGGCTGATTACCGGAACCACCTGCATTTCAACTTGAGATGCAGCAAAGGATAATTCCTAAGAGCTTACGCCAGGGTTCCACCCTGAAAAGACACAGGGCCACAAGGATATTTCAGAGGGCTCAAAACCAGCTACTCAGTGAAAGAGTGTGACATATTCATTTCACTATAGATGCAATCACTACTAAGACTGGCTGGATATTTGAGGAACTAACATCACTGCTACCAAGCAATGTCCTGGAAAATGTTTCTGAGTTTGTTGAGAAGGCACAAGCATCACTACACACTAAAAGGTAAGCAATGACAGACACCAAAATTCAGAACATTAACCATACACCTCAAAGCAACTTGCATAGAACAGAGGCTCTCACCTGGAGAAATAAGGACATCAACAACAGAGCTCACCCAACTGGAGAAAAATATCATTGCCAAAGATGAAGGTATAAGCCGCTCTTGTTCTAATGCAAAAACAACCCCCTCCAACCTCACAACTGAGGAAAGGAAGGACTATGCATCTTGCCAACAGACAAAGGGACATGCACTATAGTGCTTAACACAGTGGACTACCACACCAAAGTCACTGATCTGCTTAGTGATACTATCACCTGAGACATTTAGGTGAGATCTTACATACCAGTAGCTACAAAAAGAAGGTTATAGAATATCTGCAAAAACTGGGAAAGAATAGAGCCATTCACAGGCCGTTATATTACTGACTGTGCCCCGGGAAAGCCATCCAATGTATCTATGGACTCCCCAAGATACACAAGGAAGGAGCACCACTCCGACCCATCAGCAGTAGGGCTGGATATCAATCAAAAATTTTCGATACCGGTACCAATACCGATACTTTCACTTTAATACCGGTTCCTGAACAATACTTTTTTCGATACCAATTTTATATCAATTCTAACAAAAAGAAAACTACATAACACATTACAGTACAAATCTTGAGTTTTACTTTTCAGCTTTGGTATTTTTCCACTCCAAGCAGTTTTCTTGCAGAAAAAATAAACAACAAATATTTTCCAGTGCAACAGAACACTTGCAAACAAGTGATAAGTCAATATCTAATGCTCATTGCTACATGCTGAGGACCTTTTCAATTAGCAGTTTTTCTTCAGAAAAATCAACAAGTCTACTTTCTCAGGACACAGACAAGCCCGCTTCTGGCTGATGGTGTCTACTGTGAGGAGAAGATAAACATAACAGTGAACGTTAGGTGAGCTGTTTAACCAGCCGACCCAATTGATGAGCATATCTTTATAAGCTAAGCTTTATCTGTTACTGTCAATCTCTAGTTAGCTTTTGATTTAGCTAGCTACATAGCCATAAAATAAAGCTACACTAATATCTTGAGTTAGGGTTACACACCGGAGTCCAGTGGTGGAGATTTTGAACCAGGCTGTTCGGGATCTGTAACGTCCACAGGCGGACTTAAATGCTGAGAGGAGGATGGCCACGGTCGCTCTTCTCGCAGTCAAGCACGGACCAACTTTCTGCTCTTAAATTGATTCCGTGCACGGTCAGGTGCTTCATCAAATTAGTCATGTTGCCGGCTTTAGCAATGATGACCCCAAAACGTCTCTGGTAACCACGTATGTATTTTTTTATCACGTGAAACTTTACAACCAATCACCGGCAGCATTATCAGATCTTGATCAAGTGATTAACCTCTGGGTACTGAAACTTGGCACCGAAAGATGAGGCATATTTTGATACTTGGTACTACCGAAGCATTTAGGTCGGTGCCATAAAAGAACCGAAGTTCGGTACCCAGCCCTAATCAGCAGCAGCATCAACTCAAATCCAAACACAGTATCCTAGATCCTTTGGTCAGATACACTCACCACCTCACAGGATTTCGCCAACAAGACCGAAAGAAGTGAGAGAAATAACACTAGACTCAGATGAAACAGTGGTTTCTTATGATGTTACATCACATGCGTTTCTACTCAAGAAGTGGTAAATACAGTGATGCCTGCTATAGGACAGCACTCTGTCAAGCAGAAGCTACCGCACCCCAGACCAGATTTGTTTCTTACTTGACCTCAGTCTGACGACCACGTACTTCAAGTATAGTAAAGGTTTCTATTGACAGAAGTATGGCTGTGCCCCAGTAGTGGCCAACCTCTCTGTATAAGAAGCTGATAGCAGAGCCTTGATTACTTTCACAGAAACTGCTCCTAGCAACTGGTTCAGGTATGTGGACGTCACATGGGTCAAAATCAGAACAAGGGAATCGGATGCTTTCACACAATATATAAATGCTGTGGACAGTAACATCAAGTTCACGCAGGGAGACATCAGAGGAGACAGTCTGCCCTTCTTGAACTGTGTAGTACACACTGAAGAAGACAGAAGCCTCAACATTGAGGTGTACAGAAAACTGACACACAGATCAATACTTGCTGTTCAACTCTCAGACCGTGCCCACTAAGTCAGAGGGGTAGGAGAAAGAAAAAGATCACATCTAGGGAGCACTTAAAACCTGTGGCTACCCAAACTAGACCTTTGTCAAAACCTCTAAAAGATCCAGAGCAGACCGAGAGGAGGAGATGGAAAAACATAATAACATCGCCATTCCTGATGTCGGGGAATATCTGAGAAACTCAGGAGGACCTTCAATAACATCATATCCTGGTTCACTTCGATCTACCAACATACTGAGGCAGAAACATGTCCATCCTAAGGACAAACTTGTCCACTGTCCACTTATATCTGAAGGAGAAATCATTCCTTTGAGGACAATAATCTAAACATCTTGAGAAGACAGATGGTTTGAAAAGTAACTATTTATGCCAAACTGGAACTTTGAAACGAGGAGGCGGCCTATGACATTACTTATCACCCTACATACAATGCAGTACTGAGTTCGCTCCAGACAGCTTAACAACCATTCACACCTTGGCTTACCTAGCCCTAGCAACCAACATGAAGACTGGTTGGGTCAACAACCCAGAAGGCCCTCACACACCGCCGAGATGTCCAACTGCCTTTTCCGACCACTCCATTGCCTCTTGTCTGACCCGTTTGGCAGAAAAGTTGCATTGAAACACACCGCTTTGACGTGCTGCCTACTCCACAGTAGCGTGTAAGTTCTGCATTTGCGCGAGATGCAATAAGTGGGTGGCGCTTATGTTGTGAGTTGTAAACGAGAGGCTTATGCATGCAACTCTCTTTACTTTCGATCAAAACGAAACTTAACTATTTTAGATGAAAACAGGTGCATACTAAACATGCAGCGAGGCATTGCCAAACGAACATAAATTAATTCGTCCTGAATGGACATAACAACTACTCTCGTGCCAGTACTGCAAAGCATGTGTAACCCAGTGAAAGAAAACAGGTTAAAAGTAATGATTGTTGATCTAGATGTACTATTTCTATGCTGAGAAAGCGAGAGATGACAGGCCAGTCAGAACACAGAGTTCAGCAAGTCCGCCTCTGCCTGGGCGTGATTGACAGATCATGACCTACCAGCATGAGCGGATGTGTGCGGAAGAGAGGAGACGTACTCATAGCGAACGGAGCACTATCAAGAGAAGAGAAGTGAATTAGCAAGTTAAGTTCGTAGTTGCTAAAACGTATAGTTTATGCACGCCAGTGATTCAACATAGAAGAGACTATCCAGGGACGGCCCGGAGTGGGAAAGTCCCGTTTTTTCCTCAGTCGATCTCGGTAAGCGTTGTGCTAATGTTGCTAACCATGTGTGCTGTGTCAAGTAGCATGCCTGCTATTGAGTTGGTCGATGCTAGCGGCCTAGCGGCTAATAGCAAGCAAAATCGCAATGTTAATGCTGCTAATTAGTCAACTTAACAGTATTATATGAGAAGGAAGTATTGAAATACCTTAACATGTTCATTTTGTTGTGTTATTCTTTAAAGATATGAATGGTTAAACATTTTAATGTGAGAGATGTCAGTTATGTAAATGCACTTGTATTTTCACTTGAGAGTGGGCATTGCAAATGTCAGCAGAGCCATATGTGACAGATATACGGCTCATAATCTTTACAGTAGAATACAGTAATGTATGCTGATTATATGATATTACTGTGAAATGATTCATATTGATTGAGATTTAAAGTTATTGAACTGAACCGAAGTGTAATGAAAGGCCTAAAATGTAATAATTAAGTATTATATTGTATGTCATGCTTATTGTTACATATTTGTTATGCTTTGGAGTGATAGTTGTACAACGAATATATTAGGTTAAATGTTAAATTCCTGTTTGTAAAACAAAACAGGTCAGGTCTTATGGATGGAGTGAGAGCTTCTTCAGGAGATTCATTCCAATTGATGGCGAGCTTCCCAGCGTGATTCTGAACCGATTCATCGAATACTCCATCTGGTGGTAGGGTGGTGCCAGCCGCAGGACTGTCACACATTCACCTACATTTGCTCATATCCCAGGAACATTGATAAGAACACTGGACACTTGAATGATAAGGAATCTTCAGACAGTGGATTTGAAAGACACTTTACTGTGATAGTAATCACAGCACAGACAGACTTTACTGACTTTTTGACTGACCAGATTTATTATTTTAAAGGGCCCATTTTTATTTCATTGTCATTTATGTGTTATTCATGGTGTGTGAATTATCACCTGGAAGTTCATTTCACTAAACATTCAGATGAAACCTACCTTGTCGTCTGTGTACTTTCCTGTATGGTTATTGTAGTCTCTTCCCTTAGCTCCTTATGAACCTAGAGTACTAGTGTATTAACCAGGAGTGGGTTACACATGAAAACGGGGAATGACGGAACGGAGTGCATAGAAAAACAAAGCGCACACAGTATTCCGCACTCCCACACACCGCGCTGATTCGCTAGCACACCACCAATCAGAACGGCCATTCAGCTGGCACACAACCAATCAGAGAATCCAGTCGCTCAGACGTCCGACAGCCCTCCTCCTCAGACTTCGCATGCTCAATCGGAGCCAACAACATCCGCGCGGCTCCGAAAGCTTCCGACTCAGCTGAACACACCAGACATATTTGTTCCCGACCTCGTTCGAGTCTCTCCAAAAGCTTCAGACGTCCAACGGTTGGGCCGGTGTGTTCCTGCCTTAATGACTCTAAAAACTCAGTGCTCACACGTGTCCTAAACGACTCTGTAAAGACACTCCCTCAGAGTTTAAAAGCCTGCAGCTGCCCTCCAGTTGGTTAAAACTGAAGCCCCTTGGATGAAAGGTGAAATGTCTTCAAGAAACTGAAACACACCCAGTTGCCTATGATACAGCACTTAGAAACATTTACCAGTGCCTTCCAAATCCATTACAAATCACTCAGAAGAATTATTCACATTGTCATTTTTCTGACCAAACACCAGTGTTAACTCTAAAAATGGAGAGGCCTGCATGTAACCAAAAGGCTAATATGTGGCCTTTACGCACTAGCAATGCCTGCAGACATAGAAAAGCAATGCAAACTTTGTCTGTAAGCCATTGTTCAGTAACACAGTAACACACACCTAACTCAACACGTTTCAGCTGTCCACTCCACACTGTTTTTAAGGCACGTGTAAGGTCAGCGCGTGCTCTTCAACCATTGTCTCCTCCGACATCCTGAGCTCTTGCGTGACATGATCTTGACGAGCTCATGTCCGCCATCTTAACTCTCTTCTCCTACCCACTCTCTCTCTCTCTCTCTCTCTCTCTCTCTCTCTCTCTCTCTCCCTCTCTCTCTCTCTCTCTCTCTCTCTCACACACACACACACACACACACACACACACACACACACACACACACACACACCTACACACACACTTGTTTGATGCTTGAGTTACTTTAGCGTTTAGTTGCTATTGCTGTTTTTTTTTTTAAATGTTCATGTAGTATCATAGATTACTGATCCATTTTGTTAATAATAAATTAACTCTTATACTGTAAGGAGCAGTTGTCTGTGATTATTTGTGCATATGAATTGTAGAAACAGCTGGTGATGGTCAGTACCTTCACAGTTTCTTTTAATGCTAAATATTCCATACATTTTAATAAATCATTTTATTTTATATTTAAGTAATATTAGTTTTTAATTGCTCATAACTTATCCTGCCCTTCTAGTGTACCTAACACCATTATGATTAAAATGGCTATAATGGGCATTTTCATATGAATCTTTCAAATGACAATGCTGTGCAGGACTGGTTCACTCTCACATACAGTAGCTTCCTTTTGGCAACGCCAGCTGTTTCCAAGGAAAAATAAATAAAAGCCAGCTTCACACTACCTGCTCAACAACAAACAACCGTGATTAGCTAGTGAACACAGAGGATCATTTTGCAGCTAAAGTTACAGGTATTTATCTCAAGAGTTGGTAGTGACAGGTTAACTGACCTGAAGGGATATAATGCAGGATTTACATTCACGAGGTGGCCAGAGACACAACTCCAAAGATTCAATGATCGTTTTACTCTGCACCTACTGGATTACTGAATAACACTTTGCAGTACCTAGCCAAATGACATGTTATTGTGTTGCACCTTTCCATGCAGCAGGGGGGATTCAAGGGACAGTTACTGTTAGGCCAGTAAAACAACCTTCACTTTCTGTCCACGTTCTATTCTGGTTCTACCTACTCTTGAAGAAGACATTTCGACATGTAATCTGATAATAACTACAGCAAACTGAATATTTAAGACATAAATAAATGTAAGAGGAGTTTCAACATTTGATAACAGTATATTACGACACTGCTTATTCATGCAAAGAAGGGGGCAAAACAGTATGACTTTGCATTAACTTTTTCATGTGTTCTTGACCACCTTCTTATTCTCTCACTCAGGGCAGCTGAGTTTAGATCCTTGTCCATATTTTAGTAAAACATAAATGCACTCAAACAATCTTCAATGATCAGGGTGCAGGTTCAACAGGACTGAGTTGGGTCACAGGAATCACCTAAACTGATGGCAAAACCATACCTCCTTTCAAGTTCCTCCGAACTTTGGACACCATCATTTCATCCTTTATATAATCAGTATCATTACATCATTCTTGCTGTACATAATATTTACTTACTCACACTGGCGCTAACCCTTCTCACATTTCATACCAGTTATTGTTGAAGCCATTGCCTCTCTTCTTTCAAGGTTAAACACCTGTATTTCCAAATGCCCCCTTATCCGTCACTTTCTAACATCGTCATCCTGACCTTAAACACACACACTTCTTTACAGTTATTTCTTGCTGTCCATTTGCAGTATTAAACATAAATTATTGAACTAGACTGTTTAGTGATTATTCATATATTGATCAAGATTAACAATGTATTAGTACATTTAAAAATCAATATTCCGACACTATTTTATTAATAGTAACATTATAAGCAAGAAGGAGCTAACTACTCGCATTTAGCTTCATCAGGTTTGCTCTGTGCTTAATTACCAACAGGTGTTTCTTTCTAAATATTCAGGTGCTGATCGGTAGAGAATCCATAAAGGCCCAATCCCCAGTACAAATACGCTAAAAGAAATCAGCATAGGCAATAGCCATGGCAATTCCACTGTACAAAACTGTAAACTTACAATACCATTTTGTATAAGATAATAAGATACATTTTTTTTCTTACATCACAACACAAAGTCAGTCTGATCCGATCACAGTACTGCAGAAGACTAGATACAGAATCTTTACGATTTCATAGGATAATATTAATATATAACAATACAAAGTAGGGTAATATGTAATGTATTAGTAAAGTCATGTAACATGTTAAAATATTTCACTGTCATCCGTGGCAATGTTGTCATGTAACATCAAAGCCTCACACTGACTTGAACCTGGGCATTTTTCAGGGGGAAAAAAAAGTCTATATCCATCTATGGTAAAACAGACATTTAATTGATCAACTTTTTGACTAAGATTCCAGGGAAGAGAGAAGCTATGAGGCGCTCTAGCAGATCTATGACTCATGATTAGACTCGAGGAGAGGATATTAATGTCTTCATTGCCAGAGAGACATCTGTATCACAGCTGAGCCCCCCTCGCATTAGCCTCCAGCTTCTCCCCCCCTTTGTCCTACAAGTCCCAGTGGCCTTTGCTCTTCTAGTCTCCAGTGAAGAAAGGGAGAGGGTAGGGCTGTGCTGACAGGCTTGGATCCTCACCCTTTTGCTGGCTGCCCTTAAACACTTGACAAAGGGATTGTCAGTTGGGTTTGGAACACTGTAGCCTGAGAAAGTTTAATTTTTTAATCACATATAAGTGTATTTGTTGCAATCTGTAAGTGTTTGGGTAGTGACACTTTTTTGGAACCACACTCTGAACTCATTGTTTAAATTAAGATCTGATGTTCTAAAGCTTTAATTTGAAGAGGTTCATTTTGAGACTGGGTAAACACAACTGGATTGAAGCCCTGTCATGTTCTATTAAAAAGTTGAGGATAATGTGTATATAAAAAAAAGAGAGGCTAAACCCTCTTTCTGGCTGAAAGACTGAATCATTGTTTCATTTCAAATCCCATGTCCTCAGATAGAGAGCCAAAAAAAGTGTCACTGTTCAAATACGAAAAAGAAATACTCTAGTTAGTCCATATTGGTTTAAGGATTCAAAAAACTGTCAAATATCTAACAGACACCTTTGCACAAATGTTTTTTTCTTATTTTTTTCTTTTTACTGCTTTCAAATATTTCATAAAAGCGCTTCTCTTAAACCACAGACAGACATTCTTATTTGTGCTCGTGGGCAAGGATGTTTTCTCTATCATCCGAGATGGATGGCTTTAAAACTCAGTCCATCACACCGTATTGTCTATTTAGTGGGAACACACGTGAAATTGTACATCTGTGTGGGTTTTATTGTCATCTGTAGTGAAATCATTCAGCTAATTTGAACAAAGTCTTAAATAAGTATAAATTTACAAATGTACTTAAATTGTATTTATAACATTGATAGGACCTAAATGCAGACAGTGTACTACACTGATTTGTTGCAGCTTTGACAACATGTGAAGGGCTTTGGGCATGAACCCTAATAATAGGGCACTTTCATGTTGCATATTCCAAATTCTGTCCTTAGATGTTCTCATTTAGTCTTGTTCAGTCCCTGTCTCCAGTCTCCTCTCGCTTTCGGGCCCATATCCTTCCTCTACCCCAATTGCACACATTTTTCTTGCAGATGTCGGAAATAAGCAGTATGGTGAGTGTTTGCTAATTGAGAAGAAATCTTTGACAACACCCAGTCAGATCATTCAGATGCTCCCTGGTCAATCTTTGCCAATGCCCTGCCAGATCTTTGAGATCTTCAGCGAGACGCCCAGCCTGGTCATCAGTCGGCCGTCTTCCCTGACATGCTGCCAGAGCCTCCAGATTATCAGTCTCCAATGATGCCCAGCCAGATCATCAATTAGTGATTCCCCACCGATGCCCAGCCAGGTTTTCAGTCAGCCATCTCCACTGTCCTGTGACTGGCCTCCTGCTCTTCACTTCTGCCACCGGCCTCGTACCCTCCACTCAAGTGATCCACCTGTCCAGCGCCTGCCTTGGCCTGCAGCCTTCTTAACAGCTCCACCTACACAGGGTCTCTCCCAACAGAGTCCAGGCTGTACCCCAGAACCGTCCTGTCAGTGTTGCTGTCTCCTCGGTTGCTGGTCTTCTGGTTGTCCTTTAGAGCAACTCTGAAATCCCATTCAAGCCTCCTTCCTGATCCAGGCTTGAGCTTTGGTTTGCTTTGCCTTCTGATTCAGTAATCCTATGTACCGCGACTTTGTATCTAAATCGCTGAACTCATCCCGTCTGTCTGGACCATCTGATCTGTCCTTTTCCAGTTACCACACACTCACCATCGTGACGGCAACAAATTTCTTCCACAGAAGAAAGTCTTACAGAAAGATGGGTGGGAGATGGAAGACAGCTCTGATTCTGACCAGAACTTTTTTTTTTACTATATTTACTTGTTCACTATACCTATACCTATACCTATATCTATTACAGTTTATATAGAGTAACACTCCTTTTTGCCTGGATAAATTATACCCGATGACGGTGTGGGTAAAATATCACCTAAAATCAAAGAACCACAAGTCTTGAAGCATTACCATCTGATCATCCTGAGACCTTGTCTTGTAAGGGGCTTTGAGTTAAACACTTAAAATGTTATTTTTTTAATTTAACATTGTGCTTATATAGCGAGAATTTTTAATTAAAGCTGTTTCTATTTAAATGAAAATTAACTAATAGATGGACAATAAACCTGAGACGAGTACAAGTAGTACTGGTTATTTCATGGGTCTCTAGTTCAAATCTGATGTCTTATGTAGTCAGCAGTAAGGTGACAGAGGTAACAGGGCACAATGTATGGAGAACGTGAGAAATGGGCCGTCAAAGGAGGCCCAGCAACCCATTTTTTCACCAGGACTCTATTGTAGGTTAATCCAGCTATGAAATTTCCATTATACTTGCATTATTCTTATTGTACAGCGCATATACAGTATGTGAGGAGGACA
The DNA here is from genome assembly GCA_963678695.2 of Diplodus puntazzo. Taxonomy (NCBI): domain Eukaryota; kingdom Metazoa; phylum Chordata; class Actinopteri; order Spariformes; family Sparidae; genus Diplodus; species Diplodus puntazzo. Next base: position 26,598,562 of record OZ023155.1, read on the forward strand.
AGTACCAAAGAAATCTAATACCGAAGTTCTGCAAAAATAACATTTTTGTCAAGCTTCGAATGCTCAGTTTTATTGAGCAGAAGTTGAATTTAAGAAAGTTTGTGTTTTTTTTAAAGAGATGCTGTTGCATTGTCAGGTGTCCAAATTATTTTACGCACCCACTGGACTCTTCCGTCTTCATTACCTGGGACAGATCATAAGCCAGTAGCCCAAATCCTCCAGCAGGGGGTGGTCTTAGCACTTGTTTCTCAGCTGGGGCCTCTTGGGATAGACAGCTGAAATGCCAGCACTGCCTACAGAGACAGAAGGAAAGAGGAGGGGTGGCAAAGAGGAGGGATGGCAAGGGGGGTGGGGGGGTCTAAACAACCCAACAGTATCAGACATGTAGTCTGAACGGAGTCAGGAGAAGCTGATTGTTATTCAAAGTTATGTGTGTCAGGGTCGTTAAACGAGTCGATGACAGGGATTTCAACTGCAGCCTGCCGCTCGATCCCACACCGTACCAGGAGCTCACATCTATCTCAATTCCCTCAACATATGTGTTTGAACGGGAAATAAATCATGGTTCATCATTGGTGTCTCAAAACACTGTCAGTCACTCCTGCTCATCATTCTGTTTTCTGCTACTTTGCTCTGTGGAATTCTATTTTCTTCTTCTTCTTTTTTTTTTTTTTTAAAGACATTTCTCACATCATGTAGGCATTAAATCACCCATCCCTAACATCACCCCCTTTATAGCCTAATCCGGGTCTGGTCAAGTGAAAAAAACCAACTCCCACGGATCCACAGTTAAAGAAATAAGCTTTTTCATTTTTTATTCCTGTGGATTTAAAGTCAGTCAGGAACATTATCTGGCTGGGCCCAACCGAGCAGAAACATTCCATAACCCCAACCTTCCCGCTGACCCCTCCTTTGCTTTTAACAACTGCCGACATAGTTTGGCTCTGTTATGTGATCATGCTTGGATGAAATCTGTCAAACAGCTCCCTGAGTTATTAGGCTGTCTGCGCCTGACCTTTCCGCAATCAAAGATATATGACTTAAGGGCTCGGATTTGCCATGGCAACGGCTCCAATTTGCCGCCGTGAGAAAAGGTCTAATTGTTGCAGAAATTTAATGATCTAGCCCCGACATCAGGGGCTGTGAGATTTTATGAACTGTTTACGCTATAATTTTCTTTTGTTAATGCATTCCGCCTTAACCCCTTCCCCACTGGCTGCCTGCAGGGAGGGTAAGAGAATGTGAGTGTACATGTGTATGTGGTGAAGTAGGGGGGTGTGTGTTGGGTGAGGGAGGGTGGCGATGAGGAGGAGGCGGGGGAGGAGGAGGGTGATTTCTGCCCGCAACCTGTTAGCTTACGTGTCTGGCTCCTCTTTAAAAAGGGCAGTTTTGTCTTTAAGAAAAGCAGCTGCCTGCCGCATTATCTGCTCTCAGCGATGTAGACATCAGTAATATATTCTACAAGGTCAAAGACAACTGAGATTAAAATGTCTAATCAGTTAATTTGTTTTATTGAGAAGGACTGCCGTGTGATTGGACACACAGAGAGATAGAGGGAGAGAGCGAGAAAGAGGGAGAGGTGGAGGAGGGGTGGAAGAATATGGAGGAGAGGGGAGGGTGCTCAGATTTGCACATTGGTATTTTGACTGAGCTTGATGCGGGAAAATATGGCCGTGCCACTCAGTTATAGCATGTTGATGAAGCTCTGACACCCTTTGTTTTTCTCCCTCGTCTCTCCACCCTCCTACTCCTCCTCCCCTCTTCGCTTTTGTCTCACCCTCTCTCACCATTCATTTTCAATCTATGGCACATTCATACAAGACTGATTTTATTAGTTGCTGAAATAGACTTATATTTTATATCTCATTAAATATTCAAAATAAATTCAGCATATTTGAGCTGTTCATACATATTCAGTTTCTGTAACTAGGATCAGAATATTTTGATTGAGCCGGTACAGCAGAGACATTTTGAATTTCTTTTTGTGTGCAGATAATTCCATTCAGAGGAATGAGTTGAATCACAATTGATCTCGTTGTTTTCTTTCCCCCCACTTACAATTAAATGTGGAGGAATATATTTCTATGGATAAAATGACTACAGAGGGTATTGGTTTGTGCAGGCCAGCATATTTCGTCGTTTGACTTCTCTAGAGACTTCTGAAGAAAAATGTTTCTATGATGAAGACGCTAGCGTTAAATCACCGAATACTGTATGCATGTACAATATATGGGATATATGGGCAACCTGACTTTTAATACATGATATCATAAGGATTACTGTAATGACCTTTAATGCCTCATAATGACCTATATCAGCATGTAGGTGAGGGCTGTGATGGAGCACTTTCTAATTAATTTCATGAAATAAGATCTTGTAATTGGTTATACGTTACTGTAACGCACTGTGCTGGATTACAAATGTAAGCTTCAAGTTGAGCTCTACCTCCATACAAGCACATCATATTTAAGATTTCTCTCGCACGGCTCATAGAATAGCAAGAAATTGAAATGTTATTATATATTCTTTTTGGAAGGAATCTGTTGTTATACCTATAATGACCATTATTAATAAATGGTAATTTCATAGTTAGGTAATCATTAGTTACCTTTTATTTGACTCTTAAATTCTTAAAAAAAACATTTTTCTGTTTATTTTAAAGTTTGAACTGATGTTTATAATACTTTGTACATGTTTAGTAAATACTGTGTAGTTCATCTATAAACACTATTTGGATGGGCATTATAAAGTTATGGCTGTTATTTAGAAACCTTCACAATTGCTTAATAAATGGTTTCTAAAGCATTTCATTGTTTGGTAACAGTGGGATTTCTATTAACTACAGATATTTAACTGTGAATTTGCTTTTATTCTATTCACGGTGGTTAATATAATGTATAACCGAATCTGCTGTTACAATATATTTATTTCTTAATAGACAGAAAATTAGTCATTGGCAACAACTCTGATGTATATTAATTAAGATTTTTTTTCTAGCAAAAAATGCAAATCATTAATTGATTTCAGCCTTTCACTTAATATTATAACATTGTATACTTGATATCTGAATTTGGAGATGTAGTCTTAATTATAACAGACATTATTTCACTATTTTCAAAGATTTTTTTTGACAAAATGTTTAAGCAATTATTGTGAATAATTTAATATTGAAAACTGATAACCATGCACTTCAGCCTGAGTTAAAATATCATTTAAGTCAATGATAATGCAGTTGTGCAATATACAAAATATACCATTTTACCCAACCAATCTTTTACCATTGATAATAAATGTTTTTATACCCGCAAATTTATCCATGTTAATATTAGATGTGTGTAGAAAAGTGTAGTGACTTTTTCAGTACATGTTCTCTTGGCAAGATAATTAAAATGACTTCTCCTCTACTTTATGCAAAGGCATTGCTCACCCACAGGACACCACATAAGTGTGTTTATGCTTGCTCTGTTTTTTTCTTCAGGCGTGTGGATAAATGTGTCTCTCTGAATGTGACCTCCATTAGGAACAGCTGAGGAGATCCATCCAGGGGCAGTTTGTTTTCCAGAGAGGAGCAGCAATGGTGGACGGCCCTTGATTTATTAGAACCATGAGCCAAGTGACCATGATGAAGTGCATTTGCATTTTAAAAGACTATACAGCTTCATCTGGAGAGGGAAGAAGAAAGTTAAAGAGCTGCGAAAAGACGAAGAGAATGGGCTGATGACGAGAGCGGAGCAGACTGCTGAGCTTCAATAATCACAAAGACAGGAAAGACTGGAGAGTAGAAGAGAGAAAATAGAGTCTGTTTTTAGCATACCCAATATGAAAGATATTATAAAAACATTTTCAAAATGGGAAATATTATTATTACACTCCTAAACATGGGGATGAGTATGGTTACTGGGGAAAAAGAAAAAAGTGGTAATTGTGATGCAAAAAGAGGGAAAGTAAATGATTTAGAGATGTTTTTAGATGGGACATTGATATTAGATATTTAATCCTGTGTGAAGTTGTTAACACAGAGTAATGCCTGATACTTAAGCAGGAAAACATTTTGGGATAGTTGCTGCCAACCTTGCAATCATGCAAGGGTTGTGTAAGGGTTGCGAGGGTTGTGTAATGAAAGTAGGGCTCTGGCAGTGCGTGTATGGCATGTCACAGAGTTCCGGTGAGGATACCGCTTTTTAAGTGTCTCCGTCATCATTAAGCTCATTCAAAATCTTCAAACATCTAAATGAAAATAAAATCTAAGAAAATAAAATTGTGTCTGCTGCGAGCTGCATGGCTCACGTGCATCCTTCAGATGGAGTGTAACAAACAGGCTCCCAGCCGAAGAAGTGATGGAGTGTTTCTTAAATGAAAATACACCTGTCTTTAGGACAAATATGTGGCACTAATTACCTGTCTAACCTAAATCTCTGGGCGCCAGATGTTGCTAAAACACAGCGAGACAGAGACAAATTGCAGCATGCTGTTGTAGCCCTGCACGTAAATATAGTAGAGGCTTAAATCATCTTTTCCTTGACCCTGTTAGAGAAGTTGCTCAATGTGATTTTCGAGTATGCTGCACCTGTAGGAAACTAATTGTAAAGATAGGGTAAGGTATCACAGTATCACATAATCTCTCTTCCGCTCTCGCTCTTCCTCAGCCTGATCGAGTCATAAGCAGGATTACATTTTGATCTGTATCCTCGCTTCTAATTCAGATTTCTATTTCAGTTCTGTAGACTCCCCATATCCTCCTTCCCCTCCTCCTCTTTTGCCCCCGTCTTGGCCAGATGAGAGAAGGTTAAAAAAATGATGCTTGATGGCATGTACAAATTGGTAAAGACTTGCGAGGCGAGCTTTGCGGAGGACCTTGGAAAAACTTTCCAGGTCTGAGTTACAGTAACCCAATACGAACCCTTTAATTCAGCACTCCCACTTAGTCCTCTAAATGCACCCTCCTCTTACTCCTGCTCCTCACTTTTCTCTCCTTCTCATCTTCTCACCTCACATCGGTGGTTTTTTCCCTCTCTCTCTCCCTCTGGCTCTCTCTCTCTCTCACACACCCTCTCTCATCTCCTCAGATCCAACATTAATGTTTGCAGTTTTTGTCTTTCTCTGCCTTCAGCTTTGTGTTTTTTTGTGTAAGGAATGGGTGAACAAAATGCTTGGAACACCAAATAATACACAGTACAAGATTGTTAATTTGCTTAAGTAGTAGGGCCCAGGCCAGAGGTTGCAGCAGCAACAGGAACTATCCAATCCCCCTATTTTCCACATTAAGCCGTTTGAACGATCTAATGATGCACATGCAACTCAGGCAGGTACTTGGCTTCGGGATTCCTGAATGGGTAAAGGAGGCACAGGCTCAGGGGCCCAAGGGGTCAGGAGGCCCCTAAACCATCGTTTCTTAACATGTAAACTGCATCTCTGGTGATGATGTATGCCTCGTTTCCACACAGTTTTGGTTTGTATCCAGTCTGGCCTCATCAGGAAAACACCATATAGATCGACTGTGAAAGCAGCGTATTAAGACTTATATTTACATATACTGTAAGATGGCAACCTCTGGAGGCTGAGGCAAAGGTGAGTTATTTTAACTTGACGTGTTATCGTCGGATTGGTAATGTTACTTAAGTTACTACTTACCATCATAACTTCCCCGACAGACACTCATCTTTGCTACTTGTTTGGTTGTATATGTTTGTTTGTCTGTTCTTATCCTACTGTGTAAAGTGTCCTTGGATGTTGTGAAAGGCTATATATAAATCCAAGCTGCTAGCATTATTATTATCATTATTATTATTATTAGTAGTATTATTTGTATTATTATTAGTAAGATAATTATTTTAACCCAAACCACATTGTTTTCCTAAACCTAACCAAGTAGTTTTCTTCCCTTGACCCAACCACTTGCAACTGAACGATGAAGGTCCGATATGTTGTATGCTACTAATTTGCTGCAATGGTCATATTTAGGGAACAGCAATATATGTTCTGTTGGAAGACATTGACGTGGCCCTGCCGGGGTTTTGCATTTACATCACAACCGGGCTACCTGCTTGACGGTGTATCTTAAACCAGTGACACTTGTCCCAATCAGTACAGGGCAGTGCTATCAAAGAATCACCGCTAACAAAGTGGCTTCACTAATTCAGTTGCAAACACGTTTCACTTACTATAACTTCTTCACAATAAAAGCCCCTAGTCATTAAAAAGCTTTCATTATGAAGCAGCATTTCAGGAAACGTTGTGTTTTCAGCAGCAGTAACTAAACACCTACCCTGGGTGTAAAACAGCTGAAAGCGAACAACGATGAAACAGTAAAACACAGCAGATGTTTGAAAGTACAAACAGGACGAGAGAAACTAAAGAGATTCAGTCAGAAGCTATATGAGTACTGAGAGCTGAACCCAGACTTTTAAAATTGTCTTTCTCTCAGCTTTCCTGCACAGTCATGAGTTGAGTATCGATTTGAGGGGGAGTTGGGTGCTTGTTACGGGTTGGTCACAGTCGCAAGATGTCACCATGGCCCACCTGGAGGTGGGGCAGCCGCGGCTTGGCCCTGTTCTGGAGCAGGTCCTCCAGGTGGCTTAATTCAGCGCAGTTAAACTGGTAAAGGAAAAGCAAATCAGTGTGGTTCAGTTTGACTCGCTGCAGCCAAAATGTGGAGAAATGGCATTATCCAATGGTTAGGTATAGGCATGTGTTATTTGTGTCCATAATAACAGACGTACACCCCTAGTGTACAACACAAGGAAATGCAATTCTTATAGATGAAGATGATGAGAATTTGAGAGGTGATGACATTTCCTCTGCTTTTATATGCACATGGATTATTATCAAGATAAAAACTGGACCAATGATGCGGTCAGTTAGCTAACTTCCTGTGGCACACAGTGCAAAAGGTCTGTCCAGAATCAGCTGCAAAAATGTTAATTTTTCGACATGTTTGAGGCATATTTCAGACCAAGTAAAAATGGAGAGTTGGTGTTATGCAAACATATCACATTTCCATAGGAATGAATGGACTTGGGGTTGACTTGTATACATACACAGAGCTATGTGAAAACAAGCAGCCTTAATTTCCAGTGTGTGGAATGAACAATGCACTGACAAATCAAGTGATTTGATCAGTTTAAGCTGATTTATTTAAAAAGTGAAAATAGATTCATGTTTTATCATTTACTGTGTCTTAAATTCATCATTTGTCATTCGTAACACAAAAAATGGTTATTTATCAATTAAGGAAGGTGTCCTCAAGGGTAAAAATAACAAAAATAATTGAAAAAAATGGAAATGATGAATAAATGAATAATAAAAGTAATACAAAATTCTCTAAACTGAAATGGAGACAGGTAAACTGTCATTTGGTTTAATAAAACTGACTGACGTTTTATTTTCAGTATATTTCTGACAATGAACTTGGCTACCATTTGTCATTCACAACAACCACATTTATCCTTTACAGCGAGCAATTTTACTTGTAGCGAAAAAAAGAAACGCCCACTTAGTGAACCACTTGACACTCATTGGATCCAACTGCTTTTCTTACAAGACCCGTATCTTATAAATCATCCAGCACATATTTCGATGTGAAAAGGTAGGAAAAAGTTGTCCAGCTGGTAGCCCGCTAACGTTAGACAACAGTGGGGAGGGAGGGAGGGAAGGGAGATTGGTTTGGTCTGTGCACACAGCAGAGGGTCTTTTCTCGGCTGTCCTCCCGTGTTCACACATGAGCCCTGTCTGCTGGACAACCAGAGGGAGAGTGCCTTGGGTCAGTGTGACACCGTGAATTTAAGGTTTAATCCAGTGGTTCTCAATTATTTTTCGTCATGCCCCCCCAGAGGACAGAAATGTTTTCATGCCCCGCTGAATTGAAATACTATTGAGAATCTGATAATATTTATTTATTTATCTGTATAAACCACTGTATGAGTTGCAGCATTCTGCATACAATCACCTGATTACAAAATGGTTTCATGTTGTCCTGCCAGACTTTTTAGGCATAAAACACAAACAGGTCTTTCCTCATTTCCGACCGTGTTCCCGGTAAACCCAAGGGCTATGTAAGTATCGTCATATTTCCTGCTCCATAGTTCCCGACCGAAGGATTAGTAGAAGAGCTTGTGTTTGTCTCTTTTTTGAGTTTGTGTGCTGGTGTCAACACGGAATGTTTTATTTAGAAAAGTAACCGGATGTTATATTGTTATTTCGGTGCTTGACTTCCTGTCTGCTCGATGCAAAATTCAGCTGAATTGCTGCGTCGTGCTCCGGCATCCACCAGATATATTCCGGAGGGCTCCGGACTGCCGGACCTGGGACAGATCAGATACGTAGCGCAGCGGACTTGCTGGAAGTTAACACAGACTTTTAAAGTGAAAGTCAAACCTATCAGCTCCGCAGGTGTGGCGGACGTAACTCAGCGGATCACAAATGAGAAAATAATTAGCTTGCTAGCATTGTGTGTCATAATGGGATGTCGTTTCATGTAGTTGGCCTGTAAAATGGGGTTGTGAGTAGTTTTTTCCCCAGTGAGTCTCTAAACTGACCTCTTCAGCTGTCCCAGCTGTGTCTCTGGGTGAGGCATAGTGGAGAAGTCATGGAGCTGTGGGTCTTGCAAGAAAAGCAGTGGGATCTATAACAAAAAAAGACTGTTGAGCGTTTTCTTTTTTTGACTGGAAGTAACAAACATTGCTTGCAGGAAACGATAAATGTCAGTTGGGTGTTGTGAATGATGAATGGTGGCTGAGTTGATTATTAGAGAAATACTTCATCCATCCATCCATCTTCATCCGCTTATCCGGGGTCAGGTCACGGTGACAGCAGGCTGAGTATGCTTCCCAGCTCCTCCTGGGGAATCCCGAGGTGTTCCCAGGCCAGATGAGATATGTAATCTCTCCCGCAAGTTCTGGGTCTGCCCCAGGGTCTCCTCCCAGTTGCTAGTGCCTGGAAAACCTCCAAAGGTAGGCCCCCCGGAGGCAACCTGATCTGATGCCCGAACCACCTCAACTGGTTCCTTTCGAGGTGAAGGAGCAGCGGCTCTACTCTGAGCTCCCTCCAGATGTCCGAGTTACTGACCCTATCTTTAAGGCTGAGCCCAGCCAGCTGACGGAAGAAACTCATTTCATCCTCTTGTATTCGCAATGTTGTTCTTTGGGTCACTTCCTGGTGTCCCTGTACCGAAACAAGGGAAATTTCTTGTAAGCATTTTAATGACTTAGATTTTTTTCAATTATTTTTTGCTATTTTCACCCTTGAGGACACCTTCCTTTGATAATAAAATGACATTTTTGTGTTATGAATGGTAAATGATGAATTTAAGACACATTACATAATAAAACATGACCCTTTAAACTGTTCCAATGTTCTTTTCATATGTGAGATTTGTAATTTTTTGTAGTTATTCACTCAACCATATACAGAATAAAAACTGTTCCCAATCCTGTTTCAAACTCAAGCATCTAGTCCGTCTTTGAGCCAGAAACTGTATCACTACCCAAACCTCTGTCCTTTTACATCACTATGGATGGGCAAAAACTCTTCCACTACAGTCTGCTTAAGTGTTCTTCGAACATGTGTCTGTATATGCCATAAATCTGTAAGGCCTTGATATGGATGCATTAATACCTCCAACACAAACCCCTGCACATTTATCCTCTGCAGTTGGCAAATGAAGTGCCTCTGATTCTTTTTCTTCTCTTAAATCCTCTTTTCCCTTCCCTCCATCCTCATGTCTCTGTCTTCCTCTATTTCCAGACTGTCCATATTTGAATTATAAGTGAAGGGGTAATAATAATAGGGGAACCACAAACAGCCTTGGTCGGCTTTTCCTTAAAGGACAGGATAATGAGACGGAGTATCTATTTGCATAGCATAATGTGTGTGTGTCCAGACACTGTTAAGAGACACGTGGATCTCTCTCTTTCAGCCTGGCTGAGAGGTGGGGTGGGGAAGCCTATGGAGCTGTGTTTCCAAGTGTTTTTTCCCCACATTCACTTCCACTAAACAGCCTCAAGATCTCATACTTACAGCTGTAGGAATTGTGGCGTACATTGCAGGAGATAGCTCTTGTTGGGGTTATGATGTGCACAGTCATTGGTGCATCTACCTGCCCGTCTTAATCACAGAAAACCAATATGCAGCAAAGGTAAATATGTCCATTAAAGGTCCCCAGGGGCGGGATTATAAGCGGCCAGCAGCCTATGAAATGCAGATTCCCCCATTCAGAATGCTACACACACCTCTCTCCTGTGTGATATCAGCCATGAGCGCTCATTCTAATTATTTGGGCAAATGTACTAATTAGCTATCAGGTGCCCCCACCCCACCCCCATCCTCACTTATCATCCTCCCCCGACATCTTTTGTATTCAAAATAGGTTCCCAGCATGGTTGGAATTTTTCAGGCCATCAGCAAATATTTACCAGTTCCATCTCATTATGTTCCAGGCTAAAATGCTGGCTATGAATATCTTAAGGCCCCTGGTACATGCCATCTAAACTTTGCCTTGACCTTTTACTGCTGGCCGCCTGCACTGGCAATTGAGCTGCAGTTTCGCTATGTAGGCACACATGCACATGCCCACACTGAGTATCTGTGTCATCATGTCTCAGTGCTGTTTCACTGTAGACTTAAGACTAAAGCAAACTGATGATTATGCATATGCACCTTCCTCTGCATAGTTCGCCTCGCCATCCCTGCCTCCTGCTCTGATCAATCCATTAACTTACATCCTGTTGTATATATCTGGTTTAGCACGATCAACAGAAATGCTGACAGCTCTTATTTCTTTTGCTTTGGCGATTAGCAACTTGGTCCTTGTCAATACAATAGTAATGAATGGGCCAGATAAATGTGATTTGGGGGCATAATCATTTTTTTGTGATAGTTTGATATTGCTGGTCTGCATTTTTGCTTTAAAAGCAAAGTGATTAATCAATAATTAATTTTGAAGCGGGGGCACTGATAGAGGCGAAACGATGAAAACATTTGCCATAAATCTGCACTTTATTGCTATTGCTATTGAAGGATTCGTGGCAACACCTCGTCAGTCTCGGTAAGTATGTTGTGAGCATTTTCTGTATGGTTTGCAGAATGGGTGAGAGAAAATATTCATGTATCTTATTTACTGCCAAATGTCTTTTTATGTAAGGGATATTTGTGCACCCATCAATTTTATTCAAGCTGGAAGCTCATCCCTGCAAAGTCTGATGGTGGTAAGTCGGCTGCATCACAGAAGTGAGGGTGCTATGGATGTTTTGTTTAAAGACTTTTAGGAGCATTTCCTGTATTCTTGGTGGCTACTTAGTGTAAGAACTGGATGTAATTTTTCAGGTGCTAACCTGCTTGTATGTGGAGCATTTTCTTTCAAAAACTGGTCACATTGTACTGTAAACTCCAGCTGATGGCGATACCTTTGAAATAACCGTTTGATATTTTGGGAATTGTATACACTTTTTTGCCAGCAGATAGATGAGAAGATTGATACCACTTTCATATCTCTGTTCTCAATATGAAGTGCCCGGAGAAGGTACTGTAGAAGCTCAGCATAAGGACTGTAAACCAGGGAAACAGTCTGGGTCCGTCCAATGGATTAAAGTGTACGATATGACCATTATATTTTACGAACATTATCAAGAGTGTGAAGAAACAACAGTGCTGACATTGTGTTGCAGAGATATCTACTGAAGTTAACCGTCTAGCCCCAGCACTTCATGTCTCGTATTAGGTTACCACTTTGTACGGGAACAGGCTATATATTAGTATAGCCCCTTGTAGTTTCAGCAGGGAGATGTCATTATATGCCACCAGCAAGTTCACTACATTTAACACGCATCTAAGTTCCTTACCAAACATAAAAATACAACTGTACACATCCTGAATTCCAATTTATCTCTGTTACAGAACTAAAATGAGCCTTATTGCCTTGTTAATTCATGGAAAAATAAAACATACCTGAAATTAAACTTACCACAACATTCTTGGTTTGTCTTTCCACAATCACGTCTTGGTCAAAAAATACATTCTCAATTCACAGAGAAAGACGGGAGAAGATTTTGGGCTCTACAGTTCTGGGTGAGCCCCGTTGCCCATGGTGGCTCCCACTATGATCCAAGGTCTTGGTGCAGGCAAACTCTAGGGGCACCGGCTCACTAGCTCCACTGCTAACTGAGCCATGAGCCAATTAGCTAACAATTGCTAGCTTCATCCAAGTATAGCCTGCAAAGAGAATCAGTTGTCAGGTACTCTGGTGATATGCTGCCCCTTATATTTTTGGAGCTACCTCCACATTGTTGCCATATTTTACAAATTACGCCTTTAGACACATAACATGTAACGCATAAATAAGTTAGCTTCAGAGGGGATGGTGGACTGGTTTGTTTATACCTTTTGATAAAACCCGGCTAGATGATTCTGAAAGTTTAAGTCCTATTAATACACTAAGCTAAATGTCTATCTGGTTTGAAAAATGAACACCAATTCCAAAACACTCGATTTTCTAGACAACCTGCACAAAGTTTGAAACCACTCTCTGATATTCAACATACATCTAATATCAGTGCGGCTCCTGAGTCGCTTATCCTCCTGCTTTATAGCAGCATCTCTGACTCAGAATACAGAGTTGCAAAACAAAAAGGGTTTTAGTGCCAAAAATATCCCTCTACATCATCATTTTAGATGTATAGAGATGTGTGTGTGTGTGTGTATGTGTGTGTGCGTGTGTGCCTGTGTTTAAAGGAGACAATGGTGTGAATTTAAAGACAATGCTGTGTTCTTGCCAGTGCTTTGAAGCTGAGCCAAGCCCCATCATTCCCAGAGGTATTTACCCCCATCTCTTCCTACCACATTGTTAAACACTACCTCTGTACGTTTTTATAACACCATTGTTAAGCTCAATAGATTTTTATTTGGCTGCTTTACCCCCCCTCCCTCACTCACTCTCCCATACTCGTTCTCTCTAGCTCGCTGTGTTTGTGTGTTTGCATTGCCCCATCCTTTCACCTGGAAGTGTCTAGGTGTGTATTTATAGTTCCTTAGACAGCAGACATGTGACCCAAGACCAAACATCCTTTTCCTCTCTGGAAATTACAGAGACTGGAACAGCAAAAATGTTGACTCTAAGATGTCTCGTGTCTCTTCTCAACACAGTTTTGGTTCATGTGTGTTTGGGAGAGACACTCTTTTGTTTTAAGCTAACCACAAGCTCCTCAGTGGGATAACACAGTTGTGTTACCTTTTTGTTATCAAAAATGTGTCTCAGTTTTCTTGTGTTATGTTCTCGTAGACAGATTCACTGTATCTTTTCATAATTAAGACTTACCAAGAATGTAGCCTCAACCCAATATAACAACCTTGCTGTGTTTTCCAGTGTGGCTCCTTTGAATAACATTGCTTGTTTATGACATTCATAACATTTGTCGTGCTTGATAATCTGTACTGTAATCTGCTTTTCAAGTTTTAAGGCATTATGTAGGGGATATAAAAGAAGCTACCCTGTGAGAAACACGCAGTTGGTCTTGATCTGAAGGCCCTAACACATCAGGCTGACGTTCAGCTGTCAGCCAACATCTGGGCCATCAGTGAGCGCCTGTGGACCTCGTGGTTGCACCTTCTCGGCCCTTGTCTGTGGCTTTTTGACCAATTGAGAGTCTAGGAATGGCAGCAGTTCATCAGTAAGAGAGAATCCTCCTATTGGCTATTCAGCTAAGTGAATCAGTGCGCAAGATGAGAAACCGAAACAGAGAGTTGAAAAACCATTTGAACCTGTTGCGATACTATGCATGTTTACAACTTTTTTTTTATTATTTTTTTTCATATTATCGTGTGAGCGATGTGAAAAATATATCACAATAATTATTATAACAACTGTTTGTAAGTCCGCATTCTGGAGTCTTTCAGTTTCCCTTTTTGAATGACAAATGCAGACCCCCGCCACCTGGTAGTGTGGGAAACCATCTCGTCTCAGACGAGCTCGTCTGCTGTCAGCTGCAGTCCTTGCAGTGTGTTCGAGTGCAGCTGATGTGAGGCGACGCGACAGGGAGCATTTTTCACCACTGGTTCATTCAGTATGTCGGTTTGGTGCGTCCGGTCCCTTACCTGGTGCACAGACACAAGCATGAATTTGTGTGCTGCACTCATGCAGCTGGTAGAGGGCAATTTTTGCAACAATGACTGGAGTTACATTTTTTATACAGTTGGAGGTGCAGTAAGAGCCCTGGCAGTCAGGGTTTTGAAAGGGACAATGTAATGGAAAACCAAATCACTTTTTTCTGAAAACAGCATGCTCCAGCAGACCCTGTAAAGACAGTACCAAAATGAGAAAAGCGCAACATTTGTCGTCAGCAGCTTAGTTTTGAATTATCCAGATTTTTTGAATGTGTCATAGCCTCATATTCTGAATACATTAGTCTTTTTTAATGTCAGATTGGTGTCACTCTCATGCTGCCATTCGCCCAACGCTTGATGGCCGCTCCTCGCGTCCAGCAGGACAGAAGATGAGGGAGGGTAGAAGGGTTGGATGGATAGGGGGAGGAAGGATGAATTTGTGAACGGAGGGGAACAGAAAGAGAAGAAAGTGAGAAAGGGGTAAGGAGAAAGGAGGTTGTGCTTCAGCCATCTGTTGTGTGTTCCCCAGCAGCAGCAGCAGCAGAGCAGAAGAAGGTGAGGTCTGTCCACATCTATCCTCTGGCCGCACATCACAGGCCCGCCGTTGGCCCAGTGTCGGCCCCGCTGTCTCCCTGTGTGCATGAGCATGTGTGTTTGTCCGTGTGTGTCTGTGTGTGTGTGTATGTGTGTGTGTGTGTGTGCATTATGTGGCCAGCGTCGACCCCAGACACGAGCTGCTCTGGCTGATTTAATGAGAAGGGCTGGGTTGCCATGGCTAGGGCAGGCACTGTCTCTTCCTCTCTCACACCCACACACACACACACACACACACACACACACACACACACACACACCACTCGACATGCCCAGCCGATTCCCCACTGCCATGTCACTCCCCTCCAAAATCACACACGCTTGTGGAAACTCACACAGCTCTTCTGGAAAGTCATTGGGAAAATATGAAAATTGAAAAGAAAAAGGCCCATCCTGGACGCGTCAGCCCTCCTGCATTTTTGTGTCTTTATGGAATTTGGGAGTGTTTGGAAAGAATGGGGGGGGGGGGGGCAAAAAAAATGCTAATGTGCACCACAATGAGAGACTTGCCTGCTCTCTCGCCTGGCCAACAAGTGTGGCAGTGTTTTAATGATGCATCTGCTTGTGTCAAATGATTCTGGGCACATGGCGAAACCCAGGGCTGCTGGCCCCTTTGATGTCACCGAGCATGCACGCACACACGCTTTCTTGAAATACTCGCACAAGCACTTCTGCATGTGCCCACACACACACCCCTTCGCGTACTCCCACTGACACGTACACACTCACACACATGCACTCCCATACAGCTATGTACTGGGCAGCGGTTCACTCGGGCCCCCCTCTGGTGCTGTGGTGGCTGGTTTTAATGTCCCTGCCTAATGATCTGGCACGCGTCGAAAGGTAAATGATAATTTGCTTTAAGTGGAGCCTTTAGGCGGAAAAGCCTTGTAGGGCTTAGCTGTCTCCCTGACATGACAGTGTTTACCACAAGCAGCCCTCAACAGATTTCATTTCAAATATGATTTCTTTATGAAAATTCATCGGAGCGACACCCCGACTCTGCTGACTGTTGCACGAACAGACATACATCTGTATTTGTGTGTGTTTGTAATTCTGAGAGATCCTCCATGAAGGCGTCCAGGACATGATTGAAGACAATTCAGTTGGAGACGGACGCCGGCGGACGGACACAGCAGCAAGAATTACCCAGAGAGAGAGAGAGAGAGAGACAGAGGAGAAAATCACTTTTTTCTCTGTGGGAATGATTTTGAGACTGTGAAAGCACATTCTGAGGAGACAGCGCGAACATGCAGCCTTGGTGTCGTGTCTCTTTGTAGGAGAAATCTGGGCAGTTTCAAATGAGTTTCTCATCACTGAAATGGGGACTCATTATCACTTTTGTATACTCTCTCCGTTCCATTCTTCATCAGGCTTTGTAAGCACAAAAAGTGCTAAAGCAGTTTTTTTTTGTTGCCGAATTCTCTTCACTTGTAAATCAGTCAGGAGTTACTTATGTGATGAGCGTGTGGAGAAACTGCTGAAAGTAAATGTCTTAACACCACAACATGTTGGGATTGTGACAGCTTTCTGTATTTTGCATCTGAGCAAAAATAGAATTGATCACATTTCTGTTGTGCCAGACGTACAGACCGTAAACACTGAGCGTAACACCACCAATTTTCAGTATCTGTTGAAATACTTCTCCATCATGAACCACTTACTGAATCACAAAAAAAAAATCTTTCTAAATGAGACACCGTCAACAGCAATACTTTGTCACGACAACTCCACGCTACTTGTGAAGCGAATCGCAATGTGAATGAACTGATCTCAGACAAGGAGATATGAGGGTGGAATCCGCAGTGGAGCGAGAGCAGAGAACAGAGAACAGAGAAAGAGGTGAGAGTAAATGTCAAAGAAAGGTGAGAAAAATAGAAAACACCTAAAAACACAAGGCAGTTTAGATCAGCAGAAACGAGATGAGTGGGTGAGTACCTGACAGCTGATCACAACATGCAGCTGTAGGGTGGATGTCTTGTCCCCTCGCCTCTCCTGCTTCCGACTCACTTTCATCCATTCCCTTTTAATCCTCCCTTCAACAAGTCTTTCTTCATCCAACCCCCCCCCCCCCGAAAATCACTTTTTTCCTCTTTCCACACCTCTTCTCCTCCCGACTCAAATACTGCGTACTCAGAATCATCTCTCACACACCAAATGTGCTACAAAGACCTTATGTCTTTGTAGCACATTTAACCTATTTTGCAACTTTGTTCGTTGATTGTGCTCCCCTGACATGTAGCCTGTAGGCTTTGGGGCCTGGCTTTTTCTCCTGTCATTTCCTGCCGATGGAAATGTTGACACACATGGCCACAGAATTTCTTTCGTGCAATATATATTGACTCAAATTATGATTTCATTTTCTTCTAAAGCAATTTATGATTTCAAGGCCTCCGGAAATACTCAGATCCTCAGTTTTTCTTAATAATTGGCAATAAGTGACAACTTTGATTGTTATTTATTTATTTATGAGATTCAAACTCTTCCTCGGGACTGTGTGGATGTTGTTTGATCACTTCTGATTGACAACAACAACCAACTGTCGTCAGATTTTGATCCAAATGTTGCAAAAAATCCTGTTTGGAATATTTGACTTAAAATTTCACCCACTTTAAATTTGGCGAGAAAAGCTCAGACAGAAACACAATAGCTCTCAGGTAAAAATAGTTACGAGTGAATTTTTGCAGAAAATCTGTAAACCTGTTCAGCGCCTTAAAAAGGCTTAAATTCCAGTCATTGTTTTCTTTATTTGCATTTTTTAAATATCAATAATCTACTAGTGCAGTGGTCTACTTTATTATGTATTATTCATCGTTGTGACAATATATCCTGACACTTGTAAAACTGATCTGGAAAGATTTGGAATATTCGAAGAAAAAAAAAGACAAAAATTATATAAATATAATATAAATATAATATAAGCTGGTGAATCTTCTTCTGAGATAATATTAATTTTTAGATCTCGGGTCTGTCTGCCAGATACTGGAGGTCTAAGTCTGCTGCGCTCTCAGAGGAGAGTTACACATACAGTACAGTTAGCATGTCTGTCACTCACTTTACTTTTTCAGACTAATAACAGTTAAAAGAACTCACAAAAACCCCAACAGCCGGTGAGGAAAGTGAGTGAGAGACAGTGCGATATGTTGAACGATAATTTGTCATAAAGTACACCCATAAGTCTGTAATGAGGTTAATATTCTGAGAAAAGATACATACATTCAAGAGTACCAATTCATAACTGTGGTTGACTACAACCACAATAATGTGTTAAAAATCATTCACGTTTAACGCTAAAATATTAGATTAATTACTAAATAAAAAACAATCACTACACTGGTTAATCTGTGATCCGCAAGGTGCTTTTAAATGTCTAGCCTGTTTTATGTTTGGTTAACTGTCATCTGTTGCTGATTTTAGCGGTTTTACATTTTTTTTAACTTCCTCTGTATTAGTGTTAAATTGTGACAGTGTCATAACCAGTCAAAAGTAAGCATAATGTATTTATTTTCAAACATATCTTATATAAGTGTAACACCACTGTGTTTTAAGAGGGTATTGCATTTCTTTCCTATAAGATGCTTCCTTTAAAAAGTCTCTCAACATCTTTATCTGGCATTATCCTTTTTATCTCCTTAACTTGTCGTAAACTGGTAGGAAAAGGCTTGCTTTTAAAGTGATGGGAAAATGTGATTTCCAGGCATTAGCGGTACATGTGTATGGTTGGAGTAGCTGCAGGGAAAGGAGATGCTGTTGCTTTAGCTGCAGATTTCTTCCTGCTACGGGCAAAGAGAGGGGTAGGCCCTAGGGGCACAAAGCCTCAGGAAACGTCTGGATATCTCTTAAGAGGCTGTTTCCCCCCAGCTCTAATGGAGTGTGGAACATAGAAAAACGGTGTATTTGTAGCATAAAGTTCACTTCATGATCACTTAACTGTGTGGATCAGGATAAAGACGAAGGAGAGATACTGGGTTTACACACAGCGCTTGAAGTACTGCCCTTACAACATTTTATTTTATCAGAAGCACCGACATAAAAGCACATTGTAAGTAAATTATAATCAGCGCAAGTGATGATATGACACAAATATAATTGGAGCTGCAGCTAATAATTAATTGATATTGATTAATCTATCAATTATTATATTCCTTTAGTATTTCACTCAACTTAATTATGCAGTCCACAAAATTATCAATATTATGAGTGACTAATAACTACAGCTCATCAGGTACTGGAGTCATGTCCTCAAGTTCCTCAGTTTGACTCAGCTATTCAGTTATTGAACAAATTGTTATGCTTTAAACATGCTGTAAAAAAAATCAACTGCATTCTAAATGACATGGGCAGTTTGGACCATGTACAGTGGTGCAGTATACAGCAATTTCCTCTGTTTTCTGTTGTCTGTGTTTCTGTGTTTTCTCACCCTGTGAGAGGCAGATATGGTCATCAGGCTCGGGGTGGTCCCTCACAACTTTAAAGACGTCATTCCTTTGCTTCCACTAGAAGGCGCAATGACTGTAACTGAATATTGGCATGTACGTGTGTCTGTAAAGAGACTTTTTTTGTGGATGTGGGTGTGATTGATATGGTCACAGAAATTCAAACAAGTACATTTTAATGAGCTGCAGGGGCTGCTGGCATGGAAACGGGTTCAAGGTGGGACTCTTACCAAACTTGTGAAGGGTGAGTTAAGACCGTGTACTGTGGCGTTACAGCAACTTCCTATTTCATGGTGAATCATTGATAGCTGTCGTGTCACAACAGCCACGCCCTTCAATGAAAACTTGAGCTTTTAATAACTTAGCTTGATCAGGTTAAAGCTGTCGGAGTACGTCAAAACACAGCCCGTGCACATCTTTAACCACCCCCGCCGGTTTTGCACCTTCATAGTGTACACTTTTTGCACCTATAGTCAAGGCAAAGTGTCACACTCACAGTGCCCTCTAGTGGATGAGCATGTCTATCAGACACTTTGTCGTGACACTGGGCTGGCTCACCTAGTTGCTAACTTTGTCAGCTTGGCATTTGCTGGGCTGCAACTGAAAACGAATAAACCAAAAGTGATGAGCTGCGGGACCCTTGAATAGAGCTGAGGGAAACTGAAGAGCTAGGTGACAATTCTGTGTGGAGTCATAATTGAAGGCGACACATTCACATAACACATAGTAAAGTGATCCATTATTCATGTAAAGCAGCTTTACTGATTAGCAAACTGATCATGATGTGTAAAAGTGGTGGACTACCCCTTTTGAGGCTGAAGTCCAGCTGAAAAGTTAATTAATTTCATTAATTAACTGAAAGTTTGTGATAAACACTTCTGCACATGGCAGACATTTTGCCTGTGTGTATGTTCTTTCAGTGGCCTCCGCCCAAGTCAATTTATTTAAAGACACTGACTAACTCCAATTACGTGGGACCCCTCCTTTGATACGCTGTTTTCCTTTCTTCGCCAGCCATCTTTGATTCCTGGGCCGATCCGCCTCCTCTTGCACACAGCTGCCTCCTCGCTTGTTGTTCTTGGCACCACATCCAAAAGTCCTCCAGCCTTTCTGCGGTCCCCTCAAAAAGAAGAGGGACATCAAAAGGCTTTCGCAGGGCTCTGTCGACATGAACATCGCTGAACCTTCCTTGTCTCTCAGTCGGCCAGTATAGTTGTTGCGTGTAGGGGTTGTGGTGGGGGGGGGCTGTAAGCCTCAGACCCCCTTTGGCTCTTTGTGTGTAAACGCAACACAAGAGGCTAAGGGCCTCTCTCCTTTTCCAACATAAAGAGCCCCAAGGTTAAAGCTCAGCCACTGATCCCCTTCCAGCAGCCACGTTCCTCCTCTTCTTCCCCTTCCTTGCGTCTCATTCTGTGCCATTCCATGCCATGCCATGCCATGCCATACCATGCCATGCCATGCCATGCCATGCCATTCCTTGCCGGCCTGACATAAAGGTGCTGTTTGTCTGACCTTGAGTCTTTGAAGAGATTATATATTTAGCTGCCTCCTCCCCCTCTTGTTGATAAACACCGTTCCCTTTTCCTCTCCTCGGTTCTTTTCTGTAAATCGTTTCCTCTTTCCTTGATTACCAAGCACCTTTCTTTTTCCTCTATGTTTGGTGTTGGCCACCAGATGAAGCTGTGCACACAGGCGCGCGGACTGTAAGCGTCAGCCGGTTTTGGTCAGGGTAGGGGTTTCTGCTCAGACTATACGTTAAGTGAAAAGATTCATCACAGGAACCACTCATTAGTTTGAGGTCAAAATCAAAATGGATTTTTCCGATAATTATAAAAATGTAAATATTGACAACAGTGTTGGGTATCGTTACTTTGGAAAGTAGTTAATTAGGTTACAACGTTACCATCAATTAAAAGTAATCAGTTACGTTACAGCGTTAACTATGAATAAAAGTAACGCGTTACAGTACTCATGCGTTACCAAAAATTAAAAGCCGTTTGCAGCGCCTCGCACGTGCTGCAACTTAACTGACACACACACAGCCTCCTTTAAATGCACCGAGAAGTCGTGACAATGATGAATAACGTCAGTCATCCAACCAAATTAACTCTGCAGGATAACAATAACAGGAAAGACAGTCAGCAATATGCCACATAGCGTTTTATTATTTATTTATTTTTTTTTTGCGGTCGACAGAAGAACGCAGAGTGTGCATGTTACCGTTATGTTGTTCTTGTCCTTTTCGCTGGTGAATTGAAAATAATGTGTGTACTTCCACAATGCAAAAGCTGTCCTCTCTGCCATCTTGCCGGGGGTTCGAAAACACTAACACACACACACACACACACAGGTAACGTAGGTCAGCAGCAGGGCACAGACGCATCACAGCGCTGCGCCTCCGCTGACACATCCGCAGCTGCAGTCGGGATTTTCCTTTCCTTATCCCTAGAAATTCTTAAAATAACGGATTACTTTTTGAAAAAAATAACGGAGTTACTGATTCCTTGACGCACGAAACTAACGCGTTACGTTACACGAAAAAAGTAATTAGAGTACTCTAATGCGTTACTTTGCAACGTGTTACCCACAACACTGATTGACAAGGTACCCTCAACTGGTTTGACCCACAGCACACTGGGTGCACGTCTACTACTCCTACATTTCACCTCCTGTGTTTTCACCCGTATCCACTGGTTGGTTGGTTTGTCAGTAGGATTAGAAAAAAACTACTGAACAGACTTCCACGTGGCTGGAGGATGGCTCTCAGCCCTGTTGCAGATCTGGATAAAGGAATAAATCCAGGAATTCTTTCTCAGTTTCTTTAACAGGGTGTTTTTTTTTTCTTCATTAATTTCTGAGGGAACGATGAATGGATCTTGATGATAAAAATCAGGCACATTAGGTGGCCTGTATTTATGAGTATGAGTACAATTAGATACGGATCCTAATAAAAATCTATTAATCTTCCACAACACAACAGAGATTATGATTCCATCTGCACTGTGTTATTGTCCTAGCAGTTGGCTGTTACAGATCTGGTGTGCGTGAATTATGGTTAAGCAGTTATGGGTGGTTTAGAGTGATACAGGGCTATCGGATTTGATATTGGATTAGGCTTCTTTGAATTAAAGGAGCCTGTTTGGCCTTCACGGAGAGCGGCGTGGCCCCTTTAAGAACAGGGCTGTTTGTAGTTAGTAAGTGGAGGGCAACGGAACGGTTAGCAGACAGGTTTTCTAGTGGCATTAAATGCATAGTACAGCTCACGGTTTGACGATGAAGAAACTCTGCAGCTCCTTAATACACAAGAAGACCTCATGTTTGAGGTCAGCTATCACATCACTAATATCTGTGAATATCCATGCTATTTGCATCCGTGCTAATGTTGTTAATCATGCTCAAACGACAGTGATGGTATAACGTCTGACTATTAACCCCAGCCCATTTTCAGTGTGAGAAGGAATTTTATCCTGTTAGTCGGAAACACTGGCTGGGAGTTTTATGCTCAGCAGCGTTTAATGTTATCTGCCAGTACCGTGTTTACAAAGCTGCTCTGGATTGTGTTCAGTGACGTAAAGTCAAGGGCCTTCAAAGAGTGCGATTAATCAGTGTCGTTTTATTTTATTTTTTCTGTAACGAATTAATTGAAATTAACGCGTTATTTTGACAGTCCTACTTTAAACTTATTCATGTAATCTGTTAATGTAGCCCAAGATATTTTATTGTACACAGTATATGAATACCCCACTATTGGTGCCATTAGCAAACCACATCCCATTTCTTCACTGTCACATATCCTGACCGTACTCCCTCCTCACTGAATGCTGTTAATTCAATGCTTCAACATGCTCTGTCTGGTGTCCAATAACACGGGCCAAATAAGCTGTTCCGGGGTACCTTTTTAAGGGGGATTTCGGCGTTCTCATGCAAAAGCAAAGGGGACATCTTGGGTCCGGTTAATCAGAACAGTGGGCAGTTCACTGCATATGTCTGGTAACTGGGTGTAAACGTGTCTAGCTGTTCTGTTGTGGCCCTGCAATGCATCCTGTGTGATAATAGGCCTGGCAGCAAACAGGGCAAGGAGGGGAGGGTTTTGCACGACGGGAGGAAGGCGACAAAAGGACAACACGTGTGTGTGGCATATATATAGTCACATGGGTGCATATACATGTTTATATGCAAGTGCGTGTATGCCTATGTGTGTGACTGGGCTCGTCGGTTACCAGGGAAATGGATGTGTTGGCCTCATCAGAGAGTCTCCAGCTGGTGGAGAGGCTTCGGAAGCGACGCCTTGGCAGCCGCCCGGTCAGGGGGGAGTTTGCATCTGTGCTGCCTTGGCACTGGACGGGATTTTGGTAGTGGTGGATGGAGTGCATGTGTGTGTGTTTGTGTGTGTGTGAGAAGGTTTGCTATTGCAGGCTGTGGGGGCTGAGGGCCACCCCTTTCACCTCTTAACAACCCCTCACCTCACCCTGCACACAAACACATCGTGCACACACATCATGCACACACACACACACACATACACACACACACACATCACGCGTGCGCGTGCGCACACACACACACACACACACACACACACACACACACACACACACACACATACAAACACTCCATTGTATGATTTGTTAAAAAGTGACATCAGCTCTTTTCAAGTATATTACAGTTAAAATTTGATCAATCTCTGAACCCATTGGCTATCATCGTATAATACATGAGCAACGGACAGTTTTTCAAGTCTTCCAGTGTGCTAAATGGATAAACAAAACATTGGGAAGTTAAAAAAACTTAACAAAACACTCATAAACAGCTAAAGTGTCATCACATGATAGCCGATGGGTTCAGAGAATACTCTTTGGCACATTAGATCTACTTCCTTTGCTCTACACAGAGACTGTTTACCTGCATTCAACCAAAGTCTGCTCACATGGCTGGCAAATTTACTTGCAGTACAACAGACTACAAACAAAAACCAGAATGCTTCAGATACCGACAGCAGACATGTGGTTCCAGAGATTAATTACAGAGATTGGATTAGATCTACCTGCTAGTGATCAAGCCTTTTAAACACTTTATTGACACTTTTCATTAGCAGATTAGCTAGCTCAGAAAACAAAACAAAAAACAGGCTACTATTTAGACTAACAGGCACTTGCATATTCCGAGCTTGCTAGTGTTACCTCTCCAGCTACAACAGTTTACTGACTAGCTCTGCAGGCAGTCAGTACTTCACCAAATATTTTACGAAGATGCACGGGTTCATTTTGCCATGCTATTTTCCCTCACCTTGGTGTTGCTGAAAAGACAAGACCATCAAAGAAGTGTGAGTTTCTAATGATGATAGAGAGGTGAAGCTCCTTCCCTTCCGGTTGGTGGATTAAGAATGAACGAAGATTAAAACTAAAAAAAATGTTGTTGAATTATATAAACTACACATAGTATATGATGTTTGATGATTTAAAAGATCATTTTACAAGTTCAAATGTTTGCAGTTTGTTGTTAAGATACTAAATCACTGTTTAGTATTGTGTGAAACCAATCAGTGAACTAAATCATCTCGCACAAAATAGGCTATGTCATCAACACTAACACAGCGGTCGCCTTGGCACAGAGGAAAAGTATGAAAATTAAATATAACTATAAGTCCGCCCATATTATTAGCTGCAGTTATGCAAAAGGAGTGTTAGTTGTGGAGCTGGCAATGTTTCGGTTCTGGGTTTTGGGTGAGTGTAAAACAAGACAACGTCACTGTTGGGTGTGTAGTCTTTTTAACCATGAATTTTCAGTCTCGTACCTCACCAGCTTGATGACAAACTGCAACTTTCTTGAGCTGAAAAATAATCCTTTGAATTGATGAACATGAAATGTATAATTCATGACAAAATACAAATGGGGATTAAAAAAAATTGTCCCCCACCATTAACGTCTGCACATCCTTTATCTGAAATCAGGTCCCATGGTGGTCGACCGGAAGAAGGCGTGACATCGCCTCACTATACAAAGAGAGAAAATGATAGATACAAAGAAATCACTTTCTCCACATTTTTTCTAGTACCTCTGTCTTTCTCCCCTTTCTAGCCACATTTTTTTCTCCCTCTTCTCCCTCTACTCCTCCTCTCAATCTGGCCTCCCCCTCTATTTTTTCCACATAATTTTTCTCCCGATCCCTCCATTATTCACTCTTTCTATTCACCCTCATTTATCCTTCTTTCTCCTCTGTCTGTTGTTCTCTCCTTCTGCTCTTTTGAGCCCCCTCTCCTTGAAACTTTCTATCTATCTATCTATCTATCTATCTATCTATCTATCTATCTATCTATCTATCTATCTATCTATCTATCTATCTATCTATCTCTGTCAGTATGTCTGTCTGTCTGTCTGTCTGTCTGTCTATTTTCGTCTAGTCTGCAGTCTATTTGGATACTCCACATGCTCCGCTGTATTTGTTTCAATCGAGCGTCTTATTCCTTGCTCATTCATCCCTGTCCCAGCTGTTTTTATCCGCCAGCGACTGTCGTTAATATGTTTTTCCACCACATGTGCTGCAGATTATACAGCCTGATACAGCGATGATAGCAGGAAGTTGTCTGGATGAGCGTTTACTCGGTCTCTAGCCGTAGCGGTTTGGACGGGCCACGTATCACAGACCAAGTTGAAACACAAGCCACCAGGAAATGAGCCTCAACACGACTGGCTGACCTCTGACCCAGAACTGTGTTGCTTTGTTCCGATGGCGGCCAAGCTTGAGGCGTGCGGTCGCGCGCGCACTCATTTGTGTGGTTATTTCAGTGTGTCTATAAGTGTTTCAGCAGTATACAGATATGAAATGTAGTCTTTGAAAATGGGGCTGACATTGCAATTGAGGACGGCGTTTGCTCTTGATATCGTACGTGTGTGGGGGTGGGGTGGGCGGGGAATTGTTAGGAATTATAAGTGGGAAGTAATGGATGCATTGCTCAAGCGGCTGGAGTCAAGAAAAAAGCATCAATTAAGCCACATGTCAGGTTTCCTCTGTCCATATGCGCACACACATACAAATACATAGTGTTTCTGTCACTTTTGGGGACATTATATAGATTTACATTCATTTCCTGGGAACCTAGTCTACCTATAACTATAACCCACTTTTTGCCTCACCATAAATCCTTAGCCCTCTTACATTAACCCAAACCCAAACCTAACCTTACTATAACCTTAAACCCTAAAGTCTTTTTTTCTAAAATGAAAGGACACATTTGTGTCCCCACAATGTGAGCAATGTGACACACACACACACACACACACACACACACACACACACACACACACACACACACACACACACACACACACACGTCATATCATTATTCCCATCCACCCCACCACTAATCACTCACCCAGCCCGGATCAGACATATTTCAGATTTTCGGTACATTCTTGGTCCATCCGGCTGTTCCCTTTTTGTTTCATGTCACTGTGGCCATCTGATAAAAAGTGTGTAAGTCGTGATGATAGTCATCTGTGGAAAAGATGAAGAGGAAAATGGCTGGATCAGGACCAAAAGCCACAATACCCCATGTCCCTCCAGATCAACTTTTAGGCATCGCTAATGGAAAGATGGAGGGAATTATTGTCTTCACTCTTCCACCTACTTTCATTCGTATTTCCCTTTTGTCACTACAGTTAGGGCCTCGGGAAGTGTGTGCGCACACATTATATCCATGTCCATATGTTTAATTCTCTGTGTCTCACACATGTTTCTCAGTAGAAATGGTTTTCATTGTTGGTATTTTCTGAAGTGCACTCTGTGTCTAATGATGTCTGGACCAGAACCACATAAAGATGTGAACTGAGCAGTGCCTGATATTAATGCAAAACACTCTAGACAGCTGCAACGTTGAAACCTTTCCATTAGATTTATATCTGAAGTCAATGTCTTATGAAGTCTATTTTTTAGAGTGACTCTCAGCTTTTTAAGTTTAGCTCTAACAACATCCACTCGAGCAATTATTATTTGAGTGGCATTAATTCATGTAGACATAAACACGACTGGCTTTGCTCGTACATTTTTATATATCGTAAAGCCTGTCCTCATTAGAAAAATGACCGTATACTGTAGGTCAAAAATGAAAGCAGTTTATTATGACTCTTATTCAAGTTTTTTGTTGTTAAGCAGCGACCTCTACCTGTTGTAGTAATTATTACAGTGGCAAAAGAGGATGTGTGGAGAACTTTTGTAGGTCAGGAATGGACAGTCGGGTTCAACAAGCACGGGACAGGACTTCCATTCATTTTTTGTGTCTGGTGTAAAACCAGAAAATCAAAGGTGACATATTTTAACTAAGTCAAGTAGTGAAGTAATGTCATGTACATATAGTAACATAAGTAACTTCGGTAATGTAAGCAACAGAACAAATGCAGTGATTTGAACCTAAACCACAATGTTTGAATAAACCAAACCAAACTGCAGCCGTACGATGAAGATTGGGCGCATGTGTTTCTGTTATACCATTGTTATGCTATTTAAAACCTTTGTGTTATGTTGTTATAGGAGTGGTGATTTATGTCATTTTGGGAGACGCTGTCAATCGACCTAGTCAGTCGATCAGGTATAAAGATGTGTTGAGGATTGTACAGTTGTGTGTCAGCCATAGCAATAGCTAACACTGAGGAATGCAATGTCAAACCTTCCCCAGACATAAACATTGGTATTGGACCATTCTGTAAAATGTTGAATGTAAGGATAAGGACCTTAAATGGGGCCATCTGGGTGTATTTTAATCTGGATCGTCTCAAATAGAGCTCATCAAAACCTGATATTCTCTTCACTCGTTTTGCCAGCCTCCACAGTGCAAGCATTCCGCTAACAGGAGTGAAAATTTGACTGTGTGACTGTGAAGTTATTTGGTTGCACCGGTGACTGAGTTTGTTCTAGTTAGCAAAATATGCAGATTTGCTAAGCTCTGATGATTATTATCAAACAACTCTCAGTTGTTAATACTCAGAGGTACTTGATGACAGAATAAAACCTTTTGGTTTTACTTAATAATAATTAACGTTTAGAATCTGAATATTGCTAACAAGTATCGCAGGTTTTTGGATTGCAGCCTATCCAAAAAATAAGCATGACTAAAAAGAAACCAACAAATCAGTTAACATTAAACCAACTTTAAACTCATTAAAAATTATCTTGACCTTGAATACATTTTAATAAGAAGGCCTGTAAAACACACAAAAAAGTCAAATAGGACTATGCCTTCTACTAATGTCTATTGGCCTTTACTCTCTATTGACTATTGACCTTTTTTGTCCAGGTTTTATTGAATCTGCTTTAAAGGATAATTTAGGATATTTTCAGCAATGGGTCTTGATTTCCTGCCTTCATGACAATTTCTTCACTGTTGAGCTTTACAGTATGTAGCTCTAAACCTTTGAAAATGTAATGCTGGCCCCCGCACATCCCTGTCCATTACACATTCTTTAACTGATCTGGTGTAAGCAGATGAAGCCTGAATGAATAAAACTACAAATGCACATTTCTGTACATTACGTTCACAGAATTATTTGGTCCTTATACAGAGTTCTCCCATTACAAACCTTTTGGTGCTCACCCATCTAAAAGTGAGCATCTCTACCGAACAGCACCGTGTGTGTGTGTGTGTGTGTGTGTGTGTGTGTTGCTGGGTTGTGGAGAGAGAGAGTTTCTGGTGCTTCCCTTCCATGTTCAACAGCATGTTTGCGTGTCTCAGCTCAGAGCGTCTCTCAGCCTAATCCGTCCTTATCTCCCAGTGCGACAACACAACAAGAGGATCTTTAAAGAAGACATTTCTCTTTTCCACAGCGCTGAGCTGCTCCACTGATACTGTTTTAATGCTGAATGCTTGTCTATGAGTGTGTGTGTGCGCTATGCCTTTTCTCTTCTTTCAGATTAATTTCATTTGTGCACATATATGAGTCTCTTTAAGTCTGTGAGACGTAAGTGTGTGTGGAGGCCCGAGCTTGTGCATGCCAGTGTGGATGTGAACGCTGTTGTCATTCCAAAGCTCTTCCAACATCAAACTCAGACTAAAGGTTGTCTGCACGTCTTGACATTAGATAAATGCCTAGTCTGGTTGTACACACAGCTGTACCAATTCTCCAATAGGTCTCTCTCTCTCTCTCCCTCTCTCTCTGTCTCTCTGTTTCTCCCTCTCTCTCCGTCCAGGCTGATCTAATGACTCATAGGAATGCATCGAGCCGCTTGTCAGAGATCAATCATCTTCGTCAGGTCGTTCTACCGATTGTTTGAGTAGAAGGCCATTAGAGAGGAGCTGTTTGGAGGTGTTTTGTGAACCTAAGCGGCTCCAAAGGTCAGCGGGAGAGAGAGACAGAGGCAAGGAGTGAGAGAGAAACAGACAAAAAAAAAGTGTGTGACTGTGTGTGTGCGGCTGCTACCGGAGGAAGGAGAGGCAGTAGACAGGTGGATGTATGGAGATAGAAAGACAGGCCTTGTCAGCCCCGTTGCGTGACTCCACTGCCCTTTGTTAGTATGAATCCTTAAACAGCTCACCACAAGTACAGAACCTGAGATTAATAATTCCCACGCACTGCCTGGCATCCATCCCTGATCTGAAATATGCATGGTGGAGAAAAGAGGGGAGATGAGAGGATGAGGAGGAGAAGGGGGAGACCAAAAGGGCCCGCTAGATCGTGGCTGCCGTGCCTTTTGGAGGAGTGACAGATTCTGTTTTATGTGGCCTGTCAATAGCGCCTAATGAGGAATCCCACCTGTGATTTGCGTTGTGCAGTGAGCAAAAAACCCCTGGCCGTAAACTGCTAACACGAGGTGCCATCAACTTTTCAAAGGTCCTCCCTACCGAAACAGCCACATCTTCTCGTTTGAAATGAAGTTGTGAGATGGTGTAATTTAAAGTTGTTCAGTAACTGGATAGAAGATGTTTCCCCTTTTCTTTATTTTGAAAGCGATTCAGCATGTATGATTGTGTTGGTGTGTGAGCGTGTGTGTGTGTGTGTGTGTGTCTGTGACACCGTCTGTCCTTTGAAAAGAAATGGACTGGGATTTCAGCAGAAACAACAATTGATGATTAAAAGGTTTTATTGCCAAGCTTTCTGCAGAGTTACAATCATAATGCTGAGGTCATTTGAATAGGCTGAAACTTTGTTGCTCATCCATGTGTGGCTGCAGGAAGTAAAATGCTGTGGCATCTCATTTTAAAACAGAAGACGTGTGCAGAGTTGACACCAGATATGAAACCTGAATTTCTGTTGAGGTTTGGCTTTTAAACCTGCTGCTTTACAGTAATCTGACCGCTGTGGTTGAAGTGATTGTTTATAAATGGAAGCTGATTTAAGACGGTTGTGTCTTGCCAGTAATTGGCGATGCGGTGAAGACCTCTGTTGCAGACCTGTCAGAAAACACTTCATAGGAAAAAGCTGATTTTAAATCAGCTGTTTAGCAGCTAATGTAAAGGCATATTTCTGTTTTGAGGATATGGATGTAATGAATAGTTAAAATGCGAGACGAAGGAATGGGGAGGAAAAGAAACAGCCAGTGTCTTCTGCTCATAAAAGTCTTCTGCCACACAAACCTGCATGCTATACCTATTAAACTGAAGGTCAGAAACTCATCATTTCTGTGGAGTATGATTGCTAAACAAAGGACATGATAAATACACAGCCAGGCAATTATCTTATTTACTTTGGCTGCTAGTTTATATTCTTAATGCTACTTTAATCAATCTTTTTGTTTGTTTATTAATTTTTCCCCTTGTTTTTCATTTTTTGGTTGTTCCTTCCCAGTTCTCACAAAGGGGGAAGGAAAAAGTAGGGCGCTCACTTTGCAATTTCGACTCAACCCCAGACTACTTCTTTATAAGGCACTGAATTATTTTCTTTTAAAAACAAACAAACAAAAAAGAGACTTTCAACCGGGAAGAATATTTAATTGTTTTTTGATTACTTAGGAATGGGCCATGGGAATAGGCCTTTGTAAATATTTAAACAGATTCAGCATGATGCCGTATTTCCATTCTGCCATTAATGTTTTTAAATGATTGTCATTGTCATCTGGGTTTGTCATTCACAGTAGAAATGATTTACTAAAAATAGAGGCGAAAAAAAAGTGGACATGAGTTTATTTCTGTGTCAGTTCAGAGGAGGGCAGTGGATTGAACTGAGATGTGAAGCCAAACAACACGAGTCAACAGCAGCTCGGCACAGCTGAATGGTGAGTCCTGCATTTTCCCTGCTCCCCAGTGGGTGGCAGCAGTGAGCAGAAAGCCCTAACAGAAGGCTGCCACTCAGTGATTATAATTTATGATCCATTTCTATTATAGGTGGGGTGTGCAGAGACAGTTACAGTAATAATTATCTGGACTCAAGTGTTTCCAAGGCAACCAACATATCCCCCCCTTTCCCTACCCACAAACAGTGACTTTGCCTCATATCCTCCTGTGGCCTCCCTGTTCACAGTAAAGAAATCATTGACTTTTAGTTTTGAGAATACTTTTGTTAAAAAAAAAGTGCTTGTTTAAGATCACAGAGAGTAGTTTGTATTCTGCTTTGATCCTTCAGTAAATTAATTATGCGGCCAGGAACAAAGACGTGAAAATACAAGTGAACAACATTTGAATTCTTATCTAACAGATTTGAAGTACAATTCGAGAACAACATTATCTCAAGATATTCAGTGTCACCAATTTATTTCAATATTTTGCTGTCATTAATTTGCCCTGCCTGTACTCCTTGAAGGATAAATCCTGGTGTATTTTGTGTAAAGTTCTATGCCTGATTAAATAAAGGATTATGTTATTTCCCTAACAGTGCCTGAGGAACTTCCATTCAACTCTCCTTCTCTCTTAAATATCTACTTTGATTCCCTTGAAAGTGTCACACGTAATTACTAATTACAATACTACTGCTAAACTCGGGGTAAGTAAGTAGAGGACACAATGATTATGAGCTACGATTCTACTTGTATAAACATAGGCAGAGCCCGTACCAGAGACATGTCCTTGTGCATACCACACACAAAAAATGTGCACAATGTAGGCTCAACCAGCCAACATGGAATAAACCTGTAACGTTGAGCCCCGTGAAAGAGTCAATTTACCAACAACTGCATCCACTCAAGTTCGGCTATGCGTAACAGGAAAGTGTAGAGTTAGAGGGCTCCATCTGTGATCACACAACTACACTTCCAGACACTGAATATGCAACACTGATGGCTTCATCTCTGTTAAAGTGATCGTTGTTGTCATTCTGACTTTAATGTTGGTATGGTGGTAATATGGTTCAATACAGATATCTGTGAATGGGGTCACAACTCTATCGTGTATAATGTTAGTTGTCAGTGTTCAATTGCCTGTTGTTAAGTAAAGTAACAACAAGTAGTAATTTGAGTGGACCAAGTTACGCAGGACTTCTTTTGATTCAAAAACTATCAAGTTGGTAGAAGCTGTTAAAGCAACATCACATTGAAAATGCCTATTTTGTGTGATTTTGTGATTTGGAACTGTCGTAAATACAAACCCCTGGTTGCTGTAACAATTTCTCAGATGTAATGTAACATTATGGGCCAACAACAAACCACGAGCATGTCATTACAATGTTATGTCTTGAAAACTGGATGTAAATATGCGTGCTCAGGCAGGAAATCCTCCTCCTGGTGGTCCAAAGCTTCTGTGGTAGAGGTGTAAACACCAACACTCCCTAGTGGTACTCCAAGCAGAGTCATCATTGAGAGTGTAGACACAAGTAATGTGGCATACCTTTTCAGGGGCTTCATAGTCATGAAACATACCCAACATTGTGTGGAAACTGTTATTTCAACGTAGATATTGAGAGTTAAATGCTCTGAGTTCAGTACAAAGAGTGTGAGCAGCATTCTGTTGTTGGACATCTGAGCTATCTTTCCACTTTGATGGATCTGCCAAGCCATGCAGTGACGACTAGATTTTGTCTGTCTTCCCTTTTCCTCATGATCATATCTGGAGTTCCTGAATCATCGTATCGAAAACTGTGAAGTCCAACCTTACATCTGTAATGCAAGGTTGGACTTGACAGATTGAAGATAGATAGATAGGTACAAAGACTGTACCTGTTGGTCGTCTGTTGCAGCTGTTGAGCAGTACTTACTTTAAATTTGTCAGCACTTTAATGCATCTTGCCAGCCCAATGATCACATCAGGCACCTCAGTGTTATTGCCTAAGTGGTGGCCTTTTGGAATGTCTCTTTGAATTTCTCTTCAGTCCTTAGTCCTTGTTCTCGGGACACCATCAATAACCTTGTAAGCAGCTTCTGAGCCCAGAGTTTGAAACAAGGAGTTTCCATCTTTGCTTCTCCTGCAGCAAGCTCACTGTTGGTCAGATCCTCCAGGAAAATTCCCACAGCAGGGTGGCTCTTATGGCTCGTTAACTGCAGCTCCATTTGGTATCTTTCAGTAGGTCAAGGATGCAATGACTTAGATTCATGGCTTACCATGATTTCACAAATACTGCGTGGTGTTTGGAGAGCTGATGAGGTGCAAAGTTTTTTAACTGCATTGAAAAAACGCATGCTTGACTTTTCTACTTCTAATTCTAATTTCTACTTAAACAAGATTCAATGAATGTGACTAGTAATGGACGTAGATTATATTTTGATTTTGTCTTTGGATTCTGGACTGAAGACTTTTGTAATGGCCTTACTTTGGATAGCCCATCAATAACCCTGGCCCTGGATGACTGCTACTTTCAAATGCTTTTCCATCAGCACATTCATCAGTTTTGAAGACCCTCCCCTGTTGCTCACTGTACATTACACAGCTGAATACAGTGCACCTTTACGGCCATGTCATGCACATAATTGACAACAAAGGATGCCTATTATGTATGACACAACAGTGGACTCATCGGACAAACTTTTCAAAGCTAAATGCTTTATCAAATCACTATGCGTTCCGCTGAAAAGGAGAGACACCGGATTTTTTTGTGTGAGACTCGCCTCTCCTTTATTAAATCAAGATGAAACATGAGAACACTCTTATTGACTAAGCAGTTCCCCCCAGCTCCAGGAAGTTTCCTCTGTTTGAACTTGAGGCTTTCATCACAACCTCTGAAGTGTAGAAGTTTAATTTAATGTCAGTGAAACAAGAGCTAATCTCTCAATTCTTTGTCAGATTGCTGTTAATGGTCTGCCTTCTCAAAGGCAGTGTCCACTGTCGTTCTTTCATGGGCATACCATCGGATCATGATTAGCATATGACTCACAGTGGTCATTGATTCTGTGTGCGGCCCATTTCTGCAGGTTAACCCTTCCAGATTTTCATCCAGTCCTGCACGCACACCTTTTATCATGTAGAAACAGTCCGCAGCTGAAGCATGCTCACTGCATAATTCTCAGGAGCACATCCTAACCAGGGTTGCTGTATACACAAAGTGCACCTGAAAATGCTGTTTTTTTGGGGAAAATTGCATAATGGATTGACAAGGTCCAATGAAATTAACAAACTTAATGAAGGCCTCATTATGTTTGACGTTTTAATTTTTGACGGTGGATGATGGGATTTGAGATTATTCTCCGCCAAATTCCTCCAAATGTTAACTTTCTCTCTCAGAAAGGTCCATTTCTGTCTCAATATTTCCCTTTGTGTCGTTGGATAGAAACCTTTCTCTGATATCAGTGCTTTTCCTTTTGATTGCTTTTGACGTCTTTTGATTTTAAAAAGCCAACACTGTTTTGGGCATCACCAGTGTGAATGAGAAAGATGGTGGGATCCTGAGCGTGGTGAATGTGGTGGTGGTGGTGGTGGTGGTGGTGGTGGTGGGGGGGGGGGGGGGAGGTTGTGACGGTTCACTCTGAAATGACAACTGACAGCCAGAGGGGGAACAGATTCAAATTTGACAGCAAGGACAGGTTGGCTGATAGATGAACGTGAGGAAATCTGGCTGGTTAATTGTGAACCCCCACCATCAAATAGTCTGCCTGATTGAACTTAAGCTTCATATCTACAGCTCTGAGTTAGGGTACAGTTGGTGAAGATTAAGATGAAAAAGAGACAGGGATAGATGGACCAGCCTCACCTGAACCATGCCCTTTCCCCACCTCATGGTCCTTAAAGCTGCAGAGCTCAGTGGTTTGTGCACATCTACCTATATGGGCCTCTTACTCTTGACCATTAAAAATCCAAATAATTTTACCTTACCATCCATTTTCCCTTGCCTTACAACAGAAGTCAGTGCTCAGCATCATATGTTCTTTATGGTCATTGCATTTCCTTTAAAAAAAAAGAGACTGTACAACCCCCACTAACTGAGGTAGAGCAAGTGAGCAGCAGCAGGGGAGGGAGGGAAATTAAGAAATGAATTGTGGCTAACAGGCAGGTTTTGCAATGGCTCAGACGAGGGGTAATAGAAGCAAATTAAGACAAGGTGAAAGCACATTAAAAAACAGGACATGATACAGCATGATACAAATAAGTAGTCTACATAATCAAGCAACACGTGTTGCCAAACAAAAATCAATTAGGTAAATTGTTGAGATTACGTTTTATTTTTAGGATTTAATTAACAAGAAAGAACATGTAATTTTAAAACCATGGCCGAGATAAATTAAAAACACACAAAGTATAGTACAAAAATTAGGCAGAGCTTCCTGTTTTTATTATATCAAATGATGAGGTGAATCCCGCTACAGCTGGAAGATCAGAACACAAAATAACATTAAGCTTGAGGTAAAAACAAAATGAATTGGAGTTGTATTTTATGCTTTAAGCAAGAATATTTTTTATTTTGTACATATAGTTTAATATTATCATTTTCCCCAGTGTGAGGAGATATAAGGTCTGAGCAGGATGCTAATCATTATGCATAGTCCAGCCCAGATTATTGTATGTGGGTGTAGGGCTGTGCAGGGCCGGGCAGTCCTCTGAGCAGATTGTGTGGTAACTGGTAGTGGCTGGCATTAGCAATGCCAGCAGGGGTGAATTAGAAACAGGATCAGTGGCACGGCTTGGCCTCAGGCAACGCAGTGTTAATGCCGCCTGGCCAGACCCTCCTCTCTCTCTCACTCTGCCTCCCTCGTTCTCTTACACCAATACACATACACACACTCTTGTCTCCCTCTCCTACTCTACCCCCCTCCAGCCCCCATCCCCCAAGTGTGTGTGTCACTGATGGAGGCTCTTGGCTGATGTGTCACCAGCGGGCATGCAGATGGATGCTAGTCAACACACCCCAATGAGAACACGTTGGCACACACAAACACAAACAAACCAATGCAAAAGCATGCACACACACATAGACACACACAAACAGACACACACACACACACACACACACACACACACATACACACACACACACACAAAAAAAAAATCACATATACATCTTTAAAGGTAAAACCGTCCATATAAAGATGTAGAGATAAGAGGTTTTATGGTTTGACCAGAGTTAGATTTTAGAACATTTTGTTAATATTAAGAAAAGCTGATACATTTATCAGTTATTTCATTGTTTCACTGATTGAACAGATCCATGTGAAAATGTGAGTAGCTTTATCAGAGCTTTATCACTAATGCGTTCAACGCCATATCCAGTCAGGTTTGGGTATAAGTACATGTTAATAGTAGAACACATTATAACCCACACTTTCTTTTAGTTTCTTTGGAAAACATTTACGATACACATCAATGCTTCTTTTTATTTAAATCAGCTATGGAAGCGATAATGAATAGCAAAGGTCTATGCTGATGAAAATGTGCAAATTTACTTTTAACTGTTGCCAAGAGAGGGACATTATGCCCAATAATGTTTTCTCTTTTTGAAAATCCACCTACAACTCCTCTTGTCTGCCCCTTTGGTCCATCAAAGGAACACAATAGATTTTGTGAACTTGTCTGCTGGAGCATTTTTGCTGTTTGAGTTTATTCACCCCAAACAGCCATACAAACTGTATGGACGATAGCTGTTGGAGCATGTGTGTTTAGGTAACAGTTCAGCCTCTGACTGATCCCAGAACTCATCACTCTCCAGCTCCTTATGTTATTTTTCTGTTTCCTCTTTTTGTCCTCTTGGCTCAGTACTAGGGTTGGGCATCGTCCATCGCCAATGACAGTCGTTAACTACTGAGCCTTGTACCATTGTAACATTGTGATTTAAAGGCCCCCAAATGTAGTGTGCCCCCTCAGAGTTGCAGAAAGGCAAAGGTTGCTGGTGTTTGTGATGTTGGAGAGAAAATGAAAATAAGTGTGTAGCTTCTAAAAGCTCTAATGTTACATCAAAATGTATCATTTTCTTATTAAGCCAGCAAAGTTAGGCGAACCCAGGATGCTCTGTTGCACTGGTGTTTCTTTACTGCAGCCTGCTGTTAGTGTGTTACTCTCAACTGTGCTGTTTCTATTTGCATTCTTAGTTTAGCTTCCTCCATCTAGCCAGCATACGATGTTTCAAGCTTCTGAGGCTAAACATAAATTAATGTTGAAGATCTGGTGCAGAGTCGAAGACCCTTTTAATGCAGTACGGAGATGTATGTTGGTGGTGACGGAAGACAATTTTTTTGGCTGGGTGAGATTAGTGGGTCGGAGGACGGTGGGAAATACAAACTATAACTTCAAATTCAGAAGCACATAGAACCCCCCCCCCCCCAACAATATCACCATTCTTTAGGATATTTCACTGTGGACATTGTGAGTTTCTAATCAGGTCTACACCACCCAACCCTACTTGGTACATTTATAAATTTGAGTGACTAGTTACACTCATTTGCTTAATTTCATTGCATTCTGTTGTAACACGTACAGCTGCTAAGATGTGTGACATGCTATTTTGTAACAATATGAAAACGTTTACAATGTAGAAGTTTAAAAGAAAACAAAACATGAGAACGAAAATGTTAGCTACATACATTGCTAGTTGTACTTCCTATGGGTCACTAGTTTACGGATAGCTATGATTTTATGTTGTGCTGATAGGCTGTTGAACTTCTGCTTTTATATCAATAGCTTTGATTTTGCACATTAAAATGTGTGTTTCATTCCGAAATAATATATTTAACAGTGAAGAATCTGGTATCAGATACCTGACATTTGCGTGGCACACACAGATCAATAAAACATATATTTAAACACACTGTAACTGAGCCTTTCTTTCTTTCTGTGTTTGTGTGTGTGTGTGTGTGTGTGTGTGTCATGTTTGTTTGTTTGTTTTGGAGGTGCTGTGCCTTTAAGAGAGCAGTGTGCCAGCTACTCCGGGCCTAATGTCATTACTCTGTACAAACTTGGTGTGACAGAGGCAGGAGGCGCCCACAGATTGATGACATTTTATTGTTATTGCAGCGCCACTATTAAACTGTTCACCACTCCTGCCTCTGCTGCTGAGGGCTTCTACCTAGTGAGATAGAGAGAGAGAGAGAAAACACAAAAACAGCAAATTGAACACATCACCAGTGTGATACAGATAAAAATGATTAATTTAAGTATAAAATTGCTATTTTGATGTTATATTTTCTGTTGTGCATTTTCATACCATCATATTACAATCCCCCCACAAAGACCTCATGTACATTACATTGCACAGGGAGACATATTTAATTTGTGTACTAGGCTGGCCTTACAAATGTGCTCTTGTTTTTAAAGCATTGGTGGTCAGAATTGCAGCTGAGGAAGGGCTTTAAATGGTACACTGTATGCTATTAAAATGCAGCGACATAATTATGTGTAATGCAGGGCTATTGTGTGATTGACGGAGATGAATGAATTGGCTCAGCACTGTAAGTTGGTTTGGAGTAGGAGTTACAAGAGTAATGTGACCAGTCAATGAGTCTGTTACTTTGACTTATTTATGGCAAAATGTTTCATATCAGTGTTGCTTTTCATTGTAGCCGCATATCTGATTTTCCAAAAACCTCTGGCTGTGGGTCTATTGACAGAAACCTACTGTACCATTGACAACATATATCTATTTACCATTCATTCAGGCGTCTTTTCATCTATGATCCACTTCCCTAATCTCTCTACGTGTTCATCCATCCATTTTTGATAACACTTAGAGGATAGACCAGGGGCATATATGTGATATGATTTATTTATCTATATATAAACGATCAATGCAAACTTGGCTGAGACATACACTTTTAGCAGCTGCCTCTATGATAATAAGAAAACACAAGCTAGCACATATGTAACCTACAGTACATCATGCTAAATGTTTGCAACTGTTGAACCAGCAGAGGCTACACTCTACTCGAGTTATCTTGCTAGCTGACTGGCGCACTGACACAACGCAACCACATGAAACACCCAAACGCGGCTGTGGCGGCTTGCCAAAAAGCAAAAAGGGAAACAGAAACAGTGCAAATGCATTTGGGATTTTCTTTCAAATTGCATTAACCCCCCCCCCCCCCCCCCCCAAAAAACAAAGACATATTAGATGGTACAGCAGTAGTTTGTATCTCACATGAACAACCAGTCTGACAATTGATAATTGATTGGGAGAATTTTCTGTGTTTTCATTCAAAAATATAGAATAAAATCAGCTAGTTTATCAATGTTGTCCCCATATAAAAGGCACCAACTACTGGGGCTTGCCCCCACTGTTATAGATGGGTAATCCCAAATTGTTATCCACTGGGACTGTGTGGTGGATTCTATTGTACAGCTATGCAGCTTTTTCCAAATGCAGTGCACAATGTTTAGGCATGAGTGTAAAAAATGTTATGGGGGTTAGGTTAATCACTAACTACTTGACTTAAAAAATGCACACAGAGTGAAACAAATTTTAGACCCTCCTTTGTTGGTCTTTGCAGGGTTTGCTTTTCTCCTATTCCTTGCAAGTCAGTCATAAATCTGTAAATTTAATTGTATAGATTGTCAGGCATTTGGATTGGCAACATACCTAACACACAGACCTATTTTGGGATGGCCATAATTTTATGGCACATATTGTGCACCAAGAGGAAAGGCTGAGGCCTTTCAGTCTTTCAAAGTTTTGTTTAATTCATTTATCCAGAATTGGGGAAATACTAACTTTAACTTTAACTTTTATCATCAAAATTAAGAGATAATGTGCTGACAAGATTAGCGATAGCATTTTGTGAGATTTGATATCAAGGTCGCTAAAATCTAGAGATGCACCGATCTAGTTTTTTCCGATCCAATCCGATACCGATACCTGGACTGAGCGTATCGGCCGATACCCGATACCGATCCGATACCAATCCGATACCATTGTTGAATTAATAATAAACTGTATACCTTCCACCATGTGAAAGGGACTAAAGGCACCAGACTTTCCTAACTAAGACAAAATAATCAAACAGTTACCGAACATTGTAAACATGTGTAACATTAATAATAATAATAATAATAATAATAATAATAATAATAATAATACATTTAATTTATATAGCGCCTGTCAGGGTATCCAAGGACACACGTAACAAAGTATTGAGTACGTTGGTTTGAAAGTTAGCGTTGCTAGGCTAACAGCTGACCGGTGAGGCTAACAGCTGATGGCGGGGCTACTAGCTTATCAGTGGAGAAATGTGACGTGAGTACGTGTAACGTCCTACAAACAGGAATACAAAATAAAACATAGCAGCTGAACCTGAGAATAAACTAATAAAGAGTTGGTTAAACAACAACTTGCGCTCTTCCAGCATGCGACACACTGACGCTGACGAATGACGTAGGATGTGCTGCGACAGCAAAAAAAAATAATTGGATCGGCTGGTGGATCTGTTTCATTTTACCGATCCCCGATCCAGCCGTTTTGTCAATATCGGAGCCGATATCCGATCTTAATATCGGATCGGTGCATCCCTACTAAAATCAGGCTTTGTTGACTGATATCTGAGGAGGAGGGCCTCTCTTTTTGAGCACTTCAGTTTGTGGCCCGAAATAGACGAGAAACTTCTACGGTATTGAGAAGTCTCTTAATTGATGATTGTGGCTGAGTAAGATTAGGAAAGGCACCAAATCTCTCCAATCAATAAGTAACTATATGTCACTCAGTTCATATGACTTCATTTTCACCTTTTGGTTAATTTCTACTAAGTCAGTTTGAACAAGGCAAACATCAAGATGTTTCCTTGATCCAGCACAAGTAAAGTGAACTACAACTGCGAAAATCAACCTAAAAGTAGTGTTCAAATGTGTCCACGCAACGATACAACCAACCCTAGAGGTGCACTTTCTAGTTTTGGGGGAGAAATTTTAATCAGAAGAGAAAGATCTTTATTGACTGATCATAAACAAACACAATTTCATACTGTTTTACTTTGTTTATATTTGGCAGACCCTGCCACCTTTCTAGCTTCAAACAGTGTTCTGGTGACCTTATTTTCCTCTGAGTTTAAATTTCGTCTCCAAAACGGCATAGTGCCTCTTTAATACACCCGAGTGAAATGGAATTTGTAACATTGCATGACAAATTAATTCCTGAAATGCACTCAGCATGACATGTTATATCTAACAGTATGCGTGCCTAAATATGGATTGTCTTTAAACACATGGGCATTAGAGGAATAATAACGAGCCAAACAATGTTTATTGTCGCTAATGCTCCTAATACACAGCTTTTCTCTATAACACACCTGCCATATTGCATCATGACTCCTCTCGTTGATTGGCTGAGTGGCATTGTTGCCTTGGCATCTCGTTGCTACGGCCACCCGCAGCCTGGCACTGATCCACCGCCCTGATCAGGATTGGCACTTAATGACATCATCATTGCCCATCAGTCAGCCCTGCTGTTACAACGAGTGTCCCTCTGTATGCCACTTGTTCAGCCAAGCAGTGGGGGGTATCAGGCATTGATGTAATGGCAAGTAAAAAGGTGAGTAGACTATGAACTCAAGTCAGTTATCATCTTACTGCAAAGAAACAACAAACAAAGAACATGTTTTAACAATTTTAACATAAACCTTTGAGACCTGAATCCATTAATTTTCTACTCATTGGAATTTTGTTCTTCTTCTGTGTAGAAAAATAGGCTTAATCTAATTTGTATGCAATCTGATGTCTTTATTTTTGGCATGTCCACTACAGCTACAACTACACATAATGGGGGTGTGGTTAATAGTCGTATATACCCCATTACCATCTCAACCAAACGTTCTAGCAAAATCAACATCACTAGCAACGATTAGCGATTGATATTAGCATGGCTAAGCAATAGCATGAATATTAGGATAGTAGAGATGTAATGATACCAGAAACTCACAGTACAATATCATCAGGATATATAGTCCATGGTACCATATTTATCATATTTATTTATGCATTAGAAAAAGAGAAAAAAAATTATTGGAACATTGTCCTTAATAAATAAATGTGCTAAGTACAGAGTTAGTAATAAATGTGCTATGTACAAAGTTTAATAATTAATTTGTATACAGTTTGTTTATACTTGAGGTACTGCTTTAGTAAAATACATGAAAGTAGCTGGCCATGACCTACACATGTGTAAACAGTAGCCATTGGACTATGTATAATTGCATAACAATGCAGCAGCCAGTAGCAATCCCTCCCTCCCTCTGGTTGAAGAGCGGGATCAGGGGCGTCACTAGGTTTTAAGGACAGGGGAGGCTTAGCTCCCGAGAGATGCACAGGATGTGAGCGAATGTAACGCGCGAGCAAAACATTTCACAAACCGCTAACAAAGACTGAGAAATTATTTATTATTATTATTTCAGTCTGTTGTTTTAATACAGTACAAGAACAAACACAGGTTTGCACAGTAACAGTATGTTTACAGCATTATTGTGTTGTGAGCCTCACCACACAATAATTGTTTGCTCCCAAAAGTCGCACAGATTACATTTTGGGCACATATGTGACTAAAATGGTTGTAATTTCAAGCCCCGAAAAATATTACTTAATTACTTGAATTAAAGTAATATTAAGATACTCTTAATTTGGCTTTTATATATATATCTTGGCTTTCTCCACTTTCTAATCATTACTCTCCTCAATAAAAGCTCAAGTTAAATAAGTCTTATACGGTGCATCTTGACTGAAATGTTTCATAATTCATATTCATATTGAGTTCCATAAAATTCCAAGACTGTCTGCATCACACAAGACTCTATCCTGTGAAATCCTTTAGACTCACCTTTCCAGTGGAGGTCTCTCCCCTCTCACTCCCTGTGCTCCTCTGCCCTGACTCCTACAGGTAAATAGGGGTGGTGGATAAAAACAGGTAAATAGGGGTGGTGGATAAAAACACCAAATTATTTAGGGGGGCTTAAGCCCCGCTAAACTACGCCTAATGACGCCACTGAGCGGGATATTCAGGGCACCCAGGGGGGTGTGACATTGGAGATAGCCGAATACAGGCACTTGGCTGCGGGTCGCACCAAACCCGTCCTCCGTCTTGTTGTTCAGACCAGGGCCACGAAAATCTCTGTCAGCATTACTGACACGTTATCATTTCCTAATTTTATGTTCAGTGGTTGCCGGATGTTAATGGGGTTTTTCTTGCGGAGCCGATGCAGAGGATTGTGAGCTGTAGTTAGCCCACTGGTAAACTCAGTGTCTGGCTGTCGCAGCTGATGGGTGGTGGAGCGGCAGCACGGCAGCCCGCCCTTCAGACAGCTGGTCTGCTTGCTCCGCCTAACTCCACTTTGCAGCGAAAAGCGGCTCCGGAGAATGAGTGAAGAGGTCGCAGTGTGTTACTACAGCTGAAGCATCGCCAAAAACAGACATCACTGGAGCGTCTGTGTGCGCTAACAGTTTGTGACAGGCATTGAGAATGAAAACCAATGAAGCCAACCAATCACAGAGTAGGCAGATGATGCATGACTCCCAGATTCTAACTTTGTCGAATGTCATTGTTCCATTTCAGCAACAGCTTAAATTTTGTAACTTTGAGCACAAAATTAAGTTATTTGTCAAAAAATAGTTGGGGGGTACATGGTAGCTTGTCAACATTGTCAGGAAAATATACTAGACTAGAGTGGAATGAAGTTCCTTATTCAATTAATCCTAAAAGCTGCATGTGTTTTGGACTGATGGACCACAGCCCCACAGCTCAGGACTGGGCAAGACATGACAATGGGCTTTGTAAAGTGACATGATACAGGTGAGCGATGAGGCAGGAAAAGAGAGTGGACTGCATGTCAGTAGAAAGAGAGTTGCACACACAAAAGTTTGGACTAGTGCTAAGGTTGCTACGCTGACAGTCTGTCCGTAGGAGATGGGGCAACCGAGCAGGAAATA
The DNA here is from genome assembly GCA_963678695.2 of Diplodus puntazzo. Lineage (NCBI taxonomy): Eukaryota > Metazoa > Chordata > Actinopteri > Spariformes > Sparidae > Diplodus > Diplodus puntazzo. The sequence goes on from OZ023155.1 coordinate 26,642,855, forward strand.
AGGCCTGACACGAGGTGTGGAGGACAGCAGCCGTGGGCTTGCCAGAGGAACGTGAAAGCAGAGGGCCACGGTTCAGCGCCTGCTATAAGCTCAGTACAGGAAAGTGATTCAGCTGACCAAACCTGTGTGCTTGTGTGTGTGTGTGTATCCCCCCGCTGTGTGCAGCCACACTTGAGGTTGCTTTTCTTCTCCTCCTTTGCAGCACATCAGGCCCAGGAAGAAAGGGCAACAGGACCGGTTGGTGAGGGGCAGGGAAGGCTTACTATGTATTTCCACTTAACTGGATACGTGGCCGCTGTGTTATGGCTCCGATCCGGTTTTGCTCCGCCCTCCGGCAATCCCCACTGGTTGTGTTGTGAGTCAGCCACGGTGCAGTACGGTAGACAGCTGGCGTTGCAAGGGCCAGGAGTTCCCGCGATAATCACATGATCACTCGCGACCACAGTTATAGGTCTGTGTTATAAAAACAACAACACGAAGTGTTCCCGACCGAAGGATTAGCAGAAGAGCTTGTGTTTGTCTCTTTTTTGAGATTTGTGTGCTGCCGTCAACACGGAGTGTTTTATTTTGAAAAGTAACCGGATGTTTTTTGTTATTTCGGTGCTTGACTTCCTGTCTGCTTGGTGCTAATTTCAGCTGAATAGCTGCGTCGTGCTCCGGCATCCGCCAGAAATAGAAGTGCTGCGTATCTGATCCGGAGGGCTCCGGACTGCCAGTGCTGGGACAGAGCTGATACGCAGCACAGCGGACCTGGTGGAAATTAACACATAGACTAAAGTGAAACCTATCAGCTCCGCTGGCCTGGCGGAGACGTAACGCAGTGGACACGTATCCAGTGGAAATTGGCCATTAGCCCCGAAGAGATGCACAGGATGTGAGCGAACGTAGCGCGCAAGCACAACATTTCACAAACAGCTAACAAAGACTGAGAAATTATTTATTATTATAAAGGTGACGCGAGCCAGGAGACAAGTGCTGCGTCAACGTCAGCAGCAGCACCCGCTCCAGCTGCAAAGAAGACACCACGCTTCGACCAGTGGGAAAATATATTCGGAGAGACAGATACCGACGATTTCCCCACTCCTCGAAAAGCAAGGGTGAATTCGCCTGTGGCAAGTTTACTTTTAGCCAATTCCATCTTCTCCAGCCAGGCTTTAGGCGCGAGTATACGTCACGCAGGGGCATCAGTTCTGCGTCTGCCCCTCCCCATGAAGCAGGCAGCCAGACTTACTCTTCACCACACGTGAACAGCAATGATTCACAACAGGCTATATAATTTACAACCTGCAAGAAATGTGTTGTAGGAAATGTGTTTTATAAAAAAGGAAGCCAGAGGCCCGGACCGACCCGGCTCATTTGCGTATTTTTTCGGCCCGAACCCGGCCCAAACCTGCGGGTCCGGTCGGGTTTGTCGGGCCGGCCCGACCCGTTGAGAACTCTAATCCACTGATGATAATCCTACGTGAATGAGCTCAGCTCCTGTTTCACGGTGTGCATCCATGTGTAAAGTGAGAAACACAGCTGATGCTCCGGAAGGAAGTCACCCAAAGATAGTATATGGTAAAAAGAGTGCACACTTAACTCTATAAACAACCAGGGCCTTCACAATATAGTTCAGACCAACTAGCTAGCTAAGTAGCAGCGTTCTTTTAGAGCTGGATTGTAACTTTTGACCGCGAAACAACAAAGGTGAGACGTGCACAGAGATTGTCTATAGTGTGCAAGCTAGGTTTTTATTGGTCAAACAGGGAGCACTTGGTTCATTAATTACATGGGACTTTATGCTGTTAGCTGGGGGCTGGAGTTAACGAATTGTTACTACCAGCAGTGATGAATACTTACTTTCTTGAAAAGCTTTCTTATGTCCATTCTTCTTCGTTCACGTTCTTCTCCTCATGCGGTTCTAGTCACTCTGTGTGCTTCAAGGTGCACACGCTGCAGGTACCGAGTGCAAGCAAGGTCTCAGGGAAAATGTGGACTGGATCTCCAGTGATGTGGGCGTTCTCTATATGAACAAGTGGAATTGGTTGGATAACTACGCACTGAAGGGGCTCTCTCTACCTTACACTATGAAGTGAAGGGAAACTGACAGATTTATGATCATATTTAAGTGAGTAATGACAGGTTTTTTGTAATATATATATATATATATATATATATATATATATATATATATATATATATATATATACATATTATTATTATCATTTTTTTTAAATAAAAACACCAAATTGAAGCCCTCCTAAAATAAGCCTAATGACGCCACTGGTGAGGGGAAACACAGAGGACACTAAACCAAGCAGGTCAAACACGGCAACAGTGATACAGACAGGTCCCTACACTACCCTGAGGAACATAAGTAGGACAATTACATCAAGTATCCAGACTGTAAAGGCTATATTAACAGTATTTGTTTTGCTCTTTGGCTCATGCTGTTACTTAACTTTTTTAGGTAAATCCAGCCATTTTTAAGCAACTTTTACAGGATTTTGGTGCTTTGAAGTAGCTGTTTTTCTTTTTTTTTTTTTAACTCGTTTTAGCTTATGAGCATTGTTACTGTACTTTAGACTATCACTTGCAATTCATTTCATACAACAATTTACAGTTATAAACCCATTTGTGTTGCTGATAATGACAAAAAATTCACACACTATTTTGTGACAACTGTTCCTTTAAATCACGGGAGGGTGGCACACAGTGCTTTAAAGAGGTGCTGATCATTGACAGCAGACTGAAAGTCATTAAAAAGTGTTGCACACTCGGGCTCCATACTAACTTGAAAACACCAATGGCGGCTCTTCAAGAGGATCATAGTTGCTACCAGCGTCTGTTCTATCAGAACTGGAGAGTAAATTTCATTAAAACAATAGTGAAGAATGGCACTAAAGGCTTTTCTCCATGGAAAAAATGTTTTGGCTCTTCTCTCGACTGGCTTAGGTAAGAATTACCAACTGGCTCTGCTGGTGGTAGAGCTTTCCTTCTGTTTATCGTATTGATTGAATTTAGGCCATAATAGACAGTGTAAGACAGATGGTTCATCCAATCACCTACCTGTTCCTTTTTCCAAGACTATGCCCTTCTGGATTACATCATGCACTTTCGAGTGTTGCCTTTACAGATTATTTTCTTAAACAATCTGGCGCGTCAGGTTAATGTCAAAGGACCTGAACATTATTACTTTAGAACTGTTTTTCTTTTTTTCAGTTAATGGTTGGCCTAACCGTGTGTGTGTGTGTCTGTGTGTGTTGCCAACTATGTGCCGTTTTTGCGCAATGTTTTTTCTGCTAAAATTAAGAAATCAGAAAAGTTTTGTGCTATGTAACATCCCGTGAAGAGCTTGAGTTGCCAATCACACAAAGTAAGGTGTCAGCTTTGCACAAGATAACAAGAAGCTGCCAATTTGACGACAGGGAATGCAGCACCAAGATGAGTCTCTTTGCGTGTTTCACTCATGGCTTAATGTTAGTCAGCTAACAGGGTTGCTAATGTTAGCTGAATAACTTAATGAGCAAGCAATAACTGTCCAACAGCAACTCTGTAAACCACCGTGGTAATGGATACCCTGTTGTCTAATTGGCCTCAGTTGGTGTTTGTGTTCATTCTGGCTGTTTTTAGGGCTTGAGCAGGTCTCGACCTGCGAAGTCCCTCTTGTTTTTTGAATGACGATTTTTTGTCCCAAATGATCGCATTTTTCACTACCTGAACATACCCCAAAACTCACCAAACTTGGACTATACATCACACCTGCCAAAATATTTCATAATCTATTGTCGTCCTCAATTTCCACCACTGGGTGACACTATAATCAAGGAAAGTGCGTTTTGGCTTATAACTCACATATACTTTATCGCACATTCAAAAACCTTATATCCACGCATTCACTGAATTCTGCTGACTCTCGTCATATAGGCCACGCCCATTTCCGCCTACCGTTTTTTCCACAAATTTGTGAAATGTCGCAAACCTACTTTTTCAAACTCCTCCCAGGCAATTTCACCAATTTCCACCAAACTTTGCACACAGCATCTGTGGAATCTCCTGACAGAAAGTTATTAAAAGAATTGTGATATTCCAAACAATACTCAAGTTATTAAATAACAACTTCCTGTCCATTTTGCTCAAAACACAAAGTGTTGCATATCTCCACATTGGCCTGTCCGAGTGACATGTAGCCCAGGTGACTACTTTCCCATGAACCCATTTGCAACAAACTTTGCAAATAGCATCTGCGGACAAAACTTATCAAAAGCTTTCACCTACGTCACACCTGCTGGCACGGTCCATTTTGATGCTTCACCATAAAACCATCAACTTCCACATACAATTTGCCATCTACTCCAAATTGCTCAAACATGTAGAGGGTCTTGCTCTGAATACATCTACATGGCACACCCTGACGGCAGCATGCTCGACGTGTGTGGACTGCGAGGGCCCATGCTGCTTGCAGCTTTAATTACTTATAGCTGGTACAGTTGGCCGCTAACTTTAGCAACAAAGGAAAACTGAAAATATTGTCTCCATAAATTTTTAAGTAATACTTGCTTGAATGCGTGCAGGGCCACGGCCAAAAAAGTCCCCCCTCTGCCAGAACATTTTGAAGTTTAGTTAAAATCACTTAAGAAATAATATTAGTGCCAGCACATAGAGGAAAATTGTAAAATTGTAAAAGTCAAGAGGAGATACAATACAAATATGGCATATTTTGAAATAACTCTGGTTGCAATTCAGTTTCTTATTGAATTTAAAATGACCTTCACAATCGGACAAATTGAGCAGAGGAGCACAACTGCACTGGCTGTTCTTTTTGGACCCAGGAACACTGCTTCCCTGATTTACGGGAGCCTACTGGTCATTTTTGATTTTTTTTTTACGTAGAATATTACAGTTTGATACTTGCTCTATAAAATCATTCTTTGTATTAATTTGTTGAAAAGATACAAAGGCCTAACACGGCTTTATTGCTTTCTGCACTATGCCCTTTGAAATAGGAATAAACAGTAAATGTTATTATTATTTGCAATAAAATATCAAGTATTTGTCATCAGTGATCAATGGACTAGTTACAATGCGGAGATTCTGAAGCATGAAGGTGCAGCATACAGAGCAGGAATTAGAAAAACATGTCATTACCAAATCTTTAGCAGCACGATGACCCAGAAGAGACTGAAGAGACAGTTGTGTGAACATATTCATTGCCCTGATGTGATCCTCCATGAACCTTGCATGAAGCCTGGCACAGGCCTCTTTTGGAGTAGGCGATAACAGACAGCGTGACTGCAGCAGGAAGCTGATTGTTCATTCAAAGCTGCTGCTGTGCAGTGTAACTGTTGTTATGATGCGTTTCTTACTGTGAATATTTTTGTAACTGAAATGTTGGAAGAAACTCCAAACAGATTGTTAGCCAAAAATACTCCCAACTGACTCTGTATGCAAAATATTGGAGAGGTCTTGTTTTGAATTAATGTGGATTATTGCTGCTTCTGTTTGTGTTACTGTAGTGTAACTCGTAGCATCCCTACTTGTTGAGTGTGTAGGCCAGGTGCAGTGCAGCTCCTCGGCCTCAGCTTGTTACATATACAGTATGTTGTATATTGACATTTTGTTTTACGGAAGACATCACTTGATTTTAATATAACAATACAAATAATAAGTAGTCATATATTGTTAAATATACATATGCATGATATGACAGTGGTTACGATCTGAGAGAGTTAAAAAGACATATTTCACATCAGCTCAAATTTAAGGCCAATTTGGCTTCTGATGTCTTCCAAGAACACTGCCATGAAACCCAGATGGCATATACAGTATGTCGGTTATAGGAGTAGACAGGTCAAACATCCCAGTTCATACATATTATAATACTTCATATATATTGATAGAAATTAAATGAGGTAAAATATAGTATACATGGTTATTAAATTAAGGTGGCATGAAAAGACCAAAGGCACTGCAACTTAAAGCAGCTTTATGTAGAAATTGGCATTTGTGTGATTTGCCCCCCCCCCCCAGTTCCTGATTGTAACAACACTGTCGTCAGATGGGACAGAGACACCATTCACCCTATTAGAAGACACTGTTCCCCATCAAAGTGTTGCTTTAAGAAAACACATGTAAATAGAGAAAACACAAGAAAACTGAAAAAGACATTCTAATCGTTTTGAAGACACCTGTGCAGCATTCAGAAACAAGCTGCAAGTAGCCAGATGACAATGGAAACGTTCTCTAGAGGACAATAAAAAATGGACGTGTTGGACATGGTTTATGGCTCACAGAGTTATTGAAGTTGAGTCCGTGACTCATCTGTTTATGTTTATGTTGTGGTTTCCTGACTTTTTTTGACGCTATTGGCATGTGCTGAACACCTAGCCCTCAGTTTGGGACAAAGGCTTTCTGTTATAAGTATGAAGCAAGCCCAGTCAGAGATAACCCTGATGACATCACAAATACATGGAAAGTTTTGGTTTGCTGTTCGCTATCACAAAACAAATAAGCTATTTGTTTGGACTCATGATGTAATTATAAAACAAATACACTGATAAATATTGCCTTGCGTGACACCCATCATGAATTCGCTCATGAATGTTACGGCAACAGCACCTTTTCATATCAATTTGTGAATCTTAATTACTGGAATAGCATGTGGACCACTTCAACCCTCAAGGTTTGTGTGACTCCTTGCCCCTGAGAAGATGCTGATTGGACTCAGTACATGTTTTGCAAGACAGATATTAAAAGCACTTCTGGCCAACAACTCAAGGACTGATTTCAGACTAACAAAAATGCTTCTATCCAAACTCAATTTGCCATGCTCAACACTACCCTGAACATCTGTCTGACGTACACAATCTGATGATCTTGTATCATGCACGTGACCCGCATTATATCTCTCTACGTCTTCACATATTTATCTGTGGTATTATCGTCACTATGTTCCTTCATTGTTATTACTTAATATTTGTTGTATTTTCTTCAAACAATCTATATCCGTCCTGTTCTTATCTACAGTATATTCTTCTCTGTGCAGCTGCAACAACCTAATTTCCTCACAGGTATCATTAAAGTCTGATCTTATCTAATCAAATTTTTGTTTATTTGCTGTGGAAAATATGAAAGTTCTGTAGAAGCTCCAAGCTGTGCCGTGTGGCAGTTACAGAAATTAGCAGCAAGCCTCCATTCATTCTGCCATCTCTAGATAATACAGTCCTGTCCACTTGTTTCTGTCAGTGGTGAGTGAATAGCTGTCAGGTGGGTTATTCTACATTGGGCTTGTGTAAAATGATGCTGAAAAGTTAAAAAGTTTGTCATTGCAGGTTATGAGTGGCATTTAAGGGGGGGGGGGGGGGGGGGGGACAGACGGACAAAGAGAGATAGCCAGAGACAAAGTGAGGTGTGGGCCAGGGACAGACTTGATGGGATTTTAGAAATCTATGAGGCTGATGATGAATGTCTGAAATAGGTTTGTCTGCCTATTGAAAAGCCATTTGTTTTCATTAGCTCCCAATGCTAGGGTAAGTGCAGTGGGGAAAAAGGGTGGGTGGCTGAAGCTTAGTCATTATGGGGATGGACCTCGCTAGCTAAAGGAATTAGCCCAAAGCTGCATCGGTCCTTGTACTGCAGCCTGGTGGAGCTCCAGTCCAGGGCTGAGTGATGTGGAGGTGGGTGAAGCATGTGACCACAACAAATTTAGCCTGTCTTCACCAGAAAGATGTCAGGATTGGTTGTTTTTTCCCCCGTGGCTCTTCAGTTTATGTATGTTTTGTATCTCAAAATCAAAGGCAAGTGTAGCATGACATTGTTGCTACAAAGCCCCTTAGGGAAAAAGGCGGACATATTATGAAAGATTTACTCTTTCAGTGAAAATACATTGGGATATCTGGATTACCTACCAACCAATAGACTGTATTGTACGACAATACAGTCAGTTTTTTGTGGGCTACCTAGGTCAGACAACATGAAATTCAAGGAGCCATTCAGGGTCTGGCCTCATTCTTACATGACGTGGAATCTCATTTGAATGCCCCTCCCAATCTGAGTATCTCCACCCATGGTTGGAGAGCTACCTTTGCCAAGGTCAAAGTCGAGTGTAGCTGCTTTGGAGTAGGATGCACAGACCAGCACAGCAGGGACCACTGCATTCGTAAGCATGAACGCGTATTATATTTTTTTTAACAGACTGCGGCTGAAGAAAGAAGCTGTTCTGTAGTCCAGTGTTACAGCAGCAAGATGAACAAACTATGGCCGGGTTGGGTGCTCTTTATTTCTCAGTATCCTTTGGGCTCTGTACAGACACCTCACTTCACCATCACTGATGCTCTACTGACTGGTATCAATGATGTTCTCAGCGGTTTCAACAAGCCACTGCAGAGCCCTGCTGTCCTGGACCATAGACCTCCTATAGTCTACCAATTTGTAATGTTTTCAATGGAACAACCAAATGCAAAATGGGGTTTTGCCAGTTAATGTTTTAAAAACACACAAGGTAAGTTAACATTAAATCCTTGTGTCTTGTTAGAAGATTTAAATAATTAATGAAGGTATCCATGTTGTGCCAGCTGTGCGTAAAGTAAGCAGGATTTGGAGGGTTGCAGGTGTGCTTTTTATTCCATTAACTTGGATCTCAGCAGATGGAAGGGTTAGTGATCAAGTGATCATAATTCACTGAAAACATGCAGCGTGCATCTGCCTTTGCACTCTCAGTGTTTTGTTTTTGTTTATATTTTTATATTTTTGGTAAAAATCTGGCGATGTTGTGCCCACCAACAGTATCCTGGGCCCAGAGTTTGAGCTATACTATCCAGACCAGAGTTAGCTCACTCTCAAACTTCTCCCAGTAGAACATATGCGGGTAATGTTGATAATGTTAACTCATTTAAAAAAAACGAAACAAAACCAAAATTTAAACCAAAATTCTGACCATATGTTGTATATTGCTCCTTTAAGAACTGCTGCATAAACACACTGGAGCCAGCAGGGCTAAATATTGAATTCATAATGTCTCGGGTTGTGACTGATAAGTATATAGGTAGTAATAGTATTGTGATGGGTGTGCTTGTGTGTTTGGGAGACAGAAAGAGATCAGTATAATAAGGCTGCATTTAAACACGTCCATTTCTTACATCTGAAAAATAGTCTGTGGAGTAAAGTAGTTCATACATTCAAGACTCTTAAGATTCTTGGTACATGCAGAGTATTATAGATAGTAATATATGAGTCGCATCTCAGAATAAAACACCGGATGGTAACGCATATCCATCTCTCAACACATCTACACATCTATCTAGCAAATCTTATCTCCATCTGCCGTAACATCTCTTATAATATAGCAAGATCTATAAGTAGGGAATATGAACAGCTCTGGAATAGCCTATCCCAGTCTAAAAGGGTTTGTTCATGTGGAGCTGAGAGTGGCCAGAATCAATAAGAGAGAAAAAATAAGAAAATGACATGGCTCTCTCCAGATGAAAGATCTAATCTCCAATATCCATTTTCAGCTCAGGGCCTTGAACTAAACCAGCAACACTGCACCCCTGTTACAGAAAAAACACAGATCTCATGGGCAGATCCACATTCATCTTCACACTCTTTCCTCAACAGTGTTGGTGTTCCTGAGGACATGTAAAGCAATTTCCTTCTTCAACCGTCGTTACCCATATATTTTTACTTTATGTGCATTTCCTTACTTCCTCTTAATGAGGGGATGACTTATAAGTGTGGATTTGCATTTGACGTAAAGTCGTGTCCTGTTTCTGATGCAGCTTTCACATAGACGTGGTGACAATTTAATACCCCAAATATAGTAATCATACTTAAAGTATTTCATTTTATTACATTTGTGCTGCTCTTTTTTCCCCCCACAGATGAATATTAAAGCTGAATATTGGTGTGTTGCAAGCTCGCTCTGTCACATTAACAAACACTGACATGCAAGTATTAAAAAACCATACAACATTCTGGGCCAAGACTTTAGCTTCCCGTTCGGTTTCTTTCTTTCTCTCTCCCCCTTCTCTCCTCCCTCTCTTCCTTCTTCATCCTTTCCTTCTGAAGGAGAAGCGCCTTTGTAGTTTCTGTCTGCTCTTATCAGTCCTGGCATGAAGCACTTGCCTCTGCCACTGTCCTCGTGTTCTCTGCAAGCTCCCACTTTTGTGTTGCCTAATGAACTCTGACCAAAATTAGACATACTCTTCAACTTTTAAACTGAAGGAGCCCCTTCAATGGTTCCTTTGTGAAGTGCTGCCACCGCTGTGAAGAGAGGGTGTGTGACTGAGTGTGTGTGTGTCAAAAAGTAGTGGAATGCTGGACTGTTTTATGGTAGACATGAGGAATTTAGGCTTGAGCTTCAGTCAGCCCCCAGGCAACTGGAATATGTTGTCATCTCCCTCTCTCTTCTCTATCCACACACATACTCACATTCAAGCTTGTGTTTAGAACATCCGTTTGGGTGTTCATCAAGTCCTTTATATAAAGATTAAACATGTAAGGATTCTGCATTAAAATATGTCAAATAATGACTTCCATTTGTTATGTATTTTGTTTGAGTTGTGTACATTATCACAACCCACGATGTTAAAACCCAGACAAATCCACAAGTGAACTTAAGGTAAGTGTTTTTTCACCTGTCGCTACATCTTCTGGGCTATAGTGAGGAAAGATGTCTGTGAAGAGAAAAAATTATGAGATGAGACAAACATGAACATGAAAAGCATTAAATGAAAAACACTAAAACATTACCTCCTCTTGAACATTTGTGCCTGAGGCCCGTAGACAGATCGAGCCAATCAGCAATGGTGGTCGTTTGCTGGTTCACCAACAGCAAAGTGAATTCGACTGTGGGGTCATTTGTATTTATTTGCGCTACTTGTGGTACGATTTAATTTAACCAGAGACTCTGGTTCTCTCTCTCTATCTGAAACACAACGTTCATAAAGTAAAGTACATTTCCCCTCCAGCTCCACTCAGCAGTCAGTACTACAGTACAGAAACGCCCGACGATGGAGACCACTGCAGATCATCGCTGCAGTCAGGTTTATATGTGGAATCAAAGATAAATCTACTTTTTAACCCCAAAAGTAAAAAGGAACCTCTGAGCTCCCCTCCCGTTGGTAAATGGCTCCAGATCAGAGAAGAATCCGACATTTAAATGGTCACTGGTGAAAAATGTGTCCAAGTTATTAAGATTTATACATACTCACGGACACACAGTGTGTACTACAAACTATCATCATATGTAGTATAGTGGTTCAGCAGTTGATATACACAAAAATCAACACACCATTTTATACTAACAGGAAATGACTCAATAAAAGCGACGTCCCACGTTAATCAAATACGACTTTGGCATGTCACTGTCAATTTAACTTCACAAAGAAAAATGTCATTGTTAACATTTAATACTTCTTTAATACTTATTTTCCAAGAACCCTTGGAGCTGTGTCACCACCACCCACAATTTGCTTTAACTTTTGCAGCTTCTCAATTTCTTTTGTGCATTGCATTGTGGGAGAACAATGTCCATCAACAACACGCTCAAAAATTGACTCTATTTATCATGTACCGTACACTGCGTGGATTTAGGATACTTGATTCGGTCTATTTTCCAGCGTGAACACAACACATACTCTAAATCTGAAATCACCAAAATTGGAGTTAAAAGGTTGCATGACAACAAAACAGCACTCCCGTATTGATTCACTCGCTCATCCTTAATCCTATGCTTTATTCTTCATGGTCTAATTAATTTCCATTCTTTTCCACTATGTTTCCCATCCTCTCTTCTTTGGCTCTCTCCCTTCCCCAGCATCAGGCCTCACCCAGCCTTGTAGGGCGGACGGAGAAGAGAAAGAGAGGTGGGGTGCCTCAAAAGGCGGCAGAGGTGGAGGATTATAAATCAAGGTAAACGGTGGCTGTTTAACTCCTGCTATGATGTAATTTCCAATAGAGCAGCGACATGCTGGCCTCCTCTCCTCTCCTCTCCTCTCTTCTCCTCTGCTCTCCTCTCCTCAAAGCCCTACTGTACATTGTATTTGCTACCATGCATGTCATCTTTGTGTAGCTGCTTATGCAGACACTGCTCCCTGCGTACCACTCCCTAAGCACTTGACAAGCAGGCCGGGGGTATATTGGGGATAAAGGGGGGGGGGGGGGGGTCCTGCTTGTGAGTGCATAAAAATATCAAGGCTAAATGTGAAGTGTTGTGGTTGAATATGCCTACTATTTATCTTTGTCATTTTATTGATCATCTGAAATGCCTAATAATAATACAATTAAACAATGTGGGTGGAAAACACAACAACCAGAGCTGAAACAAAGAAAGGCATGAATTAATACCCAAAGTGTATCGTATAATTACTACATCCCATTAGCTAAATTAGACCCAGACAAGCACCTGGCATTAGTGTTGTTATTTTTCTGTACAGTGAATTTGAATTAAAGAGAGTTAGGTACCAATATTAAAAGATAAATTCACCCCCAAAATTTAAATCCAGTTACAATTTACTCAGTGAAGTGAAGTTTTGTATTCCATAAAACATTTCTGGAGCTTCACAACAAAACAATGTTGCAGCACTCTTCTAGACAACTGAAGCAGAATGAGACAAATCAGTCAAAAAAAGCCTAAAATGGCTCCAAACAGCTCGCCCGGTTTAATCCAAGTCTCTAGAACACCTGACATCCCAAACTGATTTGAAAGGACTTCATTTACACCATTTTTTTATAGCTGAAATCTTCATTGTAGCTGATAGACTAAAAGCGCGCACACCCTCGAAAGTGGGTGCACGAGCTACACCGCCATCAAGGGTGTAAATAACTTAATTTAAAACTAGTTTGGGGTCTCAGGGCTTCTGGAGACTTGGATAGCACTGGCAATTGCTGTATTGGACCATTTTACGTTGTCTTGGTTGTGTTGTTGTACCCATCTACTTCGGTTATTTAGAAAAATGCTGTACTACAAAACTTCAACCAACTTTGGGGTGAGAGAGGCAAGAGAATAATAACTGAATTTTAATTTTAGGATGAACTTGTTTTTTAACGCCTCCCAGAGATCACTGGTCAGCCAAACAGAGGCCAGGCAACGTTCTCCTTTCAGACATCCACATACAAAGAAATCCAAAAGTCCTACACCGGTATCATCCTGAACATGACCTAAACACTCTTAAATGTCCACTTGACATCACACTGCAGGCTTGCCAATCACATGACAGCAAAGAGCACTGACTGAAGAGAGTGGCAAATTGTGATGTATGAATGTCATAACTGATTTATGTCAGCCTTTCATTTAACCTTTTTTTCTGGTGAAAGTACCAACCCATTGACTTTTCCCTACATGAGGTCTCCCCCTTCTACAGAAGAAAAGAAAGGCGGGGAGGGAGGAGGGGAGGAGACAAGGGAGTGAGGAAGCCCATTGAGACTTGATTAGTATGTTGGTGTGTGTATGTGTCCTAGTCGAAGACTGATGTGTACTTGAGATGGTATGTGCTTTGCCCTCAGGTCAATGACATTTAAAACACCAGAGAGTGTAAAAAAGAGAGAAGCAGTGTGTGTGTGTTTGTGAGTATTCCCATAGATCTATAAGGGCTGGAGGCCCACTGTGCCACTAATCTGTAACAGCAAGGTTGTGTCTGGTAATTGTGATCAGGTTACCTTAATAGACAACAAAAGAACAGCTGATTGGTATTGTTGTACTCTAAGTTACTATTCGCTGTAATTTTGATTCATCCTCATACTTAAACGACTGAGCAGGTTGAGTGTCAGTGTCTTCCAAAACCATATATCACTGTTCCCATGACCAACAACAACATGAGCGTTGCAGCATAACAATGACCTGTGTTCAAGACCTTTGTCATTTTGTTGCATTTTGGTTAGGTTTATACAAGAAAACTCCTTGGATAGGTTCAGGACAATATCATGATTTAAGTTAACATAAGAATGTTACTTCTGTAACTTCTGTTACAAGCTTACCTACACTACCTAAGCAACTTACGTTATGATATGTACATAACGTTACACATTAACATGTGAAAAGAACTTGTTGTTGACTTCTGTTTTCACACTAGACATGAACAGCAGCCACCTGAATGACAACCCTATGCCCGATGAACTCGACCATCCATCCTCCACCTCCTCCATATAGTACTTCTCTTCACTTTCTCATTTGCAGCTGTAATAATTACCACAGCTGCTAGAGGTGGATGCTGAACAACAAATGTAAATACATGTAAATTACTAATAACCTGCTTTCATTTTTGCCTTATATGGCTATTTTTCTGACGAGGACAATTTTTGGAACAAAGATTCCTCAGTTATCATTGTATAACTTGTTTAGTTTGGTATATTTCCATGCAAATTTTGCACATATTTCTGAAAACTCACACAAGCATGATTGATAGCAAAACTGAGGATCACATTTACTCAAGGCCTTTGCATCTGTTTTTCTCGCACAGGTGTAGTGCATTCTGCCTGAAACACATGTGGCGTATTTATCAAACTGTTTGAAAGTTCCATCTCTCTTTCTTGCATGTGCATTAAGGGGAGGATCATGTGAATAATAGGAGGAGACATGTTAATAGAGGTTGACTATGTGTTCCATTAGATTTATTAAGGTCATCCAATTTTCAAGGGCCAGTCTTGTGGGGAAAATTTTCTGCCTCTGAGGGCCAGGTGTAAACATCAAGCAGATGGGGAGATTACATATATTGTAACTATATATTACCATTGTCACCTGCTTCGATCTCAGCTGCTGGACCTGCTGCTCTCTCTCTTTGTCTCTCCCTCACTGATTCTGATGGCTTTTCTATGGCTATTTTTTTTTTTTTACATCTTTGATTTTCCTCATTGTGTCACTTGATATGCTCTGCCATTCCCGTGGACGTGACAAATGCACCACACATTTGTGTAAGACACTACCAGCCCTGCTAGCAGTGGGACTGGACTTAGGAACAGTTGTGCTTTGAGCTAAATGCCAATGTCAGCACATTAATATGCCCACAATTACAATGTTTACATGCTGAAGGCACTATGTTTACTGTGACCACTTTCAGCCTTTATCATGCATCTCATCTCTATGTTCCCAGGGTCCTTTGCTCTTCTGCATTTTATCTGTAAGTGCTGTTGGACACCTTGTGGTTACACATTCATACAAAGGTGTTCATATCACTCAAAGATGTAATTCTCTATCTTGGAAGACAATTGAGCCAGCCACACTGAACACTCGCTTCCCTGACTTCCTGAATGCGTTCCTTATTACTCCTCAGTCTACATTCTAATATCAAGTGGATTAATAATGATGTCTCTGTCACATCTCTGTTGTCTAATTGAACTAATTCAATTACCTCAATAGATAATGTGATTTCTTACCATGCACCTCTCTATCCTACTTAGTGAGGGACATGTGTCAGCCACTGTGAAGATATCAATGTCTGACCTCAAGAAAACTGTCTTGCCCACAAATATGAGTCATAAGTAACAAGTATAATGTCAGTAGGCTATAAGCTGTCGGTGGTTGATTTCAACATGCTGACCCAGGATAGCCGATAACTGCTGAAAACATAAAGCCCTTTGAAAGGTCTCCTTAATGTGTCATATGAAGAGAATATTGAGCTACGGAAGCCCGGGAACACATACACTCCTGATCATACTCCAAGTCCAGATATGCAAAACTAGATTCAAGACTAAAACTGCGTGTATGCACAAAGATAGAAATATGCATATACAAATTATTTTCATCAGATTAATAAAGCTGTATGAAGGGCTGATTCTGTTTTATCTCAGTCATTGTGGAAATGAGTGCACATGCACTAGCTTCATTTCCACTTGAAAAATTATCCATCAATGGACTTAAGAACACCCTCAAACAAATATGAAATATTGCTACGTGTGCCCACTCCTGTAAAAGAGAAGAACGGTAAAGACAAAAAAGGTGGAAATGATTGTATCACATCAGCAAGATTTTCAGACAGCATCACAACAGCAGTAACTCATGCGTGACCATCAATGTACAGCTGTGGATATTTACATCGCCTGCACATGTATCTGTAAACCATCATTGTGGAAATATCTAAATAATATTTTTTAACGTCAGAAAGCTCATCAGTAATTCATCTTAAGAGCCCATATTGAAACAGACTTTACAAAGTGCTTCACAAGTAAGTATCAATCGAAATGATCATTAACAGGGAGATAATGGTTACAATGTGGTGTAAATAAAAAGAATGATAAGATGCATCACTCATAAATCACACAGGCTTATATGCAGGAAAATGTGTAAATTGTGAATACACATCATTTACAGATGTGTTCCAGAGATATGCACTAGAAGACTTGTGGCCTCCTGACAGCAAAAACAAGAGCTTCTTTGATGTATTCAAACAACAATCAATGTTTAAGTCAAAACGTTTGTGCAACTTCTTAAATCAAGAAAATGACCATGGATGAGGGCTACATCAATGTCATGTTTCTCGTTTTTTTTCGTTCAGTTTTCTTTGTTTTCTTTTGTGGGTTTCATCCTTGTGTGTCATGTTTTGTTTACACTTCCTGTCTTTGTCTTTTTCCTGATTTTTCACCTGTTTCGTTAGTTAATTAGTCCGTCACTTGCTCGTCATGTTTTCTGCAGTCCTGACAGCGTTCCCTAGGCTTCATCCTGGTTTGTACTTAGGATTTGGCCCAGTTTGCTTTTGTCTGTTTTATTGCCCAGCCTTATGTTGCCAACATGTGATTTTTAGACTCCAGCTCTACAATATTAAAGCTCGCCTTATGCATTTTCACCTGTCTGTCTTGGTGTCCTGCATTTTGGTGTTCTATTGAGAAACCTAACCAAACATTACACGAAATGAGCACCCAGTTTAGTTTTTTAGTGCACACAGTCTGAGCAAATTTTGGTTTTGGGCTGGACTGGGACAGATGATAACATCTACATAATCAAAGTAATCAACAAATCAGATATTTGACTTTATGAAATTAGACCCTGCTAGGTCTACATTCCTGATGATGAGTAGACAATCATAAATATGTTTAGTATAACGGTCAGTCTTGCTCACAATAATTTCATCATCATCAGTCATTTAAAGTGACAATTCTATATATGCCACATTTTGGATCATTTGGTCATCAGTTCAGGTTTAAAATAAATAAATAATTGAGAACCACTAATTACAGGCATTTATTAATGTTTCCACTGCAAATTATACTGTTTTTAAGTATGTGTGCATCAATGTTTCAATGTATTCTATCAGTGTCTGACTATTTTTAAGTCATCTGGGCCCAGTATTTCAAAATTTGTAATCTGGATCAGAATAATCCGGATAATGAAATCCTCCTTTTCTCAGTCATGGATCACGGTGATCCTGCTGACTTTATCTGAGTATTTCAAAACACAGGCAGGGTGGATCACCGTGATCCCTACCTGGTCGGATACGGATTTCCCAATCTCAAGTCTCCGCCTCCGGGATCTGAAACATGGTGGACTACTTCATGAAAGGAGTAGCAGAGCGCCGACTTTCACGTCAAAAGTGTAAGTTAACCGTCGTCTATTGTGTAGCGGTTTTAATACCATACGAACGGCAACCAACACATCATGCAAGCCAACTATTTGAATTGTCACCTTATTAACCCTCCTGTTATGATCTCTAATTGAGACGCGGCCGTGCTAACGGGAGCTAACGCGGCTCCATTGACTTGTGTGTTAAGCAGCTAGCGGGCTATCATTAGCGGCTATCATTAGCGTCACGTCATTTGCAACACGGCAGATTTACAGTATAAGCAGGCTGCATTGTGTACAGACCTGCTCAGTGCTTAGAAAACACAACGCAACAGAGTTTGAGTATTAACTACAAGGTTTGTTCAGAAGGTTCAGAATGCTACAGTAGCCTAATGCTGGTGATGATATCATGTTTTTGTGTAGGCTACATAAACACAATTTGGGATTGTGGATTAAGATACTCATACACCTTCTACCTTCAGAGTCCACTCACAGCCATGGACCACTCAGCTACAACAGGGTGAGTGCTGGAAATCCTTGAAAATGCTTTAATTGTATTGATACATTTAAGACTTTCAAGTAATTGGAGTTTGAATAAAGTGCTTGAAACTGCTTAAATTTGTAATGGCATTACTTTCATGGTATTGGTCAGTGACACGATTAGAAACATTTCTTCATCCTAATTCCTCTCCAACATAATTATGATAATTTATAAAAGGATCTGATTTGATGAAGTAAAATAATCAGTGTGTAAAACACTAACTGAAATACATTGCTACATGTTTTAAAATCACATTCAAGCTATATCCAAATATTTTAAAGGTGCATTTTTAAGCTTGAAGCCACTTTGTCTTCAATTAATCAGAAGCATGAAAATATACCTTGAAAATGCTTGGAAAGTGCTGAAATGTGCAGCATGACATTAACACTGACACAGAAAAAATGTGCACATTTTTCTTTAATCATTCAAGTGGAAAAATAAAGATTAACCATGGCATTTCTCACAGCTCTTCCAGCAGGACCATCAGGCTGCTGCGGTGGTGGAGGCAGCGGATCGGGGACTTCTGCGCAGGGAGGAGGTCCATCAATGGGAGCCCCAAGTGGCACTCTCCTCGTTTGTGCAATGTTGTGGAGCACAATGCAGGCACAGATGACGTGACAGGCCTTCTGTGGCTCCACACGGAGATAGTTCAGGCAGGCAAATCTGCGTTTTATCACGCCATTCAGGCGCTCAATTGTCCCTCTTGTTGTGGCATGGACACTGTTGTACCTCTGCTGAGAATCATTGGTGACAGTAGCAAAAGGGGTCATCAGCCAGGGTAGAAGGGGGTAACCGCTGTCACCGAGGAGGATGCCATCTGGGGCGGCCTGCTGGAACCTTTGAAAGAGGTGGCTTGACCTCAAAATACGGGCATCGTGTACAGACCCAGGCCATCTTACGACACAGTTGGTGACAATGAGGTCAGCGTTCCCCACAAGCTGCACGTTAATGCTGTGCCGGCCTTTTCTGTTGACATACTCCCATTCCCTGGCATGAGGTGCCTGAATATGCACGTGAGTACAATCAATAACACCAATACAATTGGGCATCCCCCCCAATGAGAAAAACTCCCTCTTGGTCCTTGCCATGTCGTCTTCATTTTCAGGCCATTTCACAAATTGACCCAGAAGATTGCTGAGGGCAGATGACACTGAATGCACCACATGGCCGACTGCTGACTTTGTCACCGCCAGTCCATCCCCAATTACCTCAAAGAAGGAACCACATGCATAAAACCGTAGCGCTATAAGCACTTGCTCCTCCACAGTCAAGGCATGGCTCCTCAGGGTGGCACGTTCAAGGTGAGGATGAAGAATATTACAGATGTAAGTAATATCATCTCGCCCAAATCTGTATCTTGCATAAAGCTCCTCATTTGAGTAATGCTCGAGCAGGTTGGGGCGCTCAGCATAATGCCGTGGCCTATACCTTCTCCTTTGCTGTCGGTGTCGGTGTACAATTGCTGTCATTGTCTTGTCAACCAATCATGTCCAGCTGAGAACCCAATTTAAGCCCTTACTAATGAACCTGGGATACTCTCACACCTGAAAGTAACGAGACTGGCAAGGTATAAAAGAGTGACTGGTTGATCAACCTCCAGACACCATGGAGGCCCAAAAGAGTAAGGGATTGAACTTTACAGCTGCTGAAACGCATGCGTTGCTGGATGGGGTGAGGTCACATTATAGTGTTTTGTTTGGCACTTTCAGCACCCCTGGCCAGACCAGTGTGTCTGCAAAGACCAAAGGCGAGATTTGGGCTGCTATCACAGCCCAAATAAATGCCACTGGCAGTGGCCAACTACGGTCGGTGGAGCAGGTCAAGCTTCGGTGGAAAAACTTGAAGCAAAAGGCCACCAAGGACCAGGCGGAGGCGAAAAACCCCCAAACAGGGAACAAGCCCTTCAAAGGTAAGACTTAACTGTTTGTCTTCTAAATTCCCATATTATGTTACATTAATGGTACAAGTACTAATTTCATGTCACTTTTGTGAAGCACTATGAGCTACATGTCTTATATGAATGTGCAATACAAATGTTCTTGTTTATTTTGTAAAGCTGGAGAATTCTCAGATACTGTCCTCGATATACTTGGAGGGGAGAGTTCCCATGCCCTCCATGGGATTTTGCCAGCCAGTGTGGGGGAGTCTGACGAGCCACTCAACCTTTCAGCTGACTATGTGCTGCTCACACCTGTGCCATCAACACCATCAAGTGCCAGCATTGCTCCACCTGGTCCACCATTGGTGAGAGCTTGTTTTTTTTGCATTTCACTACACTGTTTTTAAACCTTGGTTTTAGCTTTGCATGTGACCAATAAACTTATCTATCTACCACATCAGGCACGGGGGCCAGAGCCAGCGCCAGCGCCAGAGCGACGACGATGAGGAAGCCTATGAGAGGCTCCTCAAAATGGAGACCGAAAGGGCAGTCAAACAGACTGAACTGGCCAAACGGCAAATTAAGCTGACGCTGCTTCAGCAAAAAGAGACAGAATTAACAATCAAGCTGTTAGAGAAACAGCTTGACATTTGAAATAGCATGGTCCTTAGTGGTCACATTATTTTTTGTTGGAATAAAACTTTGTTTGGACCCTGCATTCCTTTGTCTTTCTCTGTTTTGGTACATGCAAGTTACAATGTTTGGTGAACTAGAATGAGAAATAATTGTAATTTTATTTACAGCAGTTTTACAGTGTGGTCAAAAATTTTACTATGCTTTACATTTTTTGATATTACTTAAATTACTTGTTAGAAGTACAACACTAACACTTAAGTGTGACAAACATCTTGAGTAACAATATCTAGGAGAAGTATGCGCTGAGAGTTTGTCAATCCAAGTCAAATCCACCTCTGAGGTGGGATTCAAATGATCCTGAAATTTTGGTATCAAGTTGATCCAGATATCTGACCTAACTTTTGAAATACCCAAATCAGCCTTTTATCTGGATTCAGGGGAGGATTGGATTACCAGAGCTGAAACCCTGATCTTCAGGATCAGGATTCTCCTGATCTGTGTTGAAATACCCAGTTTTCAGATCAGATCTAGATTTAATCCAATCCGACCAGGATAATCCTGTCAGATCACGTTTGAAATACTGGGCCCTGGTTATCACACATACCAATGACTTTGTATTACCTCTGATCCATTCACTCCATGAATATCTTATCAAGTAATTTATTGTGGAATTAGTCCTCATGAAAGCACTGCAATTGTTTCCAATGTAAATAACATGATTTAAGAGTTTTGTTGGCTCAGGCTTTATTTTCTCTGTAATTAATAGATCTGCCTCATTTGGCCATGATTTTGATGTAGACATTTGTTTAAAGAAAAATAGGACATTGTAAAACAATGAAAATATACTGGCACCGTGGCAAACCTCTGTGCTGTACACTCGTTTTTTATGGATATACAGTAGTATTGGAATTTTCTTGAGCTTACTACTGCTTTTCAGGTTTATCATTGTGATCAAGAGCATGAAAGCATGTGCGTGAAGTGGCTGACTACCAAGTTGTTTCTAAACTTTTCTATAAAACCTCAATTTTCAGTATTTATTTGGCTGTCTTTCACTCTTAATCTCTGTCATTCTGTCTCTACAGAAGAATACTACTATTGCTACTGCCAGGGGCATCGTATGCACACAAACACATACATACAGTATGGACAACAAACACAGGCCGCTGCTACACACAATCCCTGGCTGGGCTTGATGAATGGGCCTAGTTTAAATTATTTTGTGCAGATCTCATTTAGGCCCTTGAAGAAGAGATCCAGCCTGTTTATTCATTTCACATTTGCACCCAGGCTTCAATATCTCTGTCTATGCCTGCAAAGAATTTACCCTCCTCCCATTCAAGAGGAAAAAAAGCCTGTAAAAGAAAAGACAGAAAAAGACAGAGAGAGAGGGAGGGAGCGAGAAAAAGCAATTTACACAATGTACATAAAATGATGCGCTCAGAGTTTGATAACCTGCATAAATTATAGAGTATAATTAAATATTATACCCGGTGAATCACCGAGGAAAGAGGATGGTGGGAGAAGAGACAAGAGGATAAAAGCAGGCAGAGGGGAGAGAAAGAGATAGAGAGGGGAAGACAGAAAAAAACAAAAGATGGGGAAGAGCAAAGGAAGAGGAGAGAGCATTGGTGCTAGGCTTGGATCTTATAATTGTTTTTATTGATTATTTCTTAAGGTGAAATGATTTTAAGATAGATAAGAACAGGGAGTCAGGTGAGAGAATGTCAGAAAGCAGGGCGATGGAATTACTATCAAAGAAATCTCTTTAAAAAAAAATCAAAACAGCTTTTTGGCATTGTCAAATTGGCTCAGTGGTGGCCCATATAAATTAAATGGAATATTAAAAATTTAAATTGTTCTGCAAAGGGTAGGCATGGAGGCCGTCTCTGGTGATTGCACAATTGACCCAAAAATATATTCAAATTAGCATAGCTAAACAGTGTCTGCACACTGAGGGGTGGTGGCGGCCGTGAGGGGGTTGCAAGTTTGTGAGTGTGTGCAGTGGAACATGGACACATTTGTTCACTCTCTTGTTCTTCTTTAACCCCCAAGAGTGAGGGAGAAGAAGTGGTAAGACGAAGAAGAAAGTAATGTGGAGTGGACTTAGATCAAGACGGAGGCTTCACTAACATGCTGTTCTACAAAGGCTAAACTACTATTTGGACAACTAGACTGGGATGCAAATTACTGTCATAGATCACCGCAGACCATCCAGGTCCTTTGGCCTTCAGTTATTTGACTCATGGTGAATGTAAATTCTGAGGACTTTGTCAACTTAATTCAATAAATCAATTAAATTAAATTGGTATAAGGAGCACAAATCCCACAGCCAGTCAGGCAAACAATCATGCAATGTCATTCTCGATCTAGGATCAACGTCATCACAGAGAAAATAAAAATGAAGAAATAGGGTTTGATGAGTCTCCTTTCAGCCTACCTTCATCAATGTGGACTATCTTGCCATACACAACTCCCTCATTGTTGGTCCAGGTGATGTATTTCTGTCATCTATCACGTTTTATGTTGTTAAGACACTTTGATTTGCTGTCTTGGTATTCTGTCCAATATGACGTTACTGTAAATTAACTACGTTGCTGTGATGAAGCGGACAATTCAGTCCTGATGGGACATTTTGTAAATTGTTTAAAATTTCATGGCGAAATCCATCTAATGATTGTCAAGAAATTTCACTACAGACCAAAAATGTTGGCATTGGTAGAACAGTCATGGCTCCTGAGCACGAGACTCATGTGTGTGTGCAACAAACCATAATTTGGAAATTTGGCATCTCAGCGTAATAGTAATAATTCAATAATTGTATAAGATTGCTTGCATAAAACATGCATAATTGTCTTAGTGTTTGTTTCTCGTAGAATAGAGAAGAAATGATGACATAAGTTTCAAATAAAGATAAAAGTTCTAGCTGAAGTTCAGGAGCAGGACCACGCCTCAATCACTCCCCTTCCTGTCATGTGCCAACACAAAACATCAGCATCCTCCATGCCTCAAGGCCTTTCTCATTTCTCATGCACGGAACATCTAACCATATTGTTCGTAACAAACCCACATCACAGCCTCAAGTCATTAGAAAACTCACCCATGGATCGCTCCAACATGGATCTCCTGTCCCTAAGCCCCTCCAACGAAGAGCCCCTCAGCTCAGCTCCAGTCTTCTTAATCTCAGCCTGCAGCAAGTCCCGGAAAACAGTGGTACCATGGTTGCTTCAGAGACCCTGCTAACAGTGTCCTCCGGCCCAGACAACAGGACTCCCTAAGACCAGCATCCAACCATATATTCCACTTGAGGAAGACCAGCAGCCACAAGACAAGCAAACTACATGCAATTCCTCCATTTGCAACTCCTACTCTCTCCCTTGCTCGCTTCCTGAGGCAGGCAACCCACCAGGGACACGGATGCATGTCCATGGATGCATCTCAACTGGCCATACAACTGGCCAAACTTCTCCCTTCACTCGCCTCTCCTCTTCAATACCCTACGTTTTAGCCTCCTACCTTGCCATCTAGCCCATACTCTGGAATAGACATTCCCATCAGCCTTCTTTGGTTTCCTTCAATGCCCTGAGTTCACCACACCGTCTGCCAAATTCAATCCTCATCCCAGTCCGTCCATGTCTGACCTTCACTGCATCTCCGAAGACTGCCTGGTCTACACACTCGATCCATAAAAAAACAACCAAACTGGCAATCCATTTCCCGTAATGTTCTTCAAACTAGACACACACCTAAGACAATAGGTGTTGCTCGCACTCATATACAATTAAGAAAATCTCTAAATGCTTCTTTTTCCAACCCCACAATGCACAATGCCTGTTCTTATCAATATCTTCTTTAAGGGTCCGCCGATCCCTAAACAAGCCTTCCACACAGCGCAGACGCAACATCGCACTTGTACTCAGTTGCCTTCTTCAACACCTTACACATATACCATCATGTTAATCCCATTGATGGTGTTTTCCTTGCCCATTGTCCTGAACTTGTTACCTCCACCAAGAAGGCTATATTTTCACCTGAGTCTGTCCTGTTTTGATGATTGTTTAGTTTGTCAGCAGAAATAAACAAAAACGGATTGTCTGAAGCCCAGAATAGACCCCTTTAACTTTTGGTGCTGATACAGACAAATCGATGGATCCAGGATTTTCTTCTTAATTCTCAATGAATGGTGTAGGGATCTTGATGAAAAACATCAGGCATATTTAGGAGGCTAGTATGTATGAGTGAGTACAATTTGATACGGTTGTAGATCTAGTGAGTTGCTGGTTAAGCATTTATGGTGGTTTAAAATTTACACTGATACAGGGCTATCGAACTGTGTATTGGATTAGACTTTGAACTTAACGGGAACTAGAGTGTAATGACCAAATTATACAAGAAGTGCTCAGATCATTGACTTCAGTTACAACAATTTAAAAATACTGCAGCGTAATGTATAAGTAAATTCTATTTTTTTAAAATACTGTTTCCTGTAATCTTTGCTCTTGGTAAAGTATTGGATAATATGACCTCTTTGGGCCTCAAACAGATATTTAAATGAAAGTCTGAAATATTTAGAGAGGAAATGTCTGACAAAGGACAGCACTTGAGTAAATGTATTTAGTTACTTTCCACAGTTTTTCCCAAGGGGGATAAAGATAAATTCCTACACATAGAAAATGTCATCAAAGAAAGCCAGAGCTCAAAGGGTTTCTGAAATGATGGTGCCTTAAATCATCACTGACATATCAGTGATGGTTGACAACAAACAATGATGACAGCACAGGACCAGTACGCACTGAGCAAACTACAGTCTTTTGCTTTCAAGTAAAAACACACCATCTAACGACCACTCCATCTTTGTCTCTCTTCCCCTCTCGCCCATTGTTTATTCAAATTTTACAGACGGGGTACTTTTTCCAGTTCAGCACCTTCACCAGTTTTGTGAGAGAACGGCATTATGCCAGTGTTATTATGCAATTCATCACCAATAATAGATTTGTTTACGGGGGCCCCCGTCTCTCGCTCGCTCTCAGCGCTGCATTTTCAAAATAATAATAATAATACATAGTGTATAATGACGGTAATGGTACGCAGGCTTTGATAATAGATGTGCTGGGAGGGATAAGGGAGCCTTGATCAGCCTGGGTCTCAGCTCAATTGTCTTCAAAGCACTGTTTAATGTAGAATAGGCATCCTGGGAGATTGTCTCGAAACCAAGAAAAAGGTGGGTGTACGGATAAGAGAAATGAACGCACCAATGGGAGCATGCACACACACATGCACACACACACATGCACGCACACACACGCACGCACGCACGCACGCACGCACGCACACACACACACACACACACACACACACACACACACACACAGGCATACACACAAGCAGACATACGCTACATACTCAAATAAGCTCTCACACAACCACCCACTGGTGCGTTTCTCCTCAGAGGGCTCTCTGGTGTAAATGTGTTAAAACTCTCCCTTGGTCTTTGGCTTCTGCTGAATAAATCTGTGTTTTAGTCTTCACTTTAGCACTTTAAACTCAGGGTATTTCCAGCATGTTTTCTCTCTGCCTCCTCCTGGGCTTTGACTGAGATCTCAAGCTGCCGACGGATATAGAAGTGTGCCTTGGTATATGTAGGTGAGAATGTTTTATTACCTTCCCCCCAGAAAAGTACACTTTAACCACTTACTCTTTCATATTTAATAACTAATATTACAGTTAAAAAACATGTTTCTAACTTTCATCATTACCTCCGCTAATTCTTAGATTGATGAAATAAAGAAACACCATGTCTCATCCCTTGCCTCCAATTTCACTAAGCATTATTGGGAAAAGGATATAACAAACCAAAAAAAAAACCCTTAAAAATAAGTGTGGGTAAAAGAGAAACAAGTTTCAAGCTCTACGGAGAAGAATACTTAATATTAGTAGAACTTTGAAATCATTTGAAATAGATTATGAATTTCTTATTAGAGTTCTGTGACTATGCTAATTTACTTGGTAGGTAGGTCTTCAAGAACACCGTGAAAGTCAGCACTTAGTGCCATTTGAGGTCATATGAATAATTATAAAGGAACCTGTATTCAGAACTCATCATACGTTCTCTGATTAAATGTTGCAACTTTGGTGATATTCACTGTGCTCCTTCCCAGGTATAAGTAAACACCAACAGCGTAAAACAGCAAGATACAGATTTTCATTTGGTATGTGTGAGTATTTCATCATCCTTACAATGTTGTATCAGATGCATATATGTGAAAGCATCACAGTTGTACTCAATAAACCCTTTTGAGAGGATCAAAATCAGTAAAGTAAAACATTTTAGACAGGGATTTAAACCTGCTTCGATATATATATATATCTATATATATCTATCTATCTATATATATATATATATATATATATGTATGTATATATATATATATATATAATATATATATATATATATATATATATATATATATATATATATATATATATATATATGTATGTATATATATATATGTATATATGTACACTACTAGTCAAAAGTTTGGACACACCTTCTCACTTCATGGTTTTTCTTTATTTTCATGACTATTTACAATGTAGATTCTCACTGAAGGCATCAAAACTATGAATGAGCACATATGGAATTATGTAGTAAACAAAAAAGTGTGAAATAACTCTAAATATGTTTCATATTTTAGGTTCCTGAAAGTAGCCACCCTTTGCTTTGTTGACAGCGCTGCAAACCCTTGGCCTATTCTCAATGAGCTTCATGATGTAGTCACCTGAAATGGTTTTCACTTCACAGGTGTGCCTAGTCAAGGTTCTAAAATATAAAACATGTTTTGAGTTATTTCTTCTGCTCTTCTGCTTGTTGCTTTTCCTTGGAAGTAGTTTTTTTTTTAGCAGCTATTTGACCATAAAGGCCTGATTCGCGCAGTCTCTTCTGAACAGATGATGTAGAGATGTGTCTGTTACTAGAACTCTGTGTGGCATTCCTCTGGGCTCTAATCTGAGGTGCTGTTAACTTGCGATTTATGAGACTGGTGACTCGGATTAACTTATCCTCAGCAGCAGAGGTGACTCTTGGTCTTCTTTCCTGGGGCGGTCCTCATGCCAGTTTCGTCGTAGTGCTTGATGGTTTTTGCGACTGCACTTGGGGAAAGTTCAGAGTTTTTGCAATTTTCCGGACTGACTGACCAGTTCAATTGTTAAAGTAATGATGGACTGTCGTTTCTCTTTACTTAGCTGATTGGTTCTTGCCATAATACGAATTCAAACAGTTGTCAAATAGGGCTGTCAGATGTGTACCAACCTGACTTCTGCACAACACAACTGATGGTCCCAATGCCTTTAAGACGGCAAGAAATTCTACAAATAAACCCTGACAATGCACACCTGTGAAGTTATAACAATTTCAGATGACTACAACATGAAGCTCTTTGAGAGAAGGCCAAAGGTTTGCAGCGCTGTCAACAAAGCAAAGGGTGGCTACTTTCAGGAATCTAAAATATGAAACATATTTAGAGTTATTTTACACTTTTTTGTTTACTACATAATTCCATATGTGCTCATTCATAGTTTTGATGCCTTCAGTGAGAATCTACATTGTAAATAGTCCTGAAAATAAAGAAAAACCATGAAGTGAGAAGGTTTGTCCAAACTTTTGACTGGTAGTGTATATAGTGTGTGTGTGTGTCTCTCTCTCTCTCTCTCTCTCTCTCTCTCTCTCTCTCTCTATATATATATATTTAATTTTTATTTTTTATTTTTCTATATTTACATCATTCAAGTGTATAATGTAAAATGTTCTTACATTGATTCAACTCTTTCATTCAACTCGACACCTTTACGCAGCTTTGTAGCTCTGTCTTTTGATTTTGTGCATGATTAAGTGTGTGTTAATTGTATATCTGACGTCGGTGGGTGATGATGTGATGATGTCTGCATAGAGCCCAAAGGATACACCCACCTATCCAGCCATAGTCTGTTCACCCTGCTGCCATCTTGCAAAAGATACAGAAGTGAACAATGAAGACAACAACTCCCATGATCCAACACCACTTATGTTTTATTTCGATAGAGAGACCCCTAACGGGCAGACCAAAATGATGATGTTGATGATGATGTTTTTTTATGTAGGAATTCTGATGGTTTGTTGCAGCTTTAAACAAGGTTTGTCAGCCAGTAGTCTAACAATGTCGGTATCACTGTATGTGTTAACTCAGATCTCAAAAGTCTTGGTAGCTACAGTTTGTGCCCAGTATACTGTACTGCCCTAATGTTAGCTAGCAAGCATTAGCAGTGTTAGCTAGCGTTAACAATGTAAGCTAGCATGAGCAGCGTTAGCTAGTGCAAATACTGGCAACCACTTCAGTGGGCAGATGATTCGAACAACAGCGGTATTGTAATGATAACAGTAATATTTATATGTCCATAAATATTGGGACATCGACACAATTCTCTTCTTTTTGGCTCTATACACCACTACAATGGATCTGAAATGAAACAAACAAGATGTGCTTTAACTGCAGACTTTCAGCTTTAAGTTGAGGGTATTTACATCCAAATCAGGTGAATGGTGTAGGAATTACAACAGTTTCCATATATTATTCCTACTTTTTAAGGGACCAAAAGTAATTAGACAAACTAAACAATAATAAATCAAACTTTCAGTGTTTAATACTTGTTTGCAAATCCTTTGCAGTCAATAACAGCCTGAAGTCTGGAAGTCATAGACATCACCAGACGCTGGGTTTCATCCCTGGTGATTTTCTGCCAGGCCTCTACTGCAACGGCCTTCAGCTCCTGCTTCTTCTTGGGACATTTTCCCTTCAGTTTGGTCTTCAGCAATTGAAATGCATGCTCAATCGGATTCAGGTCAGGTGATTGACTTGGTCATTGCATAACATTCCACTTATTTGACTTAAAAAACTCTTTGGTTGCTTTTGCAGTATGCTTCGGGTCATTGTCCATCTGCACTGTCAAGCGCCGTCCAATGAGTTCTGAAGCATTTGGCTGAATATGAGCAGATAAAATTGCTCGAAACACTTCAGAATTCATCCTGTTGCTTTTGTCAGCAGTTACGTCATCAATAAATACAAGGGAACCAGTTCCATTGGCAGCCATACATGCCCACGCCATGACACTACCACCACCATGCTTCACTGATGAGGTGGTATGTTTTGGATCATGAGCAGTTCCTTTCCTTCTCCACACTCTTCTCTTCCCATCACTTTGGTACAAGTTGATCTTGGTCTCATCTGTCCATAGGATGTTCTTCCAGAACTGTAAAGGCTGTTTTAGGTGTTGTTTGGCAAATTCTAATCTGGTCTCCCTATTTTTGAGGCTCACCAATGGTTTACATCTTGTGGTGAACCCTCTGTATTTACTCTGGTGAAGTCTCCTTTTGATTGTTGACACTGAAACACACACACCTGCCTCCTGGAGAGTGTTCTTGTTCTGGCCAGCTGTTGTGAAGGGGTTTTCTTCACCAGGGAAAGAATTCTTCTGTCGTCCACCACAGTTGTTTTCCGTGGTCTTCCAGGTCTTTTGGTGTTGCTGAGCTCACCGGTGCATTCTTTCTTTTTAAGAATGTTCCAAACAGTTGATTTGGCCACACCTAATGTTTTTGTGATTTCTCTGATGGGTTTGTTTTGATTTTTCAGGCTAATGATGGCTTGCTTCACTGACAGTGACAGCTCCTTGGATCTCATCTTTAGAGGTAACAGCAACAGATTCCAAATGCAAGTGTCACACCTGGAATCAACTCCAGACCTTTTACCTGCTTAATTGATGATGGGATAATGAGGGAATAGCCCACACCTGTCCATGAAATAGCTTTTGAGTCAATTGTCCCTTTACTTTTGGTCCCCTGAAAAGTAGGAATAATATATAGAAACTGTTGTAATTCCTACACCGTTCACCTGATTTGGATGTAAATACCCTCAAATTAAAGCTGAAAGTCTGCAGTTAAAGCACATCTTGTTTGTTTCATTTCAGATCCATTGTAGTGGTGTATAGAGCCAAAAAGAAGAGAATTGTGTCGATGTCCCAATATTTATGGACCTGACTGTATATATATGTATATATATATATATGTATATATATATATATATATATATATATATATATATATATATATATATATATATATACACACAAACATTCACACAGAGCACAACATGAATGTAC
This sequence comes from Diplodus puntazzo, assembly GCA_963678695.2. Classification (NCBI taxonomy): domain Eukaryota; kingdom Metazoa; phylum Chordata; class Actinopteri; order Spariformes; family Sparidae; genus Diplodus; species Diplodus puntazzo. Next base: position 26,673,566 of record OZ023155.1, read on the forward strand.
TATAGATGAAGAGTGATGGGGTTGCCACATAGCCAGACGCTCCAAGCAATTAGGGCTTCAGAGCTTCTAGCTCAGACACCCAAGAGGTGAACTGGCAACCACAAACACAAAAACACACACTTGCACATGCTTGCACAATTATAAGAAAAACGTCATGCATAAAGAGGTTGGATAGAGGAGCAGAGCAATGTAGAACAGGTATGGCATTATAACATGTGATAGGAAATCACTTACTCAGACACAAAAAAAGCATGCCCCCCCCCCCCCCCCACACACACACAAAAACACACCATATGTCGCCAGGTGTGTCTGTCACCCTCTCCTGCCCCATGCACCACTATAATCAATTTAACAGGATAGTTTCATCATCAAATATCCAAATGATGATTGCTTACTTTACCTAATCTCCTAATGCCAGTGACCTCTAAATGCGTGGAGGGTAATCATGTTTTTCCTGCTTGTTGCCATACTCATGTACGTGTGTGCTTCAAACTGCCTGGATGGGTAGGGGTTGCCTGTTTTATTTTGGTAAAACACCGGGGAATGCTGAAGCACTGCAGAATGCCTCTTGTAATCAAATTTCTTTATGTGTGTTAGTGTGTGTGTGTGTATGCTCTTTTTTCTGCTGTTTGTGATTGGCGTTGAATGCAAAGTGACTGTCAGTGATCCTCATGAATGCCGAAGTAGCTCATTGACTGTGAACTGGGTCTTGTTAGCAGTTGGGTAAGCAGGAATAGAAATATAAGCACTTAGACTATTTATTCATGCTGACTGCCTTCCCCAGGCTTTTTGAAGGTAAAGAGGAGTGTTTTTTTTGTGTGTGTGTGTGTTTTCATGTGTCTGTCTCTTTGCATGTGTATAAGGGAGAGGGAGAGAGAAAAAGAGACAGCTAGAGATTGACTAAGATGACAGTTTGATAGTAATGGCAGTGTGAAGTTTTTGCTATTTAATCAGTGATCTTTTGCCTTCGAAGCGGATTTATTTTTAACACAAACTGATTTGCCATCCTTATTAAACATCTGACACTTTCTTGATTAAGAACAACTGTATTTTGTACCCAATGTATTTACCAAAAATAATACTATAGGCTCAGTTTGGTTTTATTCAAGAACTGTACAAACGTCCAAAACATTTAAGGAATGTTACAGCATACCAGAAACAGGCATACTAGACCTTAATCATATGCTCACCATGTGTTTGGAATTTGGAAAACATTATGGTTTGATTTAAAGTAAGAATGTTAATTATGTAACTCCAGTTACGAAAATACTAGTGTTAGTTCATAACATAACTTAGCTTAACTAACATTACCAAGCAAAAATACCCAGTGTTGTGGGTAACGCGTTACAAAGTAACGCGTTAGAGTACTCTAATTACTTTTTTCGTGTAACGTGTAACGTAACGCGTTAGTTTCGTGCGTCAAGGAATCAGTAACTTCGTTATTTTTTTCAAAAAGTAATCCGTTATTTTAAGAATTTCTCCGGATAAGGAAAGGAAAATCCCGACTGCAGCCTGCTTTTTGTCAGACAGTACTGTGCCACCTGCGGATGTGTCAGCGGAGGCGCAGCGCTGTGATGTGTCTGTGCCCTGCTGCTGACCTACGCTACCTGTGTGTGTGTGTGTGTGTGTGTGTGTGTGTGTGTGTGTGTGTGTGTGTGTCTTAGTGTTTTCGAACCCCCGGCAAGATGGCAGAGAGGACAGCTTTTGCATCGTGGAAGTACACACATTATTTTCAATTCGCCAGCGAAAAGGACAAGAACAACATAACGGTACATATATGCACACTCTGCGTTGGTGAAAAGCTTCTGTCGACCGCAAAAAAAAAAAAAAAAAAATAATAAAACGCTGTGTGGCATATTGCTGACTGTCTTTCCTGTTATTGTTATCCTGCAGAGTTAATTTGGTTGGATGACTGACGTTATTCATCATTGTCACGACCTCTCGGTGCATTTAAAGGAGGCTGTGTGTGTGTCAGTTAAGTTGCAGCATGTGCGAGGCGCTGCAAACGGCTTTTAATTTTTGGTAACGCATGAGTACTCTAACGCGTTACTTTTATTCATAGGTAACGCTGTAACGTAACTGATTACTTTTAATTGATGGTAACGTTGTAACCTAATTAACTACTTTCCAAAGTAACGATACCCAACACTGAAAATACCTCACAGTTGACTTCGCTTTCATGCGGGACATGAACAGCCATCTCATCCGTGATGGTTCTGTGTTTGTTCTTGTTAGCAGCTAAATGTTCTCCCGTCACCAGCTAGTAGCTGACTTTGTCTGTTTTTGGTGCTGGTCATGCAGCAGTTTATCAAAGATTTTATATCATGTAAATATGTATATATGTCTATTTCTTCCCTTTTTAATTTTATTGCTTATTTTTGCTATTGTTTCTGTTCTTGTAATATGTTTCTGTTTTTGTAATATTCTGTCGCTGCTGTGACAAACAAATTTACCCGTCTGCGGGACATTTAAGGATTTCTGATTCTGATTCTGATTTTTTGGTAGAAAGTATGGCAACATAATGGGTTCGTAAGGGAAGCTAGAGAAGAAAGTAAGTAACCTTTCTGTAACACAAACCACAATGATTTCCCAAACTTAACTAGGTAGTTTTCTTGCCTAAACCTAAATAAACTGCGACCATGTAATGAAGGTTCAGTATACCTGTCACTGGTGATGCAATGGCCATGTTGTTCTGGGAACGGTGATATACAGTATGTAATTTTGGAGATGTTGACAATGGACCTATTCAATTGTTTAGGTATGAGGATGAGTTGTTAACATTGAGTACAGCAAATTCCACTGATCCCCCGCTACTTAAGGATGTCATCAAACAATGTCTTATTATTAACTGTTTCGACTGAGGAACCCCCAGCTCTAAAGTTTGTTGACAAAAAAAAATAAAGGGTCAACAAAAAGACCAAAGCTCAATTTTTACTCTTGTTTTCAAGTGCCCCCTCTCTCCTGAAAACAGAGTTGCAAGGTGCAGTGGTTGAAATCCCCTTCAAGAAATGGGGCAATCCTTCAAGACCCTCAATCCTCATCAACTGTTGTCTATGGCAATGATGTAAACAGACATGAGTGGATGTTTCCAATATGCCGTTTAAAGCTGTGGTGATTTCTCTTGTAATGCAATACATACACCACTTCACGTTATCAATCAGACCATCAAATAAAAAAAGGACTGCTTCATTACCTGGCCACTAGTGGTGCTTCATAGGCTAATATTAACAACAAGTGCTCCCACCCTGCCAGTCTGCACTGATATTAGAAGAGGAACCAAGTGCAGCAACTTCCAATGTTGGGTGTCGTATGCCATCAAAGGGGGAAATGCAGCACTGAAATACTGTAAGTCAAAATGAGGGACTGTGAGGCACAAATAAGCAATAACAATCCAAAATTTGCTGGCAAGTTTGTTAGCTATTAAGACGTAATCAAACCTGTTGTATGCTTTAAGAAAAAGAGCATAATACAATGAAACAATCGAATGTGAAGTGTACTTTTGGCAAACCTCCATTTTGGAGGGCCATGCATCCCAAAGACTTTGCTCCACTCCTCTTTCCCAACAAGAAGTGGGACCCCATGCCCTAAGACGTGAATGCACAAATTGGAAGGATCGGGCTAAGTGGTAAGGTCAAGCAGTGTATTAGGATTGGTTCCAAGACTTTTTTTTGTTAGTTTATTAACTCAACTTTTTACTAAAACTGCAGTCATATAGATTTTCTTCCTTAGGTATCATTGGATCCAGTGGGTAAATGATGCCCTTCTCAGGCAGTCCTGATAAGCTCTTAGAAACAAAGGTTACATTCACTGTTTCTCACCAAAATGTGCATCCCAGAGGCCAAACAAACATATATTTCCTTCCCGCTTCGGGGCTACGTGAAACAAATTCATTTCGATTTACCTTTTACATCCAGCCAGTGATTGTGAAGAGTGAATCAAACAGCTGATGCAAATCAGCTAACACAAGCGCTACTTCAGCACTGCCTGAATTACTGCAACGCTTAATTTGCTTTATAATACTGGAAAGTGCATTTCCTTATTTCATCTTCAGTTAACATAAAATGGGCTTAAAATGAGGCCAAAGACAAGAACAATTAAAACTTAATGCCATTCAATTCTTTAAAGACTTTTTTCTCTTTAGAGTGGGCCTTTGTTTTCTCTTTCAGTTTTTTCCACACTGTTTGTCCCCTATAAAAGGCAACATGGATAAAATATTAGTCATAAAAAATAAACTACGGCATATTAACTATTTAGCTATTTGCACTAAATTGCAATCAGAATTACCGTGATCTGGATGAACCTTCATCAGCATTATCCACTGTTGGCCTAAATCAACTGCTATTGGCAATTACAAGATGAAGGTAAATGTTGAAACACAGAGCAAAAGCCCGCTCATAAAGTCAGTTAACTGACTCAATAATTACCACTTTATGAACAAATATATATCTAAAGATTTGATATATTTGCTAGCATAAGTTAACTTAATATACTGGTCACAACAGACCAAGTAGAGCTACAGTAATAAAACATTTAATTGTGTAATATTGGGCTACACATCACATCACCTCCATCGAGGACGTGATGTGATGTTAAACCAGTGTCTGTTTGTTTGATAGTTCATTTGTCACACACAAACTACTGAATGAACACTTGAAATGGAGGATGGGTCTCAGCCCAGACCAGACCTCATTCACTTTTAGTGTGGATCCGGATAAAGGGACGGATACAGGAACTTTTTCTTTCTTTCTTAGCATTGTGAGATAGGGTGTTTTTCAACATTTTATTTCTCAGGGTATAATGCATGGATCTTAATGAAAAAAACAAGACTATGTCAAAACCTAGCATGTGGTTACCTAGTGCGAAAAAGTGGCAAATATGTTATCGGGTTAGTCAGTGCTAGAGTTTACAATATGAATTCCTGGTTATGAAATGCTCACGGTAATTTAGGAATCAGTGATATATATTACTCGCTATTAAGACAGCTGTAGCCTAGAAATTAATGCTGATATCTACTGATTATTTCCTCTTTACTCAATTAACACATTTTCCTCTGTACAAATGCTTCCAGTGTGAACATTTCATTTCATTTTCAGCTTTATTCATACATATTTATATATTTTACATTTTTATTTTATTTTTGAGTCTCATTCCCAACTTCTCAAAATGTGAAGCTTTGGGATTTCTTCAGGATTGTACTTGGGAAACATCATTATTTAGCTTATTTATGACCTTATTGCTTCCTTGTTGTGTAATAAAATAATAATCGTTTTAATTATATTTAATATACCTTTAATTTCTTTTTGGACTTTGGACTGAAAATGAGTTATGACCTCCATATAGAGGATGCTCTGAGCACTTTAAAACTAGAAGTATGAATTTTTTGGTCACTCACTCTCACTGTCAGTGGACTCCTGTGTGTGGGGAGGGGTGGGCATCAGCAGCGAGAGCAACTGAGAGGGACACAACCTCAGGTGACATACTAACCATTCTCCATTAATTTTGAAAGGCCAACGGCCAATGAGCAAACACTACTCGACTGCCTTGACCAATTCAGTAACTTTGTCACTCACTCAGTCACTCACTCCCTAAGTCATGGACTTTTGTGTTTCTAGGGCTGGCGCTACTGTTGTGGTCCAGTAAAAAAACAGGTGTTTATAGGTGGCTGGTATCTATGGGTGAGTACAGTGGCTCAGTGCAGTGACTGCTGTGGCTCAGGATGTTAAGCAATCGTCCACCAATTGTAAGTCGCCATTGTCAATATTTGAACTTTTTCAACAGTGGTTTGAAAATTTGCTTCATTAAGAGCTATTAAAACGTGTGGCATATGGGATGTTGGACGAACCCAACACACAACCAAACAAAGCAGTCAGAAGCCTGAACATCCTGCAGTGCTTAAGCCCCAGAAGGTCGTTTGTTCATTTTTGTCCCATTCATCATTTTTTCCTCTATGACTCTTTGACAGTTGCAATTATTTATATCTGTCATACAAACATGTAAATTAGTGTGACATATATTATACAGTATATCTGTGTTACCAAGTGTATTTAATTTTTTAAAACTTTTTTTTTGTTACCTTAGACCAAAGGAGCATATACCAAAATATATCTACAGAAACAGAAGACAATAGAAGACCACATCTTTGGAAAGAAGATAATGTTAATTAATGTGTAAAGTATATATTACTAGTAGATTTTGAGCCGCTAGGGTTTTGGTATTTCAGTTAACTACTTTTCGGTTCAGAATGAGCTCACTAAATGGCATGGGATGGATATGCTGTGGTTTAAACAAAGCCAGTTGGTTTTCCAAGTGCTCACAGCTATTAAATCTCCTCATGCAGTGTATAATGCTGTGCTATAACACTGGTTGGTTTTGTCATTCAGAGTCATATGGGTGTATGACATCCTTTTCCAGTTAGGATCGAGCACAGTGCACAGAGAGAGGTGGAGAGATGGAGAGAGTGAATTGTACTACTGAATGTGTGTTCATATGCAAGTGTAAACGTGCTGGTGAATGTAAGTGTTTTTTTTTTTGTCTAAGTGAGTTCGTGGGGTGAAGTGGGTTATAGAGGCAAGAAAGAGAAAAGGAATCCTTTTATGTATTATCAAATGTTTCCCTTTAGAAATTCAACACTCTTTTCAATATTGAGTCTAAAAAGAATGTGCTCAAGACTTTACCCTGCCCGCCAGAATTAGTCGGAGGACCATTTTTAGTCATAAATTATGCACAGAAACAAAGAGATAGTCTCTTTTTTTGTTCTCTCAGCGTACGGGCCCGAGCAAATGCCTTTTAAAAATCTTTAAAATTGTCCATTCAACTCAAAGTTACTGAGTGTAGCAAAAATGTCGAAGACATAAAGTCGGGGGAAGATTGAATAAAATAATGCGGGGGGACAGATTAGTCATGGAGTTGAGCCCACACGCTCTTTCAGCCGCCGCACAATGCCACTTTTTATAAGCGGCCCCCATCTCCACAAAGGCTGCGTTCAATATATCGAGGATGATACATGGTCAGACGTGTAATCTCTCTTTGATTCTCTGCTCTCATTCATCCCACAACCTTTTCAGCCCTGACACTGATGAGCTTCTGGGCTCGATCACACACACACACACACACACACACACACACACACACACACACACACACACACACACACACACACACACACACACACACACACACACACACACACACACACACACTGCTGGACATGCACGTTCATGAAAACCATGAATGTACATATGTGTCTATACTTTTGCACTGATAAACGTACTTGGACTTACATAGGTACTCACACTCATGCTATTACATGGTCACACAACCATATGCACACACACACACACACACACACACACACACACACACACACACACACACACACACACACACACACACAGTCAGTACTTCCTGGTCTTAAGAGTTCATTACAGCCACAGCCAGTCCTGGCATCTCTATTGCAGCTCCACAGTCTCTCTGTGGTTTTATTGACCAGAATGTTCAGGTGGTGTATGCACAGAGCCAGCCATTGTTGAAAGATAATGGCACACAGTGTGATGGAGGTTTAGAATTATAAACGATATTGGATTTCTCATATTGTGAAAATGTTATGGTTCCCTTCTTTGCCAAATAACTTTGGATTGCCTTTGAGGTTCTACCTGTGGGTGAGCCGCATTTCACTGGTGATATGTCATGGAATTTGCACCTCCTCATCCTGATACTGTTAAACTTTTAGTCTTCTTATTCACCCCCCCCCCCAGAACGGTGGCACTGTGACTGAATCTTAACTGAAAGTGGGCGTCCTAACATGCTGGACACACCGGTTGTGTGTGCAGTGCTTCTGCGTGGTGTTACCTCTAGCTTTTCAATTCAGCGTTCATGTTAACAGGTTAGACTGGCCACGCCAGATGCATGAGACGCGTTGCTGTGTTGAGGTTCTGTGTCTCACCTTTTTCTACCGCTACAAGCAAGTGGTTCTTTGCAAAAATGAGCCTGAAAACGGCCTATAGACAGTCAAATCCACATCATGCCAGTGCTTCACTACAGTTTTAATTTCTTTACCTGTAGAATATCTCACAGATATGAAGAGAACATGCATAAAATGTAAGAGGCAGTTTCTTTCACTTCCTCTTCCTCCATCTCTTTTCCCCACCTGCTTTCATTCTTGTCTCCTGATGACACAGAGCAAGTTGATGCCCTTTTTAACTGTATTGTAGACATCAAGTCATGGATGGCAGTGAATTTCCTACAGCTCAACCAGGACAAAACTGAGGTTTTAGTTATAGGTCCTGAAGGCCAGAGAGAGAAACTTTTTCCAAAACTACAAGATCTTAAACCAACACAACCAGTAAAAAATCTGGGCGTGATTTTTGATTCTGAGCTGAATTTTATTCCACATATCAGAAATATGACAAAAATAGGTTTTTAACATCTTAAGAACATAGCCAGAGTCCGCCCGTTTCTCTCCCAGGCCAGTACGGAGGTGCTAATGCATGCTTTTATCTCCTGTCGCTTAGATTATTGTAATGCCCTGCTCTCTGGTCTTCCAAAAAAGAGTACTCTAAATCTCCAATTATTACAAAATTCAGCCGTACGCGTGCTGACGAGGACCAGAGGGCGGGAGCACATTACACCAGTTTTAAAGTCACTGCATTGGCTCCCCGTCCATTTCAGGATCGACTTTAAGGTTCTTTTACTGGTTTTTAAATGTCTTAATGGCCTTGCGCCCTCCTACTTATCTGACCTGCTTTTACCATATCAACCCTCGCGGACCCTGAGGTCCTCTGGCACTGGCCTTTTATCCATACCAAAACCAAGAACTAAAACTCACGGTGAGGCGGCATTTAGCCACTATGGCCCCCACTTGTGGAACAGCCTGCCGGAGAACCTCAGGTCTGCAGAGACTGTTGATATTTTTAAGGGATGGTTGAAGACACACCTTTTTAATCAGGCTTTTAACTAATATCTTAAATTCTTATTCCATTATTATGTGGTTCTATTGTATTTTATTTTGTTGCTCCAAATTTTTACTTTTTTTAAAATTTTATTTTATTATCGTATGTATTTTATTCTTTTAGCTGTTCACTCTATTTACCTATCTTTTGTCATGGTTTCTATCTTATCTTATGTCTTTCTTTTTTATTATTTTTTAAGATTTTAACTCCAGAGTTTCCTCAGGGGGGGTCCTCCACACTAGGAGCTATGTCTGGGTTACTGCTGGGGCCCTGTCCCTGGGTCCCTTCGGCCCGGCCAGATGTTGTCTGTCAGGGTCGGGGGGGCCTGGGCACTGGTGCCCCCGTGACACAGACTGTGACTCCTCCCGGTGTGGACGGCCCCAAAGGTGGCGTTTCCTCAATCCTCAGTGCCTTGCCATGTCTCCTTATTGCCAGTAGTAAGAGTGTGCAGGTATGTGTGTGTGTGTGTGTGTGTGTGTGTGTGTGTGTGTGTGCTTGTGTGGGTGTATATAGTATGGAAGGTGGGAGGGAGGGGCTTTCTTTTATATTGTTTTATTTTTCTTATGTAAAGCACTTTGTGCTACATACCAATGTATGAAAAGTGCTCTATAAATAAAGTTGATTGATTGATTGATTGATTGTTCAAAGGGCATAAAGGAAAATCACGTCATCATATTTATTGATAATCATCAAAGGCAAACTCAAGTGTGTGTCCAGTAATCTTTACTCATCTTTGGTGCCCATTTCTGTTGTGTTAACAGAAAAGACAATCAGTACTATAAATGACTCCTTTGGTCAGTTGACATAGATGAAAAGGAAGTCTTTATTACATTTCTGATCACTCTTATAATCCATCCTAAACATGTAGAATCAAGGGAGACCGGCATCCCCAACATTTAACCAAATCTATGTCTACTTGGACACCAACCCATGCATCAGAATAAATCGTAGCCAAGTATGTATCCACAAACCATAGGTAAGTTAAAACTTCTTTATGTTGAAAATGTAGGTTTGTTCAGGTCATATTTTCTAAATCTCTCTTGTCAAAACACTGTTCTTATGCTCTGCTTAGGTTTATGTGCAAAAAACACTAGGTTAGGAAACAATCTATTTCACTTAAAATACCTGTTTTGTGTTTTGTTCGCCACTATCACAGGTGAATATGGTCTGACTTCTCATGAAATATACGTTTGGGTCACCATTACAAATGTTGTAAACATCACCAGGTGCAGGGCTGCCCCTGGCCAAATTGGGGCCCTAAGCAGAATTTTATTTTGAGGCCCCCACGATTACAAACTGACTGTATCACGAAATGCCATTTAGGTTTACAACCTTTAACAAATCAAATGAACAGCCTTTTTCAACAATGGAACAAGCCTTTTACAGATGACGTAGTGCTTGATGGCCCTGGTGACGTGCTGAGCGCTGGCTCCGTGTCACCCTTAGTGACAAACTTATGCATTGACCCTGTTATGACGGGAAATCCATCATAAAAGCAGATCTTAATGGTAAATTACACAATGAAATTAATGTAAATACTAACCACAAAAAGATTCAAATGCAATTAATGCAAATATGACTACAACTAATAATAATATTCATTAAGATTTGATTTGATGATATTTCAATATTTTTATATACTTATTTTTACATTTTGTACTTACTATCTGCCATCTGTTTGGCTTGCTAGTGGTGTCCACTGACACTGAGAGAGTGTCCCGCAAAATGATCAGGGCGATGGCGAAACAAATGTACGCCACCGTGAGTGACAGCAGAGATGAGGAGTTTGCAGCGAGTGCTGTTTTTCAGTCTGCCATGTTTTAAACGAACCGCCAACCCTGCTTCTTCTTCTTCTGATTCCCTTTCTTATTCTTCTGTCACCCTCTGTATAAAGACTACAGGACGGCCGTAAATCATACAATGCGCGTTTTTTAAAATGTATTTATTTTTTTATACTGAACGCTAATCGCACGTTAAAAAAATTAACGGCGTTAAGAGGACGTTAAGTTAACGCGTTATTAACGCGTTAACTTTGACAGCCCTATTTTATATATATATATATATATATATATATACATATATATATACACATTTTACCTCCATAAACATGGCCTAAAGCTTCTATTGATAGCATAGATTGAGAGGCTTTAAACCTGAGCCAACCTGAGCTGGGGTGTTTATGCCACAAAGTTTTTCTTTTTCATTTCAACAACATACCCACCTTCAAGTGAAGCACAAGCCTCTTTGCTTTGCCTTTTGGTTGTTCCCGATTCATATTGCCGTCTGGAGGCCATCTCTCCACCTGCATCCAACTGCCTGTTGGCGCATCTGACCGCTGATTGGTCAGATGCTGCACGCTGTCAATCATTGCGGCAACGCATGCGGTGTCAGATTACTCAAACGCGCATTGTATGATTTCTCCTGCCTCGGGCTGACTTGGTGCTTTACGAGCGCCTCACGGCAGTGAGGCAGATCCATTGCACATTTGCAGAGAATGCGTCTCCTTGCGCAAAATGGGGCCCACCATGGATCGTGGGGCCCTACGCACAGCGCGTGTTCTGCGTGTAGGGAGGAGCGGCGCTGACCAGGTGTCCTTAAAAATATCCAATGCTGTGTCTTGAACTTCAGCTGTTTGTCAGCCACCATCTCCACCTCATGATGTGAAAAGTGGTTATCAAATTTTTAATTGGGGAAATCAGAGTTACTTTGTTTTCATTTTGTTCTGCCACAGTGATGGTACGCATGGAAGTTATGTTAGTGATAGTTAGCAGCATCAGACTAAACAGTTTTCACATTGATTGAAGACACATGTCAGTTGGAAGTTGTCGTCTGTGTGTTGACTAATGATTTTTACAGCTTAGCTGATTTTATGGATACTGGTAGCTGGTATACTCTGCTGCTATTTTGTGTAGCTACAAAGCTAGCTAGCTATGTCACAAGAATCTGGAAGAGTGAAGAGTGTATGGAAATTTACCAAGAATGGCAGTTTCACCCTTTTTGTCTTTTGTCATCAACTAAAAGTCAAAACACAACCCTTTTCTAAAGTCATTTTACCTCTGCCAAGGAGGACATACTTTGCCTGTGTCAGTTTGTTGATTTTTTTAGGAGGATTACACAAAAACTCCACAAAACTTGGATGGTGGATTGTAATTTGTAGAGATCAGACCATTAAAGTGGCAATATCAAAGATTTCCGGAAGCTGCAATTGCAGGTGCATTTTTTGGCCACACTGCTTCCTGGAGATCCAGTGTCGCCTGTGTGACGTCAGTCAGTTGGCAGCTTTGCCCCGCTTAGGGTTAGGGTTACCAATAACCAATAAAAAAATGGTTGCTATGAAAGTATGTTATGTACATAGGACATATATACATAGGGCTGTATATATATATATATATATATATATATATATATATATATATATATATATGTATATATATATATATACAGTATATACAGTATATATATATATATATATATATATATATATATATATATATATATATATATATATATATATATAACCTAAAGTGAATTGCTGCTGTTTTATCTGTATATGTGTACATATACTTGTGACCAAAAACTGAACTGAACTGAAAGTGCACACACACCAAACCAATGCACACACACACAAGCACTTACTGTACATTTGCTACATGTGGCAATTAACCTCCTTCAAGCTATTAATTTTTATAATTTCTTCATGTGAAGATTGCTGCCAGGCCTCTGATTCATTATGATGATTGAGTTCCCTTCAATAGCAAACTTTATAGCAGGAGAGTAAGAGTAGGATGGAGCGAGACATTAAGTAACAAACATTTTTTATGCCTGTCTATATATCACAATCATCAGGTCAAACATGTTGTCCTAAATACCTGCAGATCTCCGGACGTTTCCTTCAGCCTCAGCCTCAGCTGTGCCTCAGCTGTGCCTCGTGTTTAGTGCTGATTAGGAAATGTTAACATGCTAACACGCTGAACTAAAATGGCAAACATAAACCTTCTAATCATCAGTATATTAACAGTGTTGTTGTGAGCATGTTAACATGCTGGCGTTAGCTAAGCTCTGCTGTGATTAAGTAACCCCAAAAAGCAATCATTGCTCTTGACTTGATTCTTGACGGTGCAATGTGTACGATACAGCCCAAATTGTAGTTTAAAACATTCAAGTAATTAAGTAACATCATTGTAACAGCATTGGTGTTATGTTGCAGAGATATCTACTGAAGCTGACCACCTCGCCCTGTCTTTTCTTCCTACCTCAAGAGGCTATAGTCCGATTGTACAGACCCGGTAATATGGGCTGGAGGATGTATGTAAGTGGTGAGTTTTCTAGGTTTTTACAAACTTAGCTTTTTGTCTAATAAATGAACATATGAACTCTCAAAATGTCAAGAAGGGAATAATTGTGGCACCTTTTTTCCTAAAATTTAAAAAGAACATCTGTTAAGTTTCTCTCATTTACCTAAGATACCATACCATAAAACACTATAAAAACCACCAGAGTCCATGGTGGGACTCACTGGTGTTGTGTTAAAGATATAATATGGATCATTATTGCATTCAAATGTGGATAAACAACTAGACCTTTGTTCTAGTTGTGTGCTTGCATTCTTCCAACAATGTTCAAACCAAGAGAAATGCACACAATTTGCTTGCCGGTCGCTCTAACTTTTGGCCGAGCATAAGAGAGTAAATATGGAAGACACTGAGACATAACCTTGTCTGTGAACATTTGTGTCTTTTTGTAGATTTTTTTCAGCTATGTTTGTTTAGCAGCGAAGAACTCCCATGATCCAACACTTATTCAGTCTTTTACTATCATTGGGAGATTTCTAGTAGCAGATATTACATACTGTGCATTTAATGTGGTTTTCAAAATTGCCCTTTTTGTTCTCTCAATAGTGTGGGCACATTTGAATGAGATCTCCTCGCGGCCAGTATGGAGAGGAGGTATGATTACAGAGACCAGTGATTCTCTCAATGTACTGTACATATAGGCATCGAAACACGTTTCTACGTTGATAGACGTAGAAATATGAAAACATATATAAGACCGTATTTATAATAGCTTACTTACATAATTAGTGTACATAATGTAATTTAGCTTTTGTCTGACTGTCTTTCTATCCGTCTCTGTCTCTCTCTCGCCATCCCTCTCTCTCTCTCTCTCTCTCTCTCTCTCTCTCTCTCTTTCCTTTTTTACACCAGTAGCACCTGGACCTGCACTATTCATCATGCGGATGACTCGGAACATGAATTAGTTTTCTTTTTTTTTACGGTGGAAGATGAGAGCCAGATGGCATAAAATTAAAAAAAGGCTGGAAATAAAAAAAAGAGAGGAAAGCAAGGATGGAGGAAGGGAAGGAGTTAAGGAAAGAGGGATGGAGGACACATAATTCTGATTTTTTTTTAAACAATATATTGTCTTCTGTTCTTTACACTCTGTCTCTCATGTTATCGTAGAGGGCACATGGTAGTGTTGGATTAAGGTCTTGGATTTTTTACACCATTACGCTCTGCGTCAGAGCTTTTCACATGACCTCCATTGTCGTTTCTTTATACTTCAAACAAGAAAATTGTGAAACACTAATTAGTCTGTATAATTGAGGGCGGATGAAGCACTGCCAATCGGAGCTTGTCTCATGCAAGGTGGAGTGGTTTTGTTCACTGGCTGTCTTTTCATGGTGGTCTGGCCTCTCTTTATTTCTCTTTTTCTCTCTGTCTCTGTCTGTCTCTTCCCTTGCGTTCTCTTAGCTTTGTGCTCGTCCCTTTTTTGAAAATCAGAGAAAAGGCTCTCCTCGAGAGGGCCGGGAGGTGAGGGTTGCATTATTAGAGCATCAATTGTGACCAATTACAGTTGTGAGAATGCATGCTTGGTACCTGCTGCATGCAGTTTAGCTGTGGGAGACCAGCAGCCGGCTCCAAACACCAGCAGGCCCAACCACCTCAGCAGCTCAGGTCTGTTTTTTACTGCAGACTGACAAAATGCTCTCTGCATCTGCTGCTAGTTTGCTTAGCTGCTGTATTTATCCTTATCTCCATTCAGCTGAATGAAAAACAGGTTCTGTCATCTTTATCCTGTTTTATCAAGCCGGGTGCAAAAAAGCAGCAAAAGTCTGCTCCTCGATAACACACTGCCTTTGTGGAGTAATGAAGACATGCTCAAGGGTAAGAGGTCTGCTCAGGACATATTGATATGGTGGTAAACATGACAAAGAGGAAAATATGATGATGACAGGTTCCTTAACAGTAACTCTATTATATACTACTCTACTCTAATAGTTACGCTTACCTCTTTTCTGAAAATAAAAGTATATGAATTGTTGGGAACCCGTTCTGTTTTATTCCGCTTTTTCCGTGAAGGTCGCGGGAATATTATATCCCCCCTTTTTCAGGGGGGGTTACTGGGGCCAATTCCAGTTTCTCTATGGGCGAAGGCCAGGGTACACCCTGGATGAGTCGCCAGCTCATCGCAGGACCCTTACTGATAGCAGAGGATTTTGAGGTTCACTATCTTGCTCAAGGATACTTCGACATGTAACTCAGTTCCTAACCCCAGGGGAGCCAGGATTCGAACCAGCAACCTTCCGATCACTAGTCCATCAGCTCTACCCACTGAGCTACAGCCGCCCATTGTTGGGAATCGATATTGATTATTGATTATCAATTATTAATTAAAATGTTATTGTTAATCAATAAAATTATTGTAGTTAATTATGAACACAGGGCACCACCCTGAAATCAGGGATCAATAATCAAATGATATACCTTTAGTCTCAAAGCCTGAACTTAGTCAAATTGTCAATATTATGAAAATATCAATAATTAGATAAGAGGGAAGGCGTGAATCCGAGCACTGACCATCTCAACCAGCTGTTATTATAATATGGGATTGTGCAAAATAATCACAGATGCTGCTCAGTTAAAATCAACAGTGTTTTTTAAAGCTTTTCTCCAAAAACACAAACCACCTACAAACAACAGTTGCTTTCAACAACTAGCAACATCAAAAACATAAGCAAGCCAAACATATAAATGGGTGGAGGCGTTGGTGTGTGGCAGGAAGTCCCTTATAAAGACTACAAAGATGGCCAAACGTGGCTTGGGTAGTCATGTTGGCCGGACTACAAATTAGTGGGCGTGACTTAAGAATTCTCGTTGGAGAGACTACAGGAAGCGCCGAACGTGTTTTGGCAAAGTCACGCGAGAACACGAATCCCGAGGTGATGATTCAGATTATACTGAATCATATACCTGGAATTCAAAAATGGCGGCAGTGAATATATCGACCAAAGGTGATAAATACACGTGCGCGTGCGGTTTGAACAAAGATGGCGGTTACGTTGTCTTTGGTCTCGTGTGCAGTTTGGTTGCACGAGAGGTAAATCTAGAGGAGTAATACCAACAGTTCAAAAAAGGCAGCCGTGCTACTGCGAGGAGTCCGCCTCTGAAGTCAATAAAGGGAATATTGTGTTATAGCAGGGTTATTGACTACAAGTTTCCAGCAGATCGCTCATGAGATTATATCTCGGTGTGTGTGTGTGTGTGTGTGTGTGTGAGTGTGTGAGTTAGTAAAAGAGGAGAAGCTAAGCGAACGCTTAGCAGACAACAAAAAGACAACACAACGACCATGCGGTCCACAGCGATCGTCTCTCCCTCAAACAGTGGCCGGCAAACAAATTGAGGTTTGTTTATCGTCCGTTGATTGAGCTGGAATACGACGTATTGTGGTCACACACGGCGACAAGACTACACAGGCTATCCGCGTGGATAGTGGATTAGCCTGAATGAGCTCCTAGTGAGCGTAATAACACAGTTAGCACACAGTACAGTAAACCATAAATCGGACTCGGGACTCGGACAAAGAAAAACACGCTATATACTGTCTGTTTCTGCCCAAACAAAAGCCTCTTATGCGAGTCGCTCGTTGCGACCAGCGTATGTGTCCCGTCTGCCTCGAAGCTCCCACTTGATGGAACGACCGGACCTCAGGGGTTTCGTCTCCGTCTAAAGATAATCTCTTCCTTCTGCAGGCGGTTAGGAAAACGGCTGGGTTGTGCAGCGTTCCTCTATGGATCCAGAACAATAATGACAAATATTTGAACAAAAACGAAAGTAAAACAAAAACAGTCTCTGTCTCGTCCAGCGAGGAGGGAACTGAAAAACGTTGCACCCTTATGGCAGCAGCTGCATGAAACCGGAGTCTCTGTACACAACTTAGCTACCTGGAAATGTGACGTCCTGGCACTGATGGTTGACAGTCCAAATATTCATGAGCTCCCATTTTAAAGGTCCCATATTATAATGTTTTTCATCAATTTCACACAGCTGTCAGAGGTCCAACAACACTGTGTTCGATATGCATTGCCCCAAACCCATCCGTGGCCCTGAATTTCAGCTGTCTACAAGTCCCTCAAGTGAGCTCTACTGAGCTCTACTAAGAGCAGGCTTTTTCTGTGCCTGCACCTTTAAATGCTAATGACCTCCGTCTATCAACGCCTGCTTCGAGAACCTTGCCTGCTGTATGTCACGCCGAGATAGTTCAACCATACCAGTTTGACCCAGAATTGGACCCAGAAGGAGAGGCTCCTGAAGAAGTACAGACTCTGCAGCTGCAGCGAACGTTTCAGAATGGTTAGTGTGTCTGAATAAATGTTAGTTTTTTCGTATGTGTTGTTACAGTTACTACCATGTAGCTAATGGCTAACAGCTAGCGAAAGCTGTGTTTGTCTCCAACACAGTCTCCAAACTCTTGGACACTGGTCGCATCGTCTCTGACTCCAGTCTGCACATGTTTCCAGACTTTGTACTGTGACAACCAAGCTGACTTCACTATGCTCGTAGGCAACTGTAAATACTATCAAAACTAGGCGACACTTACCTGTGGCTCGGGTGCAGTTGCTGGGTCCTGTATGGGTGGGACTGATTCTTTTACGAGGGTCAGTGTTGAGGCAAAGCCAGCTTTGTACTGACCCTCGTTACTGAAGCAGTCCAATGTGAAGTGGTTAGCACACACAAACTTTACAGGAACCGCAGCTGGCACGTTGTCGTTAAAAAAAGAAACGCAACCACTGTCTCTTCTGTTGTTCTGTAGGTGGGACAGAATATAGCCACTTATATTGATTTTTACAACCAACAACAGAGCAATTTGCATGTCTAGCTCTGAGTGACGACATTGTGAAACACTGCTAGGTTACCGCTGGACACACTGAACTTCACCTCGGGGATGGACGCCCCCCTCTCGGATATCTCCTATCACTGCGCAGAGGAGGCCGGCCTATGAAAATGACTCCTTTCTTTACATAACGAAAGGAGCTGAATCTGAACAGCCTGTAGGAGCGCCGATTTACCAGTGGGTGGGCTACATTCTGGGAGTTGGCAGGCTCAGGGAGGACCAGCTAATTTATGTAGAGACCAGAGAAAACGTGTTTTTCATAATATGGGACCTTTGAAGGACACACCATGCCATACCATCGCATGGAAAGATTTGCAGCTTTCTACCCATGAGAAGATCTGTAAGACAGGACATAAGAAAAGAAATAAAGAATGATAAAGTGAATGCTATTAATAACTAGAATTGCAAGCAGTTATGAATGGGGGCCAAGCCCCCCCGGGTGACTCGGACCCCGTGCACCGCAGAGCCCCAAAGGTTGGCCCCAAAGGATGACGGGCTCGGGGCAAAAGTAAGGACACAGGCCAAGTGCAGTGGAAGTGCAAAAGGCTGAATGTGTGCTGATTTGGATTTGTTGTACTAAATCACGCCCACTTTGACCAATCATTACTTAGCTATATGGCTGGCCTCAGGAGTGAGCCCACATCAGTACTGGCATTTACATCCGTTATAGTGCCACCTAAAATTTGGACCAAATTTGACACAGAGCCTTTGGATGACTTCAGGAACAATTGACTTAAGTTTGATGTTGAAAGCATTTAGTTTGACCGAAATATGAAACAATATGTGTTTTTTTAGCTAGCAAAAAAGATTTTTTGGAGTGCCAAAATTCTTTTGACAACTTTTCATCAGACACATCTGGAGATTGTATGTGCAAAGTTTCAGGCAGATGGCGCTTAAATTGTAGTAGTGGGGCGGCTTAGCTGAAAAATCGTGCACTTTGTGATAAAAGCATGAAATTTGGTACAGTTAAGGCCAAAGGCAGTCTAAAAAAAATTGGATATCGGGCCATCGTGAATTTTCAACATGGCGGCCGTGGTGGCCATTTTAAAAATGGCCGCCACTGACTACAGTATTTAGATAAATTTTCTTATTTGCATGGTATGAAATATGATGTTGATGATCTTGTGAGTTACATTTATTTGACATACCTAGTTTAAGGAAGTTTATACATGAAGAATACATATAAATCAAGAAAAATTCAAGATGATTGCCACGATCAGCATGAACATTGTAATTGTAATAAAGTTGCATATCAAATGGTCAATCTCCATGAATAATTATACATTTTATCATGCAGAAATAAAATCTGCAGTGTGTAATAAGCTTAGAATCTTCCTTTGTCCTCACAATTCAAGATGGCCGCCATTTACGTGCAGATATCACACACAAATGTTAGTGGTGCTAGTTAAAATTAGCTAAAGAGAATTTAGTTTAATTTAAATCTTTTTCCTTAAACTTCACAAATACTTAAGTCTCAAAAATAGTGACATGTTGATGTTACTTTCAAGTCCTTCAATTCATTGGAAAGATCAGATATGACTTGACAATTTCAACATGCCTTGAGTTCATATTTGTCATACCCTCGGCTCTAGGTAGGCTTACAACTAGATAAATAAAACTTATTTTAAAACTTGTTTTGTTATTGCAATTAGCTCACAACTAGATAAATAAAACTTATTTAAGAAAAACCCTTATTTTTCCCCCATTGACACCCACATAAATAGTTAATGTGCTAATGTGCTAATACCACGTTTCAAATGGTGGACTGCTGTCCTCAGCAAGCCACCCCTTGCTGATCTGTCCTCAATTTCTCCATGCACACATGAGGAAGCTGACCCTCGGATGTTGTGACATGTGGCCCATGCAGTACAAAATGGTCACCAGAAAATAATAATCCAAACTGTTGATACCGATGTTGTGGTTCTAGCTGTGGCAGCAGCTCAAGCTCTAAAGGCAGAGAATGAGCTTTGGTTGGGATTTGGTACTGGAAAGAGTTTACAATACCTAGCAGCCCATGAAATCTCAGCTGCACTTAGGCCTGAGAAGGCACATGCTCTTCCAGTGTTTTATGCTTTGACTGGCTGTGACACATTATCAAGCTTTGCTGGGCATGGGAAAAAGACTGCATGGGCTGTGTGGGCTGTCTTTCCAGAGCTTACAAATGCCCTATTAGAATTGTCCTCTGCCCCACATGGAATTCTACAGAAGGTAATGGCAACTATCAAAAGGTTCATAATCCTGTTCTATGATCGAACCAGCATATCCACAGACATAGACCAAGCTAGGAGGAAGTGTTTTGCAAAGAGGCACAATGTGCAGTCAATCCCTCCAACAAAGGCTGCCCTAAAGGAGCATGTTAAGAGGGCAGTCTATCAAGGAGGCCATATATGGGGTCAGATGCTGGAGTCAGCACCAGAGCGTCCTTCTCCTTGTAGATGGGGCTGGTCAAAGGCATCTGAGGGTCATTATGAACCATTTTAGACATGATTGCCTGATGCACGCCAGTCCAGCTATGAACTTATCTCCTGCAAATGTAAGAAGGGTTGTGTTAAGCAGTCTAAGTACAAAAAAGCTACCTTCGACTGCACCTCTCTGTTACTGTGAAGGGGAACAATATAGTGGCCCATATGTGATTGACCACCAGGTTGGTGAGTGTGACTACTTGGTTAAGACTCCAGATCGTAAACGAAAGGTGTGCTTATGCCATGTGAACCTGTTGAAACCTTACTGCGAGAGGAACCAGCCCATGCTCTCAGATGTGAAAACTGTTGCTGTGCTTGAACACTTTAATTCATGTAGATGAAGACACTGTCGTTGTTTCGGAGGACAGTGATGTTGTTCCAGAGGATTTTAATCTTACTGTTAGTCCAGAATTTTCTCAGGGTAGGTTGCCAAATTCTAAAATTTTGACTAACTTGGATGTCCATCTTTCTCATTTGGATTCTCCAAAACGTTCTGACAGCGCTGAGTTGATTGATAAGCATCCTGCCCTGCTCTCTGATGTGCCGACACACACAAACGTTCTTCAGCATCGATGTAGGTGATGCTGCTCCTGTTAAGCAGCATCCTTACAGAGCGAATCTTGTTAAGCGACAGCTTCTGCGTAAGGAAGTAGATTATATGCTACAACATGGTATTGCTGAACCGAGTGCTCGGTCATGGAGCTCCCTGTGCCTGCTTGTTGAGAAGTCAGATCATACTTTGCACTGACCTTCGCAAGGTTAATTCTGTTACCAAGCCTGATTATTACCCTCTTCCCCGACTGGATGATTGTATTGACAGGGTGGGATCTGCAGTTTTTGTTACCAAGCTAGACCTTCTAAAAGGTTACTGGCAAGTCCCTCTAACTGACAGAGCTTGTGAAATCTCTGCTTTTGTGACACCAGACGATTTCTGTCTGTGTACTGTCATGGCTTTCGGGATGCAGAATGCACAGGCCACCGTAGCATATTTAGGAAAAGTGGTTGGTCAAGGAAAGGTTTGTCCCATTGAGGCCAAAGTGGAGGCCATTGTGAATTTTGGTGTGTCCTGTTCCAGGTGTGACTTGAAACATTTTCTCGGCATGGCAGGTGGCAGGAGTTTCTGTAAGAATTTTGCCACTGTTGCGTCCCCTTTGACTAATCTGCTTAGTCCTAAGGTTCCTTTTGTTTGGACAGAGATGTGTCAGTTCGCCTTTGAGAGCCTGAAAGCACTGTTGGCTAGTGCTCCTGTTCTTGCTGCCCCTGACTTTAGCAGGCCTTTCAAACACTGCGAGTCTTCCACGATTGATCCCATGTTTGGACAGTTACTATTGTCAGTTAAGCCTATCTTGCATTGTGAGCTTCTAAATAGGCTAAATACTATAGTTGCCACCTGAATTCTTAATCACAAAAATGTGTGATTTGATCCCAATATCGTTCATATCACAGGAATCCATGCAACTTTGAAGCAGTAACGATTTTCCAACCATTCATGGTGGCCATCTTGAAAAATAACAGCCATCTTGAAATTGATTTGTGTAATTCATGTACAAACTCCAAAGGGTAAATAAATGTAGCTAACTATATGATCAATATCATATTATCATCAACACATAAAAGAAAATTCACATGAAAATGGTAGTCAATGGCGTCCATTTTGAAAAATGGCTGCCACGGCCGTGATATTGAAAATTTGCGATGGCCCGATGTGTTTGGCTATAAGCGTACCAAATTTCACGCTTTTATCACAAAGTGCACGATTCTTTGGAATTATGCTGTTGAGCCGCCCCACTATAGGGGGAGTTCGAAAAAGTAGGTTTTGCATATGTGGCGATTTAGTAACCGAAGTGTGCAGCAGAAGTGGGTGTGTCCTAGGTCAGAAAACCCAGCACTATTCAGGGAACATATGGATATAAGGTTTGCGAATGTGTTATTTAAAATGTGGAAGTTAAAGGCAAAAACGCGATTGCATCCATTATAGCGCCACCTAGTGGAGTACATGTGCAGTTTTTGGTATGGAAGAACTGTGTCCTATTCTATGTACCATAAAAATTTCAAAGCTCTCAGCATAATAGTTTGTTGTTTATCTTGTAATAAGCCACGCCCACATTGACCAGTCATGACCACCCTCAAGATATGGCCTCAGGATTGGCCCTACATCATACCGACCAAATTTTGTGAAAATTGGTGTAGCCGTTCAAGAGATATAAACTTCCCATATTTTTAGCGCCCCCTAGTGGCCAATATTCGCCAAATTCGGCTCATCTCTTCCCAGTCTCATGGCAACCAAGGATCGCAAATATGGTGTTAATAGCATTTAGTTTGACCGAGATATCAAACAGTTTACATTTTTATAACTAGCCACAGAAATGTTTTCATTAATAATTTGCGCAGTTTTTGACTGAGCAAAATTCTTTTGATAACTTTTGATCAGGTCCAGCTAAAGAGTGTACGTGGCAAGTTTCACGCAGATCGAACAAAATCCCAAGGAGGAGTTGGAAAAAGTAGGTTTTTCAGTTTTTGCAATTTTGCGAAAAAACTTTCTAGGTGGAAGTGGAAGTGGCCAACTGCAAAGTGATTCAGCTCCATTAAGGAAATCTGGGGATACAAGGTTTTTGAATGTGCGACATACGGTGTGGGAGTTATAGGCAAAAATGCGTTGGCCTAGATTATAGCGCCCCCTGCAGGCGGATATATGTAGTTTTCTGTGTCTGAGGTATGTGCATGTGTCTGGACCAACTCTCCAAATTGCACCGGCCTCCCTTGCATGGTTTAGCCTGCAGCACCACTTTTAGCGGGAGAAAAAGGATCATAGGATCCTATCCTAGGACACGCGTATGCAAGCAGACGCGTTCCCTCGGCCCCTCAGGCTTGGCCCCCTAATAATGTTAATCATAAAAATCTTTAATCAAATAAAAATCAAACCTAATAATAAGATTTATAGGGATGGCAATATCTGTATGTTGAATGGGTAGGGCTTTAACCCGAAGTCTTGATACTAACTGGAAGTTGTTCCGTTAAGCCTGAAATTGATATGGGTTGATCAAAAGTTGCTATATTTATTATTTATTTATTAAAAAAACAATTTACAGAACAGCCTAAGAACTGAGCTTCAGGTCAATTTTTCAGAACAAGTTTTATGGTACGGACACTGACGAATTTAACCTGTATGATGCTCATGCTCATAAAAAGCGCATTATCTGTACTGGCAACTCAATTCAGCCAAGTACTTGCTCTACCCTATTAGTTAAATAAGAAAGTTAAAATAAGTTAGGAAAAGAATTGTAAACCAGCAGCATCTCATGGACTCCTTAAGGCCATGATTTGGCCAGTACAATCTCAGAAAAAACACCACAGCTTTTGAAAACAATATATAAAGTCTTCTGTGGGTCAAGAGGGAGCTTCTGAGAGTCTTTGAAAATAACCTCTCTAATCTCAATTTGGAGTTGAGATTTTCAATTTTTTAAGAGAATGGTTTGATTTGGCCTCGGTGTGGTTTGAAATGAGGAAGGGATGAGTATGTGAGCTGATTCTGCTTTTGAGATGCTCGACTATATGGAGGTGCAATTACAACTTTAAAGGTCCCATATTATGGTCATTTCTGCTTCTTGATATGGTTCCTTGAAGTCTAAATGGAATGTTAGTAACATGCTTTGGTCGAAATAAACTGAAGGATTAAGCACAGCAGGGTTCTTGAAACACCAGTTTCACAGCCCTGCTCCAGGCTACCGGTTTCAGTGCCTTTCCCTTTAAATGCTAATGAGCTACTGCGCGCCGCCCACGGTACCGCCCACCTCCACCTGCCTGCGGAAGACGTGAGGACGGCATCATGTGACCATGGCAACGGCGGAGTTTCTGGGAGTAATGGCTGCCGGACAACAGACTGCGGTCCGACCCAGAACAGGAGGCTCCAGAAGAAAGTAAGCAGCCAAGAATGAACATTGGTGTTTCTCAGTGGTCAGTAGTTAAGTTTGTTACCTCGACATTACTTTTATGTTACTGCAGACAAACGAAAGTTTTACGAGCTTACTGGCCGTCTGCCTCGCGTTGTTTCAAATAACAGCCCCCTTCTCCTGCCTCGAGTGTTTACATCATGAAGCTTAGCTAAACTTCGGCTAGTGTTTACTGCTGTTCAGTTACAGTAACGCGGATGCAATTTAGCAACAGCCATTACTAGACACAAGCGTAACCCAGTATTATTATTTACATTTATGTAGCCAGGGAAGTTGATTGCGAACCTCTTATTTGTAGTGACGACCTGTAATTAGCTACTGCCAGCATTGTCAAGTTTTCAATAGTCACAGTTGCCTCCCATCACCTCTCTACCGTCAGAATTGTTTTTTTTTTACTAGTTACAACGGTTTATAAACTTTAGATATATTACCAAAGAAACAATGTGACGTGATTAGCGATTATAGTTGTGGATAATACAAATTTAGCATAAAAGTAGGTGTTCCTGTGGCAATTGTCTACAAATTCCTACATAACCTGAGAATATCTGCTGTATGGAAATACCACAATGAAGTGTGAACACTGGGCAAACAAGGTTGTCATTTTGCTGGCTCTCTTTTCTCTAATCTATTGTCACTCACTTACCTTTCATAATTTCTAGGTTACACGAAGACTACAGCAGCATCCTGATACACCATCATGCATGGTGGACCCTCCTGGCCTGTAACCTGTCTGCCTGAATGTATCTGCACTGCAGCATGCACTGAACATTTATCGGACAGTCTATGGACCCTTACGTCTGAGGGGAATAGTGCAGTCAGCTTTTAGTCACATAAATACCATTAATTTATCGCAAAAGTGTTATGATGAAAAGTACATAACTGATTCCTCTATCTTACATTGCTTATAGTTTATCTTTTACTTATTACCATGAAAATTACATATCAAACAATGAAAACACAGAACAGTTAGGAAAGATGTTTTATTCTAAGAAACATTTGTAAACATGTGTTGACATGAATGAAATAATAATAATAATAAGAAAATATAAGGTGAAACAGTTTGACTTTATATATCAACTTCAATATCAATATGAAAATGATAACAAAGAAAGTATCTAGTTGCCATGGGTGTAAACATTCAGTGCTGACTTTATATTGAATTGTGTTCAGCCAATATAGCCTACATAAGCTTTGTAAGGTGGTGCTGGTGCTCTCTGGGGAGGAGAGTGAGAGTTGTGCTGCCCGTCTGTGTGGTGTGAGAGGTTCTTCAGGGATTATGAGTTTCAGCACCTCCTTCACATATGGGGCAGGGTCCTGGAAAACCTTCTTGAAGATCAGGTCCAACAGAGCATCACCGCAGTCTGCAGTGCAATAAACAAAAATGTATGTTTACAGGAAAATTGCAGTAGAACCAAAAAGCCTTGTGCTGTACTGTTGTGAAGTTTCTCTTATGTCTCCGAATTACTTCTTATTTATACATTCTCCTTATTATTAATTTTGAAAACCATCTTAAAAGAATTCAGTTTTTAAGTGTTTGTGTTCAACCTTTTGTGTGATGCCTGTGTGCATGTTTATTTTAATTTGCAAGGTTCAAATAAAAGATTGTAAAACTTACGGAATGTCGCCTCTGTCTTCACGGGTTTGGCTTTGCACTCTCCC